>OX442314.1:0-600000 GCA_949358305.1 Strigamia acuminata
CCTAACCTAACCTAACCTAACCTAACCTAACCTAACCTAACCTAACCTAACCTAACCTAACCTAACCTAACCTAACCTAACCTAACCTAACCTAACCTAACCTAACCTAACCTAACCTAACCTAACCTAACCTAACCTAACCTAACCTAACCTAACCTAACCTAACCTAACCTAACCTAACCTAACCTAACCTAACCTAACCTAACCTAACCTAACCTAACCTAACCTAACCTAACCTAACCTAACCTAACCTAACCTAACCTAACCTAACCTAACCTAACCTAACCTAACCTAACCTAACCTAACCTAACCTA
Source organism: Strigamia acuminata (assembly GCA_949358305.1). NCBI lineage: Eukaryota > Metazoa > Arthropoda > Chilopoda > Geophilomorpha > Linotaeniidae > Strigamia > Strigamia acuminata. The sequence goes on from OX442314.1 coordinate 315, forward strand.
ACCTAACCTAACCTAACCTAACCTAACCTAACCTAACCTAACCTAACCTAACCTAACCTAACCTAACCTAACCTAACCTAACCTAACCTAACCTAACCTAACCTAACCTAACCTAACCTAACCTAACCTAACCTAACCTAACCTAACCTAACCTAACCTAACCTAACCTAACCTAACCTAACCTAACCTAACCTAACCTAACCTAACCTAACCTAACCTAACCTAACCTAACCTAACCTAACCTAACCTAACCTAACCTAACCTAACCTAACCTAACCTAACCTAACCTAACCTAACCTAACCTAACCTAACCTAACCTAACCTAACCTAACCTAACCTAACCTAACCTAACCTAACCTAACCTAACCTAACCTAACCTAACCTAACCTAACCTAACCTAACCTAACCTAACCTAACCTAACCTAACCTAACCTAACCTAACCTAACCTAACCTAACCTAACCTAACCTAACCTAACCTAACCTAACCTAACCTAACCTAACCTAACCTAACCTAACCTAACCTAACCTAACCTAACCTAACCTAACCTAACCTAACCTAACCTAACCTAACCTAACCTAACCTAACCTAACCTAACCTAACCTAACCTAACCTAACCTAACCTAACCTAACCTAACCTAACCTAACCTAACCTAACCTAACCTAACCTAACCTAACCTAACCTAACCTAACCTAACCTAACCTAACCTAACCTAACCTAACCTAACCTAACCTAACCTAACCTAACCTAACCTAACCTAACCTAACCTAACCTAACCTAACCTAACCTAACCTAACCTAACCTAACCTAACCTAACCTAACCTAACCTAACCTAACCTAACCTAACCTAACCTAACCTAACCTAACCTAACCTAACCTAACCTAACCTAACCTAACCTAACCTAACCTAACCTAACCTAACCTAACCTAACCTAACCTAACCTAACCTAACCTAACCTAACCTAACCTAACCTAACCTAACCTAACCTAACCTAACCTAACCTAACCTAACCTAACCTAACCTAACCTAACCTAACCTAACCTAACCTAACCTAACCTAACCTAACCTAACCTAACCTAACCTAACCTAACCTAACCTAACCTAACCTAACCTAACCTAACCTAACCTAACCTAACCTAACCTAACCTAACCTAACCTAACCTAACCTAACCTAACCTAACCTAACCTAACCTAACCTAACCTAACCTAACCTAACCTAACCTAACCTAACCTAACCTAACCTAACCTAACCTAACCTAACCTAACCTAACCTAACCTAACCTAACCTAACCTAACCTAACCTAACCTAACCTAACCTAACCTAACCTAACCTAACCTAACCTAACCTAACCTAACCTAACCTAACCTAACCTAACCTAACCTAACCTAACCTAACCTAACCTAACCTAACCTAACCTAACCTAACCTAACCTAACCTAACCTAACCTAACCTAACCTAACCTAACCTAACCTAACCTAACCTAACCTAACCTAACCTAACCTAACCTAACCTAACCTAACCTAACCTAACCTAACCTAACCTAACCTAACCTAACCTAACCTAACCTAACCTAACCTAACCTAACCTAACCTAACCTAACCTAACCTAACCTAACCTAACCTAACCTAACCTAACCTAACCTAACCTAACCTAACCTAACCTAACCTAACCTAACCTAACCTAACCTAACCTAACCTAACCTAACCTAACCTAACCTAACCTAACCTAACCTAACCTAACCTAACCTAACCTAACCTAACCTAACCTAACCTAACCTAACCTAACCTAACCTAACCTAACCTAACCTAACCTAACCTAACCTAACCTAACCTAACCTAACCTAACCTAACCTAACCTAACCTAACCTAACCTAACCTAACCTAACCTAACCTAACCTAACCTAACCTAACCTAACCTAACCTAACCTAACCTAACCTAACCTAACCTAACCTAACCTAACCTAACCTAACCTAACCTAACCTAACCTAACCTAACCTAACCTAACCTAACCTAACCTAACCTAACCTAACCTAACCTAACCTAACCTAACCTAACCTAACCTAACCTAACCTAACCTAACCTAACCTAACCTAACCTAACCTAACCTAACCTAACCTAACCTAACCTAACCTAACCTAACCTAACCTAACCTAACCTAACCTAACCTAACCTAACCTAACCTAACCTAACCTAACCTAACCTAACCTAACCTAACCTAACCTAACCTAACCTAACCTAACCTAACCTAACCTAACCTAACCTAACCTAACCTAACCTAACCTAACCTAACCTAACCTAACCTAACCTAACCTAACCTAACCTAACCTAACCTAACCTAACCTAACCTAACCTAACCTAACCTAACCTAACCTAACCTAACCTAACCTAACCTAACCTAACCTAACCTAACCTAACCTAACCTAACCTAACCTAACCTAACCTAACCTAACCTAACCTAACCTAACCTAACCTAACCTAACCTAACCTAACCTAACCTAACCTAACCTAACCTAACCTAACCTAACCTAACCTAACCTAACCTAACCTAACCTAACCTAACCTAACCTAACCTAACCTAACCTAACCTAACCTAACCTAACCTAACCTAACCTAACCTAACCTAACCTAACCTAACCTAACCTAACCTAACCTAACCTAACCTAACCTAACCTAACCTAACCTAACCTAACCTAACCTAACCTAACCTAACCTAACCTAACCTAACCTAACCTAACCTAACCTAACCTAACCTAACCTAACCTAACCTAACCTAACCTAACCTAACCTAACCTAACCTAACCTAACCTAACCTAACCTAACCTAACCTAACCTAACCTAACCTAACCTAACCTAACCTAACCTAACCTAACCTAACCTAACCTAACCTAACCTAACCTAACCTAACCTAACCTAACCTAACCTAACCTAACCTAACCTAACCTAACCTAACCTAACCTAACCTAACCTAACCTAACCTAACCTAACCTAACCTAACCTAACCTAACCTAACCTAACCTAACCTAACCTAACCTAACCTAACCTAACCTAACCTAACCTAACCTAACCTAACCTAACCTAACCTAACCTAACCTAACCTAACCTAACCTAACCTAACCTAACCTAACCTAACCTAACCTAACCTAACCTAACCTAACCTAACCTAACCTAACCTAACCTAACCTAACCTAACCTAACCTAACCTAACCTAACCTAACCTAACCTAACCTAACCTAACCTAACCTAACCTAACCTAACCTAACCTAACCTAACCTAACCTAACCTAACCTAACCTAACCTAACCTAACCTAACCTAACCTAACCTAACCTAACCTAACCTAACCTAACCTAACCTAACCTAACCTAACCTAACCTAACCTAACCTAACCTAACCTAACCTAACCTAACCTAACCTAACCTAACCTAACCTAACCTAACCTAACCTAACCTAACCTAACCTAACCTAACCTAACCTAACCTAACCTAACCTAACCTAACCTAACCTAACCTAACCTAACCTAACCTAACCTAACCTAACCTAACCTAACCTAACCTAACCTAACCTAACCTAACCTAACCTAACCTAACCTAACCTAACCTAACCTAACCTAACCTAACCTAACCTAACCTAACCTAACCTAACCTAACCTAACCTAACCTAACCTAACCTAACCTAACCTAACCTAACCTAACCTAACCTAACCTAACCTAACCTAACCTAACCTAACCTAACCTAACCTAACCTAACCTAACCTAACCTAACCTAACCTAACCTAACCTAACCTAACCTAACCTAACCTAACCTAACCTAACCTAACCTAACCTAACCTAACCTAACCTAACCTAACCTAACCTAACCTAACCTAACCTAACCTAACCTAACCTAACCTAACCTAACCTAACCTAACCTAACCTAACCTAACCTAACCTAACCTAACCTAACCTAACCTAACCTAACCTAACCTAACCTAACCTAACCTAACCTAACCTAACCTAACCTAACCTAACCTAACCTAACCTAACCTAACCTAACCTAACCTAACCTAACCTAACCTAACCTAACCTAACCTAACCTAACCTAACCTAACCTAACCTAACCTAACCTAACCTAACCTAACCTAACCTAACCTAACCTAACCTAACCTAACCTAACCTAACCTAACCTAACCTAACCTAACCTAACCTAACCTAACCTAACCTAACCTAACCTAACCTAACCTAACCTAACCTAACCTAACCTAACCTAACCTAACCTAACCTAACCTAACCTAACCTAACCTAACCTAACCTAACCTAACCTAACCTAACCTAACCTAACCTAACCTAACCTAACCTAACCTAACCTAACCTAACCTAACCTAACCTAACCTAACCTAACCTAACCTAACCTAACCTAACCTAACCTAACCTAACCTAACCTAACCTAACCTAACCTAACCTAACCTAACCTAACCTAACCTAACCTAACCTAACCTAACCTAACCTAACCTAACCTAACCTAACCTAACCTAACCTAACCTAACCTAACCTAACCTAACCTAACCTAACCTAACCTAACCTAACCTAACCTAACCTAACCTAACCTAACCTAACCTAACCTAACCTAACCTAACCTAACCTAACCTAACCTAACCTAACCTAACCTAACCTAACCTAACCTAACCTAACCTAACCTAACCTAACCTAACCTAACCTAACCTAACCTAACCTAACCTAACCTAACCTAACCTAACCTAACCTAACCTAACCTAACCTAACCTAACCTAACCTAACCTAACCTAACCTAACCTAACCTAACCTAACCTAACCTAACCTAACCTAACCTAACCTAACCTAACCTAACCTAACCTAACCTAACCTAACCTAACCTAACCTAACCTAACCTAACCTAACCTAACCTAACCTAACCTAACCTAACCTAACCTAACCTAACCTAACCTAACCTAACCTAACCTAACCTAACCTAACCTAACCTAACCTAACCTAACCTAACCTAACCTAACCTAACCTAACCTAACCTAACCTAACCTAACCTAACCTAACCTAACCTAACCTAACCTAACCTAACCTAACCTAACCTAACCTAACCTAACCTAACCTAACCTAACCTAACCTAACCTAACCTAACCTAACCTAACCTAACCTAACCTAACCTAACCTAACCTAACCTAACCTAACCTAACCTAACCTAACCTAACCTAACCTAACCTAACCTAACCTAACCTAACCTAACCTAACCTAACCTAACCTAACCTAACCTAACCTAACCTAACCTAACCTAACCTAACCTAACCTAACCTAACCTAACCTAACCTAACCTAACCTAACCTAACCTAACCTAACCTAACCTAACCTAACCTAACCTAACCTAACCTAACCTAACCTAACCTAACCTAACCTAACCTAACCTAACCTAACCTAACCTAACCTAACCTAACCTAACCTAACCTAACCTAACCTAACCTAACCTAACCTAACCTAACCTAACCTAACCTAACCTAACCTAACCTAACCTAACCTAACCTAACCTAACCTAACCTAACCTAACCTAACCTAACCTAACCTAACCTAACCTAACCTAACCTAACCTAACCTAACCTAACCTAACCTAACCTAACCTAACCTAACCTAACCTAACCTAACCTAACCTAACCTAACCTAACCTAACCTAACCTAACCTAACCTAACCTAACCTAACCTAACCTAACCTAACCTAACCTAACCTAACCTAACCTAACCTAACCTAACCTAACCTAACCTAACCTAACCTAACCTAACCTAACCTAACCTAACCTAACCTAACCTAACCTAACCTAACCTAACCTAACCTAACCTAACCTAACCTAACCTAACCTAACCTAACCTAACCTAACCTAACCTAACCTAACCTAACCTAACCTAACCTAACCTAACCTAACCTAACCTAACCTAACCTAACCTAACCTAACCTAACCTAACCTAACCTAACCTAACCTAACCTAACCTAACCTAACCTAACCTAACCTAACCTAACCTAACCTAACCTAACCTAACCTAACCTAACCTAACCTAACCTAACCTAACCTAACCTAACCTAACCTAACCTAACCTAACCTAACCTAACCTAACCTAACCTAACCTAACCTAACCTAACCTAACCTAACCTAACCTAACCTAACCTAACCTAACCTAACCTAACCTAACCTAACCTAACCTAACCTAACCTAACCTAACCTAACCTAACCTAACCTAACCTAACCTAACCTAACCTAACCTAACCTAACCTAACCTAACCTAACCTAACCTAACCTAACCTAACCTAACCTAACCTAACCTAACCTAACCTAACCTAACCTAACCTAACCTAACCTAACCTAACCTAACCTAACCTAACCTAACCTAACCTAACCTAACCTAACCTAACCTAACCTAACCTAACCTAACCTAACCTAACCTAACCTAACCTAACCTAACCTAACCTAACCTAACCTAACCTAACCTAACCTAACCTAACCTAACCTAACCTAACCTAACCTAACCTAACCTAACCTAACCTAACCTAACCTAACCTAACCTAACCTAACCTAACCTAACCTAACCTAACCTAACCTAACCTAACCTAACCTAACCTAACCTAACCTAACCTAACCTAACCTAACCTAACCTAACCTAACCTAACCTAACCTAACCTAACCTAACCTAACCTAACCTAACCTAACCTAACCTAACCTAACCTAACCTAACCTAACCTAACCTAACCTAACCTAACCTAACCTAACCTAACCTAACCTAACCTAACCTAACCTAACCTAACCTAACCTAACCTAACCTAACCTAACCTAACCTAACCTAACCTAACCTAACCTAACCTAACCTAACCTAACCTAACCTAACCTAACCTAACCTAACCTAACCTAACCTAACCTAACCTAACCTAACCTAACCTAACCTAACCTAACCTAACCTAACCTAACCTAACCTAACCTAACCTAACCTAACCTAACCTAACCTAACCTAACCTAACCTAACCTAACCTAACCTAACCTAACCTAACCTAACCTAACCTAACCTAACCTAACCTAACCTAACCTAACCTAACCTAACCTAACCTAACCTAACCTAACCTAACCTAACCTAACCTAACCTAACCTAACCTAACCTAACCTAACCTAACCTAACCTAACCTAACCTAACCTAACCTAACCTAACCTAACCTAACCTAACCTAACCTAACCTAACCTAACCTAACCTAACCTAACCTAACCTAACCTAACCTAACCTAACCTAACCTAACCTAACCTAACCTAACCTAACCTAACCTAACCTAACCTAACCTAACCTAACCTAACCTAACCTAACCTAACCTAACCTAACCTAACCTAACCTAACCTAACCTAACCTAACCTAACCTAACCTAACCTAACCTAACCTAACCTAACCTAACCTAACCTAACCTAACCTAACCTAACCTAACCTAACCTAACCTAACCTAACCTAACCTAACCTAACCTAACCTAACCTAACCTAACCTAACCTAACCTAACCTAACCTAACCTAACTAATGCTAACTTTGGAGCTAACAAATAATTGGCCATTTTAGATCCGGTCCTAACAACAGATCCACAGTACTGTTCTTCTTTGCTAACATTTCTTTGGTGATCTAATGAATCACACCACCATTTGCTAACAGAACTAAAGGTTGCTGGCCATCACCTGTGGAGAGAAACAGTTACAATGAACAGTCATTAGAACAGTTTCTTACGTGCAAGCCAAAATAGACACAGCAGACAGGCATTAGATCTGTTTGGCAAATTCCAAAAATGGGTGCTCTTCAGGGAAAGACACAAAGATAAGTTTAGTCCCGCCCCCCCCCCAAAAAAAATGCCCATAAAATGCAGCATTAGGTGCCATAAATATGTCTGTGGATATGGTATTGCAATTTGGAAAACAAACAAAACGATTTGGCCAACTATTATTCCCTCATGTAACAAACAAAAACACAGACAATAAACACAACAACACTGTTTCAACTTTCCAAGAAGATGCCGCTCATGACATATTACAAAAATTTAAGAAAGCAACAGAAGGAGGAGAAGAAGAAGATGGAAGAGGAGGAAGTTGCCAAAAAGGTTGCTGTGCCAACATTACTAGCTGCATCCAAAAATTAAAATATTTGTGTTTTTACAATTTTAGTTTAAGTGTGTTTTAAGTTTAAATTTTGAGTGTGAGAATTTTAACTCTATTTTACATCATTGATCACCTGATATGTAATCAATTCCAAAATGTAGCATATAATACTCTCCAAGTGATAGAAAGAAGTACGCATTGTTGGGATGTTATTATTTGCAGTTGGATTTAAAATTTCTATGCCTTGCTGGCAGAAGTGAGGTAGAAAATTTAAAAAAGTATGACCAACTGGCACCAGAGGTCATTTCCAGCATCAATTCCAAGATGAAGTGATTGGACAAGAAAGAAGAAATTAATTAATAAAGCATCTAAATAATATTTGTTATCAATCTTAGTTAGGAAAACACCAAATTTTATGGTTTGAATAAGAATTGTGTAACTACTTAAAAACATGGACACAGGTGAGCTACCTGTTTTCATGAAAGGTCTTCAGAAATTGAAATTCAAAATTTTTGTATTTATGTTTTATGAGTGTGTAGTACAAAAATTAAAAATATAACAGGAAGTGATGTGATAGGTTGTGAAGTGATGTCATGTAACTACAGATAAAATTTAAATTTGTGAGTGCTGGAATTTTCATAAAACTTTGTTTGAAATAAAATGTGAATATAATTACAGAAACCAAAATACACTGTTGAGTTCAGTACAGTGCAGCTGAACAGTAACATAAAGGGACGCCAGAGATTGCACCAAACCTTACAGGAATTCGCCTTCATTCTGCTGAAACCAGAGAAAAGACATTACAGGGAAGAGGTAGCTGAATTGGACCAAGAGGAAGAACAAGAAAAGGCAGAAGAATTTGTCCAAAAGGAGGAGCAAGAAAGACAAAAGGACAAACCAGTGGTACTAATTTTCCACAAGTTCTCCACAACTTCTCTACAAGAACATGCATTTCTTTTTTCAAAAACAGAAAGAATTATACTTCAAACTTCGGAAGAAGGACGAAGAAGATGAGGAAGAGGTGGGTGGAAAAGTGTGTTTGGATTAAACACAGGCATTCCTATTCAATATCTGTAAACGAAATTTCAGGATGATATGTACCACGAGGAGGAAATCCTCCACATCCTGGAGGGGGATAAGGAAGGCTTGTCGCCGTCGTCCCTTGGCTCGTCGCCGTCGCCCCTTGGCTCGTCGCCTCTTTTATCTCCTGATCTGGAAGCGCTGGTTTTTCAGCCACCATTTTCATCTCCATCCATTCCGCTGGTGGAGTGGTGGGATGCCCGGCTCGCTGAGCTGGACGAGCAATTCCCGTTGGCATCATCTCCACCACCGGCCTCACCGACATCCAGCTCAGAGGGCGTATTTTGATAAGACGGAGGATTACCGACAGCCGAACGTGCCATATCACCTTTTGGGTTTGAGTCAAGTTTGAAGTGTTTGATTGTTTGTCGTCATATCGTTCGCGTGATTTATTTATTGCACACTTCAGGATATGTGCGAAAAGCGTGCTAATGTTTAATAGACCGATATTGTGATCAACTGATTGTGAATGTTATCCACTTGCTTGTATCGTTTATTCATATTAGCACGTGTCGTCTGCTCGAAAGAGCTTGTGTTGTTTTACATTTTCCATTATGCTATCAATTATATTTGCCGGTGCTTTTTTCTTTTGTAAAGGATAAATTAAGGTAATAAACCATTGATTTATCCTATGGTTATATTCGAGTGCAATTCAGCCTCGAAACATGTTTCATTTCGCTTATGTTCAGTTATTAAAACATGGCAGGCGCATGTCGGTATCCCGCACCAGTTTAATTGCCTTATTAACTTTATTTCGGGTCATGAGAAGCCGGGATAAACTCTTTTTTACCTCCTCCCACACCACCAAACTGAGAAGAAAAGAAGAAATATTTGAAATGTAAAAAAAGTATTTTATCTTGAGTGTACATTTAACAGTCAGATGGCTCTGTTACAGGTTGGATGTATTTTTGTTACTAGATGGCACTTCTCTCTGTAATGCAAAAAGAAAAGAAAATATCTGAACCCCCAAACATAACGTAGAGGTTTAAAAACACCTGAACTTTAATTAGAAGAAAAGACAGAAAATATAAAAAAATAAAAAAAAAACCCTCCAATATTTCACATTCCCAAAATAGCCTTTCCTACCAAACAATCATATGTCAAAACAACACTCCTAAGCAAGAAAAGAGGGAGAAGAGCAATAAATCCTAGCTGCCAATGAGCTGCTAGCACTAGTCACTAGAGCTAATAAACCCTCAGATGAACACCAAACACCAACTACCCAACACCATAGACCTTCTCATGGCTGCTTATGTGGAAACACACCTAAAAGGTAAGACAAGCTGTGTAGGAACAGATAAATGAGTGAAATCAGTGTCAATAATTAGTAGCAAGCTGCGGTGTGAACCAGCACGACCAGGGTCCTTTAAATGTTTTTCAAATCTGTTGGTGCAATTTTTGTGTCCAAAAAAAAAAAAAAAAATGGATCAGCATTAAGTGGTTAAACAGCACCTGTTTTCACTCGTAAATGTATTTTCCTTTCACATATTTCATACCAACAAACAGGGTAAAAAATTAGTACATTTCACAGCCATTTTAAAAGTGGAAACGGAAAGGATAAATTTGATATTAAAAAAAAGTGACCAAGTACAAGAAAAAATTTAAATGGAAGTATTAATTAATTATTCCCCCACCAAATAGTAAAAGGCATGGTTGGTTGTATGTGTTTCCCACCAAACCTAACAAATATGTGTTCACACCTAAGCCTGCAGCAATACCCAAACAGCTGCCTATCTGTCAGAACAAAATTAGTGTTTTCTTTCTCTCTGGTGTCAACTACATGGAAGAATGACACCACGACTAGGATCTTTTAAATGTTTTGCAAATAAGTAAACATTAAATCTGTTGGTTTAATTTTTGTGTGGACAAAAAAGAAAAAGAAAGTGCTATCTGTCTGTCTGCTTCGGCGGTTCTCTGTGTGGAGAGTGTTTTGGGTGTGTTTCTTCTTGGAAAATGAATATTTTTTTTTCTTCCCTTTATTATGTATTCAGCCGAATAACCTCACCACAGGGGCCCAAAAAAATTGTTTTGTTTACCCAGCAGGAAACGAAAATCTGTCCGACGCCACATCAAATGAAAACACTGTGACAAAACAAACAGACAAAGACAAAAACAGCAGCAAAAAGCTACCAGGTCGAAAAAAAAGAAATGGGAGTATTAATTAATTAAGAAAAGGGCTGAAATGTGTATTAGCCGCCAACAATAGACAAGGGAGTTTGGAACCAAACAAACATGTGTCCATATCACAATACCCTGCTTATGTGTCAGGACAGAATTAGTGTTTTCTTTCTCCAACCTGGTGTCAACTACATGAAAGAATGAATAAATGTTTTTCAAATAAGTAAGGTGCACGCAGAAGTATAGAATAATTAGTTTTGGGGAATTATTTCTTTTGGCGTTTCTTCTGGAATCCAACCATTTTTTAAATAAATGTATTTTGACATTAGAATTCATTTTCAATAAATGGGATTAGAAGTTTTGGAGAAAAAAAAATTTGGTACTTATTTAACATAAAAATGGGGGTGACTTAAGCATAGAATATTTTAGGTTTGATGCAAAAAAAGGATAAAATTAATATCACACAACATGCCTTTGTTTGATTATGCCATCAATTTTCGGCCATTTTGTTTTGAAGCAATCCCTTGTGCAAAACTTGTAACCATTGTAGAAATCGCTGAAATATGGCAATTGAAGACACTAATCAGACAAAGGCATGTTATGTGATATTAATTTCATTCATTTTTCATTTTTCACCTAACCTAAAATATTCTATACTTATGTAAAAACACTGCTAATTTTATAGTCTGTCTTGACTAAATATTAAAACTGTAATGGAGCATGCAAAATAACGTGACCGTTGGTGCTGCTGAGATTTACATAACTGACTAGTTTATTCAAAGATAGGTGGCGCTGTAGTAGCAGCGTCACAATATATAACAATGGTCAAGACTGACCAATGGAGTGCGAGACACTCCAGTATCCCCTCAATTGTGGAATGGGGGAAGGAACAATTTAGAACAGTGAAATCAATTGATCTACAAGGATGCAATGTAATTAAAGTTGGTTTAAAAACAATCAATTGAACAATGAATTAAAAGGTAACATGCATTGGAGTGAAGACACTCCATCATCCCCTCAATTGTGAACCAACTAGGGGAGCAATTAGTAAATTCAAAGTAACAGTTTGACATGAAATGCAAATTTAAATTGAACAATAAAATACTTGGATTTTAAAACTACTGAATTATGCACGAAATGAAACTTGTAAAATTGAACATAACATGAATTTTGATTCCAACAATGAATGAAATTAAACAGTGAAATGCTAACATGATAAATGAACAATAGTTGAGTGAACTAGCTTGATGAATTAGCAGCTAGACGGGAGACGGAAAGGAAGTCGGAATGACTCTCTCCTCCCCTCACAAGAAGCCAACAGAGAGCTAATTGTGACCCGTGCCCAACGCATGCGGTAGCGTTTTGATGGGCGAAAAGTGCGGCTAGACCAACGATGGTCCGTGACATCACCTGCGATGCACACGCCGGCACAATGGTTTGACGACTGCGGCTGGTCCCGAAACAAACACTGGGAGTTGTAGAAGCTACCCAAATGGCGTCTGCGGTTGTGACCAGTGATTTTCTGCGCTGGGGCAACCGTGGTCGAACGTGCATAGATGTCGGAGACTGCACATGTGGCGAGCTTCATCCGAATGGCTGACTGGTGAGCCTGAGCAAACTTCATTTCATACTGACTGATGATGGTTTGCTGAATGGCTGACTGGTGAGCCTGAGCGAACTTCATTTCAGACTGACTGATGATGGTTTGCTGAATGTAGACACAACTCAACCCGTGGAGTTGATCAGAATAGTTGCAGTGCTCCGAACGCAGCTGCAACGAAATGGCGAAATTTGCAACGGATTCCACCTGTCCCTGCACTCGGGTGTTGAAATTTCGACCGCGAGGAGGGGTTTTGAGTGCTGTTAATTGGCCTTCAACGCGGCGAGGGCAGCGAACGTCATCTGCACAAGCTTCATTGGAAAACAGGACAGCCAGACGTGTGTACGGCAGCCCGCCGACGAGGCACAGCAAAACAACCACTTTCTTCGTGTCATAGGTGATGTCACTGCACACGAAAAAGCAGTCCAACTGGTCAATGTAGTGGGTCCAGTTATTCTTGATGCAATATGGTTGCAGTGAACCGATACTTGAAGCGATCACAGAAGTTTTGCATGGAAAAAGCTTACATGAAAGTAGGCCTAACGGCATGGTCACGGCGTGGTCAAGGCGTGGTCACGGCATGGTCAAAGGTCCGAAACAGCACTTTACACTAATTTTAAGCGATTTTGTACATTACAGTTTGTGAGGTATTAATTGTTGATCCGTTTTGCATGATGATTTTCTTGAGAACACCGGAACAATTTGAAACAGGGTTAAACCTAACGTGTGGTCCGCGTGGTCAGCGTGGTCAGCAAAAGTTCGAAAAAGTCGCTATTTTTGCACGAAAAAGTTCACAATAAAGAATGTGGATTCTTGTATTACCATCTCGTCGCCAATTAGTCTGTCTTGACTAAATATTAAAACTGTAATGGAGCATGCAAAATAACGTGACCGTTGGTGCTGCTGAGATTTACATAACTGACTAGTTTATTCAAACACAGGTGGCGCTGCGCAAAGGTAGCGTCACAAATCAACAGGAAATGACAATTACAGAATGGAGTACAGACACTCCATTTTATTTTCTTACAAACCTTACATTTCTGAGCGTAAAAAACCATGTTTTAAAGTGCAAACGGTCAAAAATGAATTTTTAAGGCCCAACTAAACCATTTCTTAACATAAACAAACAGTCCGAAATGCAAATATTCATTATTTTAAGTCACTAATCAGACAAAGGCATGTTTTGTGATATTAATTTTATCCATCTTTTTTGCATCAAACCTAAAATATTCTATATTTATGTCAGCCCCATTTTTGTGTAAAATCACTGTCAAATTTATTTCCCCACAAAACTGTTAATTTGAAATGAATACTAAAGCCTAAATACATATATTAAAAAATTGGTTTCATTCCAGATGAAGCGCAAAAAGAAATATTTTTAAAAAACTGATTATTCTATACTTATGGCGCGCCTACAAAAAAAAAAAAAAAAAAGTGCTATTTTTTGGTCTGTCTGTCTGTGAGGAGTGTCTAAAGTTTGTTTTTTCCTGGAAAATAAATATTTGTTTTTTTTTCCGGGCAGAATACGCTTCTCATTCCTCACCGTCAAGACCTTCACCCAGTGGAGAAGAAGGAGACACAACAAACGAACAACTGATTGGCCAGCTGCAGGGTAAAACAAGTTACTAACCTATACTAATACTAACCTCACCATGGGGCCCCAAAAAAAATTGTTTTGCACACCCAGCAGGAAATTTGTCCCATGCCACATCAAACGAAGACAACGCGCCGAAACAAACAGACAAAGACAAAAACCCGAGCAGAAAACAGGATCAAAGCGACTGCAACGACACTGACGACAGCATGAGTGAAAGCGGCAGTCAGTATGAAGCGCCAGACTTGCCAACGGAAATGATTAAGTTCCTGGACCACAGGCAAAATCGCACGGCCATTGAAAATTTTCAAAAGTGGCTGAGCAATCCGGCCGGACATAACAAGGGTGCCCGGACAACTCGTCAACACGTCCAGCAGACGCAGCGTTTCATCGGATCCCTGTGCGGCAAAAAATCAATGCTTCAAGGGGCCGAGGCCTGGTTCGTACGCTCACGCAAAAAGTATGCGCCAGGGACCGTGCTGAGCCAAGTCTCGTCGATACGCCTTTATTTTAATTTTATGAAGTTTGCCCAAGTGTCGGGCTGGGAAGAAAACCAGGCCTGGGATTTGGCTTTGTCTCTCGACTACATGGTCTCCGTGTGGTTGAGAAACATCAAAAAAGACACCAATCGGCGCATAAAAGAGGTGGCGCAACGGGACTCGCTCCGCGCCCCCACACCCGACACAATGAGGCAGTTTTTTGCTTCGGAGCACGTCAAGGGAATCCACAGATCGCTCGACGGCCCACGAATGCGAAAGGATGAGTGGGACGGCAAAATGGCCACGCACGTCAGAGACGTCCTGGTGTCCGAGCTGTTGATGTTAAATGGCGCGCGGCAAGGTAACGCCACACAGATGACTCTGGGCGAGTGGAATCGCCGCCAAAAGGTAGACGGACAGGCTGTAATTACAGTCCATGAGGTGAAAAACATTGCCATCATAGGTGGCGCTGAAGTTGTGGCGGCTGATCGACTCGAAAAGCGGATTTCCGCATACGTCACCAACTTTCGCCGTCCCTGTTTCACCTCACGGTCCCTGGCTCGAGACGAAACAATGCCGCTGTTTGTTTCAGCACAGGGCAAGAAGATGTCGCGCACGACCGCGGCCAGCTGCGTGGGCAACGCATGGCAACGCGCCGGCCTTAGGCGCGTGACGGCCACAATTGTGCGCAAGGGAATCGTCTCCGAGGTGCACTCGGGCCACCACGACCTAGCGCCGGACCTAGCCCAATTAATGGGCCACACTTTGGCCACGGCGGAACGACACTATCGTGTGGCCGGGTCCGCAAAGAAGGCCGTGAGGACTGTCACGAGGATCGCTGACATAATGGGGACGGAGGGTGCAGTGGACGACAACGACTCAGGTAGCAGACATTACATCCAACAAACACAAACAAACATTAACACTTCAACCTTTTTTCCAGATACAAGCGACAGCCAATTGGAAGAGAGGGGAGAAAGCGACGTGCCGTTGCAGCCTTCCGTGCAGAATGCCACAGAAGTTCTCACCACCAGTCCCATGCCAACTGCAGCAAACAATCAGATGCCTCATGTGCCAACAGTGAATCCAGCATCCACAACAGGCCAACTGCAGTGCATCCCCCAGGAAACAGACCAACTGCAGTGCATCTCTCAGGAAACAGGTCAGGCTGGTATGTGTCTGATTACAACGCCTTGATGCTACCTTCACTCATTTGCTTGTTTGTGTCAGGTCCCTCAACTGTGCAAACAGCCACCATCCCAGGCTTTCCCGAAGGGATGGACTGGACCAGCGTGTTGGCGGCATCACTCCATGATCCCCGTCCACCGTTGCCAGCGGTTCAAAGGAGACAACGAAGAGTACCGGACACACCTTCAGATCCGCAGCCAAAGATTGGTCCACGCGAATCATTCACACCTCCTCATCGAAAAATCATTCAAAAACACCTACACCGTTTTAGAGGCCGTGATGGGAATGTGGCCACAGACTTACTACGAGAAGCACTAAACACAATTCCCGAGTTAGCAGAAATAAAGAGGCGTTACACACTCCAGCAGATTCGGGACAAGGCCAGAAGTTTCATCCGAGTGTAAATGTGTTTCCACTCGTTTTCACACAACATTCACACGAATTAATTCGTGTAAACGTCGTGTGAACTGGTAAAACGTTAAATTGGTTAAATGACCGTTCAACAAGTTTTCTCGTTAAAAATCGGGTCTTGCTAGCAGCCATCTTGGATATTAATAATAAAAATAACTTAAATGAATTTTCTCTTTTAATCATATTTTTGTAATCTCCTGTTTCTTTTTCCCGAGTAAACAACAGGAATATTGACTGTGGTTATTGTTTGGATTAATTTATTTAAACTGGAATTTACACTGAAATTTACCCAGGCCTTACGAATTAACAAAAACCACACTTATATTTTCACCAACACTTATAAAAAAAAGGCCAAAATTGATACGTGCATGCAACATTTATATAAACACATACATGTAACGTTTATATAAACACATAAACCGCCATTTTTCAAATACTACAAAAATCAGTAGTCAAACTCCCAGTTTACTTTGAAAAAAGAAAAAGCAGAAAATATTGATAAAATTTCTCCCTCCAATAACAGCAATAAACCCTAAAAGCCAATGACAACTAGGTGCACACGAAAAGTCATTTCCACTAAATGACCAGTGCGAATGGTAGTGTAAATATCCAACTTACGAGTTAAAAAAAAAATTCCAGTGTAATTTTCAGTGTAAATCCAAGTAATGGTTATTATTGGGACCAATTAATTTTGCCATTTAATCACATTTTTTCTAATCGTACGAGTAACGTTTATATAAAAACATAAACCGCCAAACAAATTTACATTTTATAATTATGTTTTTGTAATCTCCTGTTTTTTTTTTAGTGAACAACAGCAATAATGACTATGGTTATTATTTGGACTTTTCCCGCTTGAATTCACACTTTTTTTTCAACTCGAAAGTTGGGTCATTTAACTTGTCATTTACAACTAGGTGCACACGAAAAGTCATATGCACTAAATGACCAGTGCAACTGGTAGTGTAAACATTCAATTTACAAGTTTTTTAAAAAAAGAAACAGTGTAAATTGCAGTGTTAATCCAAGTGTAAATTAATTGGTGCCAATAATAACCATTCGATCGCACAAATACGGTTAATAACTGACTGTTGTTACGATCGAAATCGCAACGTTTATATAAATACGTACATGTAATCTTTATGTAAAAACATAAACCGCCATTAACCCCCCCTCAAAAAAAGGCGATTTATGTTTTTTTTTCTGTTATACGGAAAATATGCATTTATATTCAATTTCGGCTTTTTACGAAAGAATAATATCCCAGCCAAAAATATTGATTGATAAATTACAGAAACCCCCCTTTAACCCAGACCAATAAGATTTGCAAGAGGGGACACAGCAATAAAACCAAAAAGCCAATGAGACAGCTGGTCAAGATAACCAAATCTTCATAGCTCCACAGAAGTCTACCTTGAACCCACCTCAGCTAGCTGTCCCAAAGGTAAGAATCAGAAACAAACCTATTAATATGTTGCAAGAGGCCTTTTTATCAATTAATAGAATGAAATAATTAATAGAATGAAAAAATTAATAGAATGAAAAAATTAATCATTATTATTAATAATAATTAATAATAATAAAAATTAATAAAATTAATAATAATTACTATTAAAATAATTAATAGAAAGAAATAATAACATAAAAGGATAATTGTATAATTATAATTATTTCTGCTGAATTCCAAATAAATAAACTCAAAAACCCAGGTCCAGTGTTTAAAAGGTCAAACATGGGTTTTCTTCAAATCTAACCAATATGTGTCAAAATTCAACCCCTCCAGCACTTTGGAAGAAACTACAACTTACGTGTCTAACCTACCAGTCATTAGTCAAATTAGTTGTGAATGACACAAAAGATGCCTTTATGCACACAACATTAGCCTTTGAGATGAAAACACACAGCAATGGCTAATAACTAGAAGGATCAGTCATTTCCTTTTCTCTCCTTAATTCCTTGTTTAATTGATTAACTAACAGAAGAGATTAAACTAAACAAATTGTTATTTCAGGAAGACATTATGGAACAAATGAGTTCCACCTGCACCGTACCAGCAAAACTTATCGACCTGACTGATGAACTGATTGAACTGATGTTCCTAACCAACATGGACGAAACCCCGCATTCACCAACCCCGCCTCCACCATTCCCATGGCCCATGTCACCAACACCATCTCCTCCGTCCACACCCACGCCACCGACAGCACCATCCCCACCGCCCACGCCACCGACACCACCATCACCGCCAACGTGTCCGTCCTGGCAGAAAAAGCGACGAAGGGGATCATTCACCCCTGAGGATCGAGCCGTCATTGCGCGCCACCTCAAGTTGTTAACCGACAGACGAGGACGGCCCCGTTCGGCTCGATTGCGTTGGGCTCTTGAAAATTGCGTGGGCCTCAAACATCTACCATCTGTGTACACCTTTGGGCAGATACGTGATCGTGTTGCTGCATTCACGAGAAAACCGAACGTGTGACCTGTGCGAGAGAAAAAAGAAAAAGAAATAAGAAAAAGAAATTTAAAGAAAGAAATAGAAAAATGAAATAAAATTGTAAACAGAATAAAAAAAAAAATCAAACAAAATAAAATAAAAAAGCCAACATCAATTATCATTATTATTATTATCAAAAACACATAAAAAAATGACCAAAACACATTAAAAAACAACAAAAATCATCTAATTAGATTCCAATATAAAGCGCATGAAGCAGGAAGCAGCCTCTAAAACAATCTCTTAGCAACAGGTACTTTGGATTCTATAGTAAACAACCCAAATACTGAAAGGAAAAGTAAATGAGTTAAGTGTGTTTTACATTTAAAGATACAGAAAAATATATTATATATAGTATATTAGAAGCATGAAAGAAAATTTAACAATCTAAATATAAAAATATGAAAATAATGAAAATTATTTAAAAAAGGCTTCATGATCTAATGATCGAAGGGATTGACCATTTCGGCGTGCATATAAACTAATGGAGAAAAAAGGTCTAATGTCCGCAGCAGGCAGCTGTTTTTGTCGCCAACACACCTTTCATTGGATGGCGTGATCCATTAGCTCTCGTCATTCATTAGCTTAGTGGACTAATGGTCGTATTTAATCGCTATTTCGGCGTGCGAATGAGCTCGGTGAATTGCTATTCCGGCGTGCAAACGAGCCTGGTTTGCCATTACTTCACCATCGTTAATCGATCCACCGAGCTCATTCGCACGCCGAAATAGCAACCCAAAACGATTATTAGTTCTGCAGGCACTTTTCATTGGTTTTGCGGTATACTGTTGGTGTGATTCATTAAGTTGGTGGTCTAATCGATCCACCGAGCACATTCGCACGCCGAAAAAGCAACCCAAAACGATTATTAGTTCTGCAGGCACTTTTCATTGGTTTTGCGGTATACTGTTGGTGTGATTCATTAAGTTGGTGGTCTAATCGATCCACCGAGCTCATTCGCACGCCGAAATAGCAACCCAAAACGATTATTAGTTCTGCAGGCACTTTTCATTGGTTTTGCGGTATACTGTTGGTGTGATTCATTAAGTTGGTGGTCTAATCGATCCACCGAGCTCATTCGCACGCCGAAATAGCAACCCAAAACGATTATTAGTTCTGCAGGCACTTTTCATTGGTTTTGCGG
This sequence comes from Strigamia acuminata, assembly GCA_949358305.1. NCBI lineage: Eukaryota > Metazoa > Arthropoda > Chilopoda > Geophilomorpha > Linotaeniidae > Strigamia > Strigamia acuminata. The sequence continues at coordinate 20,528 of OX442314.1, forward strand.
TATACTGTTGGTGTGATTCATTAAGTTGGTGGTCTAATCGATCCACCGAGCTCATTCGCACGCCGAAATAGCAACCCAAAACGATTATTAGTTCTGCAGGCACTTTTCATTGGTTTTGCGGTATACTGTTGGTGTGATTCATTAAGTTGGTGGTCTAATCGATCCACCGAGCTCATTCGCACGCCGAAATAGCAACCCAAAACGATTATTAGTTCTGCAGGCACTTTTCATTGGTTTTGCGGTATACTGTTGGTGTGATTCATTAAGTTGGTGGTCTAATCGATCCACCGAGCTCATTCGCACGCCGAAATAGCAACCCAAAACGATTATTAGTTCTGCAGGCACTTTTCATTGGTTTTGCGGTATACTGTTGGTGTGATTCATTAAGTTGGTGGTCTAATCGATCCACCGAGCTCATTCGCACGCCGAAATAGCAACCCAAAACGATTATTAGTTCTGCAGGCACTTTTCATTGGTTTTGCGGTATACTGTTGGTGCGATTCATTAAGTTGGTGGTCTAATCGATCCACCGAGCTCATTCGCACGCCGAAATAGCAACCCAAAACGATTATTAGTTCTGCAGGCACTTTTCATTGGTTTTGCTGTATAATGGGAATTATTCCCAAAGAAATTTCCTACAAATCTCTGTCTGACAGTTTCATTAGAAGCAAAACTAGTGTGTTTTGAAATGCTTTTTTCATTTGATTTTGTGCCAATTTCATAATAATAATAATAAAATGTCATTTTAAAACACATTTCTTCCTTAAATTCCCACAAAAACAAACGAAAATTGCATTTTTAATCACAATTTGCCGATAAATTGTGTTAAAATCAATATTTTAACACAATTTTTGCACTAAATCGCATCTACAATTGACACAAACACATCCAAAATTGACAAAATTGACAAAAAGAATAAAAGAAAAACGGGTGACTGCACCAAACATCATCCAAAATAAATCACCCAAAAAAACCTGCTTACCTTGATGTCCTGCATGGCCTTAGTGCAGACCACGACTGTCCGCAGCCAAAAACACCTAGAAAAACAAAAGAAAAATAAGAAAATTGCCGAAATACACGCAATTTCCCAACGTTCATAAAATAATTAATTTAAAAACCTTTCTGTACCCACTCCAGCCCTGGCAAAAATTCTTACATATTAATCTATCACTCCTCAGAACCATATGGAACCAAGAGCGAGGTCTGAGGGCCGCTTAAGACGAAAAACACCTGAAAAACAGAGAAAGGAAATTAAAAATGGTGCAAAAATCGTGCAAAAATCATACAAAAAAGCATTAATGCAAAATGCAAATAAAATTCGAATTATTAAACAAACCTACCTTGCCTGAATAAAAAAAAACAAAAAAAAAAAAAAACAACCACTGGCTACTGATTTCGCGGCGATAGCCGCGATATCGATAAAACAAAAGAAAAACAAAAACAAAAGAAATGCATTAAACAAACTTTAAACCAAACCAACCTTCCTTAATTCACACTCACCTTACTGTAAATATGGGGCACTCACAGGCCTAGGAGGACAAGAACCTAGAATGATAAGAAAAAAACACAAAGAACCGATTCCTTGTCAAAAAAATAAAGAAAAAGAAAAAGAAATACTTATCGTTCACTAGAGCCTTCAACTCTGAAGACGTATCCACCCGCCATTCCTACCTATAAAAACAACAAAAAAATAAGCCACTATCATTAAAAATTAAACAAAAAAGCCACTTCAAACATGAAATGCCACCTGCCTGCCTGCCTGCCTGCCTGCCTGCCTGCCTGCCTGCCTGCCTGCCTGCCTGCCTGCTGAAAAAGAATTAGTAACTTAAAAATTATTATAAAAATTGTTTTATTTTAAAACAAATTAGGTTAAACACATTAAGCTTTGCCTGTGGTTCCGTTGACGAGCCGGGAAATCCTTAAGAAACCCGAAAGACCGAATCGTTTAATTCGTTTACTCGCCACTAGATGTCAGACAAATAAGAATCCAAACATAATTTCCGAAACACACTGTTGAAAATTGGCAACAATTTCAATCATGTTGTGAATTGATTTTGTGAAAAGAAATATATTAATAAAATATTAACATCCTTGAATGTTGATTAGTAACTGTGTCTGCTTGCAGTAGAAATGTCATGGTCACTTTATCACGAATATCAATATTTACTCCACATTTTCAAAAGCACTGTCAACACTCGGTGGCATGCAGCAAAAAAACACAAAGTTTATTGATTGTACATTGTCAAAAGCACTGCCTCCACTCGGTTGGTGGATCTATAGTGAAATACAATTCAGACTTGATCATTAGTTCGTGCAGTGTGCTAGATATAGGTGAATCTGAAAGCTAAATACATGACTGAGTCTGACATCTGACCTCAGATAAAAGTTCCCAGATAACTCACAATGTCACAATTGTCAACAACGTGTATCTGCAATGCTTCTGAAATTGCTGTACAGTACAGCCGCCAGAAAAAGGTCATGCATGCACCCGGAAAACGTGATTATTTGGCGAGATCATTTAAATCCCAAGTTGTCACATAAAAACAAATAAAAACTGCAACGATATATCACCGTGCGAATTAGTCAACAATAAATTGTCAATAACTGCTCCATCCAGGGGATGCATACATGTGTTCTTGGGGACAGACGTGACATCCAAATTGATTTGATGAATCTTAATAAGTCCCTGATGGGCACTGACTGCACTGGTTTTTATCCAAATCAAAAAACTTTCCTGCAGAACAAGACACTGCCAAAACAATTTTAATTGATAAAATTAATAAAAAAAATAAATAATCAATTAATTCAAAGGTACAGTTTTATGAAATTTCAATTGGGAAAGTGTATTCACTATTCAGCGCAACAAAATCAGAGGTGACTGTTGACTGCAATTAGCGCACCAACTTGTTGAATAATAATATTTGTCCAGTTGCACGATTCAAGGCACGATTCTGAGAAGAACGCAACCACAAACGTGATTTGCACCTTAATTGAATTGCGTCAGATTTTGCCACGCTTTCTATAGTTTCCAGATAGAGAAAAAAATTACCTACCGCATTTTCCATGCAAATATATCTGTCCATCAGGGCATACTGTATCATTAGATGATGGAAAATGAAACGAAAATGAATAAAAACTGAAAAAAATAGATGAAAAATGAAAAAAAACGTCAAAAACAAATTTTAAAAAAAAGCAATTTACCTTCTACAATGTCCTGTGTGGCTATACCGCAGTCGGGGGTCGTCCACGGGCCTTTGGTCGGTCAAAGATGCCTGGAAAATAAAAGAAAAATGAATAAAGACATCAAAAATTAAAAGAAAAAAAAAAACCGAAAACAAAAACGTCCAAATCAAATTTCAAAATATTCCGTTCATCATCTACGATGTCCCGCCCCCTCTCCCTCCCCCTCCCCGCCCCGCCCCCTCGCCCCCTCTCTCCCCTCCCCGCCCCCCCTCTCCCCCCTCCCCTCTCCCCGCCCCCCCTCTCCCCCCTCCCCGCCCCCCCTCTCCCCCCTCCCCTCCCCGCCCCCTCTCCCCCCCTCCCCTCCCCGCCCCCTCTCCCCCCCCTCCCCTCCCCGCCCCCTCTCCCCCCTCCCCCTCCCCGCCAATGGCGGTGGCAATGTTGGGGCCCGTCTTGGTTGTTCTGGCCCATGTTGAACCAGCAAAAAAAAGCTGTCTTGGAAACAGAAATAATGAGGAAATAATGAGGAAATAATGAGGAAATAATGAGGAAATAATGAGAAAATGCCTACCCAAAGCCAAGAAATACCGTCTTGGAAACAGAAATGAGGAAATAATGAGGAAATAATAAGGGAAGGCTTTCCAAAATTGCCGTCCTGAAAACAGAAATAAATGCCTTTCCAAAGGAAATGCCTTCTTGTCCAGTTGGGCGGAATCCAGAAACAACCAAAAAGCTGTGCTTTGCCTGCAAAAATGTTAACCCTACTAAAAAAACAAATCCAGTTGGCCCGGAAACGCTCTTCCGCAACCAACCAGCAGCGAGCAGCGGATTTGCCGCCTGTCATTTGCCCATCTCTCACCCCCAAATCCGCCGACTATATTATAAATATTAAATGCATCCTCGGATTTGGGGACGCGCCTGGGTTGGCTGTGGAGCGGTTGAGTCCGGTCTAAATCTGTTCTCCATGCACGCCATTGGCTGAAAAACAGATCTAGACCGGACTTAACCGCTCCATAGCCAATGGCGTGCATGGAGAACAGATTTAGACCGGACTCAACCGCTCTATAGCCAATCCGGGCCCAGGAACCGGATTTGCATGGATCGGTCGTGTTCGGTCTGGATTTGCTCTTCAGCCAACGACGTGCATGGAGGGCAGATCCAGAGCGAACACGACCGCTCCATAGCCAATCCGGGCCCAGAAACCGGATTTTCGCGTGCAATTTTGGTCTGGGATAAACGGCATCAGGGGGCGTGCGTGTTGCTTGTAATTTTCCCAAAGAGGGCGCCACTTACGATGGTAATGGCGCCCATGTGTTGGGGAAAATTTATTACCGTTGTTTGCACCTGGCCCAGAACACATGCATGGACAGGAGTGAATAAATGAAAAAGCATCCAAGGTTTTTGATTCTCCCCCAGAAATTGTAATAATTTGGGTCCGCCCAATGTTTGGATGCACCCAGGCGTGTATGTGTACGTGGACACAGTGTAATAAATATGCATTTGCTTTTTGAATATTTCATATTTTTTAAATTTTATTTCCACCAAATTAAATGGCGCTTAAAAACAATTAATGGATAATGTAACAATTTTTTTTATTCATCATGTTTTAAATTTTGACGTTACAAATGACATCCTGTAAAGTCTGTTCTGGCTATTACATAATGCTTGATGTCCCAAACCATAAATTTCTCTTTTTCTCTGCTGTTTTTGCACATAAAAAGACTTTGTTTTTTGAAGAAATGTATTTTATACCAAAAAATGCTGTTTCGGTGCATTAAAAGCGTTTGTTTTTATGAGAAAAAATATTTTAAGCTCTCAGTGCCCTCAGAGCCCTCAGAGCCCTCAGAGCCCTCAGAGCCCTCAGAGCCCTCAGAGCCCTCAGAGCCCTCAGAGCCCTCAGAGCCCTCAGAGCCCTCAGAGCCCTCAGAACCCTCAGAGCCCTCAGAGCCCTCAGAGCCCTCAGAGCCGTCAGAGCCCTCAGAGCCCTCAGAGCCCTCAGAGCTCTCAGAGCCCTCACACCTCTCAGAGCTTTCAGAGCCCTCAGAGCCCTCAGAGCCCTCAGAGCCCTCAGAGCCCTCAGACTCAGAGCCCTCAGAGCCCTCAGAGCCCTCAGAGCCCTCAGAGCCCTCAGACTCAGAGTCCTCAGAGCCCTCAGTCCGCTCAGAGCTTTCAGAGCCCTCAAAGCCCTCAGAGCCCTCAGACTCAGAGCCCTCAGAGCCCTCAGAGCTTTCAGACTCAGAGCCCTCAGACTCAGAGCCCTCAGACTCAGAGCCCTCAGAAGTCTCAGAGCCCTCAGAAGTCTCAGAGCCCTCAGAAGTCTCAGAGCCCTCAGAGCCCTCAGAGCCCTCAGAGCCTCAAAAAACGCTGTATTTTATGCCAAAAAATGCTGTATTTTATGCCAAAAAATGCTGTATTTTATGGAAAAAAATGCTGTATTTTATGCCAAAAAATGCTGTATTTTATGCCAAAAAATGCTGTATTTTATGCCAAAAAATGCTGTATTTTATGCCAAAAAATGCTGTATTTTATGCCAAAAAATGCTGTATTTTATGCCAAAAAATGCTGTATTTTATGCCAAAAAATGCTGTATTTTATGCAAAAAAATGCTGTATTTTATGCCAAAAAATACTGTTTTTGTGCATAATAAGACTGTTTTTTAAAGAAATGTATTTTATACCAAAAAATGCTGTTTCGGTGCATTAAAAGCGTTTGTTTTTATGAGAAAAAATATTTTCTGCTTTCAAAATGCTGTTTTGGCGGATAAAAAGCGTTTGTTTTAATGAGAGAAAATATTTTATGCCTCCAGAATGCTATTTTGATGAATAAAAAGAGTTTGTTTTTGCGAATAAATGTATTTTATGTCAAAAAATGCTGTTTTTGCACATAAAAAGACTTTGTTTTATGAAGAAATGTATTTTATACCAAAAAATGCTGTTTCGGTGCATTAAAAACGTTTGTTTTTATGAGAAAAAATATTTTCTGCCTTCAAAATGCTGTTTTGGCGGATAAAAAGCGTTTGTTTTATGAGAAAAAATATTTTAAGCTCTCAGTGCCCTCAGAGCCCTCAGAGCCCTCAGAGCCCTCAGAGCCCTCAGAGCTCTCAGAGCCCTCAGAGCCCTCAGAGCCCTCAGAGCCCTCAGAGCCCTCAGAGCCCTCAGAGCCCTCAGAGCCCTCAGAGCCCTCAGAGCTTTCAGAGCCCTCAGAGCCCTCAGAGCTCTCAGAGCCCTCACACCTCTCAGAGCCTTCAGAGCCCTCAGAGCCTTCAGAGCTCTCAGTGCCCTCAGAGCCCTCAGAGCCCTCAGAGCCCTCAGAGCCCTCAGAGCCCTCAGAGTCCTCAGAGCCCTCAGAGCCCTCAGACTCAGAGCCCTCAGAGCCCTCAGAGCCCTCAGAGCCCTCAGAGCCCTCAGAGCCCTCAGAGCCCTCAGAGCCCTCAGAGCCCTCAGAGCCCTCAGACTCAGAGTCCTCAGAGCCCTCAGTCCGCTCAGAGCTTTCAGAGCCCTCAAAGCCCTCAGAGCCCTCAGACTCAGAGCCCTCAGAGCCCTCAGAGCTTTCAGACTCAGAGCCCTCAGACTCAGAGCCCTCAGACTCAGAGCCCTCAGACTCAGAGCCCTCAGACTCAGAGCCCTCAGACTCATAGCCCTCAGACTCAGAGCCCTCAGAAGTCTCAGAGCCCTCAGAAGTCTCAGAGCCCTCAGAGCCCTCAGAGCCCTCAGAGCCTCAAAAAACGCTGTATTTTATGCCAAAAAATGCTGTATTTTATGCCAAAAAATGCTGTATTTTATGGAAAAAAATGCTGTATTTTATGCAAAAAAATGCTGTATTTTATGCAAAAAAATGCTGTATTTTATGCCAAAAAAATACTGTTTTTGTGCATAATAAGACTTTGTTTTTTGAAGAAATGTATTTTATATCAAAAAATGCTGTTTCGGTGCATTAAAAGCGTTTGTTTTTATGAGAAAAAATATTTTCTGCCTTCAAAATGCTGTTTTGGCGGATAAAAAGCGTTTGTTTTAATGAGAGAAAATATTTTATGCCTCCAGAATGCTATTTTGATGAATAAAAAGAGTTTGTTTTTGCGAATAAATGTATTTTATGTCAAAAAATGCTGTTTTTGCACATAAAAAGACTTTGTTTTTTGAAGAAATGTATTTTATACCAAAAAATGCTGTTTCGGTGCATTAAAAGCGTTTGTTTTTATGAGAAAAAATATTTTCTGCCTTCAAAATGCTGTTTTGGCGGATAAAAAGCGTTTGTTTTATGAGAAAAAATATTTTAAGCTCTCAGTGCCCTCAGAGCCCTCAGAGCCCTCAGAGCCCTTAGAGCTCTCAGAGCCCTCAGAGCCCTCAGAACCCTCAGAGCCCTCAGAGCCCTCAGAGCCCTCAGACTCAGAGCCCTCAGACTCAGAGCCCTCAGACTCAGAGCCCTCAGACTCAGAGCCCTCAGACTCAGAGCCCTCAGAAGTCTCAGAGCCCTCAGAGCCCTCAGACTCAGAGCCCTCAGAGCCCTCAGAGCCCTCAGAGCCCTCAGAGCCCTCAGAGCCCTCAGAGCCCTCAGACTCAGAGTCCTCAGAGCCCTCAGTCCGCTCAGAGCTTTCAGAGCCCTCAAAGCCCTCAGAGCCCTCAGACTCAGAGCCCTCAGAGCCCTCAGAGCTTTCAGACTCAGAGTCCTCAGACTCAGAGCCCTCAGACTCAGAGCCCTCAGAAGTCTCAGAGCCCTCAGAAGTCTCAGAGCCCTCAGAAGTCTCAGAGCCCTCAGAGCCCTCAGAGCCCTCAGAGCCTCAAAAAAAGCTGTATTTTATGCCAAAAAATGCTGTATTTTATGCCAAAAAATGCTGTATTTTATGCCAAAAAATGCTGTATTTTATGCCAAAAAATGCTGTATTTTATGCCAAAAAATGCTGTATTTTATGCCAAAAAATGCTGTATTTTATGCCAAAAAATGCTGTATTTTATGCCAAAAAATGCTGTATTTTATGCCAAAAAATGCTGTATTTTATGCAAAAAAATGCTGTATTTTATGCCAAAAAATGCTGTATTTTATGCAAAAAAATGCTGTATTTTATGCAAAAAAATGCTGTATTTTATGCAAAAAAATGCTGTATTTTATGCCAAAAAATACTGTTTTTGTGCATAATAAGACTTTGTTTTTTGAAGAAATGTATTTTATACCAAAAAATGCTGTTTCGGTGCATTAAAAGCGTTTGTTTTTATAAGAAAAAATATTTTCTGCCTTCAAAATGCTGTTTTGGCGGATAAAAAGCGTTTGTTTTAATGAGAGAAAATATTTTATGCCTCCAGAATGCTATTTTGATGAATAAAAAGAGTTTGTTTTTGCGAATAAATGTATTTTATGTCAAAAAATGCTGTTTTTGCGCATAAAAAGACTTTGTTTTTTGAAGAAATGTATTTTATACCAAAAAATGCTGTTTCGGTGCATTAAAAGCGTTTGTTTTTATGAGAAAAAATATTTTCTGCCTTCAAAATGCTGTTTTGGCGGATAAAAAGCGGATAAAAAGTCCTCAGAGCCCTCAGAGCCCTCAGACTCAGAGCCCTCAGAGCCCTCAGAGCCCTCAGAGCCCTCAGAGCCCTCAGAGCCCTCAGAGCCCTCAGACTCAGAGTCCTCAGAGCCCTCAGTCCGCTCAGAGCTTTCAGAGCCCTCAAAGCCCTCAGAGCCCTCAGACTCAGAGCTCTCAGACTCAGAGCCCTCAGAGCTCTCAGAGCCCTCAGACTCAGAGCCCTCAGACTCAGAGCCCTCAGACTCAGAGCCCTCAGACTCAGAGCCCTCAGACTCATAGCCCTCAGACTCAGAGCCCTCAGAAGTCTCAGAGCCCTCAGAAGTCTCAGAGCCCTCAGAAGTCTCAGAGCCCTCAGAGCCCTCAGAGCCCTCAGAGCCTCAAAAAACGCTGTATTTTATGCCAAAAAATGCTGTATTTTATGCCAAAAAATGCTGTATTTTATGCCAAAAAATGCTGTATTTTATGCCAAAAAATGCTGTATTTTATGCCAAAAAATGCTGTATTTTATGCCAAAAAATGCTGTATTTTATGCCAAAAAATGCTGTATTTTATGCCAAAAAATGCTGTATTTTATGCCAAAAAATGCTGTATTTTATGCCAAAAAATGCTGTATTTTATGCCAAAAAATGCTGTATTTTATGCAAAAAAATGCTGTATTTTATGCAAAAAAATGCTGTATTTTATGCCAAAAAATACTGTTTTTGTGCATAATAAGACTTTGTTTTTTGAAGAAATGTATTTTATACCAAAAAATGCTGTTTCGGTGCATTAAAAGCGTTTGTTTTTATGAGAAAAAATATTTTCTGCCTTCAAAATGCTGTTTTGGCGGATAAAAAGCGTTTGTTTTAATGAGAGAAAATATTTTATGCCTCCAGAATGCTATTTTGATAAATAAAAAGAGTTTGTTTTTGCGAATAAATGTATTTTATGTCAAAAAATGCTGTTTTTGCACATAAAAAGACTTTGTTTTTTGAAGAAATGTATTTTATACCAAAAAATGCTGTTTCGGTGCATTAAAAGCGTTTGTTTTTATGAGAAAAAATATTTTCTGCCTTCAAAATGCTGTTTTGGCGGATAAAAAGCGGATAAAAAGTCCTCAGAGCCCTCAGAGCCCTCAGACTCAGAGCCCTCAGAGCCCTCAGAGCCCTCAGAGCCCTCAGAGCCCTCAGAGCCCTCAGAGCCCTCAGACTCAGAGTCCTCAGAGCCCTCAGTCCGCTCAGAGCTTTCAGAGCCCTTAAAGCCCTCAGAGCCCTCAGACTCAGAGCCCTCAGACTCAGAGCCCTCAGAGCCCTCAGAGCTTTCAGACTCAGAGCCCTCAGACTCAGAGCCCTCAGACTCAGAGCCCTCAGACTCAGAGCCCTCAGACTCAGAGCCCTCAGACTCAGAGCCCTCAGACTCAGAGCCCTCAGAAGTCTCAGAGCCCTCAGAAGTCTCAGAGCCCTCAGAGCCCTCAGAGCCCTCGGAGCCTCAAAAAACGCTGTATTTTATGCCAAAAAATGCTGTATTTTATGCCAAAAAATGCTGTATTTTATGCCAAAAAATGCTGTATTTTATGCCAAAAAATGCTGTATTTTATGCCAAAAAATGCTGTATTTTATGCCAAAAAATGCTGTATTTTATGCCAAAAAATGCTGTATTTTATGCCAAAAAATGCTGTATTTTATGCCAAAAAATGCTGTATTTTATGCCAAAAAACGCTGTATTTTATGCCAAAAAATGCTGTATTTTATGCCAAAAAATGCTGTATTTTATGCCAAAAAATGCTGTATTTTATGCAAAAAAATGCTGTATTTTATGCAAAAAAATGCTGTATTTTATGCAAAAAAATGCTGTATTTTATGCCAAAAAATACTGTTTTTGTGCATAATAAGACTTTGTTTTTTGAAGAAATGTATTTTATACCAAAAAATGCTGTTTCGGTGCATTAAAAGCGTTTGTTTTTATGAGAAAAAATATTTTCTGCCTTCAAAATGCTGTTTTGGCGGATAAAAAGCGTTTGTTTTAATGAGAGAAAATATTTTATGCCTCCAGAATGCTATTTTGATGAATAAAAAGAGTTTGTTTTTGCGAATAAATGTATTTTATGTCAAAAAATGCTGTTTTTGCGCATAAAAAGACTTTGTTTTTTGAAGAAATGTATTTTATACCAAAAAATGCTGTTTCGGTGCATTAAAAGCGTTTGTTTTTATGAGAAAAAATATTTTCTGCCTTCAAAATGCTGTTTTGGCGGATAAAAAGCGGATAAAAAGTCCTCAGAGCCCTCAGAGCCCTCAGACTCAGAGCCCTCAGAGCCCTCAGAGCCCTCAGAGCCCTCAGAGCCCTCAGAGCCCTCAGAGCCCTCAGACTCAGAGTCCTCAGAGCCCTCAGTCCGCTCAGAGCTTTCAGAGCCCTCAAAGCCCTCAGAGCCCTCAGACTCAGAGCTCTCAGACTCAGAGCCCTCAGAGCCCTCAGAGCTTTCAGACTCAGAGCCCTCAGACTCAGAGCCCTCAGACTCAGAGCCCTCAGACTCAGAGCCCTCAGACTCAGAGCCCTCAGACTCAGAGCCCTCAGACTCAGAGCCCTCAGAAGTCTCAGAGCTCTCAGAAGTCTCAGAGCCCTCAGAGCCCTCAGAGCCCTCAGAGCCTCAAAAAACGCTGTATTTTATGCCAAAAAATGCTGTATTTTATGCCAAAAAATGCTGTATTTTATGCCAAAAAATGCTGTATTTTATGCCAAAAAATGCTGTATTTTATGCCAAAAAATGCTGTATTTTATGCCAAAAAATGCTGTATTTTATGCCAAAAAATGCTGTATTTTATGCCAAAAAATGCTGTATTTTATGCCAAAAAATGCTGTATTTTATGCCAAAAAATGCTGTATTTTATGCCAAAAAATGCTGTATTTTATGCCAAAAATGCTGTATTTTATGCAAAAAAATGCTGTATTTTATGCAAAAAAATGCTGTATTTTATGCCAAAAAATACTGTTTTTGTGCATAATAAGACTGTTTTTTGAAGAAATGTATTTTATACCAAAAAATGCTGTTTCGGTGCATTAAAAGCGTTTGTTTTTATGAGAAAAAATATTTTCTGCCTTCAAAATGCTGTTTTGGCGGATAAAAAGCGTTTGTTTTATGAGAAAAAATATTTTAAGCTCTCAGTGCCCTCAGAGCCCTCAGAGCCCTCAGAGCCCTCAGAGCCCTCAGAGCCCTCAGAGCTCTCAGAGCCCTCAGAGCCCTCAGAGCCCTCAGAGCCCTCAGAGCCCTCAGAGCCCTCAGAGCCCTCAGAGCCCTCAGACTCAGAGCCCTCAGACTCAGAGCCCTCAGACTCATAGCCCTCAGACTCAGAGCCCTCAGAAGTCTCAGAGCCCTCAGAAGTCTCAGAGCCCTCAGAGCCCTCAGAGCCCTCAGAGCCTCAAAAAACGCTGTATTTTATGCCAAAAAATGCTGTATTTTATGCCAAAAAATGCTGTATTTTATGGAAAAAAATGCTGTATTTTATGCCAAAAAATGCTGTATTTTATGGAAAAAAATGCTGTATTTTATGCAAAAAAATGCTGTATTTTATGCAAAAAAATGCTGTATTTTATGCCAAAAAAATACTGTTTTTGTGCATAATAAGACTTTGTTTTTTGAAGAAATGTATTTTATATCAAAAAATGCTGTTTCGGTGCATTAAAAGCGTTTGTTTTTATGAGAAAAAATATTTTCTGCCTTCAAAATGCTGTTTTGGCGGATAAAAAGCGTTTGTTTTAATGAGAGAAAATATTTTATGCCTCCAGAATGCTATTTTGATGAATAAAAAGAGTTTGTTTTTGCGAATAAATGTATTTTATGTCAAAAAATGCTGTTTTTGCACATAAAAAGACTTTGTTTTTTGAAGAAATGTATTTTATACCAAAAAATGCTGTTTCGGTGCATTAAAAGCGTTTGTTTTTATGAGAAAAAATATTTTCTGCCTTCAAAATGCTGTTTTGGCGGATAAAAAGCGTTTGTTTTATGAGAAAAAATATTTTAAGCTCTCAGTGCCCTCAGAGCCCTCAGAGCCCTCAGAGCCCTTAGAGCTCTCAGAGCCCTCAGAGCCCTCAGAACCCTCAGAGCCCTCAGAGCCCTCAGAGCCCTCAGACTCAGAGCCCTCAGACTCAGAGCCCTCAGACTCAGAGCCCTCAGACTCAGAGCCCTCAGACTCAGAGCCCTCAGAAGTCTCAGAGCCCTCAGAGCCCTCAGACTCAGAGCCCTCAGAGCCCTCAGAGCCCTCAGAGCCCTCAGAGCCCTCAGAGCCCTCAGAGCCCTCAGACTCAGAGTCCTCAGAGCCCTCAGTCCGCTCAGAGCTTTCAGAGCCCTCAAAGCCCTCAGAGCCCTCAGACTCAGAGCCCTCAGAGCCCTCAGAGCTTTCAGACTCAGAGTCCTCAGACTCAGAGCCCTCAGACTCAGAGCCCTCAGAAGTCTCAGAGCCCTCAGAAGTCTCAGAGCCCTCAGAGCCCTCAGAGCCCTCAGAGCCTCAAAAAAAGCTGTATTTTATGCCAAAAAATGCTGTATTTTATGCCAAAAAATGCTGTATTTTATGCCAAAAAATGCTGTATTTTATGCCAAAAAATGCTGTATTTTATGCCAAAAAATGCTGTATTTTATGCCAAAAAATGCTGTATTTTATGCCAAAAAATGCTGTATTTTATGCCAAAAAATGCTGTATTTTATGCCAAAAAATGCTGTATTTTATGCAAAAAAATGCTGTATTTTATGCCAAAAAATGCTGTATTTTATGCAAAAAAATGCTGTATTTTATGCAAAAAAATGCTGTATTTTATGCAAAAAAATGCTGTATTTTATGCCAAAAAATACTGTTTTTGTGCATAATAAGACTTTGTTTTTTGAAGAAATGTATTTTATACCAAAAAATGCTGTTTCGGTGCATTAAAAGCGTTTGTTTTTATAAGAAAAAATATTTTCTGCCTTCAAAATGCTGTTTTGGCGGATAAAAAGCGTTTGTTTTAATGAGAGAAAATATTTTATGCCTCCAGAATGCTATTTTGATGAATAAAAAGAGTTTGTTTTTGCGAATAAATGTATTTTATGTCAAAAAATGCTGTTTTTGCGCATAAAAAGACTTTGTTTTTTGAAGAAATGTATTTTATACCAAAAAATGCTGTTTCGGTGCATTAAAAGCGTTTGTTTTTATGAGAAAAAATATTTTCTGCCTTCAAAATGCTGTTTTGGCGGATAAAAAGCGGATAAAAAGTCCTCAGAGCCCTCAGAGCCCTCAGACTCAGAGCCCTCAGAGCCCTCAGAGCCCTCAGAGCCCTCAGAGCCCTCAGAGCCCTCAGAGCCCTCAGACTCAGAGTCCTCAGAGCCCTCAGTCCGCTCAGAGCTTTCAGAGCCCTCAAAGCCCTCAGAGCCCTCAGACTCAGAGCTCTCAGACTCAGAGCCCTCAGAGCTCTCAGAGCCCTCAGACTCAGAGCCCTCAGACTCAGAGCCCTCAGACTCAGAGCCCTCAGACTCAGAGCCCTCAGACTCATAGCCCTCAGACTCAGAGCCCTCAGAAGTCTCAGAGCCCTCAGAAGTCTCAGAGCCCTCAGAAGTCTCAGAGCCCTCAGAGCCCTCAGAGCCCTCAGAGCCTCAAAAAACGCTGTATTTTATGCCAAAAAATGCTGTATTTTATGCCAAAAAATGCTGTATTTTATGCCAAAAAATGCTGTATTTTATGCCAAAAAATGCTGTATTTTATGCCAAAAAATGCTGTATTTTATGCCAAAAAATGCTGTATTTTATGCCAAAAAATGCTGTATTTTATGCCAAAAAATGCTGTATTTTATGCCAAAAAATGCTGTATTTTATGCCAAAAAATGCTGTATTTTATGCAAAAAAATGCTGTATTTTATGCAAAAAAATGCTGTATTTTATGCCAAAAAATACTGTTTTTGTGCATAATAAGACTTTGTTTTTTGAAGAAATGTATTTTATACCAAAAAATGCTGTTTCGGTGCATTAAAAGCGTTTGTTTTTATGAGAAAAAATATTTTCTGCCTTCAAAATGCTGTTTTGGCGGATAAAAAGCGTTTGTTTTAATGAGAGAAAATATTTTATGCCTCCAGAATGCTATTTTGATAAATAAAAAGAGTTTGTTTTTGCGAATAAATGTATTTTATGTCAAAAAATGCTGTTTTTGCACATAAAAAGACTTTGTTTTTTGAAGAAATGTATTTTATACCAAAAAATGCTGTTTCGGTGCATTAAAAGCGTTTGTTTTTATGAGAAAAAATATTTTCTGCCTTCAAAATGCTGTTTTGGCGGATAAAAAGCGGATAAAAAGTCCTCAGAGCCCTCAGAGCCCTCAGACTCAGAGCCCTCAGAGCCCTCAGAGCCCTCAGAGCCCTCAGAGCCCTCAGAGCCCTCAGAGCCCTCAGACTCAGAGTCCTCAGAGCCCTCAGTCCGCTCAGAGCTTTCAGAGCCCTTAAAGCCCTCAGAGCCCTCAGACTCAGAGCCCTCAGACTCAGAGCCCTCAGAGCCCTCAGAGCTTTCAGACTCAGAGCCCTCAGACTCAGAGCCCTCAGACTCAGAGCCCTCAGACTCAGAGCCCTCAGACTCAGAGCCCTCAGACTCAGAGCCCTCAGACTCAGAGCCCTCAGAAGTCTCAGAGCCCTCAGAAGTCTCAGAGCCCTCAGAGCCCTCAGAGCCCTCGGAGCCTCAAAAAACGCTGTATTTTATGCCAAAAAATGCTGTATTTTATGCCAAAAAATGCTGTATTTTATGCCAAAAAATGCTGTATTTTATGCCAAAAAATGCTGTATTTTATGCCAAAAAATGCTGTATTTTATGCCAAAAAATGCTGTATTTTATGCCAAAAAATGCTGTATTTTATGCCAAAAAATGCTGTATTTTATGCCAAAAAATGCTGTATTTTATGCCAAAAAACGCTGTATTTTATGCCAAAAAATGCTGTATTTTATGCCAAAAAATGCTGTATTTTATGCCAAAAAATGCTGTATTTTATGCAAAAAAATGCTGTATTTTATGCAAAAAAATGCTGTATTTTATGCAAAAAAATGCTGTATTTTATGCCAAAAAATACTGTTTTTGTGCATAATAAGACTTTGTTTTTTGAAGAAATGTATTTTATACCAAAAAATGCTGTTTCGGTGCATTAAAAGCGTTTGTTTTTATGAGAAAAAATATTTTCTGCCTTCAAAATGCTGTTTTGGCGGATAAAAAGCGTTTGTTTTAATGAGAGAAAATATTTTATGCCTCCAGAATGCTATTTTGATGAATAAAAAGAGTTTGTTTTTGCGAATAAATGTATTTTATGTCAAAAAATGCTGTTTTTGCGCATAAAAAGACTTTGTTTTTTGAAGAAATGTATTTTATACCAAAAAATGCTGTTTCGGTGCATTAAAAGCGTTTGTTTTTATGAGAAAAAATATTTTCTGCCTTCAAAATGCTGTTTTGGCGGATAAAAAGCGGATAAAAAGTCCTCAGAGCCCTCAGAGCCCTCAGACTCAGAGCCCTCAGAGCCCTCAGAGCCCTCAGAGCCCTCAGAGCCCTCAGAGCCCTCAGAGCCCTCAGACTCAGAGTCCTCAGAGCCCTCAGTCCGCTCAGAGCTTTCAGAGCCCTCAAAGCCCTCAGAGCCCTCAGACTCAGAGCTCTCAGACTCAGAGCCCTCAGAGCCCTCAGAGCTTTCAGACTCAGAGCCCTCAGACTCAGAGCCCTCAGACTCAGAGCCCTCAGACTCAGAGCCCTCAGACTCAGAGCCCTCAGACTCAGAGCCCTCAGACTCAGAGCCCTCAGAAGTCTCAGAGCTCTCAGAAGTCTCAGAGCCCTCAGAGCCCTCAGAGCCCTCAGAGCCTCAAAAAACGCTGTATTTTATGCCAAAAAATGCTGTATTTTATGCCAAAAAATGCTGTATTTTATGCCAAAAAATGCTGTATTTTATGCCAAAAAATGCTGTATTTTATGCCAAAAAATGCTGTATTTTATGCCAAAAAATGCTGTATTTTATGCCAAAAAATGCTGTATTTTATGCCAAAAAATGCTGTATTTTATGCCAAAAAATGCTGTATTTTATGCCAAAAAATGCTGTATTTTATGCCAAAAAATGCTGTATTTTATGCCAAAAATGCTGTATTTTATGCAAAAAAATGCTGTATTTTATGCAAAAAAATGCTGTATTTTATGCCAAAAAATACTGTTTTTGTGCATAATAAGACTGTTTTTTGAAGAAATGTATTTTATACCAAAAAATGCTGTTTCGGTGCATTAAAAGCGTTTGTTTTTATGAGAAAAAATATTTTCTGCCTTCAAAATGCTGTTTTGGCGGATAAAAAGCGTTTGTTTTATGAGAAAAAATATTTTAAGCTCTCAGTGCCCTCAGAGCCCTCAGAGCCCTCAGAGCCCTCAGAGCCCTCAGAGCCCTCAGAGCTCTCAGAGCCCTCAGAGCCCTCAGAGCCCTCAGAGCCCTCAGAGCCCTCAGAGCCCTCAGAGCCCTCAGAGCCCTCAGAGCCCTCAGAGCTTTCAGAGCCCTCAGAGCCCTCAGAGCTCTCAGAGCCCTCACACCTCTCAGAGCCTTCAGAGCCCTCAGAGCCTTCAGAGCTCTCAGTGCCCTCAAAGCCCTCAGAGCCCTCAGAGCCCTCAGAGCCCTCAGAGCCCTCAGAGTCCTCAGAGCCCTCAGAGCCCTCAGACTCAGAGCCCTCAGAGCCCTCAGAGCCCTCAGAGCCCTCAGAGCCCTCAGAGCCCTCAGAGCCCTCAGAGCCCTCAGAGCCCTCAGAGCCCTCAGACTCAGAGTCCTCAGAGCCCTCAGTCCGCTCAGAGCTTTCAGAGCCCTCAAAGCCCTCAGAGCCCTCAGACTCAGAGCCCTCAGAGCCCTCAGAGCTTTCAGACTCAGAGCCCTCAGACTCAGAGCCCTCAGACTCAGAGCCCTCAGACTCAGAGCCCTCAGACTCAGAGCCCTCAGACTCATAGCCCTCAGACTCAGAGCCCTCAGAAGTCTCAGAGCCCTCAGAAGTCTCAGAGCCCTCAGAGCCCTCAGAGCCCTCAGAGCCTCAAAAAACGCTGTATTTTATGCCAAAAAATGCTGTATTTTATGCCAAAAAATGCTGTATTTTATGCCAAAAAATGCTGTATTTTATGCCAAAAAATGCTGTATTTTATGCCAAAAAATGCTGTATTTTATGCCAAAAAATGCTGTATTTTATGCCAAAAAATGCTGTATTTTATGCCAAAAAATGCTGTATTTTATGCCAAAAAATGCTGTATTTTATGCCAAAAAATGCTGTATTTTATGCCAAAAAATGCTGTATTTTATGCAAAAAAATGCTGTATTTTATGCAAAAAAATGCTGTATTTTATGCCAAAAAAATACTGTTTTTGTGCATAATAAGACTTTGTTTTTTGAAGAAATGTATTTTATATCAAAAAATGCTGTTTCGGTGCATTAAAAGCGTTTGTTTTTATGAGAAAAAATATTTTATGCCTCCAGAATGCTATTTTGATGAATAAAAAGAGTTTGTTTTTGCGAATAAATGTATTTTATGTCAAAAAATGCTGTTTTTGCACATAAAAAGACTTTGTTTTTTGAAGAAATGTATTTTATACCAAAAAATGCTGTTTCGGTGCATTAAAAGCGTTTGTTTTTATGAGAAAAAATATTTTCTGCCTTCAAAATGCTGTTTTGGCGGATAAAAAGCGTTTGTTTTATGAGAAAAAATATTTTAAGCTCTCAGTGCCCTCAGAGCCCTCAGAGCCCTCAGAGCCCTTAGAGCTCTCAGAGCCCTCAGAGCCCTCAGAACCCTCAGAGCCCTCAGAGCCCTCAGAGCCCTCAGACTCAGAGCCCTCAGACTCAGAGCCCTCAGACTCAGAGCCCTCAGACTCAGAGCCCTCAGACTCAGAGCCCTCAGACTCAGAGCCCTCAGAAGTCTCAGAGCCCTCAGAGCCCTCAGACTCAGAGCCCTCAGAGCCCTCAGAGCCCTCAGAGCCCTCAGAGCCCTCAGAGCCCTCAGAGCCCTCAGAGCCCTCAGTCCGCTCAGAGCTTTCAGAGCCCTCAAAGCCCTCAGAGCCCTCAGACTCAGAGCCCTCAGAGCCCTCAGAGCTTTCAGACTCAGAGCCCTCAGACTCAGAGCCCTCAGACTCAGAGCCCTCAGAAGTCTCAGAGCCCTCAGAAGTCTCAGAGCCCTCAGAAGTCTCAGAGCCCTCAGAGCCCTCAGAGCCCTCAGAGCCTCAAAAAAAGCTGTATTTTATGCCAAAAAATGCTGTATTTTATGCCAAAAAATGCTGTATTTTATGCCAAAAAATGCTGTATTTTATGCCAAAAAATGCTGTATTTTATGCCAAGAAATGCTGTATTTTATGCCAAAAAATGCTGTATTTTATGCCAAAAAATGCTGTATTTTATGCCAAAAAATGCTGTAATTTATGCCAAAAAATGCTGTATTTTATGCAAAAAAATGCTGTATTTTATGCAAAAAAATGCTGTATTTTATGCCAAAAAATACTGTTTTTGTGCATAAAAAGACTTTGTTTTTTGAAGAAATGTATTTTATACCAAAAAATGCTGTTTCGGTGCATTAAAAGCGTTTGTTTTTATGAGAAAAAATATTTTCTGCCTTCAAAATGCTGTTTTGGCGGATAAAAAGCGTTTGTTTTAATGAGAGAAAATATTTTATGCCTCCAGAATGCTATTTTGATGAATAAAAAGAGTTTGTTTTTGCGAATAAATGTATTTTATGTCAAAAAATGCTGTTTTTGCACATAAAAAGACTTTGTTTTTTGAAGAAATGTATTTTATACCAAAAAATGCTGTTTCGGTGCATTAAAAGCGTTTGTTTTTATGAGAAAAAATATTTTCTGCCTTCAAAATGCTGTTTTGGCGGATAAAAAGCGGATAAAAAGTCCTCAGAGCCCTCAGAGCCCTCAGACTCAGAGCCCTCAGAGCCCTCAGAGCCCTCAGAGCCCTCAGAGCCCTCAGAGCCCTCAGAGCCCTCAGACTCAGAGTCCTCAGAGCCCTCAGTCCGCTCAGAGCTTTCAGAGCCCTTAAAGCCCTCAGAGCCCTCAGACTCAGAGCCCTCAGACTCAGAGCCCTCAGAGCCCTCAGAGCTTTCAGACTCAGAGCCCTCAGACTCAGAGCCCTCAGACTCAGAGCCCTCAGACTCAGAGCCCTCAGACTCAGAGCCCTCAGACTCAGAGCCCTCAGACTCAGAGCCCTCAGAAGTCTCAGAGCCCTCAGAAGTCTCAGAGCCCTCAGAGCCCTCAGAGCCCTCGGAGCCTCAAAAAACGCTGTATTTTATGCCAAAAAATGCTGTATTTTATGCCAAAAAATGCTGTATTTTATGCCAAAAAATGCTGTATTTTATGCCAAAAAATGCTGTATTTTATGCCAAAAAATGCTGTTTTTTATGCCAAAAAATGCTGTATTTTATGCCAAAAAATGCTGTATTTTATGCCAAAAAATGCTGTATTTTATGCCAAAAAATGCTGTATTTTATGCCAAAAAATGCTGTATTTTATGCCAAAAAACGCTGTATTTTATGCCAAAAAATGCTGTATTTTATGCCAAAAAATGCTGTATTTTATGCAAAAAAATGCTGTATTTTATGCAAAAAAATGCTGTATTTTATGCAAAAAAATGCTGTATTTTATGCAAAAAAATGCTGTATTTTATGCCAAAAAATACTGTTTTTGTGCATAATAAGACTTTGTTTTTTGAAGAAATGTATTTTATACCAAAAAATGCTGTTTCGGTGCATTAAAAGCGTTTGTTTTTATGAGAAAAAATATTTTCTGCCTTCAAAATGCTGTTTTGGCGGATAAAAAGCGTTTGTTTTAATGAGAGAAAATATTTTATACCTCCAGAATGCTATTTTGATGAATAAAAAGAGTTTGTTTTTGCGAATGAATGTATTTTATGTCAAAAAATGCTGTTTTTGCGCATAAAAAGACTTTGTTTTTTGAAGAAATGTATTTTATACCAAAAAATGCTGTTTCGGTGCATTAAAAGCGTTTGTTTTTATGAGAAAAAATATTTTCTGCCTTCAAAATGCTGTTTTGGCGGATAAAAAGCGGATAAAAAGTCCTCAGAGCCCTCAGAGCCCTCAGACTCAGAGCCCTCAGAGCCCTCAGAGCCCTCAGAGCCCTCAGAGCCCTCAGAGCCCTCAGAGCCCTCAGACTCAGAGTCCTCAGAGCCCTCAGTCCGCTCAGAGCTTTCCTCAGAGCCCTCAGACTCAGAGCTCTCAGACTCAGAGCCCTCAGAGCCCTCAGAGCTTTCAGACTCAGAGCCCTCAGACTCAGAGCCCTCAGACTCAGAGCCCTCAGACTCAGAGCCCTCAGACTCAGAGCCCTCAGACTCAGAGCCCTCAGAAGTCTCAGAGCTCTCAGAAGTCTCAGAGCCCTCAGAGCCCTCAGAGCCCTCAGAGCCTCAAAAAACGCTGTATTTTATGCCAAAAAATGCTGTATTTTATGCCAAAAAATGCTGTATTTTATGCCAAAAAATGCTGTATTTTATGCCAAAAAATGCTGTATTTTATGCCAAAAAATGCTGTATTTTATGCCAAAAAATGCTGTATTTTATGCCAAAAAATGCTGTATTTTATGCCAAAAAATGCTGTATTTTATGCCAAAAAATGCTGTATTTTATGCCAAAAAATGCTGTATTTTATGCCAAAAAATGCTGTATTTTATGCCAAAAATGCTGTATTTTATGCAAAAAAATGCTGTATTTTATGCAAAAAAATGCTGTATTTTATGCCAAAAAATACTGTTTTTGTGCATAATAAGACTGTTTTTTGAAGAAATGTATTTTATACCAAAAAATGCTGTTTCGGTGCATTAAAAGCGTTTGTTTTTATGAGAAAAAATATTTTCTGCCTTCAAAATGCTGTTTTGGCGGATAAAAAGCGTTTGTTTTATGAGAAAAAATATTTTAAGCTCTCAGTGCCCTCAGAGCCCTCAGAGCCCTCAGAGCCCTCAGAGCCCTCAGAGCCCTCAGAGCCCTCAGAGCCCTCAGAGCCCTCAGAGCCCTCAGAGCCCTCAGAGCTTTCAGAGCCCTCAAAGCCCTCAGAGCCCTCAGACTCAGAGCCCTCAGAGCCCTCAGAGCCCTCAGAGCCCTCAGTCCGCTCAGAGCTTTCAGAGCCCTCAAAGCCCTCAGAGCCCTCAGACTCAGAGCCCTCAGAGCCCTCAGAGCTTTCAGACTCAGAGCCCTCAGACTCAGAGCCCTCAGACTCAGAGCCCTCAGACTCAGAGCCCTCAGACTCAGAGCCCTCAGACTCATAGCCCTCAGACTCAGAGCCCTCAGAAGTCTCAGAGCCCTCAGAAGTCTCAGAGCCCTCAGAGCCCTCAGAGCCCTCAGAGCCTCAAAAAACGCTGTATTTTATGCCAAAAAATGCTGTATTTTATGCCAAAAAATGCTGTATTTTATGCCAAAAAATGCTGTATTTTATGCCAAAAAATGCTGTATTTTATGCCAAAAAATGCTGTATTTTATGCCAAAAAATGCTGTATTTTATGCCAAAAAATGCTGTATTTTATGCCAAAAAATGCTGTATTTTATGCCAAAAAATGCTGTATTTTATGCAAAAAAATGCTGTATTTTATGCAAAAAAATGCTGTATTTTATGCCAAAAAATACTGTTTTTGTGCATAATAAGACTTTGTTTTTTGAAGAAATGTATTTTATACCAAAAAATGCTGTTTCGGTGCATTAAAAGCGTTTGTTTTTATGAGAAAAAATATTTTCTGCCTTCAAAATGCTGTTTTGGCGGATAAAAAGCGTTTGTTTTAATGAGAGAAAATATTTTATGCCTCCAGAATGCTATTTTGATGAATAAAAAGAGTTTGTTTTTGCGAATAAATGTATTTTATGTCAAAAAATGCTGTTTTTGCACATAAAAAGACTTTGTTTTTTGAAGAAATGTATTTTATACCAAAAAATGCTGTTTCGGTGCATTAAAAGCGTTTGTTTTTATGAGAAAAAATATTTTCTGCCTTCAAAATGCTGTTTTGGCGGATAAAAAGCGGATAAAAAGTCCTCAGAGCCCTCAGAGCCCTCAGACTCAGAGCCCTCAGAGCCCTCAGAGCCCTCAGAGCCCTCAGAGCCCTCAGACTCAGAGTCCTCAGAGCCCTCAGTCCGCTCAGAGCTTTCAGAGCCCTTAAAGCCCTCAGAGCCCTCAGACTCAGAGCCCTCAGACTCAGAGCCCTCAGAGCCCTCAGACTCAGAGCCCTCAGACTCAGAGCCCTCAGACTCAGAGCCCTCAGACTCAGAGCCCTCAGACTCAGAGCCCTCAGACTCAGAGCCCTCAGAAGTCTCAGAGCCCTCAGAAGTCTCAGAGCCCTCAGAGCCCTCAGAGCCCTCGGAGCCTCAAAAAACGCTGTATTTTATGCCAAAAAATGCTGTATTTTATGCCAAAAAATGCTGTATTTTATGCCAAAAAATGCTGTATTTTATGCCAAAAAATGCTGTATTTTATGCCAAAAAATGCTGTATTTTATGCCAAAAAATGCTGTATTTTATGCCAAAAAATGCTGTATTTTATGCCAAAAAATGCTGTATTTTATGCCAAAAAATGCTGTATTTTATGCCAAAAAACGCTGTATTTTATGCCAAAAAACGCTGTATTTTATGCCAAAAAACGCTGTATTTTATGCCAAAAAATGCTGTATTTTATGCCAAAAAATGCTGTATTTTATGCCAAAAAATGCTGTATTTTATGCCAAAAAATGCTGTATTTTATGCCAAAAAATGCTGTATTTTATGCCAAAAAATGCTGTATTTTATGCCAAAAAATGCTGTATTTTATGCCAAAAATGCTGTATTTTATGCAAAAAAATGCTGTATTTTATGCCAAAAAATGCTGTATTTTATGCCAAAAAATGCTGTATTTTATGCCAAAAAATGCTGTATTTTATGCCAAAAAATGCTGTATTTTGTGCCAAAAAATGCTGTATTTTATGCCAAAAAATGCTGTATTTTATGCCAAAAAATGCTGTATTTTATGCCAAAAAATGCTGTATTTTATGCCAAAAAATGCTGTATTTTATGCCAAAAAACGCTGTATTTTATGCCAAAAAATGCTGTATTTTATGCCAAAAAATGCTGTATTTTATGCCAAAAAATGCTGTATTTTATGCAAAAAAATGCTGTATTTTATGCAAAAAAATGCTGTATTTTATGCAAAAAAATGCTGTATTTTATGCCAAAAAATACTGTTTTTGTGCATAATAAGACTTTGTTTTTTGAAGAAATGTATTTTATACCAAAAAATGCTGTTTCGGTGCATTAAAAGCGTTTGTTTTTATGAGAAAAAATATTTTCTGCCTTCAAAATGCTGTTTTGGCGGATAAAAAGCGTTTGTTTTAATGAGAGAAAATATTTTATGCCTCCAGAATGCTATTTTGATGAATAAAAAGAGTTTGTTTTTGCGAATAAATGTATTTTATGTCAAAAAATGCTGTTTTTGCGCATAAAAGAACTTTGTTTTTTGAAGAAATGTATTTTATACCAAAAAATGCTGTTTCGGTGCATTAAAAGCGTTTGTTTTTATGAGAAAAAATATTTTCTGCCTTCAAAATGCTGTTTTGGCGGATAAAAAGCGGATAAAAAGTCCTCAGAGCCCTCAGAGCCCTCAGACTCAGAGCCCTCAGAGCCCTCAGAGCCCTCAGAACCCTCAGAGCCCTCAGAGCCCTCAGAGCCCTCAGACTCAGAGTCCTCAGAGCCCTCAGTCCGCTCAGAGCTTTCAGAGCCCTCAAAGCCCTCAGAGCCCTCAGACTCAGAGCTCTCAGACTCAGAGCCCTCAGAGCCCTCAGAGCTTTCAGACTCAGAGCCCTCAGACTCAGAGCCCTCAGACTCAGAGCCCTCAGACTCAGAGCCCTCAGACTCAGAGCCCTCAGACTCAGAGCCCTCAGAAGTCTCAGAGCTCTCAGAAGTCTCAGAGCCCTCAGAGCCCTCAGAGCCCTCAGAGCCTCAAAAAACGCTGTATTTTATGCCAAAAAATGCTGTATTTTATGCCAAAAAATGCTGTATTTTATGCCAAAAAATGCTGTATTTTATGCCAAAAAATGCTGTATTTTATGCCAAAAAATGCTGTATTTTATGCCAAAAAATGCTGTATTTTATGCCAAAAAATGCTGTATTTTATGCCAAAAAATGCTGTATTTTATGCCAAAAAATGCTGTATTTTATGCCAAAAAATGCTGTATTTTATGCCAAAAATGCTGTATTTTATGCAAAAAAATGCTGTATTTTATGCAAAAAAATGCTGTATTTTATGCCAAAAAATACTGTTTTTGTGCATAATAAGACTGTTTTTTGAAGAAATGTATTTTATACCAAAAAATGCTGTTTCGGTGCATTAAAAGCGTTTGTTTTTATGAGAAAAAATATTTTCTGCCTTCAAAATGCTGTTTTGGCGGATAAAAAGCGTTTGTTTTATGAGAAAAAATATTTTAAGCTCTCAGTGCCCTCAGAGCCCTCAGAGCCCTCAGAGCCCTCAGAGCCCTCAGAGCCCTCAGAGCCCTCAGAGCCCTCAGAGCCCTCAGAGCCCTCAGAGCCCTCAGAGCTTTCAGAGCCCTCAAAGCCCTCAGAGCCCTCAGACTCAGAGCCCTCAGAGCCCTCAGAGCCCTCAGAGCCCTCAGTCCGCTCAGAGCTTTCAGAGCCCTCAAAGCCCTCAGAGCCCTCAGACTCAGAGCCCTCAGAGCCCTCAGAGCTTTCAGACTCAGAGCCCTCAGACTCAGAGCCCTCAGACTCAGAGCCCTCAGACTCAGAGCCCTCAGACTCAGAGCCCTCAGACTCATAGCCCTCAGACTCAGAGCCCTCAGAAGTCTCAGAGCCCTCAGAAGTCTCAGAGCCCTCAGAGCCCTCAGAGCCCTCAGAGCCTCAAAAAACGCTGTATTTTATGCCAAAAAATGCTGTATTTTATGCCAAAAAATGCTGTATTTTATGCCAAAAAATGCTGTATTTTATGCCAAAAAATGCTGTATTTTATGCCAAAAAATGCTGTATTTTATGCCAAAAAATGCTGTATTTTATGCCAAAAAATGCTGTATTTTATGCCAAAAAATGCTGTATTTTATGCCAAAAAATGCTGTATTTTATGCCAAAAAATGCTGTATTTTATGCCAAAAAATGCTGTATTTTATGCCAAAAAATGCTGTATTTTATGCCAAAAAATGCTGTATTTTATGCCAAAAAATGCTGTATTTTATGCCAAAAAATGCTGTATTTTATGCCAAAAAATGCTGTATTTTATGCCAAAAAATGCTGTATTTTATGCCAAAAAATGCTGTATTTTATGCCAAAAATGCTGTATTTTA
This sequence comes from Strigamia acuminata, assembly GCA_949358305.1. Lineage (NCBI taxonomy): Eukaryota > Metazoa > Arthropoda > Chilopoda > Geophilomorpha > Linotaeniidae > Strigamia > Strigamia acuminata. The sequence goes on from OX442314.1 coordinate 46,489, forward strand.
TGCAAAAAAATGCTGTATTTTATGCAAAAAAATGCTGTATTTTATGCCAAAAAATACTGTTTTTGTGCATAATAAGACTTTGTTTTAATGAGAGAAAATATTTTATGCCTCCAGAATGCTATTTTGATGAATAAAAAGAGTTTGTTTTTGCGAATAAATGTATTTCATGTCAAAAAATGCTGTTTTTGCGCATAAAAAGACTTTGTTTTTTGAAGAAATGTATTTTATACCAAAATATGCTGTTTCGGTGCATTAAAAGCGTTTGTTTTTATGAGGGAAAGTATTTTATGCCTAAAAAATGCTTATTTTGTACATAAAAAGCATTTGTTTTATGAGAAAAAATATTTTAAGCTCTCAGTGCCCTCAGAGCCCTCAGAGCCCTCAGAGCCCTCAGAGCCCTCAGAGCCCTCAGAGCCCTCAGAGCCCTCAGAGCCCTCAGAGCCCTCAGAGCCCTCAGAGCCGTCAGAGCCCTCAGAGCCCTCAGAGCTTTCAGAGCCCTCAGAGCCCTCAGAGCTCTCAGAGCCCTCACACCTCTCAGAGCTTTCAGAGCCCTCAGAGCCCTCAGAGCCCTCAGAGCCCTCAGAGCCCTCAGACTCAGAGCCCTCAGAGCCCTCAGAGCCCTCAGAGCCCTCAGAGCCCTCAGAGCCCTCAGAGCCCTCAGAGCCCTCAGAGCCCTCAGACTCAGAGTCCTCAGAGCCCTCAGTCCGCTCAGAGCTTTCAGAGCCCTCAAAGCCCTCAGAGCCCTCAGACTCAGAGCCCTCAGAGCCCTCAGAGCTTTCAGACTCAGAGCCCTCAGAAGTCTCAGAGCCCTCAGAAGTCTCAGAGCCCTCAGAAGTCTCAGAGCCCTCAGAGCCCTCAGAGCCCTCAGAGCCTCAAAAAACGCTGTATTTTATGCCAAAAAATGCTGTATTTTATGCCAAAAAATGCTGTATTTTATGCCAAAAAATGCTGTATTTTATGCCAAAAAATGCTGTATTTTATGCCAAAAAATGCTGTATTTTATGCCAAAAAATGCTGTATTTTATGCCAAAAAATGCTGTATTTTATGCAAAAAAATGCTGTATTTTATGCAAAAAAATGCTGTATTTTATGCCAAAAAATACTGTTTTTGTGCATAATAAGACTTTGTTTTTTGAAGAAATGTATTTTATACCAAAAAATGCTGTTTCGGTGCATTAAAAGCGTTTGTTTTTATGAGAAAAAATATTTTCTGCCTTCAAAATGCTGTTTTGGCGGATAAAAAGCGGATAAAAAGTCCTCAGAGCCCTCAGAGCCCTCAGACTCAGAGCCCTCAGAGCCCTCAGAGCCCTCAGAGCCCTCAGAGCCCTCAGAGCCCTCAGAGCCCTCAGACTCAGAGTCCTCAGAGCCCTCAGTCCGCTCAGAGCTTTCAGAGCCCTCAAAGCCCTCAGAGCCCTCAGACTCAGAGCCCTCAGACTCAGAGCCCTCAGAGCCCTCAGAGCTTTCAGACTCAGAGCCCTCAGACTCAGAGCCCTCAGACTCAGAGCCCTCAGACTCAGAGCCCTCAGACTCAGAGCCCTCAGACTCAGAGCCCTCAGACTCAGAGCCCTCAGACTCAGAGCCCTCAGAAGTCTCAGAGCCCTCAGAAGTCTCAGAGCCCTCAGAGCCCTCAGAGCCCTCAGAGCCTCAAAAAACGCTGTATTTTATGCCAAAAAATGCTGTATTTTATGCCAAAAAATGCTGTATTTTATGCCAAAAAATGCTGTATTTTATGCCAAAAAATGCTGTATTTTATGCCAAAAAATGCTGTATTTTATGCCAAAAAATGCTGTATTTTATGCCAAAAAATGCTGTATTTTATGCCAAAAAATGCTGTATTTTATGCCAAAAAATGCTGTATTTTATGCCAAAAAATGCTGTATTTTATGCCAAAAATGCTGTATTTTATGCAAAAAAATGCTGTATTTTATGCAAAAAAATGCTGTATTTTATGCCAAAAAATGCTGTATTTTATGCCAAAAAATACTGTTTTTGTGCATAATAAGACTTTGTTTTTTGAAGAAATGTATTTTATACCAAAAAATGCTGTTTCGGTGCATTAAAAGCGTTTGTTTTTATGAGAAAAAATATTTTCTGCCTTCAAAATGCTGTTTTGGCGGATAAAAAGCGTTTGTTTTATGAGAAAAAATATTTTAAGCTCTCAGTGCCCTCAGAGCCCTCAGAGCCCTCAGAGCCCTCAGAGCTCTCAGAGCCCTCAGAGCCCTCAGAGCCTTCAGAGCCCTCAGAGCCCTCAGAGCCCTCAGAGCCCTCAGAGCCCTCAGAGCTTTCAGAGCCCTCAGAGCCCTCAGAGCTCTCAGAGCCCTCACACCTCTCAGAGCTTTCAGAGCCCTCAGAGCCCTCAGAGCCTTCAGAGCCCTCAGAGCCCTCAGAGCCCTCAGAGCCCTCAGAGCCCTCAGAGTCCTCAGAGCCCTCAGAGCCCTCAGAGCCCTCAGAGCCCTCAGAGCCCTCAGAGTCCTCAGAGCCCTCAGAGCCCTCAGACTCAGAGCCCTCAGAGTCCTCAGAGCCCTCAGAGCCCTCAGAGCCCTCAGACTCAGAGTCCTCAGAGCCCTCAGTCCGCTCAGAGCTTTCAGAGCCCTCAAAGCCCTCAGAGCCCTCAGACTCAGAGCCCTCAGAGCCCTCAGAGCTTTCAGACTCAGAGCCCTCAGACTCAGAGCCCTCAGACTCAGAGCCCTCAGACTCAGAGCCCTCAGACTCAGAGCCCTCAGACTCAGAGCCCTCAGACTCAGAGCCCTCAGACTCAGAGCCCTCAGACTCAGAGCCCTCAGACTCAGAGCCCTCAGAAGTCTCAGAGCCCTCAGAAGTCTCAGAGCCCTCAGAGCCCTCAGAGCCCTCAGAGCCTCAAAAAACGCTGTATTTTATGCCAAAAAATGCTGTATTTTATGTCAAAAAATGCTGTATTTTATGGAAAAAAATGCTGTATTTTATGCCAAAAAATGCTGTATTTTATGCCAAAAAATGCTGTATTTTATGCCAAAAAATGCTGTATTTTATGCCAAAAAATGCTGTATTTTATGCCAAAAAATGCTGTATTTTATGCCAAAAAATGCTGTATTTTATGCCAAAAAATGCTGTATTTTATGCCAAAAAATGCTGTATTTTATGCCAAAAAATGCTGTATTTTATGCCAAAAAATGCTGTATTTTATGCCAAAAAATGCTGTATTTTATGCCAAAAAATGCTGTATTTTATGCCAAAAAATGCTGTATTTTATGCCAAAAATGCTGTATTTTATGCAAAAAAATGCTGTATTTTATGCAAAAAAATGCTGTATTTTATGCCAAAAAATACTGTTTTTGTGCATAATAAGACTTTGTTTTAATGAGAGAAAATATTTTATGCCTCCAGAATGCTATTTTGATGAATAAAAAGAGTTTGTTTTTGCGAATAAATGTATTTCATGTCAAAAAATGCTGTTTTTGCGCATAAAAAGACTGTTTTTTGAAGAAATGTATTTTATACCAAAATATGCTGTTTCGGTGCATTAAAAGCGTTTGTTTTTATGAGGGAAAGTATTTTATGCCTAAAAAATGCTTATTTTGTACATAAAAAGCATTTGTTTTATGAGAAAAAATATTTTAAGCTCTCAGTGCCCTCAGAGCCCTCAGAGCCCTCAGAGCCCTCAGAGCCCTCAGAGCCCTCAGAGCCCTCAGAGCCCTCAGAGCCCTCAGAGCCCTCAGAGCCCTCAGAGCCGTCAGAGCCCTCAGAGCCCTCAGAGCTTTCAGAGCCCTCAGAGCCCTCAGAGCTCTCAGAGCCCTCACACCTCTCAGAGCTTTCAGAGCCCTCAGAGCCCTCAGAGCCCTCAGAGCCCTCAGACTCAGAGCCCTCAGAGCCCTCAGAGCCCTCAGAGCCCTCAGAGCCCTCAGAGCCCTCAGAGCCCTCAGAGCCCTCAGACTCAGAGTCCTCAGAGCCCTCAGTCCGCTCAGAGCTTTCAGAGCCCTCAAAGCCCTCAGAGTCCTCAGACTCAGAGCCCTCAGAGCCCTCAGAGCTTTCAGACTCAGAGCCCTCAGAAGTCTCAGAGCCCTCAGAAGTCTCAGAGCCCTCAGAAGTCTCAGAGCCCTCAGAGCCCTCAGAGCCCTCAGAGCCTCAAAAAACGCTGTATTTTATGCCAAAAAATGCTGTATTTTATGCCAAAAAATGCTGTATTTTATGCCAAAAAATGCTGTATTTTATGCCAAAAAATGCTGTATTTTATGCCAAAAAATGCTGTATTTTATGCCAAAAAATGCTGTATTTTATGCAAAAAAATGCTGTATTTTATGCAAAAAAATGCTGTATTTTATGCCAAAAAATACTGTTTTTGTGCATAATAAGACTTTGTTTTTTGAAGAAATGTATTTTATACCAAAAAATGCTGTTTCGGTGCATTAAAAGCGTTTGTTTTTATGAGAAAAAATATTTTCTGCCTTCAAAATGCTGTTTTGGCGGATAAAAAGCGGATAAAAAGTCCTCAGAGAAAATGCTGTTTCGGTGCATTAAAAGCGTTTGTTTTTATGAGAAAAAATATTTTCTGCCTTCAAAATGCTGTTTTGGCGGATAAAAAGCGGATAAAAAGTCCTCAGAGCCCTCAGAGCCCTCAGACTCAGAGCCCTCAGAGCCCTCAGAGCCCTCAGAGCCCTCAGAGCCCTCAGAGCCCTCAGAGCCCTCAGACTCAGAGTCCTCAGAGCCCTCAGTCCGCTCAGAGCTTTCAGAGCCCTCAAAGCCCTCAGAGCCCTCAGACTCAGAGCCCTCAGACTCAGAGCCCTCAGAGCCCTCAGAGCTTTCAGACTCAGAGCCCTCAGACTCAGAGCCCTCAGACTCAGAGCCCTCAGACTCAGAGCCCTCAGACTCAGAGCCCTCAGACTCAGAGCCCTCAGACTCAGAGCCCTCAGACTCAGAGCCCTCAGAAGTCTCAGAGCCCTCAGAAGTCTCAGAGCCCTCAGAGCCCTCAGAGCCCTCAGAGCCTCAAAAAACGCTGTATTTTATGCCAAAAAATGCTGTATTTTATGCCAAAAAATGCTGTATTTTATGCCAAAAAATGCTGTATTTTATGCCAAAAAATGCTGTATTTTATGCCAAAAAATGCTGTATTTTATGCCAAAAAATGCTGTATTTTATGCCAAAAAATGCTGTATTTTATGCCAAAAAATGCTGTATTTTATGCCAAAAAATGCTGTATTTTATGCCAAAAAATGCTGTATTTTATGCCAAAAATGCTGTATTTTATGCAAAAAAATGCTGTATTTTATGCAAAAAAATGCTGTATTTTATGCCAAAAAATGCTGTATTTTATGCCAAAAAATACTGTTTTTGTGCATAATAAGACTTTGTTTTTTGAAGAAATGTATTTTATACCAAAAAATGCTGTTTCGGTGCATTAAAAGCGTTTGTTTTTATGAGAAAAAATATTTTCTGCCTTCAAAATGCTGTTTTGGCGGATAAAAAGCGTTTGTTTTATGAGAAAAAATATTTTAAGCTCTCAGTGCCCTCAGAGCCCTCAGAGCCCTCAGAGCCCTCAGAGCTCTCAGAGCCCTCAGAGCCCTCAGAGCCTTCAGAGCCCTCAGAGCCCTCAGAGCCCTCAGAGCCCTCAGAGCCCTCAGAGCTTTCAGAGCCCTCAGAGCCCTCAGAGCTCTCAGAGCCCTCACACCTCTCAGAGCTTTCAGAGCCCTCAGAGCCCTCAGAGCCTTCAGAGCCCTCAGAGCCCTCAGAGCCCTCAGAGCCCTCAGAGCCCTCAGAGTCCTCAGAGCCCTCAGAGCCCTCAGAGCCCTCAGAGCCCTCAGAGCCCTCAGAGTCCTCAGAGCCCTCAGAGCCCTCAGACTCAGAGCCCTCAGAGTCCTCAGAGCCCTCAGAGCCCTCAGAGCCCTCAGACTCAGAGTCCTCAGAGCCCTCAGTCCGCTCAGAGCTTTCAGAGCCCTCAAAGCCCTCAGAGCCCTCAGACTCAGAGCCCTCAGAGCCCTCAGAGCTTTCAGACTCAGAGCCCTCAGACTCAGAGCCCTCAGACTCAGAGCCCTCAGACTCAGAGCCCTCAGACTCAGAGCCCTCAGACTCAGAGCCCTCAGACTCAGAGCCCTCAGACTCAGAGCCCTCAGACTCAGAGCCCTCAGACTCAGAGCCCTCAGAAGTCTCAGAGCCCTCAGAAGTCTCAGAGCCCTCAGAGCCCTCAGAGCCCTCAGAGCCTCAAAAAACGCTGTATTTTATGCCAAAAAATGCTGTATTTTATGTCAAAAAATGCTGTATTTTATGGAAAAAAATGCTGTATTTTATGCCAAAAAATGCTGTATTTTATGCCAAAAAATGCTGTATTTTATGCCAAAAAATGCTGTATTTTATGCCAAAAAATGCTGTATTTTATGCCAAAAAATGCTGTATTTTATGCCAAAAAATGCTGTATTTTATGCCAAAAAATGCTGTATTTTATGCCAAAAAATGCTGTATTTTATGCCAAAAAATGCTGTATTTTATGCCAAAAAATGCTGTATTTTATGCCAAAAAATGCTGTATTTTATGCCAAAAAATGCTGTATTTTATGCCAAAAAATGCTGTATTTTATGCCAAAAATGCTGTATTTTATGCAAAAAAATGCTGTATTTTATGCAAAAAAATGCTGTATTTTATGCCAAAAAATACTGTTTTTGTGCATAATAAGACTTTGTTTTAATGAGAGAAAATATTTTATGCCTCCAGAATGCTATTTTGATGAATAAAAAGAGTTTGTTTTTGCGAATAAATGTATTTCATGTCAAAAAATGCTGTTTTTGCGCATAAAAAGACTGTTTTTTGAAGAAATGTATTTTATACCAAAATATGCTGTTTCGGTGCATTAAAAGCGTTTGTTTTTATGAGGGAAAGTATTTTATGCCTAAAAAATGCTTATTTTGTACATAAAAAGCATTTGTTTTATGAGAAAAAATATTTTAAGCTCTCAGTGCCCTCAGAGCCCTCAGAGCCCTCAGAGCCCTCAGAGCCCTCAGAGCCCTCAGAGCCCTCAGAGCCCTCAGAGCCCTCAGAGCCCTCAGAGCCCTCAGAGCCGTCAGAGCCCTCAGAGCCCTCAGAGCTTTCAGAGCCCTCAGAGCCCTCAGAGCTCTCAGAGCCCTCACACCTCTCAGAGCTTTCAGAGCCCTCAGAGCCCTCAGAGCCCTCAGAGCCCTCAGACTCAGAGCCCTCAGAGCCCTCAGAGCCCTCAGAGCCCTCAGAGCCCTCAGAGCCCTCAGAGCCCTCAGAGCCCTCAGACTCAGAGTCCTCAGAGCCCTCAGTCCGCTCAGAGCTTTCAGAGCCCTCAAAGCCCTCAGAGTCCTCAGACTCAGAGCCCTCAGAGCCCTCAGAGCTTTCAGACTCAGAGCCCTCAGAAGTCTCAGAGCCCTCAGAAGTCTCAGAGCCCTCAGAAGTCTCAGAGCCCTCAGAGCCCTCAGAGCCCTCAGAGCCTCAAAAAACGCTGTATTTTATGCCAAAAAATGCTGTATTTTATGCCAAAAAATGCTGTATTTTATGCCAAAAAATGCTGTATTTTATGCCAAAAAATGCTGTATTTTATGCCAAAAAATGCTGTATTTTATGCCAAAAAATGCTGTATTTTATGCAAAAAAATGCTGTATTTTATGCAAAAAAATGCTGTATTTTATGCCAAAAAATACTGTTTTTGTGCATAATAAGACTTTGTTTTTTGAAGAAATGTATTTTATACCAAAAAATGCTGTTTCGGTGCATTAAAAGCGTTTGTTTTTATGAGAAAAAATATTTTCTGCCTTCAAAATGCTGTTTTGGCGGATAAAAAGCGGATAAAAAGTCCTCAGAGCCCTCAGAGCCTTCAGACTCAGAGCCCTCAGAGCCCTCAGAGCCCTCAGAGCCCTCAGAGCCCTCAGAGCCCTCAGAGCCCTCAGACTCAGAGTCCTCAGAGCCCTCAGTCCGCTCAGAGCTTTCAGAGCCCTCAAAGCCCTCAGAGCCCTCAGACTCAGAGCCCTCAGACTCAGAGCCAAAAATGCTGTATTTTATGCAAAAAAATGCTGTATTTTATGCAAAAAAAATGCTGTATTTTATGCCAAAAAATACTGTTTTTGTGCATAATAAGACTTTGTTTTTTGAAGAAATGTATTTTATACCAAAAAATGCTGTTTCGGTGCATTAAAAGCGTTTGTTTTTATGAGAAAAAATATTTTCTGCCTTCAAAATGCTGTTTTGGCGGATAAAAAGCGTTTGTTTTATGAGAAAAAATATTTTAAGCTCTCAGTGCCCTCAGAGCCCTCAGAGCCCTCAGAGCTCTCAGAGCCCTCAGAGCCCTCAGAGCCTTCAGAGCCCTCAGAGCCCTCAGAGCCCTCAGAGCCCTCAGAGCCCTCAGAGCTTTCAGAGCCCTCAGAGCCCTCAGAGCTCTCAGAGCCCTCACACCTCTCAGAGCTTTCAGAGCCCTCAGAGCCCTCAGAGCCTTCAGAGCCCTCAGAGCCCTCAGAGCCCTCAGAGCCCTCAGAGCCCTCAGAGTCCTCAGAGCCCTCAGAGCCCTCAGAGCCCTCAGAGCCCTCAGAGCCCTCAGAGTCCTCAGAGCCCTCAGAGCCCTCAGACTCAGAGCCCTCAGAGTCCTCAGAGCCCTCAGAGCCCTCAGAGCCCTCAGACTCAGAGTCCTCAGAGCCCTCAGTCCGCTCAGAGCTTTCAGAGCCCTCAAAGCCCTCAGAGCCCTCAGACTCAGAGCCCTCAGAGCCCTCAGAGCTTTCAGACTCAGAGCCCTCAGACTCAGAGCCCTCAGACTCAGAGCCCTCAGACTCAGAGCCCTCAGACTCAGAGCCCTCAGACTCAGAGCCCTCAGACTCAGAGCCCTCAGACTCAGAGCCCTCAGACTCAGAGCCCTCAGAAGTCTCAGAGCCCTCAGAAGTCTCAGAGCCCTCAGAGCCCTCAGAGCCCTCAGAGCCTCAAAAAACGCTGTATTTTATGCCAAAAAATGCTGTATTTTATGTCAAAAAATGCTGTATTTTATGGAAAAAAATGCTGTATTTTATGCCAAAAAATGCTGTATTTTATGCCAACAAATGCTGTATTTTATGCCAAAAAATGCTGTATTTTATGCCAAAAAATGCTGTATTTTATGCCAAAAAATGCTGTATTTTATGCCAAAAAATGCTGTATTTTATGCCAAAAAATGCTGTATTTTATGCCAAAAAATGCTGTATTTTATGCCAAAAAATGCTGTATTTTATGCCAAAAAATGCTGTATTTTATGCCAAAAAATGCTGTATTTTATGCCAAAAAATGCTGTATTTTATGCCAAAAAATGCTGTATTTTATGCCAAAAAATGCTGTATTTTATGCCAAAAAATGCTGTATTTTATGCCAAAAAATGCTGTATTTTATGCCAAAAATGCTGTATTTTATGCAAAAAAATGCTGTATTTTATGCAAAAAAATGCTGTATTTTATGCCAAAAAATACTGTTTTTGTGCATAATAAGACTTTGTTTTTTGAAGAAATGTATTTTATACCAAAAAATGCTGTTTCGGTGCATTAAAAGCGTTTGTTTTTATGAGAAAAAATATTTTCTGCCTTCAAAATGCTGTTTTGGCGGATAAAAAGCGTTTGTTTTATGAGAAAAAATATTTTAAGCTCTCAGTGCCCTCAGAGCCCTCAGAGCCCTCAGAGCCCTCAGAGCTCTCAGAGCCCTCAGAGCCCTCAGAGCCTTCAGAGCCCTCAGAGCCCTCAGAGCCCTCAGAGCCCTTAGAGCCCTCAGAGCTTTCAGAGCCCTCAGAGCCCTCAGAGCTCTCAGAGCCCTCACACCTCTCAGAGCTTTCAGAGCCCTCAGAGCCCTCAGAGCCTTCAGAGCCCTCAGAGCCCTCAGAGCCCTCAGAGCCCTCAGAGCCCTCAGAGTCCTCAGAGCCCTCAGAGCCCTCAGACTCAGAGCCCTCAGAGTCCTCAGAGCCCTCAGAGCCCTCAGAGCCCTCAGAGTCCTCAGAGCCCTCAGAGCCCTCAGACTCAGAGCCCTCAGAGTCCTCAGAGCCCTCAGAGCCCTCAGAGCCCTCAGACTCAGAGTCCTCAGAGCCCTCAGTCCGCTCAGAGCTTTCAGAGCCCTCAAAGCCCTCAGAGCCCTCAGACTCAGAGCCCTCAGAGCCCTCAGAGCTTTCAGACTCAGAGCCCTCAGACTCAGAGCCCTCAGACTCAGAGCCCTCAGACTCAGAGCCCTCAGACTCAGAGCCCTCAGACTCAGAGCCCTCAGACTCAGAGCCCTCAGACTCAGAGCCCTCAGACTCAGAGCCCTCAGACTCAGAGCCCTCAGACTCAGAGCCCTCAGACTCAGAGCCCTCAGACTCAGAGCCCTCAGAAGTCTCAGAGCCCTCAGAAGTCTCAGAGCCCTCAGAGCCCTCAGAGCCCTCAGAGCCTCAAAAAACGCTGTATTTTATGCCAAAAAATGCTGTATTTTATGTCAAAAAATGCTGTATTTTATGGAAAAAAATGCTGTATTTTATGCCAAAAAATGCTGTATTTTATGCCAAAAAATGCTGTATTTTATGCCAAAAAATGCTGTATTTTATGCCAAAAAATGCTGTATTTTATGCCAAAAATGCTGTATTTTATGCAAAAAAATGCTGTATTTTATGCAAAAAAATGCTGTATTTTATGCAAAAAAATGCTGTATTTTATGCAAAAAAATGCTGTATTTTATGCCAAAAAATACTGTTTTTGTGCATAATAAGACTTTGTTTTTTGAAGAAATGTATTTTATACCAAAAAATGCTGTTTCGGTGCATTAAAAGTGTTTGTTTTTATGAGAAAAAATATTTTCTGCCTTCAAAATGCTGTTTTGGCGGATAAAAAGCGTTTGTTTTATGAGAAAAAATATTTTAAGCTCTCAGTGCCCTCAGAGCCCTCAGAGCCCTCAGAGCCCTCAGAGCTCTCAGAGCCCTCAGAGCCCTCAGAGCCCTCAGAGCCCTCAGAGCCCTCAGAGCCCTCAGAGCCCTCAGAGCTTTCAGAGCCCTCAGAGCCCTCAGAGCTCTCAGAGCCCTCACACCTCTCAGAGCTTTCAGAGCCCTCAGAGCCCTCAGAGCCTTCAGAGCTCTCAGTGCCCTCAGAGCCCTCAGAGCCCTCAGAGCCCTCAGAGCCCTCAGAGCCCTCAGAGCCCTCAGAGCCCTCAGAGCCCTCAGAGTCCTCAGAGCCCTCAGACTCAGAGTTCTCAGAGCCCTCAGTCTGCTCAGAGCTTTCAGAGCCCTCAAAGCCTTCAGAGCCCTCAGACTCAGAGCCCTCAGAGCCCTCAGAGCTTTCAGACTCAGAGCCCTCAGACTCAGAGCCCTCAGACTCAGAGCCCTCAGACTCAGAGCCCTCAGACTCAGAGCCCTCAGACTCAGAGCCCTCAGACTCAGAGCCCTCAGACTCAGAGCCCTCAGACTCAGAGCCCTCAGACTCAGAGCCCTCAGAAGTCTCAGAGCCCTCAGAAGTCTCAGAGCCCTCAGAGCCCTCAGAGCCCTCATAGCCTCAAAAAACGCTGTATTTTATGCCAAAAAATGCTGTATTTTATGCCAAAAAATGCTGTATTTTATGCCAAAAAATGCTGTATTTTATGCCAAAAAATGCTGTATTTTATGCCAAAAAATGCTGTATTTTATGCCAAAAAATGCTGTATTTTATGCCAAAAAATGCTGTATTTTATGCCAAAAAATGCTGTATTTTATGCCAAAAAATGCTGTATTTTATGCTAAAAAATGCTGTATTTTATGCCAAAAAATGCTGTATTTTATGCCAAAAAATGCTGTATTTTATGCCAAAAAATGCTGTATTTTATGCAAAAAAATGCTGTATTTTATGCCAAAAAATACTGTTTTTGTGCATAATAAGACTGTTTTTTGAAGAAATGTATTTTATACCAAAAAATGCTGTTTCGGTGCATTAAAAGCGTTTGTTTTTATGAGAAAAAATATTTTCTGCCTTCAAAATGCTGTTTTGGCGGATAAAAAGCGTTTGTTTTAATGAGAGAAAATATTTTATGCCTCCAGAATGCTATTTTGATGAATAAAAAGAGTTTGTTTTTGCGAATAAATGTATTTTATGTCAAAAAATGCTGTTTTTGCACATAAAAAGACTTTGTTTTTTGAAGAAATGTATTTTATACCAAAAAATGCTGTTTCGGTGCATTAAAAGCGTTTGTTTTTATGAGAAAAAATATTTTCTGCCTTCAAAATGCTGTTTTGGCGGATAAAAAGCGTTTGTTTTATGAGAAAAAATATTTTAAGCTCTCAGTGCCCTCAGAGCCCTCAGAGCCCTCAGAGCCCTCAAAGCCCTCAGACTCAGAGCCCTCAGAGCCCTCAGAGCTTTCAGACTCAGAGCCCTCAGACTCAGAGCCCTCAGACTCAGAGCCCTCAGACTCAGAGCCCTCAGACTCAGAGCCCTCAGACTCATAGCCCTCAGACTCAGAGCCCTCAGAAGTCTCAGAGCCCTCAGAAGTCTCAGAGCCCTCAGAGCCCTCAGAGCCCTCAGAGCCTCAAAAAACGCTGTATTTTATGCCAAAAAATGCTGTATTTTATGCCAAAAAATGCTGTATTTTAAGGAAAAAAATGCTGTATTTTATGCCAAAAAATGCTGTATTTTATGCCAAAAAATGCTGTATTTTATGCCAAAAAATGCTGTATTTTATGCCAAAAAATGCTGTATTTTATGCCAAAAATTGCTGTATTTTATGCCAAAAAATGCTGTATTTTATGCCAAAAAATGCTGTATTTTATGCAAAAAAATGCTGTATTTTATGCAAAAAAATGCTGTATTTTATGCCAAAAAATACTGTTTTTGTGCATAATAAGACTTTGTTTTTTGAAGAAATGTATTTTATATCAAAAAATGCTGTTTCGGTGCATTAAAAGCATTTGTTTTTATGAGAAAAAATATTTTCTGCCTTCAAAATGCTGTTTTGGCGGATAAAAAGCGTTTGTTTTAATGAGAGAAAATATTTTATGCCTCCAGAATGCTATTTTGATGAATAAAAAGAGTTTGTTTTTGCGAATAAATGTATTTTATGTCAAAAAATGCTGTTTTTGCACATAAAAAGACTTTGTTTTTTGAAGAAATGTATTTTATACCAAAAAATGCTGTTTCGGTGCATTAAAAGCGTTTGTTTTTATGAGAAAAATTATTTTCTGCCTTCAAAATGCTGTTTTGGCGGATAAAAAGCGTTTGTTTTATGAGAAAAAATATTTTAAGCTCTCAGTGCCCTCAGAGCCCTCAGAGCCCTCAGAGCCCTTAGAGCTCTCAGAGCCCTCAGAGCCCTCAGAACCCTCAGAGCCCTCAGAGCCCTCAGAGCCCTTAGAGCCCTCAGAGCCCTCAGAGCCCTCAGAGCCCTCAGAGCTTTCAGAGCCCTCAGAGCCCTCAGAGCTCTCAGAGCCCTCAGACTCAGAGTCCTCAGAGCCCTCAGTCCGCTCAGAGCTTTCAGAGCCCTCAAAGCCCTCAGAGCCCTCAGACTCAGAGCCCTCAGAGCCCTCAGAGCTTTCAGACTCAGAGCCCTCAGACTCAGAGCCCTCAGACTCAGAGCCCTCAGACTCAGAGCCCTCAGACTCAGAGCCCTCAGACTCAGAGCCCTCAGACTCAGAGCCCTCAGAAGTCTCAGAGCCCTCAGAAGTCTCACAGAGCCCTCAGAGCCCTCAGAGCCCTCAGAGTCTCAAAAACGCTGTATTTTATGCCAAAAAATGCTGTATTTTATGCCAAAAAATGCTGTATTTTATGCCAAAAAATGCTGTATTTTATGCCAAAAAATGCTGTATTTTATGCCAAAAAATGCTGTATTTTATGCCAAAAATGCTGTATTTTATGCAAAAAAATGCTGTATTTTATGCAAAAAAATGCTGTATTTTATGCCAAAAAATACTGTTTTTGTGCATAATAAGACTTTGTTTTTTGAAGAAATGTATTTTATACCAAAAAATGCTGTTTCGGTGCATTAAAAGCGTTTGTTTTTATGAGAAAAAATATTTTCTGCCTTCAAAATGCTGTTTTGGCGGATAAAAAGCGTTTGTTTTATGAGAAAAAATATTTTAAGCTCTCAGTGCCCTCAGAGCCCTCAGAGCCCTCAGAGCCCTCAGAGCTCTCAGAGCCCTCAGAGCCCTCAGAGCCTTCAGAGCCCTCAGAGCCCTCAGAGCCCTCAGAGCCCTCAGAGCCCTCAGAGCTTTCAGAGCCCTCAGAGCCCTCAGAGCTCTCAGAGCCCTCACACCTCTCAGAGCTTTCAGAGCCCTCAGAGCCCTCAGAGCCTTCAGAGCCCTCAGAGCCCTCAGAGCCCTCAGAGCCCTCAGAGCCCTCAGAGTCCTCAGAGCCCTCAGAGCCCTCAGACTCAGAGCCCTCAGAGTCCTCAGAGCCCTCAGAGCCCTCAGAGCCCTCAGAGTCCTCAGAGCCCTCAGAGCCCTCAGACTCAGAGCCCTCAGAGTCCTCAGAGCCCTCAGAGCCCTCAGAGCCCTCAGACTCAGAGTCCTCAGAGCCCTCAGTCCGCTCAGAGCTTTCAGAGCCCTCAAAGCCCTCAGAGCCCTCAGACTCAGAGCCCTCAGAGCCCTCAGAGCTTTCAGACTCAGAGCCCTCAGACTCAGAGCCCTCAGACTCAGAGCCCTCAGACTCAGAGCCCTCAGACTCAGAGCCCTCAGACTCAGAGCCCTCAGACTCAGAGCCCTCAGACTCAGAGCCCTCAGACTCAGAGCCCTCAGACTCAGAGCCCTCAGACTCAGAGCCCTCAGAAGTCTCAGAGCCCTCAGAAGTCTCAGAGCCCTCAGAGCCCTCAGAGCCCTCAGAGCCTCAAAAAACGCTGTATTTTATGCCAAAAAATGCTGTATTTTATGTCAAAAAATGCTGTATTTTATGGAAAAAAATGCTGTATTTTATGCCAAAAAATGCTGTATTTTATGCCAAAAAATGCTGTATTTTATGCCAAAAAATGCTGTATTTTATGCCAAAAAATGCTGTATTTTATGCCAAAAATGCTGTATTTTATGCAAAAAAATGCTGTATTTTATGCAAAAAAATGCTGTATTTTATGCAAAAAAATGCTGTATTTTATGCCAAAAAATACTGTTTTTGTGCATAATAAGACTTTGTTTTTTGAAGAAATGTATTTTATACCAAAAAATGCTGTTTCGGTGCATTAAAAGTGTTTGTTTTTATGAGAAAAAATATTTTCTGACTTCAAAATGCTGTTTTGGCGGATAAAAAGCGTTTGTTTTATGAGAAAAAATATTTTAAGCTCTCAGTGCCCTCAGAGCCCTCAGAGCCCTCAGAGCCCTCAGAGCTCTCAGAGCCCTCAGAGCCCTCAGAGCCCTCAGAGCCCTCAGAGCCCTCAGAGCCCTCAGAGCCCTCAGAGCTTTCAGAGCCCTCAGAGCCCTCAGAGCTCTCAGAGCCCTCACACCTCTCAGAGCTTTCAGAGCCCTCAGAGCCCTCAGAGCCTTCAGAGCTCTCAGTGCCCTCAGAGCCCTCAGAGCCCTCAGAGCCCTCAGAGCCCTCAGAGCCCTCAGAGTCCTCAGAGCCCTCAGAGTCCTCAGACTCAGAGCCCTCAGAGCCCTCAGAGCCCTCAGAGCCCTCAGAGCCCTCAGAGCCCTCAGAGCCCTCAGAGCCCTCAGAGCCCTCAGAGTCCTCAGAGCCCTCAGACTCAGAGTTCTCAGAGCCCTCAGTCTGCTCAGAGCTTTCAGAGCCCTCAAAGCCTTCAGAGCCCTCAGACTCAGAGCCCTCAGAGCCCTCAGAGCTTTCAGACTCAGAGCCCTCAGACTCAGAGCCCTCAGACTCAGAGCCCTCAGACTCAGAGCCCTCAGACTCAGAGCCCTCAGACTCAGAGCCCTCAGACTCAGAGCCCTCAGACTCAGAGCCCTCAGACTCAGAGCCCTCAGACTCAGAGCCCTCAGACTCAGAGCCCTCAGACTCAGAGCCCTCAGAAGTCTCAGAGCCCTCAGAAGTCTCAGAGCCCTCAGAGCCCTCAGAGCCCTCATAGCCTCAAAAAACGCTGTATTTTATGCCAAAAAATGCTGTATTTTATGCCAAAAAATGCTGTATTTTATGCCAAAAAATGCTGTATTTTATGCCAAAAAATGCTGTATTTTATGCCAAAAAATGCTGTATTTTATGCCAAAAAATGCTGTATTTTATGCCAAAAAATGCTGTATTTTATGCCAAAAAATGCTGTATTTTATGCTAAAAAATGCTGTATTTTATGCCAAAAAATGCTGTATTTTATGCCAAAAAATGCTGTATTTTATGCCAAAAAATGCTGTATTTTATGCAAAAAAATGCTGTATTTTATGCCAAAAAATACTGTTTTTGTGCATAATAAGACTTTGTTTTTTGAAGAAATGTATTTTATACCAAAAAATGCTGTTTCGGTGCATTAAAAGCGTTTGTTTTTATGAGAAAAAATATTTTATGCCAAAAAATACTGTTTTTGTGCATAATAAGACTTTGTTTTTTGAAGAAATGTATTTTATACCAAAAAATGCTGTTTTGGCGGATAAAAAGCGTTTGTTTTAATGAGAGAAAATATTTTATGCCTCCAGAATGCTATTTTGATGAATAAAAAAAGTTTGTTTTTGCGAATAAATGTATTTTATGTCAAAAAATGCTGTTTTTGCACATAAAAAGACTTTGTTTTTTGAAGAAATGTATTTTATACCAAAAAATGCTGTTTCGGTGCATTAAAAGCGTTTGTTTTTATGAGAAAAATTATTTTCTGCCTTCAAAATGCTGTTTTGGCGGATAAAAAGCGTTTGTTTTATGAGAAAAAATATTTTAAGCTCTCAGTGCCCTTAGAGCCCTCAGAGCCCTCAGAGCCCTTAGAGCTCTCAGAGCCCTCAGAGCCCTCAGAACCCTCAGAGCCCTCAGAGCCCTCAGAGCCCTTAGAGCCCTCAGAGCCCTCAGAGCCCTCAGAGCCCTCAGAGCTTTCAGAGCCCTCAGAGCCCTCAGAGCTCTCAGAGCCCTCAGACTCAGAGTCCTCAGAGCCCTCAGTCCGCTCAGAGCTTTCAGAGCCCTCAAAGCCCTCAGAGCCCTCAGACTCAGAGCCCTCAGAGCCCTCAGAGCTTTCAGACTCAGAGCCCTCAGACTCAGAGCCCTCAGACTCAGAGCCCTCAGACTCAGAGCCCTCAGACTCAGAGCCCTCAGACTCAGAGCCCTCAGACTCAGAGCCCTCAGAAGTCTCAGAGCCCTCAGAAGTCTCACAGAGCCCTCAGAGCCCTCAGAGCCCTCAGAGTCTCAAAAAACGCTGTATTTTATGCCAAAAAATGCTGTATTTTATGCCAAAAAATGCTGTATTTTATGCCAAAAAATGCTGTATTTTATGCCAAAAAATGCTGTATTTTATGCCAAAAAATGCTGTATTTTATGCCAAAAAATGCTGTATTTTATGTCAAAAAATACTGTTTTTGTGCATAATAAGACTTGTTTTTTGAAGAAATGTATTTTATACAAAAAAATGCTGTTTCGGTGCATTAAAAGCGTTTGTTTTTATGAGAAAAAATATTTTCTGCCTTCAAAATGCTGTTTTGGCGGACAAAAAGCGTTTGTTTTAATGAGAGAAAATATTTTATGCCTCCAGAATGCTATTTTGATGAATAAAAAGAGTTTGTTTTTGCGAATAAATGTATTTTATGTCAAAAAATGCTGTTTTTGCGCATAAAAAGACTTTGTTTTTTGAAGAAATGTATTTTATACCAAAATATGCTGTTTCGGTGCATTAAAAGCGTTTGTTTTTATGAGGGAAAGTATTTTATGCCTAAAAAATGCTTATTTTGTACATAAAAAGCGTTTGTTTTATGAGAAAAAATATTTTAAGCTCTCAGTGCCCTCAGAGCCCTCAGAGCCCTCAGAGCCCTCAGAGCCCTCAGAGCCCTCAGAGCCCTCAGAGACCTCAGAGCCCTCAGAGCCCTCAGAGCCCTCAGAGCCGTCAGAGCCCTCAGAGCCCTCAGAGCTTTCAGAGCCCTCAGAGCCCTCAGAGCTCTCAGAGCCCTCACACCTCTCAGAGCTTTCAGAGCCCTCAGAGCCCTCAGAGCCCTCAGAGCCCTCAGAGCCCTCAGACTCAGAGCCCTCAGAGCCCTCAGAGCCCTCAGAGCCCTCAGAGCCCTCAGAGCCCTCAGAGCCCTCAGACTCAGAGTCCTCAGAGCCCTCAGTCCGCTCAGAGCTTTCAGAGCCCTCAAAGCCCTCAGAGCCCTCAGACTCAGAGCCCTCAGAGCCCTCAGAGCTTTCAAACTCAGAGCCCTCAGACTCAGAGCCCTCAGACTCAGAGCCCTCAGAAGTCTCAGAGCCCTCAGAAGTCTCAGAGCCCTCAGAAGTCTCAGAGCCCTCAGAAGTCTCAGAGCCCTCAGAGCCCTCAGAGCCCTCAGAGCCTCAAAAAACGCTGTATTTTATGCCAAAAAATGCTGTATTTTATGCCAAAAAATGCTGTATTTTATGCCAAAACAATGCTGTATTTTATGCCAAAAAATGCTGTATTTTATGCCAAAAAATGCTGTATTTTATGCAAAAAAATGCTGTATTTTATGCAAAAAAATGCTGTATTTTATGCCAAAAAATACTGTTTTTGTGCATAATAAGACTTTGTTTTTTGAAGAAATGTATTTTATACCAAAAAATGCTGTTTCGGTGCATTAAAAGCGTTTGTTTTTATGAGAAAAAATATTTTCTGCCTTCAAAATGCTGTTTTGGCGGATAAAAAGCGTTTGTTTTAATGAGAGAAAATATTTTATGCCTCTAGAATGCTATTTTGATGAATAAAAAGAGTTTGTTTTTGCGAATAAATGCTGTTTTTGCCCTCAGAGCCCTCAGAGCCCTCAGAGCCCTCAGAGCCCTCAGAGCCCTCAGAGTCCTCAGAGCCCTCAGAGCCCTCAGACTCAGAGTCCTCAGAGCCCTCAGAGCCCTCAGAACCCTCAGAGCCCTCAGAGCTCTCAGAGCCCTCACACCTCTCAGAGCCCTCAGAGCCCTCAGAGCCCTCAGAGTCCTCAGAGCCCTCAGAGCCCTCAGACTCAGAGCCCTCAGAGTCCTCAGAGCCCTCAGAGCCCTCAGACTCAGAGCCCTCAGAGCCCTCAGAGCCCTCAGAGCCCTCAGAGCCCTCAGAGCCCTCAGAGCCCTCAGAGCCCTCAGAGCCCTCAGAGCCCTCAGAGCCCTCAGAGCCCTCAGAGCCCTCAGACTCAGAGTCCTCAGAGCCCTCAGTCCGCTCAGAGCTTTCAGAGCCCTCAAAGCCCTCAGAGCCCTCAGACTCAGAGCTCTCAGAGCCCTCACACCTCTCAGAGCTTTCAGAGCCCTCAGAGCCCTCAGAGCCTTCAGAGCTCTCAGTGCCCTCAGAGCCCTCAGAGCCCTCAGAGCCCTCAGAGCCCTCAGAGCCCTCAGAGCCCTCAAAGCCCTCAGAGCCCTCAGAGCCCTCAGACTCAGAGTCCTCAGAGCCCTCAGTCCGCTCAGAGCTTTCAGCCCTCAAAGCCCTCAGAGCCCTCAGACTCAGAGCCCTCAGAGCCCTCAGAGCTTTCAGACTCAGAGCCCTCAGACTCAGAGCCCTCAGACTCAGAGCCCTCAGACTCAGAGCCCTCAGACTCAGAGCCCTCAGACTCAGAGCCCTCAGACTCAGAGCCCTCAGACTCAGAGCCCTCAGACTCAGAGCCCTCAGACTCAGAGCCCTCAGACTCAGAGCCCTCAGACTCAGAGCCCTCAGACTCAGAGCCCTCAGAAGTCTCAGAGCCCTCAGAAGTCTCAGAGCCCTCAGAGCCCTCAGAGCCCTCAGAGCCTCAAAAAACGCTGTATTTTATGCCAAAAAATGCTGTATTTTATGCCAAAAAATGCTGTATTTTATGCCAAAAAATGCTGTATTTTATGGAAAAAAATGCTGTATTTTATGCCAAAAAATGCTGTATTTTATGCCAAAAAATGCTGTATTTTATGCCAAAAAATGCTGTATTTTATGCCAAAAAATGCTGTATTTTATGCCAAAAAATGCTGTATTTTATGCCAAAAAATGCTGTATTTTATGCCAAAAAATGCTGTATTTTATGCCAAAAAATGCTGTATTTTATGCAAAAAAATGCTGTATTTTATGCCAAAAAATACTGTTTTTGTGCATAATAAGACTTTGTTTTTTGAAGAAATGTATTTTATACCAAAAAATGCTGTTTCGGTGCATTAAAAGCGTTTGTTTTTATGAGAAAAAATATTTTCTGCCTTCAAAATGCTGTTTTGGCGGATAAAAAGCGTTTGTTTTAATGAGAGAAAATATTTTATGCCTCCAGAATGCTATTTTGATGAATAAAAAGAGTTTGTTTTTGCGAATAAATGTATTTTATGTCAAAAAATGCTGTTTTTGCACATAAAAAGACTTTGTTTTTTGAAGAAATGTATTTTATACCAAAAAATGCTGTTTCGGTGCATTAAAAGCGTTTGTTTTTATGAGAAAAAATATTTTCTGCCTTCAAAATGCTGTTTTGGCGGATAAAAAGCGTTTGTTTTATGAGAAAAAATATTTTAAGCTCTCAGTGCCCTCAGAGCCCTCAGAGCCCTCAGAGCCCTCAGAGCTCTCAGAGCCCTTAGAGCCCTCAGAGCCCTCAGAGCCCTCAGAGCCCTCAGAGCCCTCAGAGCCCTCAGAGCCCTCAGAGCCCTCAGAGCTTTCAGAGCCCTCAGAGCCCTCAGAGCTCTCAGAGCCCTCACACCTCTCAGAGCCTTCAGAGCCCTCAGAGCCTTCAGAGCTCTCAGTGCCCTCAGAGCCCTCAGAGCCCTCAGAGCCCTCAGAGCCCTCAGAGCTCTCAGAGTCCTCAGAGCCCTCAGAGCCCTCAGACTCAGAGCTCTCAGAGCCCTCACACCTCTCAGAGCTTTCAGAGCCCTCAGAGCCCTCAGAGCCTTCAGAGCTCTCAGTGCCCTCAGAGCCCTCAGAGCCCTCAGAGCCCTCAGAGCCCTCAGAGCCCTCAGAGCCCTCAAAGCCCTCAGAGCCCTCAGACTCAGAGCTCTCAGAGCCCTCACACCTCTCAGAGCTTTCAGAGCCCTCAGAGCCCTCAGAGCCTTCAGAGCTCTCAGTGCCCTCAGAGCCCTCAGAGCCCTCAGAGCCCTCAGAGCCCTCAGAGCCCTCAGAGCCCTCAGACTCAGAGTCCTCAGAGCCCTCAGTCCGCTCAGAGCTTTCAGCCCTCAAAGCCCTCAGAGCCCTCAGACTCAGAGCCCTCAGAGCCCTCAGAGCTTTCAGACTCAGAGCCCTCAGACTCAGAGCCCTCAGACTCAGAGCCCTCAGACTCAGAGCCCTCAGACTCAGAGCCCTCAGACTCAGACTCAGAGCCCTCAGAGCCCTCAGAGCCCTCAGAACCCTCAGAGCCCTCAGAGCTCTCAGAGCCCTCACACCTCTCAGAGCCCTCAGAGCCCTCAGAGCCCTCAGAGTCCTCAGAGCCCTCAGAGCCCTCAGACTCAGAGCCCTCAGAGTCCTCAGAGCCCTCAGAGCCCTCAGACTCAGAGCCCTCAGAGCCCTCAGAGCCCTCAGAGCCCTCAGAGCCCTCAGAGCCCTCAGAGCCCTCAGAGCCCTCAGAGCCCTCAGAGCCCTCAGAGCCCTCAGAGCCCTCAGAGCCCTCAGACTCAGAGTCCTCAGAGCCCTCAGTCCGCTCAGAGCTTTCAGAGCCCTCAAAGCCCTCAGAGCCCTCAGACTCAGAGCTCTCAGAGCCCTCACACCTCTCAGAGCTTTCAGAGCCCTCAGAGCCCTCAGAGCCTTCAGAGCTCTCAGTGCCCTCAGAGCCCTCAGAGCCCTCAGAGCCCTCAGAGCCCTCAGAGCCCTCAGAGCCCTCAAAGCCCTCAGAGCCCTCAGAGCCCTCAGACTCAGAGTCCTCAGAGCCCTCAGTCCGCTCAGAGCTTTCAGCCCTCAAAGCCCTCAGAGCCCTCAGACTCAGAGCCCTCAGAGCCCTCAGAGCTTTCAGACTCAGAGCCCTCAGACTCAGAGCCCTCAGACTCAGAGCCCTCAGACTCAGAGCCCTCAGACTCAGAGCCCTCAGACTCAGAGCCCTCAGACTCAGAGCCCTCAGACTCAGAGCCCTCAGACTCAGAGCCCTCAGACTCAGAGCCCTCAGACTCAGAGCCCTCAGACTCAGAGCCCTCAGAAGTCTCAGAGCCCTCAGAAGTCTCAGAGCCCTCAGAGCCCTCAGAGCCCTCAGAGCCTCAAAAAACGCTGTATTTTATGCCAAAAAATGCTGTATTTTATGCCAAAAAATGCTGTATTTTATGCCAAAAAATGCTGTATTTTATGGAAAAAAATGCTGTATTTTATGCCAAAAAATGCTGTATTTTATGCCAAAAAATGCTGTATTTTATGCCAAAAAATGCTGTATTTTATGCCAAAAAATGCTGTATTTTATGCCAAAAAATGCTGTATTTTATGCAAAAAAATGCTGTATTTTATGCCAAAAAATACTGTTTTTGTGCATAATAAGACTTTGTTTTTTGAAGAAATGTATTTTATACCAAAAAATGCTGTTTCGGTGCATTAAAAGCGTTTGTTTTTATGAGAAAAAATATTTTCTGCCTTCAAAATGCTGTTTTGGCGGATAAAAAGCGTTTGTTTTAATGAGAGAAAATATTTTATGCCTCCAGAATGCTATTTTGATGAATAAAAAGAGTTTGTTTTTGCGAATAAATGTATTTTATGTCAAAAAATGCTGTTTTTGCACATAAAAAGACTTTGTTTTTTGAAGAAATGTATTTTATACCAAAAAATGCTGTTTCGGTGCATTAAAAGCGTTTGTTTTTATGAGAAAAAATATTTTCTGCCTTCAAAATTGTTGAAAGTATGGATTGATGAACAAATTCCAGGCCAAAAGTGAGTAAAAGAACAAGATTTAATCATCTCATGCAAGCATGGAGAAAAATCAACAACAAGAGAACAAGTAATAACAACAGTTGCTAAGCAGTTAAAAAACAACTCCAACTACGGTAACCCAATTGATACATCAATGTTTACATGATAATAAACTATAAAATCATAAATAATTACAAATCAAACATGTGTAACATCAATAATCAATTGCATATCACAAATCTCGGAGAACAAAAGCCAACAAAAATGCTGTTTTGGCGGATAAAAAGCGTTTGTTTTATGAGAAAAAATATTTTAAGCTCTCAGTGCCCTCAGAGCCCTCAGAGCCCTCAGAGCCCTCAGAGCTCTCAGAGCCCTTAGAGCCCTCAGAGCCCTCAGAGCCCTCAGAGCCCTCAGAGCCCTCAGAGCCCTCAGAGCCCTCAGAGCCCTCAGAGCTTTCAGAGCCCTCAGAGCCCTCAGAGCTCTCAGAGCCCTCACACCTCTCAGAGCCTTCAGAGCCCTCAGAGCCTTCAGAGCTCTCAGTGCCCTCAGAGCCCTCAGAGCCCTCAGAGCCCTCAGAGCCCTCAGAGCTCTCAGAGTCCTCAGAGCCCTCAGAGCCCTCAGACTCAGAGCTCTCAGAGCCCTCACACCTCTCAGAGCTTTCAGAGCCCTCAGAGCCCTCAGAGCCTTCAGAGCTCTCAGTGCCCTCAGAGCCCTCAGAGCCCTCAGAGCCCTCAGAGCCCTCAGAGCCCTCAGAGCCCTCAAAGCCCTCAGAGCCCTCAGACTCAGAGCTCTCAGAGCCCTCACACCTCTCAGAGCTTTCAGAGCCCTCAGAGCCCTCAGAGCCTTCAGAGCTCTCAGTGCCCTCAGAGCCCTCAGAGCCCTCAGAGCCCTCAGAGCCCTCAGAGCCCTCAGAGCCCTCAGACTCAGAGTCCTCAGAGCCCTCAGTCCGCTCAGAGCTTTCAGCCCTCAAAGCCCTCAGAGCCCTCAGACTCAGAGCCCTCAGAGCCCTCAGAGCTTTCAGACTCAGAGCCCTCAGACTCAGAGCCCTCAGACTCAGAGCCCTCAGACTCAGAGCCCTCAGACTCAGAGCCCTCAGACTCAGAGCCCTCAGACTCAGAGCCCTCAGACTCAGAGCCCTCAGACTCAGAGCCCTCAGACTCAGAGCCCTCAGACTCAGAGCCCTCAGACTCAGAGCCCTCAGAAGTCTCAGAGCCCTCAGAAGTCTCAGAGCCCTCAGAGCCCTCAGAGCCCTCAGAGCCTCAAAAAACGCTGTATTTTATGCCAAAAAATGCTGTATTTTATGCCAAAAAATGCTGTATTTTATGCCAAAAAATGCTGTATTTTATGCCAAAAAATGCTGTATTTTATGGAAAAAAATGCTGTATTTTATGCCAAAAAATGCTGTATTTTATGCCAAAAAATGCTGTATTTTATGCCAAAAAATGCTGTATTTTATGCCAAAAAATGCTGTATTTTATGCCAAAAAATGCTGTATTTTATGCCAAAAAATGCTGTATTTTATGCCAAAAAATGCTGTATTTTATGCCAAAAAATGCTGTATTTTATGCCAAAAAATGCTGTATTTTATGCCAAAAAATGCTGTATTTTATGTCAAAAAATACTGTTTTTGTGCATAATAAGACTTGTTTTTTGAAGAAATGTATTTTATACAAAAAAATGCTGTTTCGGTGCATTAAAAGCGTTTGTTTTTATGAGAAAAAATATTTTCTGCCTTCAAAATGCTGTTTTGGCGGACAAAAAGCGTTTGTTTTAATGAGAGAAAATATTTTATGCCTCCAGAATGCTATTTTGATGAATAAAAAGAGTTTGTTTTTGCGAATAAATGTATTTTATGTCAAAAAATGCTGTTTTTGCGCATAAAAAGACTTTGTTTTTTGAAGAAATGTATTTTATACCAAAATATGCTGTTTCGGTGCATTAAAAGCGTTTGTTTTTATGAGGGAAAGTATTTTATGCCTAAAAAATGCTTATTTTGTACATAAAAAGCGTTTGTTTTATGAGAAAAAATATTTTAAGCTCTCAGTGCCCTCAGAGCCCTCAGAGCCCTCAGAGCCCTCAGAGCCCTCAGAGCCCTCAGAGCCCTCAGACTCAGAGCCCTCAGACTCAGAGCCCTCAGAAGTCTCAGAGCCTTCAGAGCCCTCAAAGCCCTCCAAGCCCTCAGAGCCCTCAGAGCTCTAAAAAATGCTGTATTTTATGCCAAAAAATGCTGTATTTTATGCCAAAAAATGCTGTATTTTATGCCAAATAATGCTGTCTTTTATGCCAAAAAATGCTGTATTTCATGCCAAAAAATGCTGTATTTTATGCAAAAAAATGCTGTATTTTATGCCAAAAAATGCTGTTTTTGCGCATAAAAAGACTTTGTTTTTTGAAGAAATGTATTTTATACCAAAGAATGCTGTTTCGGTGCATTAAAAGCGTTTGTTTTTATAAGAAAAAATATTTTCTGCCTTTAAAATGCTGTTTTGGCGGACAAAAAGCGTTTGTTTTAATGAGAGAAAATATTTTATGCCTCCAGAATGCTATTTTGATGAATAAAAAGAGTTTGTTTTTGCGAATAAATGTATTTTATGTCAAAAAATGCTGTTTTTGCGCATAAAAAGACTTTGTTTTTTGAAGAAATGTATTTTATACCAAAAAATGCTGTTTCGGTGCATTAAAAGCGTTTGTTTTTATGAGGGAAAGTATTTTATGCCTAAAAAATGCTTATTTTGTACATAAAAAGCGTTTGTTTTGTGAGAAAAAATATTTTAAGCTCTCAGTGCCTTCAGAGCCCTCAGAGCCCTCGGAGCTCTCAGAACCCTCACAGCTCTCAGAGCCCTCAGAGCCCTCAGAGCCCGCAGAGCCCTCAGTGCCCTCAGAGCCCTCAGAGCCCTCAGACTCAGAGCCCTCAGACTCAGAGAGCTCTCAGAAGTCTCAGAGCCCTCAGAAGTCTCAGAGCCCTCAGAAGTCTCAGAGCCCTAAAAAATGCTGTATTTTATGCCAAAAAATGCTGTATTTTATGCCAAAAAATGCTGTATTTTATGCCAAAAAATGCTGTATTTTATGCCAAAAAATGCTGTATTTTATGCCAAAAAATGCTGTATTTTATGCCAAAAAATGCTGTATTTTATGCCAAAAAATGCTGTATTTTATGCCAAAAAATGCTGTATTTTATGCCAAAAAATGCTGTATTTTATGCCAAAAAATGCTGTATTTTATGCCAAAAAATGCTGTATTTTATGCAAAAAAATGCTGTATTTTATGCCAAAAAATACTGTTTTTGTGCATAATAAGACTTTGTTTTTTGAAGAAATGTATTTTATACCAAAAAATGCTGTTTCGGTGCATTAAAAGCGTTTGTTTTTATGAGAAAAAATATTTTCTGCCTTCAAAATGCTGTTTTGGCGGATAAAAAGCGTTTGTTTTATGAGAAAAAATATTTTAAGCTCTCAGTGCCCTCAGAGCCCTCAGAGCCCTCAGAGCCCTCAGAGCTCTCAGAGCCCTTAGAGCCCTCAGAGCCCTCAGAGCCCTCAGAGCCCTCAGAGCCCTCAGAGCCCTCAGAGCCCTCAGAGCCCTCAGAGCTTTCAGAGCCCTCAGAGCCCTCAGAGCTCTCAGAGCCCTCACACCTCTCAGAGCCTTCAGAGCCCTCAGAGCCTTCAGAGCTCTCAGTGCCCTCAGAGCCCTCAGAGCCCTCAGAGCCCTCAGAGCCCTCAGAGCTCTCAGAGTCCTCAGAGCCCTCAGAGCCCTCAGACTCAGAGCCCTCAGAGCCCTCAGAGCCCTCAGAGCCCTCAGAGCCCTCAGAGCCCTCAGAGCCCTCAGACTCAGAGTCCTCAGAGCCCTCAGTCCGCTCAGAGCTTTCAGAGCCCTCAAAGCCCTCAGAGCCCTCAGACTCAGAGCCCTCAGAGCCCTCAGAGCTTTCAGACTCAGAGCCCTCAGATTCAGAGCCCTCAGACTCAGAGCCCTCAGACTCAGAGCCCTTAGACTCAGAGCCCTCAGAAGTCTCAGAGCCCTCAGAAGTCTCAAGAGCCCTCAGAGCCCTCAGAGCCCTCAGAGTCTCAAAAAACGCTGTATTTTATGCCAAAAAATGCTGTATTTTATGCCAAAAAATGCTGTATTTTATGCCAAAAAATGCTGTATTTTATGCCAAAAAATGCTGTATTTTATGCCAAAAAATGCTGTATTTTATGCCAAAAAATGCTGTATTTTATGCCAAAAAATGCTGTATTTTATGTCAAAAAATACTGTTTTTGTGCATAATAAGACTTGTTTTTTGAAGAAATGTATTTTATACAAAAAATGCCCTCAGATTCAGAGCCCTCAGACTCAGAGCCCTCAGACTCAGAGCCCTTAGACTCAGAGCCCTCAGAAGTCTCAGAGCCCTCAGAAGTCTCAAGAGCCCTCAGAGCCCTCAGAGCCCTCAGAGTCTCAAAAAACGCTGTATTTTATGCCAAAAAATGCTGTATTTTATGCCAAAAAATGCTGTATTTTATGCCAAAAAATGCTGTATTTTATGCCAAAAAATGCTGTATTTTATGCCAAAAAATGCTGTATTTTATGCCAAAAAATGCTGTATTTTATGCCAAAAAATGCTGTATTTTATGTCAAAAAATACTGTTTTTGTGCATAATAAGACTTGTTTTTTGAAGAAATGTATTTTATACAAAAAAATGCTGTTTCGGTGCATTAAAAGCGTTTGTTTTTATGAGAAAAAATATTTTCTGCCTTCAAAATGCTGTTTTGGCGGACAAAAAGCGTTTGTTTTAATGAGAGAAAATATTTTATGCCTCCAGAATGCTATTTTGATGAATAAAAAGAGTTTGTTTTTGCGAATAAATGTATTTTATGTCAAAAAATGCTGTTTTTGCGCATAAAAAGACTTTGTTTTTTGAAGAAATGTATTTTATACCAAAATATGCTGTTTCGGTGCATTAAAAGCGTTTGTTTTTATGAGGGAAAGTATTTTATGCCTAAAAAATGCTTATTTTGTACATAAAAAGCGTTTGTTTTATGAGAAAAAATATTTTAAGCTCTCAGTGCCCTCAGAGCCCTCAGAGCCCTCAGAGCCCTCAGAGCCCTCAGAGCCCTCAGAGCCCTCAGACTCAGAGCCCTCAGACTCAGAGCCCTCAGAAGTCTCAGAGCCTTCAGAGCCCTCAAAGCCCTCCAAGCCCTCAGAGCCCTCAGAGCCCTAAAAAATGCTGTATTTTATGCCAAAAAATGCTGTATTTTATGCCAAAAAATGCTGTATTTTATGCCAAATAATGCTGTCTTTTATGCCAAAAAATGCTGTATTTCATGCCAAAAAATGCTGTATTTTATGCAAAAAAATGCTGTATTTTATGCCAAAAAATGCTGTTTTTGCGCATAAAAAGACTTTGTTTTTTGAAGAAATGTATTTTATACCAAAGAATGCTGTTTCGGTGCATTAAAAGCGTTTGTTTTTATAAGAAAAAATATTTTCTGCCTTTAAAATGCTGTTTTGGCGGACAAAAAGCGTTTGTTTTAATGAGAGAAAATATTTTATGCCTCCAGAATGCTATTTTGATGAATAAAAAGAGTTTGTTTTTGCGAATAAATGTATTTTATGTCAAAAAATGCTGTTTTTGCGCATAAAAAGACTTTGTTTTTTGAAGAAATGTATTTTATACCAAAAAATGCTGTTTCGGTGCATTAAAAGCGTTTGTTTTTATGAGGGAAAGTATTTTATGCCTAAAAAATGCTTATTTTGTACATAAAAAGCGTTTGTTTTGTGAGAAAAAATATTTTAAGCTCTCAGTGCCTTCAGAGCCCTCAGAGCCCTCGGAGCTCTCAGAACCCTCACAGCTCTCAGAGCCCTCAGAGCCCTCAGAGCCCGCAGAGCCCTCAGTGCCCTCAGAGCCCTCAGAGCCCTCAGACTCAGAGCCCTCAGACTCAGAGAGCTCTCAGAAGTCTCAGAGCCCTCAGAAGTCTCAGAGCCCTCAGAAGTCTCAGAGCCCTAAAAAATGCTGTATTTTATGCCAAA
This sequence comes from Strigamia acuminata, assembly GCA_949358305.1. Lineage (NCBI taxonomy): Eukaryota > Metazoa > Arthropoda > Chilopoda > Geophilomorpha > Linotaeniidae > Strigamia > Strigamia acuminata. The sequence continues at coordinate 75,194 of OX442314.1, forward strand.
AAATGCTGTATTTTATGCCAAAAAATGCTGTATTTTATGCCAAAAAATGCTGTATTTTATGCCAAAAAATGCTGTATTTTATGCCAAAAAATGCTGTATTTTATGCCAAAAAATGCTGTATTTTATGCCAAAAAATGCTGTATTTTATGCCAAAAAATGCTGTATTTTATAACAAAAAATGCTGTATTTTATGCCAAAAAATGCTGTATTTTATGCCAAAAAATGCTGTATTTTATGCCAAAAAATGCTGTATTTTATGCCAAAAAATGCTGTATTTTATGCCAAAAAATGCTGTATTTTATGCCAAAAAATGCTGTATTTTATGCCAAAAAATGCTGTATTTTATGCCAAAAAATGCTGTATTTTATGCCAAAAAATGCTGTATTTTATGCCAAAAAATGCTGTATTTTATGCCAAAAAATGCTGTATTTTATGCCAAAAAATGCTGTATTTTATGCCAAAAAATGCTGTATTTTATGCCAAAAAATGCTGTATTTTATGCCAAAAAATGCTGTATTTTATGCCAAAAAATGCTGTATTTTATGCCAAATAATGCTGTCTTTTATGCCAAAAAATGCTGTATTTCATGCCAAAAAATGCTGTATTTTATGCCAAAAAATGCTGTATTTTATGTCAAAAAATACTGTTTTTGTGCATAATAAAACTTGTTTTTTGAAGAAATGTATTTTATACAAAAAAATGCTGTTTCGGTGCATTAAAAGCGTTTGTTTTTATGAGAAAAAATATTTTCTGCCTTCAAAATGCTGTTTTGGCGGACAAAAAGCGTTTGTTTTAATGAGAGAAAATATTTTATGCCTCCAGAATGCTATTTTGATGAATAAAAAGAGTTTGTTTTTGCGAATAAATGTATTTTATGTAAAAAAATGCTGTTTTTGCGCATAAAAAGACTTTGTTTTTTGAAGAAATGTATTTTATACCAAAATATGCTGTTTCGGTGCATTAAAAGCGTTTGTTTTTATGAGGGAAAGTATTTTATGCCTAAAAAATGCTTATTTTGTACATAAAAAGCGTTTGTTTTATGAGAAAAAATATTTTAAGCTCTCAGTGCCCTCAGAGCCCTCAGAGCCCTCAGAGCCCTCAGAGCCCTCAGAGCCCTCAGAGCCCTCAGACTCAGAGCCCTCAGACTCAGAGCCCTCAGAAGTCTCAGAGCCCTCAAAGCCCTCAAAGCCCTCCAAGCCCTCAGAGCCCTCACAGCCCTAAAAAATGCTGTATTTTATGCCAAAAAATGCTGTATTTTATGCCAAAAAATGCTGTATTTTATGCCAAAAAATGCTGTATTTTATGCCAAAAAATGCTGTATTTTATGCCAAAAAATGCTGTATTTTATGCCAAAAAATGCTGTATTTTATGCCAAAAAATGCTGTATTTTATGCCAAAAAATGCTGTATTTTATGCCAAAAAATGCTGTATTTTATGCCAAAAAATGCTGTATTTTATGCCAAAAAATGCTGTATTTTATGCCAAATAATGCTGTCTTTTATGCCAAAAAATGCTGTATTTTATGCCAAAAAATGCTGTATTTTATGCCAAAAAATGCTGTATTTTATGCCAAAAAATGCTGTATTTTATGCCAAAAAATGCTGTATTTTATGCCAAAAAATGCTGTATTTTATGCCAAAAAATGCTGTATTTTATGCCAAAAAATGCTGTATTTTATGCCAAAAAATGCTGTATTTTATGCCAAAAAATGCTGTATTTTATGCCAAAAAATGCTGTATTTTATGCCAAATAATGCTGTCTTTTATGCCAAAAAATGCTGTATTTTATGCCAAAAAATGCTGTATTTTATGCAAAAAAATGCTGTATTTTATGCCAAAAAATGCTGTTTTTGCGCATAAAAAGACTTTGTTTTTTGAAGAAATGTATTTTATACCAAAGAATGCTGTTTCGGTGCATTAAAAGCGTTTGTTTTTATAAGAAAAAATATTTTCTGCCTTCAAAATGCTGTTTTAGCGGACAAAAAGCGTTTGTTTTAATGAGAGAAAATATTTTATGCCTCCAGAATGCTATTTTGATGAATAAAAAGAGTTTGTTTTTGCGAATAAATGTATTTTATGTCAAAAAATGCTGTTTTTGCGCATAAAAAGACTTTGTTTTTTGAAGAAATGTATTTTATACCAAAAAATGCTGTTTCGGTGCATTAAAAGCGTTTGTTTTTATGAGGGAAAGTAGTTTATGCCTAAAAAATGCTTATTTGTACATAAAAAGCGTTTGTTTTATGAGAAAAAATATTTTAAGCTCTCAGTGCCTTCAGAGCCCTCAGAGCCCTCAGAGCCCTCAGAGCCCTCGGAGCTCTCAGAGCCCTCACAGCTCTCAGAGCCCTCAGAGCCCTCAGAGCCCGCAGAGCCCTCAGAGCCCTCAGAGCCCTCATAGCCCTCAGAGCCCGCAGACTCAGAGCCCTCAGAGCCCTCAGAGCCCTCAGAGCCCTCAGAGCCCTCAGAGCCCTCAGAGCCCTCAGACTCAGAGCCCTCAGACTCAGAGCCCTCAGAAGTCTCAGAGCCCTCAGAAGTCTCAGAGCTTTCAGAGCCCTCAAAGCCCTCAAAGCCCTCAGAGCCCTCAGAGCCCTAAAAAATGCTGTATTTTATGCCAAAAAATGCTGTATTTTATGCCAAAAAATGCTGTATTTTATGCCAAAAAATGCTGTATTTTATGCCAAAAAATGCTGTATTTTATGCCAAAAAATGCTGTATTTTATGCCAAAAAATGCTGTATTTTATGCCAAAAAATGCTGTATTTTATGCCAAAAAATGCTGTATTTTATGCCAAAAAATGCTGTATTTTATGCCAAAAAATGCTGTATTTTATGCCAAAAAATGCTGTGTTTTATGCCAAAAAATGCTGTGTTTTATGCCAAAAAATGCTGTATTTTATGCCAAAAAATGCTGTATTTTATGCCAAAAAATGCTGTATTTTATGCCAAAAAATGCTGTATTTTATGCCAAAAAATGCTGTATTTTATGCCAAAAAATGCTGTATTTTATGCCAAAAAATGCTGTATTTTATGCCAAAAAATGCTGTATTTTATGCCAAAAAATGCTGTTTTTTATGCCAAAAAATGCTGTATTTTATGCCAAAAAATGCTGTATTTTATGCCAAAAAATGCTGTATTTTATGCCAAATAATGCTGTCTTTTATGCCAAAAAATGCTGTATTTTATGCCATAAAATGCTGTATTTTATGCCAAAAAATGCTGTATTTTATGCCAAAAAATGCTGTATTTTATGCCAAAAAATGCTGTATTTTATGCCATAAAATGCTGTATTTTATGCCAAAAAATGCTGTATTTTATGCCAAAAAATGCTGTATTTTATGCCAAAAAATGCTGTATTTTATGCCAAAAAATGCTGTATTTTATGCCAAAAAATGCTGTATTTTATGCCAAAAAATGCTGTTTTTGCGCATAAAGAGCGTTTGTTTTATGAGAAAAAATATTTTAAGCCTTCAGAATGCTATTTTAATGAATAAAAAGCGTTTGTTTTTGCGAAGAAATGTATTTTATGTCAAAAAATGCTGTTTTTTATGCCAAAAAATGCTGTATTTTATGCCAAAAAATGCTGTTTTTGCGCATAAAAAGACTTTCTTTTTTTAAAAAATGTATTTTATACCAAAAAATGCTGGTTCTTGTTATGTTTTGATTGCAAATTAATGAATAAGCTTTATGACGTACAATGTAATTAGTTAGAACAATATACCATGGTTACCTATTGTGTGTAAGGTAGCCATGGTAACAGTATTCTGGAATCAGTCATGTGTGAACTATGAATAAATGAGGGAGTTTCGTGTACACTCTTTCCCATTCCAATTTGAGAGTCTAAATCGTTGGTGAGAACCCTTCAGTGGTATCCACGATAAACAGTTTAAGTAAAACGTTTGGACAGTGGACTGGGCAGTTTGAAATTGCTAATACAGAGCGTATTTACCTAATTGTGAGTTTTTTGCGACAATTTTCAATTGATGAAGTCCGTGTCGGCGAGTCGACGTTCGGGCGGAGTCCTGGACTGTTTTTTGTGGCGGGCGGCGTGTGAGCCGTTGGCGGCGAGTTTTGGACGTGAGTTGGAGCGATTTTGGCGACGGGAGAAGCGCCAAGGACACGCGATCGAACACGGGACATCGAACGTGAGGTTTATCGGTTGGTGTAGTTTTCTGCTCCTTGTAATGGCGCAGGTAATGCTTGGTGGCATTCCTCCATTTTCTGGGTCCACGTTGCACGAGTGGACGAGTTGGAAGCAAACTTACCAACAATTCGTCTTGTTGAACAAGGTAGAAGCCGACAGACAGGTGCCGTTGCTTTTGACGGTCATCGACATCCCGATGTTCGACAAAATCAAGCGATGGGCGCATCCGAAGGACGTGGTGACGATGGGTTTGGATGTGATTTTGGAGGTGGTGGACGACCATTACAAGTCGGTCGACACTCCGTACATGGCACGGCAGAGATTTGGGGCACGGAAGCGACACGAGGCCGAGTCAATTGAAAAATACATCTCGGAACTCCGGATTTTGTCGCAGCGTTGCGGATTCGCAACCAAAGAGGAGACGGACGGGGCGATCGTTCATCAGGTCGTGCGCGGGTCGCGCAATGAGGTATTGGTGCGAGAGATCCTTTTAAATATGCCGTTGACGGCGGCCGAGGTGACGAAGCGAGCGGTGGCCCACGAGATGGCGCACATCGCTGCGACGGGGCGAGAAGAACCACTGCCATTTTCGGATGAGGAATCGGCGAAAGCGACGTCGTCGGCTGCCGTGTTACAGTTGTCATCAGGTGGGAGACGCGGTGTGCAGAGGGGACGTGGAAGAGCCGGCCAGTTCGGTTCACCCAGCACTCCTGCCCCAGGGACCAGTGCCCAGCGAGGATCGTATCAGCGACCGTGGCGCGGTCGCCAAGGACAGGGCAGTGGACGCGGCGGCCAACCAGTTAAAAGGGACGGCACACCCGTCGATTGTTTTTGGTGCGGCGGTCTGCATTTCGTAAAGGACTGCCCTTTTGAGCCAGCGCTGGGACCAAGGCCCAGCCAAAGTCAAGGGACTGGCGGACGATTGGTTGGTGAGTGGCGGAGAAAAGCGAGTGACCAGGAGGGGGCTTGCCCGCCGACGACGTTTCCACCTGATGTTGATGGCGGATTTGGAGGTGCAGGGGCACCCGACGAGAAATGGAGACAACGAAACGTCCCGATCAACGCTATACAGGAGCAAGATGAGGACTATGCCCTGTTTCATCTGGCGGGAGTGAGTGGGCGCCCGCCACCCCTTATTGTGCGAGCGGTTGTAAATTCTTTTAGTTTCAATTTGTTGCTGGATACCGGCAGCGAATTGTCAGTGTTGAATGCGGCTGATTGTAATGTCTTGTTGAATAAGCGTTTGTTGTCAAGGAGGGAAATCATTCCCACTACGGTCAAGCTGTTTGCGTACCAGCGCCAGCCCATCGAGGTGTTGGGGCAAGTTCGGTTAGTCATGCAAATGGGTCAGGTAACTGCAAGGGTAAATTTTGTGGTGGTGGGACGTTTGGGCCCAAGTCTTATCGGTCGAGACATAGTGCAAAAATTTGGGTGGCATAATATTTCTGCTGCTTTAATTTCAGGAAACGGACGCGACTCGGCAGCGCCAGCGGACGGTGGTGGAGTTGGGTTGAGTGGTCAACATCCGTCGGCGAGCCCAGTGGATCATGTGGAAGCGGCGAGCACGAGCGCACAGAGAGCTGGTTCCCTTAGCGAGTTGTTGTTGCGTTATGCGCATGTTTTCAGTGAGTGTCTCGGTACCTATAAGGGAGACCAAGTCAACCTTATTTTAAGGCCTGACGCGGTCCCCAGGTTTTACAGGCCCAGGCCGATCCCGCTGCCCTTGAGAGATGCGGTCAGTTCCGAAATCGATGATTTGATTAGTAAGGGGGTGTTTAAGCCAATCCCGTTTTCCGCATGGGGGACCCCCCTCGTCACAGTTCGCAAGAAAGATGGGGGGGTTCGCCTGTGTGGCGATTACAGGTCCACCGTCAACGCAAACCTGCAGCCAGACCCTTATCCTTTACGCCGCATTGCTGAGCTTTTAGCCTCCATCGGGAGGGCGCGAGTGTTCAGTACGCTTGACCTTAGGCAAGCGTATTTGCAAATCCCGTTGTCCGAGGGGTCGGCCATTATAGCGGCCGTCAACACGCCCAAGGGCCTGATGGCCGTTACGAGGCTCCCGTTCGGGACCATGCCTTCTGCAGGCATATTTCAGCGCATTATCATCTCGGTCTTGGACGGGGTGCCTCGTATTTTTGTGTACTTGGACGACATTCTTGTGGCAACTTGGAGTTTGCCGGAGCATTTGTGGGTTTTAGAGCAAATTTTTGTCAGGTTGGCTGACAGAGGATTACATCTGGCCAGGGAGAAGTGCTTATTTTGTCAGAGTGGGCTAAATTTTTTAGGGTTTGCGATTAGTGAGAAGGGAGTGAAACCCATCGCGTCAAAAGTGGAAGCGGTGTTGGCAATCCCACCTCCGGTGGATGTGAAGGGCCTCAGAACCTTTTTGGGAATGGTGGCTTTTTATGCCGTGTTCATTGAGCACTTGGCTGATAAGGCGACGCCACTGTATGAACTTCTGTGCACTGACGCAAATTGGGTTTGGAACCAGCGTAGGCAGAGGGCGTTTGATGGGATCAAGCGGGCTTTGACCTCCGCTCCAATTTTGACATACTACGACCTCCACCGTCCGTTGGTGGTCGCATCGGACGCGTCCCCTTACAGGGTTGGAGCCGTCCTTGCCCACGTGGATGAGTTAGAGAGAGAATACCCGGTCGATTTTGCTTTCCGGTCCGTCAGCCGCGCCGAGAGCAATTATGCGCAGATAGATAAAGAGGCGCTGTCGGTTGTATTCGCGGTGAGAAAGTTCCACATTTACCTTATGGATAGGAAATTTACGATATACACCGACCATAAGCCCTTGCTGGGCATCTTGGGGTCTGACTGGCCGATCCCCTTGGTGGTCAGCCCCAGGATGCTCCGCTGGGCCTTGCTTTTATCGGCATATTCATATGTGTTGCGGTATCGCAGGGGGACGGACAATTCTAATGCTGATGTCCTGAGTAGGTTCCCTTGCGACCCGGCGCCGGCTGAGGTGGATGACCGACCCGTGTTTTTGGTGGAAATGGAGGGCAAGAATTTGTTAACAGCGGTGGAAGTCGCGAAGGCGACGTTGGTGGATGTGGAACTGATGGTGGTGGTCGCCGCGGTTCGGTTGGGAAGCCCTGCCTCGCTCATGGGGCACCCTGAATTGGCGGTGTTTGTGAGTCGTTTTGAGGAGCTATCTTTGATGGCAGGAGTCCTCTTGTGGGGGGCTCGAGTAGTAATACCGGGTGCTTTGCAGACTAGGATGCTGCGGCTGCTTCATGAAGGCCATCCTGGCATCGTGGCCATGAAAAAGAGGGCCCGCAGTGCTATGTGGTGGGCGGGGTTCCGAGATGTATTTTTCAATTGACTCGGCCTCGTGTCGCTTCCGTGCCCCAAATCTCTGCCGTGCCATGTACGGAGTGTCGACCGACTTGTAATGGTTGTCCACCACCTCCAAAATCACATCCAAACCCATCGTCACCACGTCCTTCGGATGCGCCCATCGCTTGATTTTGTCGAACATCGGGATGTCGATGACCGTCAAAAGCAACGGCACCTGTCTGTCGGCTTCTACCTTGTTCAACAAGACGAATTGTTGGTAAGTTTGCTTCCAACTCGTCCACTCGTGCAACGTGGACCCAGAAAATGGAGGAATGCCACCAAGCATTACCTGCGCCATTACAAGGAGCAGAAAACTACACCAACCGATAAACCTCACGTTCGATGTCCCGTGTTCGATCGCGTGTCCTTGGCGCTTCTCCCGTCGCCAAAATCGCTCCAACTCACGTCCAAAACTCGCCGCCAACGGCTCACACGCCGCCCGCCACAAAAAACAGTCCAGGACTCCGCCCGAACGTCGACTCGCCGACACGGACTTCATCAATTGAAAATTGTCGCAAAAAACTCACAATTAGGTAAATACGCTCTGTATTAGCAATTTCAAACTGCCCAGTCCACTGTCCAAACGTTTTACTTAAACTGTTTATCGTGGATACCACTGAAGGGTTCTCACCAACGATTTAGACTCTCAAATTGGAATGGGAAAGAGTGTACACGAAACTCCCTCATTTATTCATAGTTCACACATGACTGATTCCAGAATACTGTTACCATGGCTACCTTACACACAATAGGTAACCATGGTATATTGTTCTAACTAATTACATTGTACGTCATAAAGCTTATTCATTAATTTGCAATCAAAACATAACAAGAACCAGCATTTTTTGGTATAAAATACATTTTTTAAAAAAAGAAAGTCTTTTTATGCGCAAAAACAGCATTTTTTGGCATAAAATACAGCATTTTTTGGCATAAAAAACAGCATTTTTTGACATAAAATACATTTCTTCGCAAAAACAAACGCTTTTTATTCATTAAAATAGCATTCTGAAGGCTTAAAATATTTTTTCTCATAAAACAAACGCTCTTTATGCGCAAAAACAGCATTTTTTGGCATAAAATACAGCATTTTTTGGCATAAAATACAGCATTTTTTGGCATAAAATACAGCATTTTTTGGCATAAAATACAGCATTTTTTGGCATAAAATACAGCATTTTATGGCATAAATTACAGCATTTTTTGGCATAAAATACAGCATTTTTTGGCATAAAATACAGCATTTTTTGGCATAAAATACAGCATTTTATGGCATAAAATACAGCATTTTATGGCATAAAAGACAGCATTATTTGGCATAAAATACAGCATTTTTTGGCATAAAATACAGCATTTTTTGGCATAAAATACAGCATTTTTTGGCATAAAAAACAGCATTTTTTGGCATAAAATACAGCATTTTTTGGCATAAAATACAGCATTTTTTGGCATAAAATACAGCATTTTTTGGCATAAAATACAGCATTTTTTTGCATAAAATACAGCATTTTTTGGCATAAAATACAGCATTTTTTGGCATAAAAGACAGCATTATTTGGCATAAAATACAGCATTTTTTGGCATAAAATACAGCATTTTTTGGCATAAAATACAGCATTTTATGGCATAAAATACAGCATTTTTTGGCATAAAATACAGCATTTTTTTGCATAAAATACAGCATTTTTTGGCATAAAATACAGCATTATTTGGCATAAAATACAGCATTTTTTGGCATAAAATACAGCATTTTTTGGCATAAAATACAGCATTTTTTGGCATAAAATACAGCATTTTTTGGCATAAAATACAGCATTTTTTGGCATAAAATACAGCATTTTTTGGCATAAAATACAGCATTTTTTGGCATAAAATACAGCATTTTTTGGCATAAAATACAGCATTTTTTGGCATAAAATACAGCATTTTTTGGCATAAAATACAGCATTTTTTGGCATAAAATACAGCATTTTTTGGCATAAAATACAGCATTTTTTGGCATAAAATACAGCATTTTTTGGCATAAAATACAGCATTTTTTGGCATAAAATACAGCATTTTTTGGCATAAAATACAGCATTTTTTGGCAAAAAATACAGCATTTTTTGGCATAAAATACAGCATTTTTTGGCATAAAATACAGCATTTTTTGGCATAAAATACTGTCACGGGTGTCCCTTCCCAATTCTTAATTTTCAATTTATTTTCTACATTTCTTCCCGATTTAATTTATGCACGCGACCTTGTCGCGGTATTGTTTAACCTCAAACCTCGTTCTCGAGTTGGTGACAATCGATCAGCTGATCACTCGATCAGCTGACCGATTGTTATAAATATTGCGTCGTGTCGATATGCCGACACTTCGCGACCGATACCCATTTGGACCACAAGTCAATTTCTTTTCGTATCTATTTTTTCTGACCGTGCTCGCTCTAACTCCCACCTTTTTATTCATCCGGTGACATTCGAAGCCCCCATTTGAGCTACCGAATTATCTGGAATTGGTCGATTATTTTCGATATAAAACATTATTCGATAACAAGAATCTAGTTGACAGAATTATTCAACGGAACCGGAGTTCTCGAATGACCGACACCCACGCTGAAGGTCATTTTCACTACGGGGATTCCACGAACCTGCGACTGCGCGTTTAACACACGCATTGTTTTGTAACGTCATTGTTACAAACTTGGCGAGCTAGACAGGATTCCGCTTTATTGAGGGAACCAGCGAGATAGTTAGTATTTTCATTTTTCGTTAATTATTACAATTTTCTTTTCACGTTATTTCAAAATGGCGTCGCCGTTAGAAGGCAATGGTATTCGATATCCAACCCTAGACCCTTTTGACATAAACGAGTTGGAATTGATGGAGGAAATGCGCGATAACAGAAGACAAAGGACAGCGACAACAGTTGTGAACGTTACAACTACACCATTGGTAACATTTTCAACTGATATTTTAACATCAGTCGCGAGTCCAATTAATACAATGGTGCAACCAATTGTTTTAAATACAACGACGACACGAATGTCACCAATTCAGTCGACTAGTAGTTCGTCGACGTTGCCAGTCGGTAATGGGGATCAAACAAACCCTCAAACATCGTTTTTTGCCGGTTTGCGCACCGAATTTCAGCAGTTTTTAAGGGATTGCAGGGAAAGCATTCTAACACAGCCTGCTTCACGTTCTCCCGGATCGGTACACTCCGAGGGATACTCTGCCTCAAAGGATCAACAGAGGGGTGACAGGCGAGCGTCTTCTTTATTTGCAGAACCTTCCACGGGCACAGCTCGAGCGAGCGCAACGTTTCGTCAGAGATCAGCATCAACGACCAACCGACGCACAGGTGCGGCAGGAGCCCAAGGAATTCCAGTGGAGGAGTATAAAAGAACTCCATCACTTAAAGACGCGCGGGATGATGCGACCAAAGCCAATGAAGAGGTAATGTCATCAATATTATACTCAAAAATGAAGTTCTCCAGACCGGAACCAGCAACTAGAGAACAGTTGTCATTACCATCTATGCCAGACGAAGATGACCCGACTGGCCACCGTAGATGGAAAGTGGAAAAAATTCCACACTTTAATCCGGATAGGACAGACTTCGACACGGTAAATTCATTTTTGGCAGAACTTTATTCGCACATGTGGCAAGTGGGAGCTCCCGAACGCGATTATTTGAAGGCTTATGCTGCCACCACGCTAAAAGGTCGCGCGTTAACTTGGTGGACGAATATGAAGCCTAAACCCACAACTTGGAAAGAATTCGAGGCAATCTTCCGACAAACGTATTCAATGAACACTGCGGCAGCAAATACCAAATTGAGCCAACGAAAGCAAAGAGGTGGTGAATCTACAACTGCATTCTTGAGTGAAATAGCTCATTATTTGCAAATTGCGGGTTACAGAGATAAAGCACTTAAGTGGGAAAAGGCCCAGAACATGCTGCAAACTCAAGTAGTATTATTGATGCGAAATTGGGGAGTTAATAGTCTAGAAAAAGCGATTCGAGTTGGAAATGATGTAGACAATAGATTACAACTCGACGCGTTGCGAGCGCTCGAATTCAAACAAAGTGGGACATTGGATATGGCCCTCATGCCCCTTCCTCAGGGGTATTCCATGCCCACAATGTTAAAGCCCGTGGAAGAAACCAAGGTGGAGAAGCCCAAATATTCTACTTTCTCTAGATCTGGACAGTTTTCGCGACAGCTTTCCAAACAAATTGCTGCAGTTTTGCTGGCAATGGAAACACAGCCGGAAGAATCCCGACCGTACGGAGCAGATGAAGACTCGGAGAGTAGTGGATATGATCCCGAGGTGAGTAAACAGGATGTGGCAGCAGCAGCTGTTAAAACGGAGACTAAAGCAGCAGTCGCAAAAAATGAAATAAAAATCGCGACGACAAGACTCGAGGTCCCACCAAATGTTCCAAAGGATCATGTTTGTTCGACTCGGGTCACCACTTTTGATCCGACACCATCACCACCGGAATCAGTCAAACGCCCGGATCATGCAACCTGGCGTCGGACAAAAAAGAACCGTTGGTTTATGGTCGAAAAGGACACCTGGCGTCCATTTTGCCTGGTGTGTCATAAACTCTTCGAGCGGTCGGAAAACTTCCAAGGCCTGCCAGGAAGCGAGGCAACAAAGCCAGGCCAAAAGTAAACACCAATTGCCTCGACTTACCCGAAAACTGTGCAGAAACACGAGAAAGTACAGCACAATCATCAGCGCCAACATCGACGGGTGGAGGCGCCACTCATAATTCTTTAATTCAAAACAATTCATCAATTGCTCCCAAGGAGCTTAAACTTCAAGAGAAATCAACTTCAGTTCTTCCGAAATCACCCATCATCACACTTCAACCGGAAAAATCCAAGTTGATCATTCTGCAACCTAAAAATCAGGACAAAGTGGTAAGTAAGATCATCACTAATGACTTTATTAACACTATTTCCAGGATTAGCGTCGCGACACTGCCTCCATCTGGCTCGATCACCCAAATGGATGCGAAGTTTGTGATGTTATCACCTGCAGAGCTAGTTGAAACGCGGGAGCCCATAATTGAGATCACCAAACGCGATAGATTTAAAGCTGATGCGCCATGTGTAAGAATTGCGTGGTCGGATATCTCTTTCGTCGCGATTTTCGATTCTGGAGCCCAAACCTGCATAATGTCGAACAAATTATTTAACCAACTTAAGGAGAAAATGGAACTGCAAATGATGCCTTTAAATGAATTTGTCAGGACTGCAACAAATGATACTGTCAAGGTGACAGGTTCTGTACAGCTCGCAGTGAGAGGACCTCTCGCAATTATTAAATTCGTTTGCCTTGTTGTACCCGAAACATCTCAAGATTTGCTTTTGGGACGCGATTTTTGCCGTGCAGTAGGCCTATGCACGTTGCATGGTCGACAACAATGGTATTTAGAGGGATCCGAAGAGCGACGTAAGTTTTTGACAATTGACGAAGCATCAAGATCAGAACCAGTGCTATTGCTACCAATTGATAGAAAATATAGTAATGAACCCAAAATAGACACATTACCTGTCCCTACATCAAAAATCAATTGTGTTCTGCTTGACCATCGTCCACTTACACGAGAAGTGTTTGAATATCCAAACGACGATGCTCAATTTCGAGTAAAGAAAATCAAACATCGCGATTCTAACGAGTGGTCGAATATTTGGTCACCCAAACGACAGGAAAGATCCACCTCATATTCGCGACGGGCGTCTGGTTTTCAGTTACAACCATCATTTAGTCAAATTCAACGTTGGAAGCGACAATCTAAACGTATTGCCAAAGTTAAACCAATTGTTCAACAGTTGAATCAACAAGCATCGCGACTTTTGAAAGAAGATATTCTTAAGGAAGCGGAAAGGCAGAAGATTGAACATCAAGATAAAGGTGACAGTATTGGACATATTAATCAATGTAATTTTTTATCTTATCAGCCAAATAAGGATCCAACATGCCTGGATTGGATTTACCATCAACTGTGGAATCAACTGACGGTTCCACAAATCCAGCTTCTCATCAAAACACTCCGACCAGTTGCAAATGTTTTTCGAGAAGAGGTCGGACTCTGCAATAATACAGAGTTTGAAGTCAATTTAAAGCCAGGATTTCGACCTATCCATGTGCCAGTGCGACCCGTAAATCCAGCCAAGAAGTTGGTAATCGATAAATACATTGATGAAAAATTGAAACAAGGAATAATTAGGCGATCCAAAAGCGATTGTGCCGTGGCACCAGTTGTGGTACCAAAAAAGACGAGTGACTGGAGAACTGCTATGGATTTTCGCCCAATTAACGCTCAAACAATTCCTGATGTGTACCCATTACCAGACATTGACAACATTTTCGCGTATCTCGGTGGAGCCCATTGGTTTTCGATTATTGATGGTCGCGAAGCTTTTCATCAAATGGGAGTACGAAAAGGCGATGAAAGGTATTTAGCGTTTATTACTCACCGTGGACTTTTTGAGTACGTGAGAATGCCATTTGGGCCCATTAATGGACCAGCGACGTTACAACGCGCGATGAACAAAACTCTCGCGAAACATTTGTACAAATTTGTGTTTGTGTATTTGGATGACGTGATTGTATTCAGCAAAACATACGAGGAAAATGTTGAACATTTAAAAATCATACTTGGTGAACTCTATGACGCTGGATTTACAATGAACGCGGATAAAACAGAGTTGTGTCGTCGACGTCTAGAAGTTTTGGGACATATCGTTGAAGCAGGTCAAATTACTCCAAACCCAAAAAAGGTAACAGCGATCCAAAGTTACCCTGCACCAACAAATCTTCGCGAATTACAAAGATTTAAGGGAATGGTGGGATACTACCAAACTTTTATTCCTAACTTTGCAAAAATTTGCGAAGTATTTCGTCCACTTTTAAAGAAAGATTGTACATGGGTTTGGACTGACGCGCATCAAAGTGCTTTTGAACATTTGAAACGATTTGTCGCCGAACCAACTTTAAAGCGTAATTTTCCAAATTGGAGTAAACCATTTATTCTACAAACTGACGCAAGTTATTCTGGTCTTGGGGCAGCTTTAATGCAAATTGATAATGAAGGAAATCGTTATCCAGTCGCATTTGCATCGCGAGCATTAAACAGTGCCGAAAAAAATTATCCAGTCACTGAGATTGAATGTCTTGCAGCTGTTTGGGCGGTGAAAAGATTTAGACCTTACCTGGAAATGATGGATTTCTACTTAGAGAGTGATCATATGTCACTCAAATGGCTATTTCAACAACGCGAACCACGAGGTAGACTGGCAAGATGGGTTTTATCCCTTAGTGAATATCGTTTCACGTTCATCTACATTTCCGGATGTAAAAATCGAGTCGCAGATGCATTAAGTCGTGCTCCTGTCGACCCTCCAGAAGAAGAAGATGAGGACGACAGTCCCCTTGTAGATGATGCATGCTATCTTGCATTTTTTGACGATATTTCAGACTGGCCAGAATTAAGAGTCATAGAGGATTTGATAAATGAACCTCAGTTCGCATATTGTAAGTTAAGAAATAATTTTCATAATAATAGAAGACATTTAATTTCAGCCTTGACACCAACCAAATCAACGAAGAAGAAAAAACCACCAAAACAAATGGTGTCATTAAAACGACCGGTGGGACGGCCGCGAAAGGATCCTACAGTTCCAACTTTTTCACCGCGATCTCGTCGTGCAATTTCAACTAGAACTAGAGCACGAATTCAAGACCCAACGCTGATTCCACCTACACCAGCTCCACCAACGCCATCAATTGGAAAACGTCTAGTGGGTCGACCACGGAAGAGAAGAGCTATGGATCCAGTCGCTGCAGATACGTCACCAAAAACACGACGTTTAATTCCGCCTACAACTCCAGGAGCTGCACCCGTAAGGCGACCAGTGGGAAGGCCTAAAAAACAATTAGTAATACCACCACAAATTCCACCAATCGCGATGCCGGTGCCACCACAAATTATTGTGGCTCCACCAACTCCTCCAACTCCATTAATTCCTTTAACCCCAACTCCGTTAATTCCCCCTCTTCCAGTCAGCATACCTCCATCACTGCCATCAATACCGGAGGAAGATGTACCAAAACGTCCACCAGGGCGTCCAAAAAAACGCAAAACTGGAATTCCGGAGCCAATTGTGCCATCACCAAGGTTGAGAAGACTTACGGCACCTGTGTTACCACCTGAAGAGGTGCCATTTAAGCGTCGAGTTGGTAGACCACGTAAAACGCAGTCTGGTATTCCAATACCAATTGGAAAGCCAAAACCAATTTTGAAACCAACTTCTTCCCAAATTTATACACCATCACCACCAATGTCTCCAATTTCTTCACCCATTAGTCCCCATCCATTCTCAAAACCTTTTATAGATCCAGAAGAACCTCAAGCTGGACCATCGGGTTACAGGCCAGAACCATCTTATGCTGCGACGGACAGTTCGGAATCATCCTCAGATGAAAGCTACGGGCCAAATTTGGGCACACAGACGCCCGAAACAGTTTATTTTCGTCCTTCTTTGGATCCCAGAAGGACTCCTAGACCACGTCGCAGACCACGACGGAACTACGATGAGGACGAGGGTGACGAGCCACCAAACGAAGTGGAGAGACAAGCGGAGTTGGATCACGACCCACCAGTAGATCATCCAGCATTTGAAGTTCTACCTAGTGCAGCAGAAATCATCGCAGCACAGCAGGACGATCAAGATTCGCGAGAACTGGTGGAGTATTTAACTTTACACACACTTCCGGATGAACCGGAACGTGCTAATTTCATTTTACGTAATTCTAATGATTTTGGCATGTCAAAAGGGTTACTTTGTCGTTTTCCACCTGTGGACATAAATAAGTTTCACAAAGGTCGCCAAATTTATTTACCCACAATTGCCCTTCGCGAACGATATTTTCGCGCTTTACATTATCCGCCAATTGGGGGACACATGGGAATTGAAAAAACTTTACAAAGATTAAAATCTAGAGTATACTGGCCGAAAATGCGAGAAGATGTGCAGACCTGGATATTGGTTTGTGACGCATGTCAACGAGCAAAACCTTTAAATCGCTTGCCATATGGTAAACTGCTCATGTCAAAACCGCAACATTTATTTTCAGCCATTTATATAGACTATTACGGTAAGAAACCTCGCTCGACAGGCGGAAATTGCTATACATTCGTAATGGTAGATGCAGCAAGCAGATGGTTGGACGTGAGACTTACCGAAAACGCGAACATTCCTACTACTATTAGACAGATTGTTAAAATTTGTAAAAGATGGGGGTTCCCGAAAGTCATAATAAGTGACAACGCACCAACATTCAGGTCCCCCGAATTTCAAAATCAATGTCAGCAATTAGGAGCGGTGAACAGATATACAGCAGTATATCATCCGCAGAGTAATTTAGCCGAAAGGTTAAATCAATCGCTAAAAAATTGCATTTTAGCCTACATTGATGACCATTCAAGGTGGGACATCCACATAGGATATTTTGTTCTCGCGATAAATTCAGCATACCAAGTGTCGTTAAAATTCTCTCCCTTTAAAATGGTCATTGGCCAGGAGGCCAGATTTCCCGGAGATCTAGAGAGCGATTCGGATGATGGCGAGCCTTTACCGCCATCAGAAGCGGAGAATTTACACGCTGCGAAAATCAGGCACAAAAGATGGTTTGATCGCGGTAGAAGGCCCCATGATTTTAAACCAGGAGACTGGGTAACTTTAAAAAATCGCCAACAATCATCTGCTGATCGCCAATTTGCCGCTGGTTTGAGACAGCGAACTGAAGGAATTCATATTATACACAAGTTGGTGGGACCAAATACTGTAATATTAATGGATAATGAAAGGAGCAAATCACCCCCATACAATGTGATTGAATTAAGACACTGGCATTTTGATGATGCTGAAGCACCAACAGTCGAAGAAATTAATTTGATTGATTTACACGTTGACAAATTCATCTTATCAACTTTTGACATTTTTACAGCGCACATAGTTACTTCTAAAGTTTAAAAAAAAAAAAAAAAAAAAAAAAAAAAAAAAAAAAAAACGAATGTAACCATGCGGTGTTAGATTGTGGTAACTTTATGTGATATTGTTTATTTCTTGCATTATAGAAAATTGCATTTTTTATAATTTGAAGTTTGGTTGTTTTCATTTCATTTCGTTCGTTCGTCTTTGTTCGTTTGATTTGTTTACTAATTAAATGTTCCCTATGATGTTTGTCAATGTCTGTGTTGCATTGTGGTATTTGTAAAAAGTTAAACCATCTACTCTGAGGTTTATAGTAATTATTTTTGTCACTAGGTGACGTTGATATTTTAGCCTCGCACAGGGCACATGCAATTCAGAAAACGGATAAATGTCGCGAGACTTAATTTTAATAATCAAATGAATTTTTAATTTTTTTTCTATTCATAACTAAAGACATGCGCATTATTTTTAAGGAAATTTGGTTAAGAATTAAACCTTTTGGGGGATTAAGCTACTGGTTTATGCCTGGCAACAGATATGATTACTCAGCACTCTTCAAACTGACCAATCCTAGAGCGCTAGCCTCTAAGGCCATGCGTCTTTTATTTCGCGCATGCCGGTACTTGATTTTCAACACGCGGTTAGTCTAGCGGACATTTCATCTAATTTATCATGTCGTGTGTCGAGTGCCGTATTTTGTTTTGTCCATTGTAGCATATCGAATTATGTGAGTACTAATTAAGTGTTTTTCATTGTTGTCAGTTCAATAGCTAATTTTATTTTGTTCTCTAAAAAGACCATATAGTTTATCGCGAATTTTCTCAAACATGTCGAACAGCAAACTCCAAAATGGCGACGAAAAACAAAGGAAGTTAAAATATCCGAAGAATTTGCCCATTCCACCAATTAGAGCGAAAGGAGAATGGATATACCCTCACTTCCACCCCGACGAGCCTCTCGAACAATCTTTCCTGAACTTCGAAGTTTGTCCTATATGCTCGGGCTGGGGTGTTGAGACCACACCACCGGTTAAAGAAATTGTTTGTCGCGCATGTGAAGGAGCAGGAGAACTCAGGAGATGTAAATTTCGGGAGTGGATGCGCATCTACTTTAATTGGGTGTTCCACTTCAAATATGCAGACGGGGTGAGGATATACGAATGGATTTTGCCGCCAACACGAATAATTCAGGGGAGCATCACCGCGCTTCTAAGATTTCGCTTTACACACTATTGGTATTGGGCCAGGGTGCAGCAACTGGCCGAAGAGCGTGGTGTAGCGCCGCGGCGATGGATTTATCCGATGGGAAACGCGATCCGATGCCAACATGAGGCAGTGCCGCGTATGAGCAACGAGGACATCGCGAAATTATCTAATTTTGCCAGAGAGCAATATCTTACCGACCTACAATACTCAGGCATGATTAAAACTCTCCCTGCATTTCTAGGAACAACTGCCAACTCCGAGCAGGCGAGATTATGGATCGAAGATTTAAATCGCGAAATCGACCTCCTCACGGCCGAAGCCAGAGCCCAGCCGATGCCTGAACCTCGTTTATATATGCCCAAAGGTACTGAAAGTTTCGCGGTCCGATACAAGGAGAGTGGTGGCCAGGTAGTCCAAGCTATCATGGCAGGCGGTACTACGTTGCCGAGAGACCGCTCTCGTGACCATCAATTCACACCAGGAATGGTGTATGCACCGAAGCCTTTACAAATTGCGCAAGCGACCACACCAGTCGAGGAAGAGGAAGAAGTGACAAAACACGATGAGTCGACGTCATTGCCGTCCGAATCTAATAAGGAAATCAGCCCTGACAGAATGAGACCTGGAATGCTGTCAAAAATGGTAAATTTTCCGCGACCTATCAAATCAGTCCCAATTTTGACTCCAATACCGGACCCCACACAACGTCGCCTGGACGAGTTCATGGAAAGAAACAGAGACATTAGATCACTACCACCCAGTATTGAAAAGAAAAATGAAGAATCGGCACCGGCTAAATGCGAATTGAAGCCAACTGCGACAGAACTTCATATGAAGAGGGTTCCGACTCCATTCAAGAGTCAGATTCCAATCAAATCAACATCAATCCCAACCAAGACGACTACTACAACAGTCAACACCACAGCCACGACGAGCGTGATGGCAACAACCAATACCGTAGCGGCACAGGCTTCTACGACACGCAGCTCGCCTCAAGATGGTGTCCTGTCAACAACCAAAACCACAAAGGTAATCACTCCTCCTCCTCATTATACTCAAACCGATCATTACGGAGTATCTGACTGCCCCACCTTCACTCTTCATTATATTCGAAACATTTTGAAACCCTTCGAGCTTCAGGTTCTGAGGAGAAGCGCTACCATCAGCAACTCCCGTATGGAGTTGGAGCCGAAGGGTTGGAGGGAACTTTTTACCGTGATGTCGAGTCGAGATTTTGACATCAATCAATACGATGTCTACCCAGTAAAAAATGCGACATTCAAAGAGCTGAAGAACATCGCCGCCAGTGTTGAAGCTCGTATGGACCAAGAGATCCACATGGATGAGGATCGTCTATTCGCTGTACTGGTATGGGAAACGCATCGGGTAATGGGCATGTATGTTAAAAAATTCGCGATTGAACGGGAAAAGAAGAAATATGCGGTGCAGGAAAGTTTGAGGAGGGAAGCTGAAAAAGTGGCGGCAGAGAAAATCGAATTCGAAAGAATAGAAAAAGCCCGAAAGGAAAAAGAGGATAAAGAGAAAGAGGAAATTCAGAAAAGAAGAGAAGAGGAGAAAAGGGTTCGAGAGATTCAAGTCCAAGAGATGTCAAAACTTGCCGTCTCTTCGCGATTTATGGCGCCCACTCCTGAGGAAAAATCCTTGAAAGACGTACTTTCTCTCCCAGTTTCCAAGGAAAAACCGGAGATAACCATTTTAATGTCCAACGCAATAATTCCGACGATGAACATTATCTGCGATTTTACTTTCAATCCAACAAAGTGTGTGAAACTAATGATCCCTTATCACACACAGAGTGCCCTTTTCCGATCATTGGCATTGTCGGATTTAAATTTAACCATTCCCGAGACCGAAGAAGTTATTGAACTAATGGACACATATTTTCGCGATGCATTTATCGACCTATGCTTGCAGGAAATTAATCGCCGTGGAGCCGCAAATGTGGCCAGAGCCCGTTTAATTATCATAGATGTGGCGTTTGATTTGATTCGACATTACTCGGACCCGGAACAACGCCTTATCGTTAAAGAATTCCACAAGGACTTGACGTCGTAAGTTTTCATTTTGCCGGATGGTGTCGAGAAGGGTAACCCTCGATCAGGCCGCCAGTGCAACCATTCGGCGGGATGAAAATCTTTCCACAGTGATTTGTGTAAATGTGCAGTGCTGTGATTTTTATTTTCGCGAAGAACTTTATTTACTCTTTTCTATTTTCCGTTATTTAAATTGTGTAAATCTGTCCTGTCTTCTTTTCCTTCGTTGTTCTATTCTTCATTCGCGACAATTCATGATATAAAAATATTGTGAACATTTAGCATCACCATGGTGACGAACTTCATGTGAAATTAAAAAACTGTTTTATTTCCATTGGACATTAGTGGTACTGAAATGGTACAAAATGAAAAAATTCGCGAAACCATCGCGATCTTCTGATGTGGACTCACATTTTCGAATTATCAAATCATCATTTTATATGTTCATCACAAGTGTTTTATTTTTATTTTAAGTGTCCAATGATAGTGTTCCTTTATTAAGATTGAAAATTTTGAATATTTTAATTCAGTATAACTAATTGTTTTATTTTCAGACTTTTATTTCAAGTGATATCATTCTTTTATACTTACCATTTTGCCGATACGAGTAGTGTCGATGATCCAAAGCTGTGATAATTGTTTTACTTTACCTTTTTTGATGCCAAAGTGTTTTCTAGTGTTCGTTTATGATTCCGCGGGATATCTCGCGAAGTAATTTTATTTTCATTGTTTCATTTCATGCTTAATTCGCGATAAATCATCGCCACCGTTTTATTCTTATTGATTTTATTAGTTATAATCATTGCTTTTAAGTACCATGGTACCATTGTTAATTTTTGAAATCGTTTATGTTCACATTTATATTGCGATCCTTTGGATCACCCTACCTTTTGTTTACATTGTAATAAAAGTCTGGGTGGCGGAGGATGTCACGGATGTCCCTTCCCAATTCTTAATTTTCAATTTATTTTCTACATTTCTTCCCGATTTAATTTATGCACGCAACCTTGTCGCGGTATTGTTTAACCTCAAACCCCGTTCTCGAGTTGGTGACAATCGATCAGCTGATCACTCGATCAGCTGACCGATTGTTATAAATATCGCGTCGTGTCGATATGCCGACACTTCGCGACCGATACCCATTTGGACCACAAGTCAATTTATTTTCGTATCTATTTTTTCTGACCGTGCTCGCTCTAACTCCCACCTTTTTATTCATCCGGTGACATTCGAAGCCCCCATTTGAGCTACCGAATTATCTGGAATTGGTCGATTATTTTCGATATAAAACATTATTCGATAACAAGAATCTAGTTGACAGAATTATTCAACGGAACCGGAGTTCTCGAATGACCGACACCCACGCTGAAGGTCATTTTTACTACGGGGATTCCACGAACCTGCGACTGCGCGTTTAACACACGTTTTGTTTTGTAACGTCATTGTTACAGTATTTTATGCCAAAAAATGCTGTATTTTATGCCAAAAAATGCTGTATTTTATGCCAAAAAATGCTGTATTTTATGCCAAAAAATGCTGTATTTTATGCCAAAAAATGCTGTATTTTATGCCAAAAAATGCTGTATTTTATGCCAAAAAATGCTGTATTTTATGCCAAAAAATGCTGTATTTTATGCCAAAAAATGCTGTATTTTATGCCAAAAAATGCTGTATTTTATGCCAAAAAATGCTGTATTTTATGCCAAAAAATGCTGTATTTTATGCCAAAAAATGCTGTATTTTATGCCAAAAAATGCTGTATTTTATGCCAAAAAATGCTGTTTTTGCGCATAAAAAGAATTTGTTTTTTGAAGAAATGTATTTTATACCAAAAAATGCTGTTTCGGTGCATTAAAAGCGTTTGTTTTTATGAGAAAAAATATTTTCTGCCTTCAAAATGCTGTTTTGGCGGATAAAAAGCGTTTGTTTTAATGAGAGAAAATATTTTATGCCTCCAGAATGCTATTTTGATGAATAAAAAGAGTTTGTTTTTGCGAATAAATGTATTTTATGTCAAAAAATGCTGTTTTTGCGCATAAAAAGACTTTGTTTTTTGAAGAAATGTATTTTATACTAAAAAATGCTGTTTCGGTGCATTTAAAGCGTTTGTTTTTATGAGAAAAAATATTTTAAGCTCTCAGTGCCCTCAGAGCCCTCAGAGCCCTCAGAGCCCTCAGAGCCCTCAGAGCCCTCAGAGCCCTCAGAGCCCTCAGAGCCCTCAGAGCCCTCAGAGCCCTCAGAGCTTTCAGAGCCCTCAGAGCCCTCAGAGCTCTCAGAGCCCTCACACCTCTCAGAGCCTTCAGAGCCCTCAGAGCCTTCAGAGCTCTTAGAGCCCTCACACTTCTCAGAGCCCTCAGAGCCCTCAGAGCCTTCAGAGCTCTCAGTGCCCTTAGAGCCCTCAGAGCCCTCAGAGCCCTCAGAGCCCTCAGAGCCCTCAGAGCCCTCAGTCCGCTCAGAGCTTTCAGAGCCCTCAAAGCCCTCAGAGCCCTCAGACTCAGAGCCCTCAGAGCCCTCAGAGCCCTCAGAGCTCTCAGAGCCCTCACACCTCTCAGAGCCTTCAGAGCCCTCAGAGCCTTCAGAGCTCTTAGAGCCCTCACACTTCTCAGAGCCCTCAGAGCCCTCAGAGCCTTCAGAGCCCTCAGAGCCCTCAGAGCCCTCAGATCCCTCAGAGCCCTCAGAGTCCTCAGAGCTCTCAGAGCCCTCAGACTCAGAGCCCTCAGAGCCCTCAGAGCCCTCAGAGCCCTCAGAGCCCTCAGAGCCCTCAGACTCAGAGTCCTCAGAGCCCTCAGTCCGCTCAGAGCTTTCAGAGCCCTCAAAGCCCTCAGAGCCCTCAGACTCAGAGCCCTCAGAGCCCTCAGAGCTTTCAGACTCAGAGCCCTTAGACTCAGAGCCCTCAGACTCAGAGCCCTCAGAAGTCTCAGAGCCCTCAGAAGTCTCAGAGCCCTCAGAAGTCTCAGAGCCCTCAGAGCCCTCAGAGCCCTCAGAGCCTCAAAAAACGCTGTATTTTATGCCAAAAAATGCTGTATTTTATGCCAAAAAATGCTGTATTTTATGTCAAAAAATGCTGTATTTTATGCCAAAAAATGCTGTATTTTATGCCAAAAAATGCTGTATTTTATGGGAAAAAATGCTGTATTTTATGCAAAAAAATGCTGTATTTTATGCAAAAAAATGCTATATTTTATGCCAAAAAATGCTGTATTTTATGCCAAAAAATGCTGTATTTTATGCCAAAAATGCTGTATTTTATGCAAAAAAATGCTGTATTTTATGCAAAAAATGCTGTATTTTATGCCAAAAAATACTGTTTTTGTGCATAATAAGACTTTGTTTTTTGAAGAAATGTATTTTATACCAAAAAATGCTGTTTCGGTGCATTAAAAGCGTTTGTTTTTATGAGAAAAAATATTTTAAGCTCTCAGTGCCCTCAGAGCCCTCAGAGCCCTCAGAGCCCTCAGAGCTCTCAGAGCCCTCAGAGCCCTCAGAGCCCTCAGAGCCCTCAGAGCCCTCAGAGCCCTCAGAGCCCTCAGAGCCCTCAGAGCCCTCAGAGCTTTCAGAGCCCTCAGAGCCCTCAGAGCTCTCAGAGCCCTCACACCTCTCAGAGCTTTCAGAGCCCTCAGAGCCCTCAGAGCCTTCAGAGCTCTCAGTGCCCTCAGAGCCCTCAGAGCCCTCAGAGCCCTCAGAGTCCTCAGAGCCCTCAGAGTCCTCAGAGCCCTCAGAGCCCTCAGACTCAGAGCCCTCAGAGCCCTCAGAGCCCTCAGAGCCCTCAGAGCCCTCAGAGCCCTCAGAGCCCTCAGAGCCCTCAGAGCTTTCAGAGCCCTCAGAGCCCTCAGAGCTTTCAGAGCCCTCACACCTCTCAGAGCTTTCACAGCCCTCAGAGCCCTCAGAGCCTTCAGAGCTCTCAGTGCCCTCAGAGCCCTCAGAGCCCTCAGAGCCCTCAGAGCCCTCAGAGCCCTCAGAGTCCTCAGAGCCCTCAGAGCTCTCAGACTCAGAGCCCTCAGAGCCCTCAGAGCCCTCAGAGCCCTCAGAGCCCTCAGAGCCCTCAGAGCCCTCAGAGCCCTCAGAGCCCTCAGAGCCCTCAGAGCCCTCAGAGCCCTCAGAGCTTTCAGAGCTTTCAGAGCCCTCAGAGCCCTCAGAGCTCTCAGAGCCCTCACACCTCTCAGAGCTTTCAGAGCCCTCAGAGCCCTCAGAGCCTTCAGAGCTCTCAGTGCCCTCAGAGCCCTCAGAGCCCTCAGAGCCCTCAGAGCCCTCAGAGCCCTCAGAGTCCTCAGAGCCCTCAGAGCTCTCAGACTCAGAGCCCTCAGAGCTCTCAGAGCCTTCAGAGCTCTCAGTGCCCTCAGAGCCCTCAGAGCCCTCAGAGCCCTCAGAGCCCTCAGAGCCCTCAGAGTCCTCAGAGCCCTCAGAGCTCTCAGACTCAGAGCCCTCAGAGCCCTCAGAGCCCTCAGAGCCCTCAGAGCCCTCAGAGCCCTCAGAGCCCTCAGAGCCCTCAGAGCCCTCAGAGCCCTCAGACTCAGAGTCCTCAGAGCCCTCAGTCCGCTCAGAGCCCTCAGAGCCCTCAGAGCCCTCAGAGCCTCAAAAAACGCTGTATTTTATGCCAAAAAATGCTGTATTTTATGCCAAAAAATGCTGTATTTTATGGAAAAAAATGCTGTATTTTATGGAAAAAAATGCTGTATTTTATGCCAAAAAATGCTGTTTTATGCCAAAAAATGCTGTTTTATGCCAAAAAATGCTGTATTTTATGCCAAAAAATGCTGTATTTTATGCCAAAAAATGCTGTATTTTATGCCAAAAAATGCTGTATTTTATGCCAAAAAATGCTGTATTTTATGCAAAAAAATGCTGTATTTTATGCAAAAAAAATGCTGTATTTTATGCAAAAAAATGCTGTATTTTATGCCAAAAAATGCTGTATTTTATGCAAAAAAATGCTGTATTTTATGCCAAAAAATACTGTTTTTGCACATAAAAAGACTTTGTTTTTTGAAGAAATGTATTTTATACCAAAAAATGCTGTTTCGGTGCATTAAAAGCGTTTGTTTTTATGAGAAAAAATATTTTAAGCTCTCAGTGCCCTCAGAGCCCTCAGAGCCTTCAGAGCCCTCAGAAGTCTCAGCACTGGAAAAAAAATCAGATTTACTCACTTGTAAAGAATTGTAAATATATAGGTAGATGAATTTTACAAGTTTGTAAATTAGATTTACAAACAATTGAAAATAAGCCTTTTCCAAACTTATTTACAATCTGGAAAGAGACCATTTCCGTGACTTTTTTTACAATAACTTTACAAACATTTTCAATTGTGTAATTATGAAATTTCATAATATATTTCCAATGTATTTCCAATGTATTTCCAATATATTTCCAATATAAAAAACTACTACCCTCCATTTTGAAAAATTTAAATACACAAAGTCAATTTTTTTTTTAAGCTGTTTGATGTTTTATTTCAAACACCATTCAACAATTAGTTTTCATTGATTTCATCACAATTTGCATGTTTTATTAACAGTTTTTTTTAGATTTATTTTAATCTTATAGTTTTCTTTTTTCTTACCTTGACCTCTGCCAGAATTGAACCTGGAACCCTTTGTTCTAAAGACCACTGCTCTATCCACTAGGCTAGTATGACCTGTAGTAGTTTTATGCATAACTTTCTATATATAGTACTCCGTAACTTCTTTGTTAAATAATCTATTTGAGATTCATTGTATTAAAAATACAATCAATCTCACATTGATTATTTTTGGAAGAGTCGGATTGTTTCATCGACGGTACGTTTCATCGACACGTATTTCTCCGTCCCTGCGCCCTGATTGGCCCGATTTCATATTGTCCATGTCGGTTCGAAATTGGATCGTTTTATTGTTCCTGACCGTATTTTATCTTGTTCTTGTTACATTTCAGATATTTAAATGTTACATTTAAATTTCAAGCATTTTCTTGCTTTTACATTATTTTTACAATCATTGTAAAATGAAGTTTACAACACATTTCCATCTAAAAGAAAATTGATTGCAAACATAACATTTCAAACAAAAGATTTACAACTAATTGAAAATATGAATTTTCATCTCTAGGATTTACTACACATTTTCAGAAGTTTGGAAATATATAAATATTTCCAACACATTTCCAACAAATTTCCACATCGTAGTAAATTCAACTTTTCCATATAAATTTTCAACTTGGAAATGTTTGGAAATATGCTTTTTTTTCCAGTGCAGAGCCCTCAGAGCCCTCAGAGCCCTCAGAGTCTCAAAAAACGCTGTATTTTATGCCAAAAAATGCTGTATTTTATGCCAAAAAATGCTGTATTTTATGCCAAAAAATGCTGTATTTTATGCCAAAAAATGCTGTATTTTATGCCAAAAAATGCTGTATTTTATGCCAAAAAATGCTGTATTTTATGTCAAAAAATACTGTTTTTGTGCATAATAAGACTTAATTTTTGAAGAAATGTATTTTATACCAAAAAATGCTGTTTCGGTGCATTAAAAGCGTTTGTTTTTATGAGAAAAAATATTTTCTGCCTTCAAAATGCTGTTTTGGCGGACAAAAAGCGTTTGTTTTAATGAGAGAAAATATTTTATGCCTCCAGAATGCTATTTTGATGAATAAAAAGAGTTTGTTTTTGCGAATAAATGTATTTTATGTCAAAAAACGCTGTTTTTGCGCATAAAAAGACTTTGTTTTTTGAAGAAATGTATTTTATACCAAAATATGCTGTTTCGGTGCATTAAAAGCGTTTGTTTTTATGAGGGAAAGTATTTTATGCCTAAAAAATGCTTATTTTGTACATAAAAAGCGTTTGTTTTATGAGAAAAAATATTTTAAGCTCTCAGTGCCCTCAGAGCCCTCAGAGCCCTCAGAGCCCTCAGAGCCCTCAGAGCCCTCAGAGCCCTCAGAGCCCTCAGACTCAGAGCCCTCAGACTCAGAGCCCTCAGAAGTCTCAGAGCCCTCAGAGCCCTCAGAGCCCTCCAAGCCCTCAGAGCCCTCAGAGCCCTAAAAAATGCTGTATTTTATGCCAAAAAATGCTGTATTTTATGCCAAAAAATGCTGTATTTTATGCCAAAAAATGCTGTATTTTATGCCAAAAAATGCTGTATTTTATGCCAAAAAATGCTGTATTTTATGCCAAAAAATGCTGTATTTTATGCCAAAAAATGCTGTATTTTATGCCAAAAAATGCTGTATTTTATGCCAAAAAATGCTGTATTTTATGCCAAAAAATGCTGTATTTTATGCCAAAAAATGCTGTATTTTATGCCAAAAAATGCTGTATTTTATGCCAAAAAATGCTGTATTTTATGCCAAAAAATGCTGTATTTTATGCCAAAAAATGCTGTATTTTATGCCAAAAAATGCTGTATTTTATGCCAAAAAATGCTGTATTTTATGCCAAAAAATGCTGTATTTTATGTCAAAGAATGCTGTATTTTATGCCAAAAAATGCTGTATTTTATGCCAAAAAATGCTGTATTTTATGCCAAAAAATGCTGTATTTTATGCCAAAAAATGCTGTATTTTATGCCAAAAAATGCTGTATTTTATGCCAAAAAATGCTGTATTTTATGTCAAAAAATGCTGTATTTTATGCCAAATAATGCTGTCTTTTATGCCAAAAAATGCTGTATTTCATGCCAAAAAATGCTGTATTTTATGCAAAAAAATGCTGTATTTTATGCCAAAAAATGCTGTTTTTGCGCATAAAAAGACTTTGTTTTTTGAAGAAATGTATTTTATACCAAAGAATGCTGTTTCGGTGCATTAAAAGCGTTTGTTTTTATAAGAAAAAATATTTTCTGCCTTCAAAATGCTGTTTTGGCGGACAAAAAGCGTTTGTTTTAATGAGAGAAAATATTTTATGCCTCCAGAATGCTATTTTGATGAATAAAAAGAGTTTGTTTTTGCGAATAAATGTATTTTATGTCAAAAAATGCTGTTTTTGCGCATAAAAAGACTTTGTTTTTTGAAGAAATGTATTTTATATCAAAAAATGCTGTTTTTGCGCATAAAAAGACTTTGTTTTTTGAAGAAATGTATTTTATACCAAAAAATGCTGTTTCGGTGCATTAAAAGCGTTTGTTTTTATGAGGGAAAGTATTTTATGCCTAAAAAATGCTTATTTTGTACATAAAAAGCGTTTATTTTATGAGAAAAAATATTTTAAGCTCTCAGTGCCTTCAGAGCCCTCAGAGCCCTCGGAGCTCTCAGAGCCCTCACAGCTCTCAGAGCCCTCAGAGCCCTCAGAGCCCGCAGAGCCCTCAGAGCCCTCAGAGCCCTCAGAGCCCTCAGACTCAGAGCCCTCAGACTCAAAGCCCTCAGAAGTCTCAGAGCTCTCAGAAGTCTCAGAGCCCTCAGAAGTCTCAGAGCCCTAAAAAATGCTGTATTTTATGCCAAAAAATGCTGTATTTTATGCCAAAAAATGCTGTATTTTATGCCAAAAAATGCTGTATTTTATGCCAAAAAATGCTGTATTTTATGCCAAAAAATGCTGTATTTTATGCCAAAAAATGCTGTATTTTATGCCAAAAAATGCTGTATTTTATGCCAAAAAATGCTGTATTTTATGCCAAATAATGCTGTCTTTTATGCCAAAAAATGCTGTATTTTATGCCAAAAAATGCTGTATTTTATGCCAAAAAATGCTGTATTTTATGCCAAAAAATGCTGTATTTTATGCCAAATAATGCTGTCTTTTATGCCAAAAAATGCTGTATTTCATGCCAAAAAATGCTGTATTTTATGCAAAAAAATGCTGTATTTTATGCCAAAAAATGCTGTTTTTGCGCATAAAAAGACTTTGTTTTTTGAAGAAATGTATTTTATATCAAAGAATGCTGTTTCGGTGCATTAAAAGCGTTTGTTTTTATAAGAAAAAATATTTTCTGCCTTCAAAATGCTGTTTTGGCGGACAAAAAGCGTTTGTTTTAATGAGAGAAAATATTTTATGCCTCCAGAATGCTATTTTGATGAATAAAAAGAGTTTGTTTTTGCGAATAAATGTATTAGATGTCAAAAAATGCTGTTTTTGCGCATAAAAAGACTTTGTTTTTTGAAGAAATGTATTTTATATCAAAAAATGCTGTTTCGGTGCATTAAAAGCGTTTGTTTTTATGAGGGAAAGTATTTTATGCCTAAAAAATGCTTATTTTGTACATAAAAAGTGTTTGTTTTATGAGAAAAAATATTTTAAGCTCTCAGTGCCTTCAGAGCCCTCAGAGCCCTCAGAGCCCTCAGAGCCCTCGGAGCTCTCAGAGCCCTCACAGCTCTCAGAGCCCTCAGAGCCCTCAGAGCCCGCAGAGCCCTCAGAGCCCTCAGAGCCCTCAGAGCCCTCAGAGCCCGCAGACTCAGAGCCCTCAGAGCCCTCAGAGCCCTCAGAGCCCTCAGAGCCCTCAGAGCCCTCAGAGCCCTCAGACTCAGAGCCCTCAGACTCAGAGCCCTCAGAAGTCTCAGAGCCCTCAGAAGTCTCAGAGCTTTCAGAGCCCTCAAAGCCCTCAAAGCCCTCAGAGCCCTCATAGCCCTAAAAAATGCTGTATTTTATGCCAAAAAATGCTGTATTTTATGCCAAAAAATGCTGTATTTTATGCCAAAAAATGCTGTATTTTATGCCAAAAAATGCTGTATTTTATGCCAAAAAATGCTGTATTTTATGCCAAAAAATGCTGTATTTTATGCCAAAAAATGCTGTATTTTATGCCAAAAAATGCTGTATTTTATGCCAAAAAATGCTGTATTTTATGCCAAAAAATGCTGTATTTTATGCCAGGTGAGTGGTCAACATCCGTCGGCGAGCCCAGTGGATCATGTGGAAGCGGCGAGCACGAGCGCACAGAGAGCTGGTTCCCTTAGCGAGTTGTTGTTGCGTTATGCGCATGTTTTCAGTGAGTGTCTCGGTACCTATAAGGGAGACCCAGTCAACCTTATTTTAAGGCCTGACGCGGTCCCCAGGTTTTACAGGCCCAGGCCGATCCCGCTGCCCTTGAGAGATGCGGTCAGTTCCGAAATCGATGATTTGATTAGTAAGGGGGTGTTTAAGCCAATCCCGTTTTCCGCATGGGGGACCCCCCTCGTCACAGTTCGCAAGAAAGATGGGGGGGTTCGCCTGTGTGGCGATTACAGGTCCACCGTCAACGCAAACCTGCAGCCAGACCCTTATCCTTTACGCCGCATTGCTGAGCTTTTAGCCTCCATCGGGAGGGCGCGAGTGTTCAGTACGCTTGACCTTAGGCAAGCGTATTTGCAAATCCCGTTGTCCGAGGGGTCGGCCATTATAGCGGCCGTCAACACGCCCAAGGGCCTGATGGCCGTTACGAGGCTCCCGTTCGGGACCATGCCTTCTGCAGGCATATTTCAGCGCATTATCATCTCGGTCTTGGACGGGGTGCCTCGTATTTTTGTGTACTTGGACGACATTCTTATGGCAACTTGGAGTTTGCCGGAGCATTTGTGGGTTTTAGAGCAAATTTTTGTCAGGTTGGCTGATAGGGGATTACATCTGGCCAGGGAGAAGTGCTTATTTTGTCAGAGTGGGCTAAATTTTTTAGGGTTTGCGATTAGTGAGAAGGAAGTGAAACCCATCGCGTCAAAAGTGGAAGCGGTGTTGGCAATCCCACCTCCGGTGGATGTGAAGGGCCTCAGAACCTTTTTGGGAATGGTGGCTTTTTATGCCGTGTTCATTGAGCACTTGGCTGATAAGGCGACGCCACTGTATGAACTTCTGTGCACTGACGCAAATTGGGTTTGGAACCAGCGTAGGCAGAGGGCGTTTGATGGGATCAAGCGGGCTTTGACCTCCGCTCCAATTTTGACATACTACGACCTCCACCGTCCGTTGGTGGTCGCATCAGACGCGTCCCCTTACGGGGTTGGAGCCGTCCTTGCCCACGTGGATGAGTTAGAGAGAGAATACCCGGTCGATTTTGCTTTCCGGTCCGTCAGCCGCGCCGAGAGCAATTATGCGCAGATAGATAAGGAGGCGCTGTCGGTTGTATTCGCGGTGAGAAAGTTCCACATTTACCTTATGGATAGGAAATTTACGATATACACCGACCATAAGCCCTTGCTGGGCATCTTGGGGTCTGACTGGCCGATCCCCTTGGTGGTCAGCCCCAGGATGCTCCGCTGGGCCTTGCTTTTATCGGCATATTCATATGTGTTGCGGTATCGCAGGGGGACGGACAATTCTAATGCTGATGTCCTGAGTAGTCTTTTTATGTGCAAAAACAGCATTTTTTGACATAAAATACATTTATTCGCAAAAACAAACTCTTTTTATTCATCAAAATAGCATTCTGGAGGCATAAAATATTTTCTCTCATTAAAACAAACGCTTTTTATCCGCCAAAACAGCATTTTGAAGGCAGGAAATATTTTTTCTCATAAAAACAAACGCTTTTAATGCACCGAAACAGCATTTTTTGGTATAAAATACATTTCTTCAAAAAACAAAGTCTTTTTATGCGCAAAAACAGCACTTTTTGGCATAAAATACATTTCTTCGCAAAAACAAACGCTTTTAATTCACCAAAACAGCATTCTTTGATATAAAATACATTTCTTCAAAAAACAAAGTCTTTTTATGCGCAAAAACAGCATTTTTTGGCATAAAATACAGCATTTTTTTGCATAAAATACAGCATTTTTTTGCATAAAATACAGCATTTTTTGGCATAAAATACAGCATTTTTTGGCATAAAAGACAGCATTTTTTGGCATAAAATACAGCATTTTTTGGCATAAAATACAGCATTTTTTGGCATAAAATACAGCATTTTTTGGCATAAAATACAGCATTTTTTGGCATAAAATACAGCATTTTTTGGCATAAAATACAGCATTTTTTGGCATAAAATACAGCATTTTTTGGCATAAAATACAGCATTTTTTGGCATAAAATACAGCATTTTTTGGCATAAAATACAGCATTTTTTGGCATAAAATACAGCATTTTTTGGCATAAAATACAGCATTTTTTTGCATAAAATACAGCATTTTTTTGCATAAAATACAGCATTTTTTGGCATAAAATACAGCATTTTTTGGCATAAAATACAGCCTTTTTTTGGGCTCTGAGGGCTCCAAGGGCTTTGAGGGCTTTGAGGGCTCTGAGGACTCTGAGACTTCTGAGGGCTCTGAGACTTCTGAGGGCTCTGAGACTTCTGAGGGCTCTGAGACTTCTGAGGGCTCTGAGACTTCTGAGGGCTCTGAGACTTCTGAGGGCTCTGAGACTTCTGAGGGCTCTGAGACTTCTGAGGGCTCTGAGACTTCTGAGGGCTCTGAGACTTCTGAGGGCTCTTAGTCTGAGGGCTCTGAGTCTGAGGGCTCTGAGTCTGAGGGCTCTGAGGGCTCTGATTGCTCTGGCGCTCTGAGGGCTCTGAGGGCTCTGAGAGCTCTGAGGGCTCTGAGGGCTCTGAGGGCTCTGAGGGCTCTGAGGGCTCTGAGGGCTCTGAGGTTTCTGAGGGCTCTGAGGGCTCTGAGGGCTCTGAGGGCTCTGAGGGCACTGAGAGTTTAAAATATTTTTTCTCATAAAACAAACGCTTTTTATGTACAAAATAAGCATTTTTTAGGCATAAAATACTTTCCCCCTTAAAACAAACGCTTTTTATGTACAAAATAAGCATTTTTTAGGCATAAAATACTTTCCCTCATAAAAACAAACGCTTTTAATTCACCGAAACAGCATGTTTTGGTATAAAATACATTTCTTCAAAAAACAAAGTCTTATTATGCTCAAAATCAGCATTTCTTGCCATAAAATACGTTTCTTTGCAATAACAAACGCTTTTTATTCATCAAAATAGCATTCTGGAGACATAAAATATTTTTTCTCATAAAAAGAAACGCTTTTAATGCACCAAAACAGCATTTTTTTGGTATAAAATACATTTCTTCAAAAAACAAAGTCTTTTTATGCGCAAAAACAGCATTTTTTGGCATAAAATACAGCATTTTTTGGCATAAAATACAGCATTTTTTGGCATAAAATACAGCATTTTTTGGCATAAAATACAGCATTTTTTGGCATAAAATACAGCATTTTTTGGCATAAAATACAGCATTTTTTGGCATAAAATACAGCATTTTTTGGCATAAAATACAGCATTTTTTGGCATAAAATACAGCATTTTTTGGCATAAAATACAGCATTTTTTGGCATAAAATACAGCATTTTTTGGCATAAAATACAGCATTTTTTGGCATAAAATACAGCATTTTTTGGCATAAAATACAGCATTTTTTGGCATAAAATACAGCATTTTTTGGCATAAAATACAGCATTTTTTGGCATAAAATACAGCATTTTTTGGCATAAAATACAGCATTTTTTGGCATAAAACACAGCCTTTTTTGGGCTCTGAGGGCTCCGAGGGCTTTGAGGGCTTTGAGGGCTCTGAGGACTCTGAGACTTCTGAGGGCTCTGAGACTTCTGAGGGCTCTGAGACTTCTGAGGGCTCTGAGACTTCTGAGGGCTCTTAGTCTGAAAGCTCTGAGTCTGAGGGCTCTGAGTCTGAGGGCTCTGAGTCTGAGGGCTCTGAGGGCTCTGAGGGCTCTGAGTCTGAAAGCTCTGAGGGCTCTGATTGCTCTGAGGGCTCTGAGGGCCCTGAGGGCTCTGAGGGCTCTGAGGGCACTGAGAGTTTAAAATATTTTTTCTCATAAAACAAACGCTTTTTATTCATCAAAATAGCATTCTGGAGACATAAAATATTTTTTCTCATAAAAAGAAACGCTTTTAATGCACCGAAACAGCATTTTTTTGGTATAAAATACATTTCTTCAAAAAACAAATTCTTTTTATGCGCAAAAACAGCATTTTTTGGCATAAAATACAGCATTTTTTGGCATAAAATACAGCATTTTTTGGCATAAAATACAGCATTTTTTGGCATAAAATACAGCATTTTTTGGCATAAAATACAGCATTTTTTGGCATAAAATACAGCATTTTTTGGCATAAAATACAGCATTTTTTGGCATAAATTACAGCATTTTTTGGCATAAAATACAGCATTTTTTGGCATAAAATACAGCATTTTTTGGCATAAAATACAGCATTTTTTGGCATAAAATACAGCATTTTTTGGCATAAAATACAGCATTTTTTGGCATAAAATACAGCATTTTTTGGCATAAAATACAGCATTTTTTGGCATAAAATACAGCATTTTTTGGCATAAAATACAGCATTTTTTGGCATAAAATACAGCATTTTTTGGCATAAAATACAGCATTTTTTGGCATAAAATACAGCATTTTTTGGCATAAAATACAGCATTTTTTGGCATAAAATACAGCATTTTTTGGCATAAAATACAGCATTTTTTGGCATAAAATACAGCATTTTTTGCCATAAAATACAGCATTTTTTGGCATAAAATACAGTGTTAGCCTTGTGAGAGCACACGAATAAACGAAAGACGTCTGTTAATGTTGAAAGTTGTGCACAAACTATTTAATTTCCTCAAAATACAAAAACAAAGTAAACAAATGCAATTCTCGAAATAAAATGTAACCGCCTCTCTGGTTGGCTGGGCCGGCTCGACGTCATTGATAGCGCCGACAGGTGCGCCGTGTGGCAGGTGCTGTCCCGCGGCACAAGGTCGTCGCCAGACGTGAGGTCATCGCATGGCCTTACACGTTCACCCCGGGGGTAGTGATGGTCCCCATCACGGCCTCTTCCTTGTAGAACCTCTTAAGTTGGGCCCCGTGCGCTTTCCAGGTGCGCCCATCGTCCCCTGCCAGCAAAAAGACTTCGGTCGCCAAACGTTCCACAATCGTGTATGGGCCCTCATACAGGGCGTCGAACTTCTTCTGTCGATGTCTCCTGGTAAACAGCACTCTGTCTCCCACTTTCATACTAGATGGTGCCCGGTTGCGGTCGAAGCGCCCCTTCTGCAACCTCCCCGCCTCCTCCAAATTTCTGACCGCTTCCTCCCTATCTTCCCATAGTCTCTCCAATCCCTCTGTCAAATCGTCTTCATCGATCGTCGCCAACTCCTCCTTAAAGTCCGGGCGAGAACTTCGACGACGACTGCACTGTATTATTTATCGCCCACACCTGGGCTGGTAGGTTCTTTGCCCACTTCTCCAGCCCGCCTTCGGCCTTACGCAGCTTTTGGACAATTGTTTGAATTGTCCTCTCGATTAATCCGTTAGAGGCGTGGTGATACGGTGGGCAGACCTCCACCTCCGCTTTCTCGCCTTCCGCAAATTCCACAAATTTTTTAGCGATAAATGAGGTACCGGCGTCGGTAATGATCTTTCTCGCGGCCCCGAAACGCCCAAAAATATCGGTTCTAACCTTCTCTACCGATGTTGCCGCCTTCGTGTTGCGGACTGGAACTGCCACGACGAATCTAGAAAACAGGTCGATCGCCGCCCACA
Source organism: Strigamia acuminata (assembly GCA_949358305.1). NCBI lineage: Eukaryota > Metazoa > Arthropoda > Chilopoda > Geophilomorpha > Linotaeniidae > Strigamia > Strigamia acuminata. Next base: position 111,331 of record OX442314.1, read on the forward strand.
CGTACAAATTTCTCCCGCTGCACGGGTACGGGCCCCCGTGATCAATCGCGATCGTATGAAACGGCCTAGGAGGGATGGGTCGATTTGTCAGGAGCCCGGCTGGCTTTGCCGTCCGATGGTTCTGGCGCTGGCACTCCCAACATCCACGCACAAAACCCTCCACGCATCCCCGCATCCCCTTCCACCAGTGTCGCCTTCTTAGCCTTGAAAGTGTCTTAAATGCGTCCGCGTGTCCGCATGACTCGTGCACTGCCTTCGTCAATCCGTCCGTCATATTCTTCGGTACTACAATCTGTGAATGCTTCTTGCCCCCTCGCGTCTCCACGTGAAGGAGAAGTCCGTCAACCACCTCGAACTCTGTTGGGGGATGATCCATTTTATTCTTACAAAAGATGTCATTCATTTGTTCCTCCCTCAACGTCCCATCGCGTAACTTAATCATCGCCAGAGCGACCGCCGCTCCCGACTCGATTGCGCGCGAGAGTGCGTCCGCAATTTCGTTCTCCTTTCCCTTCTTATGCTTCATGTTAAAGTCAAACTCCTGCAAATCGAGGATCCACCGCGCATATTTCCTATTTAAGTCCGTCTTTGCGAGCATGTGGGCCACCGCCCAATTGTCTGTGAATAAGATGAACTTGGTCCCCAGTAAATACGTCCGAAATTTCTCCGTGATCGCCCAATGGACCGCCAGGCACTCAAGTTCATTAGAATGGGCTGTCCTATATGATTCCGGTATCCCCCTAGAGGCGTATGCGATGGTCACCCACTCGCCCTCCTGCCGCTGTTGTAGGGTCGCCCCCAAACCGTCGTAACTGGCGTCCACACTCACGCATGTCTCAGTGTCGCTCTGAAAATGGGCCAGCCACTCGCACGCCTTTAATTCCTTCTTTATTGCCTCGACGGCCTCCTGGTGTGCCTCCGTCCAGGCAAAACGTGCCTCCTTTCTGGTCAAAGCCTGTAATATCTTCACCTTCGCAGCGAATCCCCTCACGAATCGGCGGTGATAACCCGCGAACCCCAAAAATGCCCGGACATCTCTCACGCTGCGAAAACGCTGAAATCGATCGATGGCCCGTATACGCGCCGGGTCGGGTTTCTTCCCCTGTCTAGACACGATATAACCGAGGAAACTCACTTCTTTTCGCAACAGCTGACACTTCGATAATCGAACGCGAAGGCCCTTTCTTATCAATTCCTCCAGAAACTTCTCCCATCTTGAGATCAGCTCGTTCACAATCCGGCTCGCTTGGCCCACGTCGTCGATGTATGCGGCCGTGCGCTCTACTCGCTTACACAACTTATCCATGATTTCCTGCATCTTGAAAGGCGAGATTTTTAATCCCATCGGCATCCTTGTTAATTCCATTAACCCGTCTGGTGTCAGAAATGCGATCTTATGGCAATCGCCGCCACGCAATCGCACGTGGTAGAAAGCCATCGCGACGTCTCCCACGTTGAAATAAATCGGCTGATCGGCCAGCAAAAACTCAATTGTCTCGTCAATAGTTGGCATGCGGTACATTGACACGTCGACGATCTCATTTAATCGCCTCAAGTCAAGCACCGGTCGCAGCTTTTGCTTATTCTCGCCTTGCTTCACAAACCACAGCGGGAAGTTGTACTGTGACGTCGAGGGCCGGCAAATACCCAGTCTAAGCCAGAGCGCAATTGTCTCGCTGCACGCCTTCTCGTCTGCGGGCGAAAATTTCCTCGGTTTGGTTTTAATTGGGTTATTGTGTCGCAGGCGGATCTCGCACTCCTCGCCCACGCACTCCCCCAGCTCGTCCTGCTCGCTAAACGCCTCCCTATTCGTCCATAGAACGCGTCGGAGCCGCTCCCTTTCCACTGCTGTAACGTCGACGTCCACCGCCCCCACGAGCGCGTCGACTTCTTCTCCGAACGCGCGGTCCTCCGCTGAAACCTGGCGCGAGGCCCGTACGATGCAGCTCACCGTTGGCGCCGGTCCCGTAATCTCCTTGAAGAATGTTACATCTCCGTCGCCGGTGATCATCCACGCCAGCCCGGCCTGCCTGCGCCAGTCCATCCCGATGACCAATGGGAAAGGTGAATCTTGGACCACGGCGACGTCACTGATTCTAGTCCTCATCTTTCCAATCTGGACATTTAAGTCCACGTGTCCTAAAACCTGCTTATCGCCATTCGCCGTTTTGAAGTACTCCTTCTCTAAATTGGGTCTGATTTCGACGCTATCGCTAACGAAAAGCTGATCCACGGTCGAGCAATTTGCCCCGCAATTGATCAGGGCCTCCACCTGCCCCCCGAGTTCCGCTGATTGGCAGTCGACCACTACGAGATTCGACTCCGGGCACTTCGTCTTCACCATACAAATATTGATCTTCTTTTTCTCAGCCTCCCTCGGATGTTGCTTTGCGTCTCCCTCCTTCTGTTCGGGCTTCTTCGCTTTGGGGCAATCAAATGAACAATGGCCCATTTCGCTGCAACGCCAACATTGCATTTTCGACATGTCCATGCCTTTTTTGTATGACGTGTCGTCGCGTGATGTCCTTGTCCTTGCGTCGGTCTTCGGCTTCGCAGTCTCTTTCGGCGTCGTCCTTGGCGGTGATCCGCTAGCCTCTCTGTTCCGGTCAATCTCGCGTCCCTTCCTAATTAATTCAATAAAAGAATCAAATTTTGACATGCGAAATAAATCACGCGTGTGTAAATCGCAAACTCCCTCTATTGTGACATTTATCGCATCGTCCTTCGAGAAACTAAACGCCTTCTTTGTTGTTTCTATCAATGCGATTTTTGCGGCGAAATATGTGGCGAGGGATTCATTCTCCAGCTGCTTTCTTGCAGCAATTCGTTGCCTCCACCTATCGTATGTGTCGACGTCCAGAAAATAGTCTCTGATCGACGCCACCCACTCCGTCCACGAAACAAATTTTTTTCCGAAAAAGTCATACCAATACAGGGCCTCCTCCTTCAATTGTCCGTTTGCCACCGCAATTTTCGCGTGCTCCGTCCATTTTCCCAATGTGGCCGCACGCTCGACGCACTCGATGAAATGTTCGACGTTCTCGTCACGTTTTCCTTTGAACACGGGCACTCCCTTCGTCGTGTCCACCTCGTGCTGCACTTTAATCTGTCCCGCGAGTCCCGCTGCGGTTGAGACGATGGCCGACTGGGTTGCCCCGGGTTTGACCTTGGCTGCCTCATTTGCCACGTTGTCCGCCAAAATAGTGGCTAAATAATCGCTTTTCTTTTTACAATTACTTACGTCGATTCCCCGCAGCAAACACTCGTCACGAATGTTCTCGCACGTTAAAAGGTCCAAAACCGGCTCACAAATTGAAGTCAACACACCTTTCATGTCCGCCATTTTGCTTCCGAGTTCTCCTTCCTCACGTACACGCCACTGGAAAAAAAATCAGATTTACTCACTTGTAAAGAATTATAAATATATAGGCAGATGGATTTTACAAGTTTGTAAATTAGATTTACAAAGAATTGAAAATAAGTCTTTTCCAAACACATTTACAATCCGGACCATTTCCGTGACTTTTTTTACAATAACTTTACAAACATTTTCAATTGTGTAATTATGAAATTTCATAATGTATTTCCAATGTATTTCCAATGTATTTCCAATGTATTTCTGTTGTTAGAGAATTTACTCCTTTGGTCCAAGCACCAAATGGGCAATCCATCATTTCTGGCTCAAGAATAGGAGGTGGTTCGAGGGCGGGAGAATGAGGATGTTTAGGTTAGGTTAGGTTAGGTTAGGTTAGGTTTAGGTTTAGGTTTAGGTTTAGGTTTAGGTTTAGGTTTAGGTTTAGGTTTAGGATAGCCAGCGCCATCTACTAACAAAATTGACAAGTAAAAGTGGTCCATTTCGTCCGAGGACAAAATGAACAAGATGGCGGTGAGTCATACTAGGCCGCGAGCAACCTTGGAGAGAAAAACGTCTTTTGACCTTTGACCTTGACCTTTGACCTTTGTGGCGGAAAATTTGACCTTTGACCTTTGAGGCGAAAAATTTGGCTTTTGACCTTTGACATCTGAAGGTGGAGAGTTTAACCATTGACCTGTATGACTCACTTCCTGTTTTGGAATTTTCTAGAATTTTTATTATCTCTTATTTCTTCCTGGATTGTCCTTGATTGGAATTTTCTAGAATTTTTATTATCTCTTATTTCTTCCTGGATTGTCCTTGATTGGGATTTTCTAGAATTTTTATTATCTCTTATTTCTTCCTGGATTGTCCTTGTTTGGAATTTTCTAGAATGTTCTGTGATGAATCATCACTTCCGGTTTTGTGGGTATATAAGGAGTGACAAATCAGAACTTTTTCAGTTTGTCACGGTCCTGACTTGAGCAGTAGTAATTTTCAAAATTTTAAGCGCATTTTGCGTCCCTCCTTTAAATTTTTCCCAATTTTATTGAGAAATTGTTCTAGTTTCTTTAAATTATTTTATTTTCCCCAAATCTAAATTTATTATTTTATTTTATATTATTTTCCTTATTTTTGACATTTATCTTTAATCTGGCCTGGTTTTAATCACCCCATCCAGACAATTCATGAGAATTCTGCAATAAGTTGATATAATCGCGCTCTAAATTTGCATATTTCACCCCTGATCGCCTGTTTTCTGCTCGGTCCCCATTGGGAATTGACTTGGCCTTTGACATGTGATCAGAGGTGACTTGTTCTGTCAAGACACTTTGAACAGAGAGAATAATTTTCGCCTTCGACTAGTCAACATCTCCTGTCTTAACTAGGAAGATTTCCAAGTGCGATTTATGTTGCGTCTCAACGCATACGGTCATTATGCAGCCCGAATTCTCATGGTTGGCTATCTAACCACTACATTTATTATTTGCCCATTATTTGCGTACAAATTACTGGAAAAACGGCGTATTCGACGGTCTTAATTCGTCAATACATTTTATGCCACGACTGTGACTTCCTCCTCAGCCTAGACATTTTGAACTCATACTCGTCTCAATTGCGTATTCATTTCATTATCGACGGTTCGGCGACGTTGTCTGCGGTTTGGTACCTGTTTGCGCGTTCACCCAACGTTTGCGCGTGTTCAGGAGAAGAAACATACTCTTCGTAAGTACGCCTAGCATGTGACGACATTTTCCCTAGTGAAGAGCGATATTTTGGTCTTAATTCGAAATATCAACGTTCGCCATTTTGTACGGCGCCCGAATTGAATCCTGCACCCATATAAAACAGATTTCACGAATAGACGCTGTCTTAACCTAGCTACCACCTCCGGCAAAGTTTTAAGAGTTGCAGCGCCTGCGAACCTAAATTTTCTGGTTATCACAATCCCTGGAAATTCTTAAATTTCCGAAACCATTGTTAAAAAGTCGACTACGACGTGACAATCTTGGCGAGCTAGACAGGATTCAACTCGAAACGTGTTCTAAGAGAACACAAACCACCATTTTCTTCAGTGAAGACTGCGCAAGTATAGGTCGTTATATTTATTTAATTAATTACTTATTTTTGCCGGCACACATATTATTATTTCAACATGGCTTCACGCGACGCTTTGTCAGAGTCCAGTGTTTCGGACGTAGAAGCCGAAATAGCGCATACTACGCCACTTCCAGACTCACCTATCCATGAGTCAGACCACCAGCAAGATCTACTAGTACAACCAATTTCTACTGACGTACCATTTTCCAATCCTTGGAGGACATACGCCCAAATGGAAGCGGATCAACTCCAACATGAACGGGAAGCGGCTGCGGCACGGGATCAATGGGAGGAAAATAGACGCCATTTGCAGGAATCACTCATGGAAAGAAGACGAGTTGTGGACGGAATGCGAGCGGTTCGAGAAGAAATTCAACGAGGACCGCCGCCTACTTATCAACCTGAATTTATGCAACCGGAACCACAACAACATCGAAGGAATCCACCTGCATTGACGATGGAAGCATTGATGCGAGTATTACGAGAGGATAGAAGGGAGTTACAACACGAACTTCGCCAGGAGTTGCTCGAGTCGATGAGGCAAATTAGGCGCGAGCTGAACGACAGAGTGGAGGAATTTATCCATTCGCACAACGAGCGAACTCAGCCTGAACCACCAGCACCTGAAGCAGGTTCGGGGGCCACACGTCGTGGTCGAGAGGACGCTCGGGGAGCCGACTTTTTATTTGGAGATACTGGACGTGCGTCAGGACCACGACGCACTGGCTCTTATTCTCCGAGACGACGCCAACAACATTCACAACAGGGAGACACAACTTTCAATGTTCCACGGGACCCACCAACGAATCCTGATCCGGATTCCGCTCAAAGAGGTGACCAAGGCATACCACTCAGCGCCTCAAGACAGCAGCCTCACACGAGATCTCAACTCTCGTTGGAGTCGGAAGATCAGCGTCAAGCCGCTCAGGTTGGAAGGTATAAACTTAAAGTTGAAAAAATTCCATACTTTGACCCGGATGAAGCTACTTTCGACACAGTGGACTTGTTCCTGGGTAAGCTATATGCGCACATGTTTACCATGGGAGCACCGGAAGGAATATATTTGAAAGTATACGTGGTTCTCGCGCTTCGAAATAGAGCGCAGCGTTGGTGGATGGCTCTGACTCCAAAACCAAACAATTGGGAGGACTTTGAATTAGTTTTCAGGCAGGTATTTTCCATTAATTCAGCTTTAGCTAATGTTAAGTTGTCTCAGCGCAAACAAAAGCCAGGGGAATCAACTATGTCGTTCCTCAGCGAGATGATTCATTATTTAAACATTGCTGGATACAAGGATAAGGGCTTGCAGTGGGAACGAGTTCAGGGCATGATGCAAACTCAGGTCGTACAATTAATGCGCTCTTGGTGCATCAGGACAATCGACGACGCAGTCAAAATGGGCAACGACGTCGATAATCGCCTTCAGTTGGATTCGTTGCGGACTTTTGAGTACAAACAGTGCGGAGTTTCGGACCAAGAGATGCCTTTACCCGCAGGAGTGGGTCCTGCCACACGTACCAAAACGAAGGAGGAGAAGTTAAATCAACAATCTACTTCGTCCAGGTCTGGTCGTTTTTTACGATTCAACAAAGTATTTACAGCATTGCTCGAGGACATGTCGACTTGTGCGCTTGATCCGGAAGATCCCAACAGCGAGAAAACAAATAAAGACCCGCCAAAAGAGTCTGCATCAGCGGCAGCACAAAAGTCTGATGTCCACGTCATGAATGCGACTACCACGCCAACACCTAGAACGGATACACAGCACACATGTCCCAAGGACGTTGTCATTTTTCCAGCCGCTAAAGAAGCGCCTTCAGAGCCAAAGCTCCCGAAGAATGCTATGTGGAGAAAAACCCCAACGGATAAATGGTTCATGTCTGACAGGCAATCATGGAGGCCTGTGTGCCCCGTTTGCGGCAAGGAATGGATTCGTCAGTCGGGAAACGCAAGCGGCCTGCTCAAAGCATGAGTCCAGAGAGTGGGTCGGATACAAACATCAAGGACTCTACTGAAAAGAAGACTGAAGAATCACCAGACATCGATGGAAGTACAAAACCGTCTACTCCGACATCAGAGGCGCCATCTGCTGTTCGAGAAGACAACAACAAATCATTAAACCCGTCTACTGACATTAAATTAAATACACCAATCAAATCAGATTCAAGTAAATCAAAATCAAAAATACCCGGTGTCGTAACACCACAACCAACAAAATCAGCGCAACTTTCGTCTGTGAAAGCCAAGGAAACCCCCAAACAATCAACTTCGTTGACAACGCAGAGTGAGACGTTGCAAACAAACTTCGTTCTTTTGTCGCCTGAGGAATTGCAAAAATCCGACGAGCCAATAATCGAAATTACGAAGATTGACCGCTTCAACAGAGAAGCACCATACATCAAGATAACATGGGCCAACGTGAGTTTTGTCGCACTTTTGGATTCAGGCGCTCAGACATGTGTAATGTCGGAGTCGTTATTTAACAAACTTAAAGCCAATATGGGTTTGGAATTGCTCGAACTTCACGAAACAGTGCGTACAGCGGCCGATGACAAAATTCCAGTTAAGGGATCTGTTAAACTGTCGGTGCGCGCACCTTTGGCCATCATTTCTTTCATTTGCTTAATTATACCCAAAACATCAGAGGACCTTCTGCTGGGAAGAGATTTCTGCAGAGCGGTTGGTCTGTGCGCAGACTTTGAATTGTGCCAGTGGTATTTGAAGGGATCACCGGAGCGAAGACAATTCATGACTTTAGAACAAGCTAATAAGTCGGAATCTGTTCTTTTGTTCCCCATCAAGAAGCCCGATGATACAAAGGACAGCATTAAGGATGTACCCAAGGTAGAAATTAATAACATTAATTGTATTCTTCTAGAACATCGACCTTTGTCACAAGAGATTTTCGAATATCCAAATGACGATGCTCAGCACCAAATCAAGAGGATTCGGAATCGTACACGAGATCAATGGTCATTGATATGGTCACCAAAGAGGAAGGATTCCATTAAAAAATCAAGAAAATTCAATTCATCATTGTTTTCAACGCTTAGCCAACGCAGACGTGCAAGACGACAGCGAAGACGCCTTTATGAATTGTCACCAACAATAAAACAACTTAACACGCAGGGAAGACAGCTTTTGCGTCGTGTAGATGAAAATGCGCTCATGGCCAGAGTACACGATCATCCGACGATTTCGGAGCCACCTCTGGATGTTAATGTACTACAATATCAACCAAGCAGTGATCCAACACAACTGGACTGGATTTACGACCAGCTGTGGTCATCATTGACGGTACCCCAAATTCGTTTATTGATTCAGACTCTTCGACCAATTTCGAAAGTGTTTCGCGAAGAGGTTGGATTATGTAACAACACTCAGTTTGAAGTAAATTTAAAACCGGACTTTAGACCAATTCATGTGCCTGTAAGACCCGTTAACCCAGCAAAAAAGATGGTAATTGACGCTTATTTGGATCAAAAACTAAAACAAGGCATTATTCGTCGATCAAAAAGTGATTGTGCGGTGGCGCCTGTTGTTGTTCCAAAAAAGACTGGAGACTGGCGTACAGCCATGGATTTTAGACCAATGAATGCTCAAACTTTACCAGATGTCTACCCATTACCCGACATCGATAATATATTTTCTTATTTAGGAGGATCAAATTGGTTTTCGATCATAGATGGACGAGAAGCCTTCCACCAGATTGGAGTGCGTCCGGGTGACGAGAGATTTCTCGCATTTATCACGCACAGAGGACTTTTCGAGTATGTGAGAATGCCGTTTGGACCCATTAATGGCCCAGCAACTCTACAGAGAGCCATGAACAAGACTTTGTCGAAATATCTTTACAAATTTGTGTTCGTTTATCTCGATGACGTCATAATTTTCAGCAAGACTTTCGAGGAGCATGTACAACATCTTAAAATTATTCTTCAAGCCTTGGATGAAGCGGGATTCACGATGAACGCCAACAAGACGGAATTATGTCGAACATCGCTCGAGGTTTTAGGACACATTAGGTGCGTTCAATTCCAAATGGTTTTCCCCGTTTTCGTCGTTTTCCTCGTTTTTGCTGTTTTCCAACACGGGATGTAGACGCATTTGACGTCACATTTCGAAAATCGGTTTTTTCGAAAACCGATTTCCTGAAAACTAGAAATTCGTGGTTTTCGTGGTTTTTCAAATCGTTTTCCCCCGGGCCGCCATTTTGTAATCGAATAGATCGGCGGTGGAAGCACACACAAAAATGTAGGTTTAATGTTTTAATATTGCAAATTCAATTTGTATAATTATTAGGCCTTTAAGAACGATCGAATGCGCCCAAATTTCGGGTGCATGTGCGCGATCAAATGCGGCCAATTTTCGGGCGCATTTGCGCGATCGAATGCGGCCAATTTTAGGCTAATTTCCCGCTCCCAAATGAATAACAATAATACTATCAATTTAAACAAACTTACATTACTATTAAATTAAATATATTTAAATACATTTACAGACTGAGCATGCTCCGTGGCTGTTGAAAGCTGTTGACAGCTGTTGGTAATAATGCTGCTCAATGTTGAAAACCGTTTTCATCGTTTTCGGAAAACGACGAAAAACGGTTTTTGAAAGCCATTTTAGAATTGAATGCACCTATTGTGGAGTCTGGACACATTAAACCAAATCCGAATAAGGTGACGGCAATTCAATATTTTCCGGCGCCTACCAATATCAAAGAATTACAAAGATTCAAAGGAATGATTGGCTATTATCAGTCATTTTTCCCAAATTATTCAAAAACATGCGAGGTGTTTCGCCCTTTGCTCAAAAAAGATTCCGAGTGGAAATGGACGATTCAACACCAAGAAGCATTTGATTCACTCAAGAGAGGATTGGCAGAACCAACTCTACACCGGAAGTTCCCAGATTGGACCAAGCCATACATATTACAGACAGACGCCAGCTATTCGGGTTTGGGCGCTGCACTTATGCAACTCAATGATCAAGGTGAGCGAACACCAATCGCCTTTGCATCACGTGCATTAAATTCTGCTGAGAAGAATTACAGCGTCACCGAGATTGAATGCTTGGCGGCGGTTTGGGCGGTCAAGAGATTTCGGGTGTATCTTGAGATGATGAATTTTTATTTGGAAAGCGATCATTTGTCGTTAAAGTGGCTTTTCCAGCAGCGAGAACCAAAAGGACGCCTGGCACGATGGGTTTTGTCCCTCAGTGAGTATGGATTCACATTTCTTTACTGTTCGGGAGCACAGAATCGTGTTGCGGATGCTTTGAGCCGTGCGCCTGTGGAACCATCGGAACCATTGGATGCGGACGACTCGCCTCTCGTTGATGAAACATGCTACATCGCCTATTTTGACGACCCAAATGATTGGCCAAAATTACCAATAATCAACATTATTGGAGTTGGATTAGCTGCGGCACAACAACGAAATGACGCAGCTGTGATGACGAGAGCGCAGAGACGACAACAGCAAGTTAAACCAAAATTGGGCAGGCCAAAGGGTTCTAAAAGTAAGAAGAGACCGCCACCAAATTATCAGGTATTAACTCGAGCCAGAGCACGTCAGCAGGCACAGGTTTCGACGCCTCATGGAGCTGACGCACCACTATCGCCTTTGATATCGCCCTTGCCATCGCCAAATTTGCCGACTACATCGTGTCCAACCCCTAATATGTTGAGCCCACCTGCAGGACCATCCGGAGCTGCACGACCGAATTTTGACGGATATGGAGGTCCGGATTCGGATTCGTCGGACGATTCAACAACATATCGACCGGCATGGATGGGACGTGCAGGATTTATTCTACAACAAGTGCGTCAAGATCGATCACAATTTCAAAGAAATGCATCGAGACGACCAATTGCTGATGAGCAACAGGACGAAGAAGAAGATGAGGCCGAACAAGCACATGATGCGCCGCAGGATCACCAACCTTTTCGTCTGATACCAACAATTAACGAAATAATTTGCCGACAACACGAAGACACGTGGAGCGCCGAATTGATCGAATATCTTGATCAAGGACATTTACCCAATGACCAAGTACAAGCAGCACGTATCAAATATCGTGCCGTAGATTTTGCTATTTATAAGGGAATGTTGTGTCGCTATCCACCGATCGACATAAATAAAATTCGCCGTAGAAGACAAATCTATTTGCCCTTAGTGTTACGTGAACAATATTTCAAGGCTCTGCATTACCCGCCGAGCTGCGGACATTTAGGAGTTGAAAAAACACTTCATCGACTCCGGGCCCGAGTTTATTGGCCAAAAATGAAAGAGGACGTTTTGCTTTGGATTCAGAAATGTGAACCGTGTCAACGAGCTAAGTCGTTGAATCGCCTCCCATATGGACCAATGATTATGGCCAAACCACGACATTTGTTTCACACAATTTACATCGACTATTACGGTAAAAAGCCCCGATCGATTGGAGGACATTGTTACGCATTAGTAATTGTAGATGCCGCCAGTCGATGGTTGGATGTGAGATTGACTGAAGCATCTGACTGGAAGACAACAATCAGTGTTGTGCGCGGTACACACAACATGGACCGCGGTCCCGGTACGCGTTACTGTACCGGCCGCAAAAAAGTAACGCGGTCCCGGTACGCGTTACTTCCAACGATACCGCGGTCCCGGTACGCGTTACACCGTGTACCGCGTTCCAATACCGCGGTCCCGGTACAGTACCGAGACCGCGATTTTGCGGTACATCTCGCGGTACGCGATATTCTCGGTTCAACAAAGTATTTACAGCATTGCTCGAGGACATGTCGACTTGTGCGCTTGATCCGGAAGATCCCAACAGCGAGAAAACAAATAAAGACCCGCCAAAAGAGTCTGCATCAGCGGCAGCACAAAAGTCTGATGTCCACGTCATGAATGCGACTACCACGCCAACACCTAGAACGGATACACAGCACACATGTCCCAAGGACGTTGTCATTTTTCCAGCCGCTAAAGAAGCGCCTTCAGAGCCAAAGCTCCCGAAGAATGCTATGTGGAGAAAAACCCCAACGGATAAATGGTTCATGTCTGACAGGCAATCATGGAGGCCTGTGTGCCCCGTTTGCGGCAAGGAATGGATTCGTCAGTCGGGAAACGCAAGCGGCCTGCTCAAAGCATGAGTCCAGAGAGTGGGTCGGATACAAACATCAAGGACTCTACTGAAAAGAAGACTGAAGAATCACCAGACATCGATGGAAGTACAAAACCGTCTACTCCGACATCAGAGGCGCCATCTGCTGTTCGAGAAGACAACAACAAATCATTAAACCCGTCTACTGACATTAAATTAAATACACCAATCAAATCAGATTCAAGTAAATCAAAATCAAAAATACCCGGTGTCGTAACACCACAACCAACAAAATCAGCGCAACTTTCGTCTGTGAAAGCCAAGGAAACCCCCAAACAATCAACTTCGTTGACAACGCAGAGTGAGACGTTGCAAACAAACTTCGTTCTTTTGTCGCCTGAGGAATTGCAAAAATCCGACGAGCCAATAATCGAAATTACGAAGATTGACCGCTTCAACAGAGAAGCACCATACATCAAGATAACATGGGCCAACGTGAGTTTTGTCGCACTTTTGGATTCAGGCGCTCAGACATGTGTAATGTCGGAGTCGTTATTTAACAAACTTAAAGCCAATATGGGTTTGGAATTGCTCGAACTTCACGAAACAGTGCGTACAGCGGCCGATGACAAAATTCCAGTTAAGGGATCTGTTAAACTGTCGGTGCGCGCACCTTTGGCCATCATTTCTTTCATTTGCTTAATTATACCCAAAACATCAGAGGACCTTCTGCTGGGAAGAGATTTCTGCAGAGCGGTTGGTCTGTGCGCAGACTTTGAATTGTGCCAGTGGTATTTGAAGGGATCACCGGAGCGAAGACAATTCATGACTTTAGAACAAGCTAATAAGTCGGAATCTGTTCTTTTGTTCCCCATCAAGAAGCCCGATGATACAAAGGACAGCATTAAGGATGTACCCAAGGTAGAAATTAATAACATTAATTGTATTCTTCTAGAACATCGACCTTTGTCACAAGAGATTTTCGAATATCCAAATGACGATGCTCAGCACCAAATCAAGAGGATTCGGAATCGTACACGAGATCAATGGTCATTGATATGGTCACCAAAGAGGAAGGATTCCATTAAAAAATCAAGAAAATTCAATTCATCATTGTTTTCAACGCTTAGCCAACGCAGACGTGCAAGACGACAGCGAAGACGCCTTTATGAATTGTCACCAACAATAAAACAACTTAACACGCAGGGAAGACAGCTTTTGCGTCGTGTAGATGAAAATGCGCTCATGGCCAGAGTACACGATCATCCGACGATTTCGGAGCCACCTCTGGATGTTAATGTACTACAATATCAACCAAGCAGTGATCCAACACAACTGGACTGGATTTACGACCAGCTGTGGTCATCATTGACGGTACCCCAAATTCGTTTATTGATTCAGACTCTTCGACCAATTTCGAAAGTGTTTCGCGAAGAGGTTGGATTATGTAACAACACTCAGTTTGAAGTAAATTTAAAACCGGACTTTAGACCAATTCATGTGCCTGTAAGACCCGTTAACCCAGCAAAAAAGATGGTAATTGACGCTTATTTGGATCAAAAACTAAAACAAGGCATTATTCGTCGATCAAAAAGTGATTGTGCGGTGGCGCCTGTTGTTGTTCCAAAAAAGACTGGAGACTGGCGTACAGCCATGGATTTTAGACCAATGAATGCTCAAACTTTACCAGATGTCTACCCATTACCCGACATCGATAATATATTTTCTTATTTAGGAGGATCAAATTGGTTTTCGATCATAGATGGACGAGAAGCCTTCCACCAGATTGGAGTGCGTCCGGGTGACGAGAGATTTCTCGCATTTATCACGCACAGAGGACTTTTCGAGTATGTGAGAATGCCGTTTGGACCCATTAATGGCCCAGCAACTCTACAGAGAGCCATGAACAAGACTTTGTCGAAATATCTTTACAAATTTGTGTTCGTTTATCTCGATGACGTCATAATTTTCAGCAAGACTTTCGAGGAGCATGTACAACATCTTAAAATTATTCTTCAAGCCTTGGATGAAGCGGGATTCACGATGAACGCCAACAAGACGGAATTATGTCGAACATCGCTCGAGGTTTTAGGACACATTAGGTGCGTTCAATTCCAAATGGTTTTCCCCGTTTTCGTCGTTTTCCTCGTTTTTGCTGTTTTCCAACACGGGATGTAGACGCATTTGACGTCACATTTCGAAAATCGGTTTTTTCGAAAACCGATTTCCTGAAAACTAGAAATTCGTGGTTTTCGTGGTTTTTCAAATCGTTTTCCCCCGGGCCGCCATTTTGTAATCGAATAGATCGGCGGTGGAAGCACACACAAAAATGTAGGTTTAATGTTTTAATATTGCAAATTCAATTTGTATAATTATTAGGCCTTTAAGAACGATCGAATGCGCCCAAATTTCGGGTGCATGTGCGCGATCAAATGCGGCCAATTTTCGGGCGCATTTGCGCGATCGAATGCGGCCAATTTTAGGCTAATTTCCCGCTCCCAAATGAATAACAATAATACTATCAATTTAAACAAACTTACATTACTATTAAATTAAATATATTTAAATACATTTACAGACTGAGCATGCTCCGTGGCTGTTGAAAGCTGTTGACAGCTGTTGGTAATAATGCTGCTCAATGTTGAAAACCGTTTTCATCGTTTTCGGAAAACGACGAAAAACGGTTTTTGAAAGCCATTTTAGAATTGAATGCACCTATTGTGGAGTCTGGACACATTAAACCAAATCCGAATAAGGTGACGGCAATTCAATATTTTCCGGCGCCTACCAATATCAAAGAATTACAAAGATTCAAAGGAATGATTGGCTATTATCAGTCATTTTTCCCAAATTATTCAAAAACATGCGAGGTGTTTCGCCCTTTGCTCAAAAAAGATTCCGAGTGGAAATGGACGATTCAACACCAAGAAGCATTTGATTCACTCAAGAGAGGATTGGCAGAACCAACTCTACACCGGAAGTTCCCAGATTGGACCAAGCCATACATATTACAGACAGACGCCAGCTATTCGGGTTTGGGCGCTGCACTTATGCAACTCAATGATCAAGGTGAGCGAACACCAATCGCCTTTGCATCACGTGCATTAAATTCTGCTGAGAAGAATTACAGCGTCACCGAGATTGAATGCTTGGCGGCGGTTTGGGCGGTCAAGAGATTTCGGGTGTATCTTGAGATGATGAATTTTTATTTGGAAAGCGATCATTTGTCGTTAAAGTGGCTTTTCCAGCAGCGAGAACCAAAAGGACGCCTGGCACGATGGGTTTTGTCCCTCAGTGAGTATGGATTCACATTTCTTTACTGTTCGGGAGCACAGAATCGTGTTGCGGATGCTTTGAGCCGTGCGCCTGTGGAACCATCGGAACCATTGGATGCGGACGACTCGCCTCTCGTTGATGAAACATGCTACATCGCCTATTTTGACGACCCAAATGATTGGCCAAAATTACCAATAATCAACATTATTGGAGTTGGATTAGCTGCGGCACAACAACGAAATGACGCAGCTGTGATGACGAGAGCGCAGAGACGACAACAGCAAGTTAAACCAAAATTGGGCAGGCCAAAGGGTTCTAAAAGTAAGAAGAGACCGCCACCAAATTATCAGGTATTAACTCGAGCCAGAGCACGTCAGCAGGCACAGGTTTCGACGCCTCATGGAGCTGACGCACCACTATCGCCTTTGATATCGCCCTTGCCATCGCCAAATTTGCCGACTACATCGTGTCCAACCCCTAATATGTTGAGCCCACCTGCAGGACCATCCGGAGCTGCACGACCGAATTTTGACGGATATGGAGGTCCGGATTCGGATTCGTCGGACGATTCAACAACATATCGACCGGCATGGATGGGACGTGCAGGATTTATTCTACAACAAGTGCGTCAAGATCGATCACAATTTCAAAGAAATGCATCGAGACGACCAATTGCTGATGAGCAACAGGACGAAGAAGAAGATGAGGCCGAACAAGCACATGATGCGCCGCAGGATCACCAACCTTTTCGTCTGATACCAACAATTAACGAAATAATTTGCCGACAACACGAAGACACGTGGAGCGCCGAATTGATCGAATATCTTGATCAAGGACATTTACCCAATGACCAAGTACAAGCAGCACGTATCAAATATCGTGCCGTAGATTTTGCTATTTATAAGGGAATGTTGTGTCGCTATCCACCGATCGACATAAATAAAATTCGCCGTAGAAGACAAATCTATTTGCCCTTAGTGTTACGTGAACAATATTTCAAGGCTCTGCATTACCCGCCGAGCTGCGGACATTTAGGAGTTGAAAAAACACTTCATCGACTCCGGGCCCGAGTTTATTGGCCAAAAATGAAAGAGGACGTTTTGCTTTGGATTCAGAAATGTGAACCGTGTCAACGAGCTAAGTCGTTGAATCGCCTCCCATATGGACCAATGATTATGGCCAAACCACGACATTTGTTTCACACAATTTACATCGACTATTACGGTAAAAAGCCCCGATCGATTGGAGGACATTGTTACGCATTAGTAATTGTAGATGCCGCCAGTCGATGGTTGGATGTGAGATTGACTGAAGCATCTGACTGGAAGACAACAATCAGTGTTGTGCGCGGTACACACAACATGGACCGCGGTCCCGGTACGCGTTACTGTACCGGCCGCAAAAAAGTAACGCGGTCCCGGTACGCGTTACTTCCAACGATACCGCGGTCCCGGTACGCGTTACACCGTGTACCGCGTTCCAATACCGCGGTCCCGGTACAGTACCGAGACCGCGATTTTGCGGTACATCTCGCGGTACGCGATATTCTCGGTTCAACAAAGTATTTACAGCATTGCTCGAGGACATGTCGACTTGTGCGCTTGATCCGGAAGATCCCAACAGCGAGAAAACAAATAAAGACCCGCCAAAAGAGTCTGCATCAGCGGCAGCACAAAAGTCTGATGTCCACGTCATGAATGCGACTACCACGCCAACACCTAGAACGGATACACAGCACACATGTCCCAAGGACGTTGTCATTTTTCCAGCCGCTAAAGAAGCGCCTTCAGAGCCAAAGCTCCCGAAGAATGCTATGTGGAGAAAAACCCCAACGGATAAATGGTTCATGTCTGACAGGCAATCATGGAGGCCTGTGTGCCCCGTTTGCGGCAAGGAATGGATTCGTCAGTCGGGAAACGCAAGCGGCCTGCTCAAAGCATGAGTCCAGAGAGTGGGTCGGATACAAACATCAAGGACTCTACTGAAAAGAAGACTGAAGAATCACCAGACATCGATGGAAGTACAAAACCGTCTACTCCGACATCAGAGGCGCCATCTGCTGTTCGAGAAGACAACAACAAATCATTAAACCCGTCTACTGACATTAAATTAAATACACCAATCAAATCAGATTCAAGTAAATCAAAATCAAAAATACCCGGTGTCGTAACACCACAACCAACAAAATCAGCGCAACTTTCGTCTGTGAAAGCCAAGGAAACCCCCAAACAATCAACTTCGTTGACAACGCAGAGTGAGACGTTGCAAACAAACTTCGTTCTTTTGTCGCCTGAGGAATTGCAAAAATCCGACGAGCCAATAATCGAAATTACGAAGATTGACCGCTTCAACAGAGAAGCACCATACATCAAGATAACATGGGCCAACGTGAGTTTTGTCGCACTTTTGGATTCAGGCGCTCAGACATGTGTAATGTCGGAGTCGTTATTTAACAAACTTAAAGCCAATATGGGTTTGGAATTGCTCGAACTTCACGAAACAGTGCGTACAGCGGCCGATGACAAAATTCCAGTTAAGGGATCTGTTAAACTGTCGGTGCGCGCACCTTTGGCCATCATTTCTTTCATTTGCTTAATTATACCCAAAACATCAGAGGACCTTCTGCTGGGAAGAGATTTCTGCAGAGCGGTTGGTCTGTGCGCAGACTTTGAATTGTGCCAGTGGTATTTGAAGGGATCACCGGAGCGAAGACAATTCATGACTTTAGAACAAGCTAATAAGTCGGAATCTGTTCTTTTGTTCCCCATCAAGAAGCCCGATGATACAAAGGACAGCATTAAGGATGTACCCAAGGTAGAAATTAATAACATTAATTGTATTCTTCTAGAACATCGACCTTTGTCACAAGAGATTTTCGAATATCCAAATGACGATGCTCAGCACCAAATCAAGAGGATTCGGAATCGTACACGAGATCAATGGTCATTGATATGGTCACCAAAGAGGAAGGATTCCATTAAAAAATCAAGAAAATTCAATTCATCATTGTTTTCAACGCTTAGCCAACGCAGACGTGCAAGACGACAGCGAAGACGCCTTTATGAATTGTCACCAACAATAAAACAACTTAACACGCAGGGAAGACAGCTTTTGCGTCGTGTAGATGAAAATGCGCTCATGGCCAGAGTACACGATCATCCGACGATTTCGGAGCCACCTCTGGATGTTAATGTACTACAATATCAACCAAGCAGTGATCCAACACAACTGGACTGGATTTACGACCAGCTGTGGTCATCATTGACGGTACCCCAAATTCGTTTATTGATTCAGACTCTTCGACCAATTTCGAAAGTGTTTCGCGAAGAGGTTGGATTATGTAACAACACTCAGTTTGAAGTAAATTTAAAACCGGACTTTAGACCAATTCATGTGCCTGTAAGACCCGTTAACCCAGCAAAAAAGATGGTAATTGACGCTTATTTGGATCAAAAACTAAAACAAGGCATTATTCGTCGATCAAAAAGTGATTGTGCGGTGGCGCCTGTTGTTGTTCCAAAAAAGACTGGAGACTGGCGTACAGCCATGGATTTTAGACCAATGAATGCTCAAACTTTACCAGATGTCTACCCATTACCCGACATCGATAATATATTTTCTTATTTAGGAGGATCAAATTGGTTTTCGATCATAGATGGACGAGAAGCCTTCCACCAGATTGGAGTGCGTCCGGGTGACGAGAGATTTCTCGCATTTATCACGCACAGAGGACTTTTCGAGTATGTGAGAATGCCGTTTGGACCCATTAATGGCCCAGCAACTCTACAGAGAGCCATGAACAAGACTTTGTCGAAATATCTTTACAAATTTGTGTTCGTTTATCTCGATGACGTCATAATTTTCAGCAAGACTTTCGAGGAGCATGTACAACATCTTAAAATTATTCTTCAAGCCTTGGATGAAGCGGGATTCACGATGAACGCCAACAAGACGGAATTATGTCGAACATCGCTCGAGGTTTTAGGACACATTAGGTGCGTTCAATTCCAAATGGTTTTCCCCGTTTTCGTCGTTTTCCTCGTTTTTGCTGTTTTCCAACACGGGATGTAGACGCATTTGACGTCACATTTCGAAAATCGGTTTTTTCGAAAACCGATTTCCTGAAAACTAGAAATTCGTGGTTTTCGTGGTTTTTCAAATCGTTTTCCCCCGGGCCGCCATTTTGTAATCGAATAGATCGGCGGTGGAAGCACACACAAAAATGTAGGTTTAATGTTTTAATATTGCAAATTCAATTTGTATAATTATTAGGCCTTTAAGAACGATCGAATGCGCCCAAATTTCGGGTGCATGTGCGCGATCAAATGCGGCCAATTTTCGGGCGCATTTGCGCGATCGAATGCGGCCAATTTTAGGCTAATTTCCCGCTCCCAAATGAATAACAATAATACTATCAATTTAAACAAACTTACATTACTATTAAATTAAATATATTTAAATACATTTACAGACTGAGCATGCTCCGTGGCTGTTGAAAGCTGTTGACAGCTGTTGGTAATAATGCTGCTCAATGTTGAAAACCGTTTTCATCGTTTTCGGAAAACGACGAAAAACGGTTTTTGAAAGCCATTTTAGAATTGAATGCACCTATTGTGGAGTCTGGACACATTAAACCAAATCCGAATAAGGTGACGGCAATTCAATATTTTCCGGCGCCTACCAATATCAAAGAATTACAAAGATTCAAAGGAATGATTGGCTATTATCAGTCATTTTTCCCAAATTATTCAAAAACATGCGAGGTGTTTCGCCCTTTGCTCAAAAAAGATTCCGAGTGGAAATGGACGATTCAACACCAAGAAGCATTTGATTCACTCAAGAGAGGATTGGCAGAACCAACTCTACACCGGAAGTTCCCAGATTGGACCAAGCCATACATATTACAGACAGACGCCAGCTATTCGGGTTTGGGCGCTGCACTTATGCAACTCAATGATCAAGGTGAGCGAACACCAATCGCCTTTGCATCACGTGCATTAAATTCTGCTGAGAAGAATTACAGCGTCACCGAGATTGAATGCTTGGCGGCGGTTTGGGCGGTCAAGAGATTTCGGGTGTATCTTGAGATGATGAATTTTTATTTGGAAAGCGATCATTTGTCGTTAAAGTGGCTTTTCCAGCAGCGAGAACCAAAAGGACGCCTGGCACGATGGGTTTTGTCCCTCAGTGAGTATGGATTCACATTTCTTTACTGTTCGGGAGCACAGAATCGTGTTGCGGATGCTTTGAGCCGTGCGCCTGTGGAACCATCGGAACCATTGGATGCGGACGACTCGCCTCTCGTTGATGAAACATGCTACATCGCCTATTTTGACGACCCAAATGATTGGCCAAAATTACCAATAATCAACATTATTGGAGTTGGATTAGCTGCGGCACAACAACGAAATGACGCAGCTGTGATGACGAGAGCGCAGAGACGACAACAGCAAGTTAAACCAAAATTGGGCAGGCCAAAGGGTTCTAAAAGTAAGAAGAGACCGCCACCAAATTATCAGGTATTAACTCGAGCCAGAGCACGTCAGCAGGCACAGGTTTCGACGCCTCATGGAGCTGACGCACCACTATCGCCTTTGATATCGCCCTTGCCATCGCCAAATTTGCCGACTACATCGTGTCCAACCCCTAATATGTTGAGCCCACCTGCAGGACCATCCGGAGCTGCACGACCGAATTTTGACGGATATGGAGGTCCGGATTCGGATTCGTCGGACGATTCAACAACATATCGACCGGCATGGATGGGACGTGCAGGATTTATTCTACAACAAGTGCGTCAAGATCGATCACAATTTCAAAGAAATGCATCGAGACGACCAATTGCTGATGAGCAACAGGACGAAGAAGAAGATGAGGCCGAACAAGCACATGATGCGCCGCAGGATCACCAACCTTTTCGTCTGATACCAACAATTAACGAAATAATTTGCCGACAACACGAAGACACGTGGAGCGCCGAATTGATCGAATATCTTGATCAAGGACATTTACCCAATGACCAAGTACAAGCAGCACGTATCAAATATCGTGCCGTAGATTTTGCTATTTATAAGGGAATGTTGTGTCGCTATCCACCGATCGACATAAATAAAATTCGCCGTAGAAGACAAATCTATTTGCCCTTAGTGTTACGTGAACAATATTTCAAGGCTCTGCATTACCCGCCGAGCTGCGGACATTTAGGAGTTGAAAAAACACTTCATCGACTCCGGGCCCGAGTTTATTGGCCAAAAATGAAAGAGGACGTTTTGCTTTGGATTCAGAAATGTGAACCGTGTCAACGAGCTAAGTCGTTGAATCGCCTCCCATATGGACCAATGATTATGGCCAAACCACGACATTTGTTTCACACAATTTACATCGACTATTACGGTAAAAAGCCCCGATCGATTGGAGGACATTGTTACGCATTAGTAATTGTAGATGCCGCCAGTCGATGGTTGGATGTGAGATTGACTGAAGCATCTGACTGGAAGACAACAATCAGTGTTGTGCGCGGTACACACAACATGGACCGCGGTCCCGGTACGCGTTACTGTACCGGCCGCAAAAAAGTAACGCGGTCCCGGTACGCGTTACTTCCAACGATACCGCGGTCCCGGTACGCGTTACACCGTGTACCGCGTTCCAATACCGCGGTCCCGGTACAGTACCGAGACCGCGATTTTGCGGTACATCTCGCGGTACGCGATATTCTCGAGAAAACACGAGATTCTCGAGAAAACACGAGATTCTCGAGAAAACACGAGATTCTCGAGAAAACACGAGATTCTCGGTGCTTTCTCTCAATTTAAAAATTGTTTGTTTATTTACAAGCTTCTAAAAATAAAAATTCATATATTTTTATTGTTTATTTTAAATTTTGTAATTTTAAAAATTTAAAGTAATAATAAATAAAATAACTTGACCTTAGACTAATAAATAAATTTGTTCTTATTTTAATTCATGGCATTGGACATTGTGTTACTACTGGTAACATACTGGCCTTACTTTTTTAAAGACCAAAAAATTGAAAAAACATCATCCTACTCCTGTATTAAAAAATGGGCGCCGGCAGGTTGCTAGCGCGCATGCGTATTTACCCGGTGCTTCACAGTGAAGCACTGGCGCAAACCAACGCCATTTTTTTATGGGTTTTAGATTTTTTTAAACTGTTTTTCAACAGTTTTAATCTGGTTTCTGTGCATTTTAACAGCTTTTAATAACAAACAACATGTACAAATACATGTACATGTACAAATTTTTATCGAGGTCCAGAAAAAAAAAACTCATAATACTTTTAAATTTTTATTTTGACTCATTTACGTAATTATATATAATATATATATATATAATATAATATAAACACCAAAATAAAACAAAAATGACCAAAAAAAAAACAAAAAAACACCAAAATATAACAAAAAACACCAAAAAACACAAAATAAAACACCAAATTAAAACAAAAAAACACCAAAATAAAACAAAATAAAACACCAAATTAAAACAAAAAAACACCAAAATAAAACAAAAAATACACCAAACTAAAACAAAAAATACACACAAATAAAACAAAAAAAACACCAAAATAAAACAAAAAATACACAAAAATAAAACAAAAAAACACAAAAATAAAATTTTAAAAACAAAAATAATGCACAAAAAACAAAAAAAGACAACAAAATAAAACAAAAAGAACACAAAAAACATCAAAAACACAAAAAAACCCAAAAATACCAAAAATACCAAAATAATATATAATATAAAATATTTGGCGGTCCAAGTTTCGACCTTCCGCCTGTTGCCGATCGCTGCATTAAAGTTTAGCACTGTAAAATTGCTTCAACAATAGTAGACACTCAAATAGGTCGTCGGATAGTTTGTTCCTGTGGGGGGTCAAGATTATTTTCCCTCTACTAAATAATCTTTCCACAGGAGCACTCGAAGTCAGTGAAGTGTTGTAACGCAAGAACAATTCTTTAATCAATGGGTACTTATGCAGTGAACTGATTGTTGTATCACTGGCAATCAAGTACTCATCAACAATGAATACGGCACGACTTCTGATTTCATCTGCTGCTCGATTACGCATTACATTTAAGGAAAACAGTTCAAATCGGGAATCATCTGCACTTTTATCAAGATTCATGGGTTCCTCAACAGCTGGGTTTACTTGCGTTGTCAAAAGTTCAACTACTGCCGAAATCAACATTTGTTTCGCATTTTCGAGTTTTGGTTCCGACCTTAGCCATTTAAGTTTTAGGAAAGGAAGGGTAACCGATGCTAAAATGAATTCCTTCTGCTCGTAGTATCGCTGAAACCTCTTACTGATGCCGTTTAAGAGTGCAGTTGCCAGTGGTTGCGTATGGTTCAAACTGGGCTGTAAACGTTCGAGTCGAATAACCAAGGTTTGAATTGTCGGCAACAGAATCCCCAAAAAACATTCTTTCTCACCTTGGAGTGAGTCGAGGGCACTAACAAGATGGCTCATCACCTGCAGATATTCATTTAAGAACGCTCTCTCCAATGATGAAAGCACGACCAACTTCAGTTGCAAGTAAATCTGATTTGCTGTCGAGATGGGGAGTTCAATTATCTTTTTTACTGCACGATACCACGAATTCCACCGCGTGTTTACTGGCACAATTAATGCATGTTTGGTAAAAGTCCTAATTGTGTCGGCTCCAACTGTACTACGAGAATAGCGGTTCCACAGGTTGGCACACTTCTGAATTGAAGTTGCATAAAGTTCACAATATGAATCGGATGCAGTTGAAGCCATTTTCGCGTCAGTCGTTGCAATTAAGTTGAGTGTGTGGGCGGCGCATCGTAAATGAGGGGGTAAGTAAATGTCTTGGGTGTCAATTTCATTGTCAGCTGTTAAAACAGCATCCAAATCAAAGTCCGTGATACAAACTACTTCTGCACTTGTATATTCACTAAAACGTTCGTAATTAACAGCACCATCTTGATCCTCCTCTTCTTCAGCATCACTGGTACTTGCAGCATCTTCCTCTTCGTTCTTGTCCCCAAACTGAATTTGGAATTCATTAAACGCTTTCACAAAATTACTTCCATTATCCGTAATCGTGTGAGTAATTTTGTTTAAAATGCCAAATTTTTCAAAAACAAAAACAAGCTTTTCCGCAATTGCATTAAACGTATGGGAGCCGATCATTCTCGTGCACGCAATTCCAACTGATTTCCGTTCGAACGAATCATCGGTCAGCCAATGAGCTGTGATTCCTAAATAACTCTTGTTGTTAGCAGTCCACATATCTGCAGTCGTGCACACAAACTTTACTTTACTGAATATCGTTGTTAAGTCATGTAGAGCAGTCTCGTATTCACCTCGAATCAACCCGGTTAGTTTCTTACGACCTGGAAGCGTGGTTTTTGCCCAACCTGTGCAAAGAGCACGGAACGCTGGTTTATCGACGGCAGATAACGGCAACATCTCGTCAACAATGTATCGCACTATCAACTTATCACTTTCCTTTTCAGTTAAAGCATGTAGCATTTCAGGACGCCAGTTTGAAAGAGTGGTCTGGCGCTTAACCGATCCAACACCAACACGATTGTTTTCCCGTTGTCTCTTACGCGGTTGCACACTGGCTTTGCTTTTGGTGTATTCCTTAAACTCCATCAAATGCTGTCGTTGCAAGTGCTTGGTTAGATTCGAATTTGAATTACTTGCAGTGGATAGTATACTTTTCTTCGGACACAACTGGCATCGCGTTTGAAAGTTAAATGAGGAGCCATTCGAAAATCGCACAATTGCTTCCATTAGAAGAGGTTCTGGTTTAAAATGTTTGACCAAATACCCAAGTGTTTGTAAAATTTTGTCGTTACATTTAGTGGCACATGTTTCGAATTGATCATCATATGGAACAAGAACATCATCTTCAACTTCTTCTTCCTGTTGGTTTAACAAATCAATTGATGTGTTAAATTGAGAAACTGTTTGCGATGGTTGATTCATTATATCAAAGCTGCTGTGAGACGAGACGACACAATCGGACACTAGAAACTAGTCAACGAAGCGTATGGTTTTATTCGAACGAAACAAGGCAATTTATACAAGCAAGAAATAACGTGTGAGGATGTGATAGGCTGGTCAACGGAATTCTGATGTGATAGGCTGGCCAAAGCCCAAAGGTATTCAAATGTGGTGACCGGTCAAAGGTCAGCAAACAAAATGGCAAGGTGGTCCAATTTATACAAATGAAATGAAATGACAATCAACAATACTAGCATTAAAAATCGATTAAAAACCGATTTAAACCTAAAAAATAATTAGAAAACATAAAAAACCGATGAAAACCGTAAAAAACCATTAAAAAACCGATTAAAACTGAAAAAAAAATCATTAAAAACCACAAAAAACCGCTTAAAACTGAAAATAACTATAAGAAATCATAAAATAAAAGATTAAAACTGTTTAAAAACAGTTAAAAAACATCAAAAACCAATAAAAAAAATGGCGTCGTTGTGTGCTGCAGTGAAGCACCGGGTAAATGCAGAGTTGCCGACGTGATGGCTGGCTAGTCAAAGCCCAAAGGTATTCAAACGTGGTGACCGGTCAAAGGTCAGCAAACAAAATGGCAAGGTGATCCAATTTATACAAATGAAATGAAATGACAATCGACAATACTAGGATTAAAAATCGATTAAAAACCGATTTAAACCTAAAAAATAATTAGAAAACATAAAAAACCGATGAAAACCGTAAAAAACCATTAAAAAACCGCTTAAAACTGAAAATAACTATAAGAAATCATAAAATAAAAGATTAAAACTGTTTAAAAACAGTTAAAAAACATCAAAAACCAATAAAAAAAATGGCGTCGTTGTGTGCTGCAGTGAAGCACCGGGTAAATGCAGAGTTGCCGACGTGATGGCTAGTCAAAGCCCAAAGGTATTCAAACGTGGTGACCGGTCAAAGGTCAGCACACTCAGCAAACAAAATGGCAAGGTGGTCCAATTTATACAAATGAAATGACAATTGACAATACTAGCATTAAAAATCGATTAAAAACCGATTTAAACCTGAAAACTTTTTAGAAAGCATAAAAAACCGATGAAAACCGTAAAAAACCATTAAAAAACCGATTAAAACTGAAAAAAAATCATTAAAACCCACAAAAAACCGCTTAAAACTGAAAATAACTATAAGAAATCATAAAATAAAAGATTAAAACTGTTTAAAAACAGTTAAAAAACATCAAAAACCAATAAAAAAAATGGCGTCGTCGTGTGCTGCAGTGAAGCACCGGGTAAATACGCATGCGCACTAGCTCACTAGCAACCTGTCAGCGCGCATTTTTTAATAAAGACGATTTTTTTTAATTATTTGGTCTTTAAAAAAGTTAGGCCAGTGTGTTACCAGTAGTAACACACTTTATAGTGCCATCAATGCCATAAATTAAAATAAGAACAAATTTATTTAGTCTAAAATCAAGTTATTTATTTATTATTATTTTAAAATTTTAAAATTACAAAATATAAAGAAATGATAAAAATATATATATTTTTAGAAGCTGTGTATTCCTGGTTCCTGCAAAACGAGACAAATTAAAAACAGTTTTTAAATTTGTATGGGAAAACGAGAGAAAACACGATATTCTCGTGTTTTCTCGCGTTTTCCCGTGGACCGCGAGATGTACCGCAAAAGCGGTCCGCGTTACACGTATTTATAAAAGTACCGCGGTCCCGGTACGCGGTACTGTACCGGCCTTAAAAAAATACCGCGGTCCCGGTACTCACCATCGCAAAAGTAACGCGGTCCCGGTCCCGGTACAGTACCGCGTACCGGCGGTCCAGGACCGCCGGTACAGGACCGCGTACCGCGCACAACACTGACAACAATCAAACAATTGCAAGGATTTATTCAGCGATGGGCATTTCCAAAAGTTATCATCAGTGATAATGCGCCAGCTTTCCGATCAATGGAATTCCAGGCTGCATGTCAGAGTTTTGGCGCCATCAATATGACGGTTTACAATGGCTATAAATGCCTATTTTCTATCAAGAAAGCGCTGTTGCGCCAATATGATGGTATTTTTACAATATTCTGTGTAAAACTGATAAATGTCTAGAATAAAGTCATTTATGATGTTTCAAATACAAAGATGTTCGTTTATTAAGAATAAACACTAATTTCCACATGATACTAAAGTATCACGGCATAATTACGAAGATTCGTCTGCTAAAACCCGCATTTGTCAATGCTCCATATTGCCACTAGATGGCGCGATCGCAATTAGCGATAAATTCGAATACGAACTTGAAAACCTCATGATTAAATATAAACGTATATTTAATCAAGTGAATAAATTGTGTTAAATATTAATATAAATATATATTAAGTATCTGACATTGTTAAATACAATGTAACTTCCATTTCTGCGGGACAGAATGTTTAGCGATCAATCGGTCAACCGATCAATCTGATTGGTGGAACCCATTTCCGGTCCTGGGTATCCAGTTCCGGTTGTAACAAGGATTAGCATAATTTGCATAAATGCTCCTCCGTATCCACTTCCGGTGATACGGGATTGGAGGGATTCGTGGAACCCATGTTCCAATTGGATGACTGGATTAATCCTTAAATCCAGTCAGGTTATATAAACCCAAACAATCGGCCATTCCGCAGCTCTGTTTGATTATTTCTGTTTGGTATTGTTACTTAAGAAGTATGATTCGTTGTTCACGTAAAAAACCTTTTGGTTCTTTGTTGATTTATTCGCAAAGAACCGTTGCATGATTCTACAGAATCATGCCACCGCCGGCAATTGAAGTCGAAGTGCTGGGATTATTATGTTGCATAAATGTTACAGTCTACGGTTGCGACGCCGAAGGAGAACCCGCCGTTGTGCAATTCAGTATCCTCCGGACAGGACCAAGTTGTCTTTTTCGGTATGAACGTATTCCGTTACCACGAGTAGCATCGGTATTGTTGAGAATCGGTTCCTTCACCTGATGGTGCCAAAGCAGTCTGTTTTACAGTAACCACGAGTAGCACCAAGTGTTTGGCAAGCTGATTCTCATGGTATTCGATGCCAAAGCAGTCGGTCTATTATTAGTACCGCGAGAGATAAAACTGCTGTGCGGAGCCGCGAGCTATCGACCCCTGTGTACGTGGTACCGTCAACCACTCGATGGACGACCGTGCTGCGACGCCGGGGACGCTTGATACCGTTCTGCATGGCAAGGCGTATATTCTAATCGATGGCAATTGTGTGTTGCGACGGGAAGCTTAATCTTCATTTTATTTATAACAGCAAAACTTAAACTCGACAACCAGTTGGACCAAAATCAAGTCAGAAGACTTAATCTCATATTGAACTCAATATAACCGATAAGTTGACGACAACTTATTCCCGAAATATCTAAATAAGAATTCACAACGATATGAATTAAATATAATTCATAAGTGGAATATTGATAAGTAAATGAATACATTTACTTACACCAATATCCTCCCAAAGTTGTGGCGGTGCAGACAAAGTCAACCGCAATGCTCAGATCATTCGATTTATCGACGTGCGATAGTTTACACAGCGAACCAAGGAAACCAGCGAAGCCGTATCGGACTCCAGGACACAGCCATCCGGCTTAAGATGACATCTATAATCAGGTCGAGCGATGGGGAAACCGCTCCCATATTCCAGACCCGTAGTGATATTATTCTAGGGCCAGTTGGCCAATTCTTTGTATAGTTTAATAGCTGATTTAACTTGCCAAATGTCGGCATTAGTCCTATGTATAATTTAGCTCATCCATATTGTTTGCCAACAATAAACTGTCTTGTATTTATCTCGTATTGTATTCACTGTTTATTTATTGCGATCTCTTCCCGGTACCATTGTTAAATGGGAGTTGTGGTCGTCACCGTCACACGTGGAGGTCCCACCGAGATTAGGTTGCAATTAAATTCGATAGAATTGTAAAAGTGAATTTTGAGATAAATATTTAACTAAAAGATTTAGTTAAAAAACAGACCAGTTTCAAACCATGTTTATTTTCTTGAGAAACACCAAAACTGTCCTTTAACTAGGAATTTCGGAAGTTATAGACCTATCACACGATCACTGAAATAGGTTGCAAATTAATTCGATCGAATTGCAAAAGCGAATCTTGAATCCGATATTAACAAAAAAATTTTAGTTAAAACAGACAAATAGATTTTCAGTTTATATTTTCATGTGAAAAGTTAAACTGACGAAATGGAAACGTTTAGTGAACTCTCTTTACTATTTTCGTTCGACAATTTAAGGAATACGAAGTATTTTAAATAAGAAATCAAAAAAAGTTTCGAGTGAAATAAGAATACAGATATTTTTTTCGAAGTTTGTTTTATTTCGAAAAGCTAAAAACATACAAGTTTAGAAGGCGGACTTCTTACGAATTTATCTTTCCACCTGAAAAGTTAAAACGAAGAAAACACCGCAACTATTTGGAAATATTTACAAGAAATTAAGTTTCTTGTAACTGTACGTCGACACCGATAGCCAGCGACCACGCGCCATAGCAATACGCGTCGATCTCCGTATCAAACGCAGCAGGGAAGCTACTCAAACCTTCAACGCAAGGTGCGAACGAATGCTTGGAAATTATGGCGGACAACAGATAAAAGACAGCGGAGAAATGTTACAGAAGGTTCGTAGAGATTTATTTAAGTGTCGCGAACTAATTTTTCCACTGCCATCGGTACCAAAGATAATTTAGTTGTTGGAGAAAAACAACACACTCCATTTCGCAGAAAAGATTTGCAAATCGAAATGAATATTACCTTTATTTGAAGGAATTAACTATTTTCACAAAAAGTACATTTTTTCCTTCGGGACAATGGAAATTAAGAAAATATAAAATGGCGGCGAATGAAGTTGCCGACCACGTAGAATAGTATTTTTTACATTGAAAGTTACGAATCACGATAAACGCTTTCCCTCGGAAAAGTAAAAGGATTTCATTCAATCTTTCCTTTCGGAAATTTAACAGTGTTTTAAGTTTCCAACGATATTTGGGTCTCCCAAATTTTGAGAATTTCTAAATGAAATTTAGCTGTTTGAAAAACAACGAATATTTTTAGTAATCTAATCGGACATTTTCCCACATGATTTCTTAAAACCGGAATAACAAATCCATTTGTGGCTATGAACTTTGCCACATGAAATATTTACGGAGCGAATATTTTTTAATTGGATTGAAGCTTTAAAATCAGATAGCTGATTTAAACGAAGAAAATAAGTTTCAAAGTAATTATTTTTCTTTCGGAAAAATCAAATAAATCACCGCTGATGAAAAGTTGTATTTTTCCATTCGAAAAAACTAAGAATTGCACAAGATTTATCTTCTATTTTGAACATAGATTTTATTCGGAAAAGGAAAGATTCTAGATACATTATTTTTCTCTAAAAATTAAGAATTTAGTCAATTTTCCTAAAGGTTAATGGAATGTCATCATATATTTCGTTCGTAATTTACGTGTTAAAGTTTAATCAGAAAAACGATTGAATATGTTTTATTTGCGATAAGTAAAAGAAAGGTTCTTTAAAAATGGAATTTCGATGCAAATCCCACAGTAAAGGGAATGTTATGTGTGAGCAATTAACGAAAAGTTGGAATAACTTCATTTTATTTCATTCAAAAGTAGTTGTGAAAAATCAATTTCAAATATTTTTCAAAGAAAAATTATTTTTATCGGAAAAAAGTAATTTACATGTCCTCGCGCGGACCGAGTAGTAAACTGCTTAATTGTGACATCGATACTGTTATTGTGTCACGTGTTATACGGAATTCCAAACCAGTGAATTACGAATTTTGGCGCGATAGGAATAGAAGTTTGACAGTGAAAGTTCTCCAGATTTGCCTTTTCATTTGAAAAGTTCAAATTGAGGAAATGCTGCAGCAGATGAAGGTATTTACGACAATTGAGATTTAAATATTCTTTCATTCAAAAGATAAAAGATCTCTGCAAAAACATCTCGTTATTAGAGATAAGGGGGACGAAAATTATTAAAACGAATAATCAAAGACACGTCCTTCGTAAATATCGCAAAGGAATAACTAATTGTGAAAACAATTGTCCGCTCAGGAAAAGTGGAATTTAGCTAGATATTTTCTTTCGAAAAATCAAAGCAATTGTCATCAAAAAAGAAAGATTTGATGAATAATTTTTACCCAAAAGTCTAAAGGATTGTCGAATAGTTTTCTCCCGAAAAACAAGTACACATTTGTACCAATAACTTTATCGTTTAAAGTAAAATTTCGAATATTTTCTTTTGGAAGATTAGAGAATTAGATAATTTTTCTCGCAAAACAAATTTAAAGAATTTTAACGAATTTTTATTTGTTAAAAAAATTTGTTAAAAAAGGGGGAGATGGATGGTGAAAATTTATTTTTTCACACTCGAAAAATGGAATTTAAACCCGAAAAAGTAAAGACTTGGTCAAATTATTCTTCCTATTGGAAATGAATACACAATGTTGGGAATCGAAAATAGATTTCAATTACAAAGGAATGATTATTTGAACGATAATTGAATAAGAATAAGAAAAATTGAGAGTTTGAGAAAACTTTATTAAAGTTGTGGTTGTAACGATATCACACACTAACGGAATAATTAAAAGAAAAATATTTTTTGAAGAAAAGTTATTTAATTATTTGGATTGGTAAAAATCCCAAAGTTCAAGAAGATTGAAGTAAGTTTATTTTATTTTCATTTGAAAAATACAATATTTTACGAATGTCTTCCCGAAGGAATTTTATTTTATCGGTAAAATTGAATCTCGAAGGGAACGGACTTAGTAGAGAACTACTAAATAGATGTAACGTCCTTTATACCATTGGCCGACACTAACATCCGCCAATCAGAAGTTGGGAGATCTAGGGATCCCCAGCCCCCTGCTATTAAAGGAGGACCAGATCAGATACTGATCATTCGCATCCAGACCAGACCAGAAGACGTGTTCCAGAGTCATCTTGACCACGCCGTCCCGATTTCAGTCACGATTCGAATTTTGTGTGCCGTGTAACCTGCAAAAGCTAACACGTGTCAAACAAACGCGAAGTTTAATTTTATTTTGTCAAAAGTAAAGTTTAGAAGTGTTTCTTGTTGAAAAGTGTATTATATTCGTCTTCTTTATAA
Source organism: Strigamia acuminata (assembly GCA_949358305.1). Taxonomy (NCBI): domain Eukaryota; kingdom Metazoa; phylum Arthropoda; class Chilopoda; order Geophilomorpha; family Linotaeniidae; genus Strigamia; species Strigamia acuminata. The sequence continues at coordinate 144,307 of OX442314.1, forward strand.
ATTAAAGAATTAAAATCGTCAGATTTTGAATTTTTTTATGGCTCAAAAACCATTGAATATGATCGATCCAAAAGGAAATAATAAGCAGACAAACTTAAATTTAAGTTCTGTACCACTTGGCGATCAAACAGAAAAGATTCCCGATCATTTTACTCTGTATTGTAATCGTCATGGACTGGATAAAACCAAGTTTAAAAATATAATCGAAGCTTCAGACTATGTAAAAGCTAGGAACTGGCGAGATCGTACCCAATCTCAATCTTCACATCAAGATCCAGTACGGAATCCACAAACATACAGCCGAAACTTAGTGAATCAAGATTCTCATACTATGTTTCAAACATCCAGTAGGGGATCTAAGTTAGAAAAGTTTAAACCACCTAATTCGGTAGATAAGGGGGAAGAGAATTATAAACCTAATAATTCTCATCCAGAGAGTTCGTTAACTAACCAGTCGGTTGTTCAGAACAAATTAAAACTCGTTTACAATCGAGATCAGCTAATTTCAGTTCGATATGCTAATCCAGCTGAAGCACAACGATATGTGGCTAGCCTTAATCTGTCGATTAACCTACCGCTATCAAAAGAATTGGGAACCGTAAACAAAAGTTTTGGGCCACCAATATCAACGCAAAGGAAAGATATTCGGACTCCAAACAAACATTTGCAGTCAAATAACGTACAACAACGTGCCCGATCGCCGATCACAAACTCATGTTTGCGGACGTATGATTTGTCTACCAAGAAGAGTCCCCAGCCAAGACAATTCTACCTAACGCCCATTTCAAATCGAAAAAAGGTCAAGCAAACTTTTCCCTTGAAAAAGTATTACCAACACGATAATGAGAATGATTTTAAACCTAAAAAAGAAAGTTTTTTGACTAACCCACGGGAGATCCGGTATCAATTCGAACAGTATTGTAAACAATACCAGTTAAATTCAGCTGAATTTAAAAATATAAACGAAGCGCAACAATTCGTATTTCGAAATCAATACCGTAACCAACGACTAAAACCCGTCCCAGTCGTCAATCTGACGGAGATACAACAATTTGCGTCTGGAAAGCAACCCTGCAATATCCAGAATAATTCATCTCAACGAGAGGAATTAAGAACTTCAAAAAAGCGTTTTCGGTCACCAAGTCCAGCTGGTGATGAAGAAACTTCAAGTACAAACCAACATGTTCAAAAACTGACTGAAAACCCAGGTTTCCAATCATCAGTTCCACGACTTAGAGTCAAATATAGATCCCCTCGTTTGTTGCGGGATTTCACAATTCCAAATATGGGTCCTTTCCACGTATGGTTTTCCAATGAGGGTCCCATTCATGTATGGTTTTCCAGAGATGACCTAAAACAAAAAGTTGGGTCGTCACGGTCATTTACACTGCCAAGTGAGTACACTGTGTGTAACTGCCCAAAGAAAAAACGTCGAAAGAAATCAGTACAGCAGGCTGAGAGATCTCGGAAATTTGCAAATATGCGAGCTCAATATTTAGCAAAGAATCATGTTGATTAACATGATATGATACACAAAGATTCCCCGATTATAGTGTAAACAGAAAATCCTCTTCTAAAAATCATGACCTCTCTTCTAAAGAAAAGGGGGACAAAATATAAAAGTTAGAATTAACAAAATTTTGAAAAGTAATGCTACATTATTAAGACAACTAGTTTAATTAAATTAGTCAATTGTACAAAGAATACCAAGTGACTCCGGTCATGACAATTAAGGGGGACATTTTGATTCTTAAATTGTCAACTCTTATCATCTAAAAGCTATTTATTGTATATTTATAGCGATACATCTGACTAGGCATATGAAATAAATATTTTGTGATAACACAAATGATGATTTTATGTATGACGAAAGTTTCTTCAAAAAGAAGACTTGGAAATAAATTCTGGACTTGAATTTAGGCTATTAGAAAAGATTATTTCGGCAGAAAATCAGAACTTAGATAATTCAAGTTAGTTTATGTAAACTCAAATTCGAAATTGGAAGTCACGGTATCTCCAAGATACATCAAGTCCGAAAATAGCATTTATGCTAATTAGGAGAATAACGAAAACTCTATAAAATATTATATAGTTGTGTTATTAAGGGGGATGTATGACGGTTTACAATGGCTATAAATGCCTATTTTCTATCAAGAAAGCGCTGTTGCGCCAATATGATGGTATTTTTACAATATTCTGTGTAAAACTGATAAATGTCTAGAATAAAGTCATTTATGATGTTTCAAATACAAAGATGTTCGTTTATTAAGAATAAACACTAATTTCCACATGATACTAAAGTATCACGGCATAATTACGAAGATTCGTCTGCTAAAACCCGCATTTGTCAATGCTCCATATTGCCACTAGATGGCGCGATCGCAATTAGCGATAAATTCGAATACGAACTTGAAAACCTCATGATTAAATATAAACGTATATTTAATCAAGTGAATAAATTGTGTTAAATATTAATATAAATATATATTAAGTATCTGACATTGTTAAATACAATGTAACTTCCATTTCTGCGGGACAGAATGTTTAGCGATCAATCGGTCAACCGATCAATCTGATTGGTGGAACCCATTTCCGGTCCTGGGTATCCAGTTCCGGTTGTAACAAGGATTAGCATAATTTGCATAAATGCTCCTCCGTATCCACTTCCGGTGATACGGGATTGGAGGGATTCGTGGAACCCATGTTCCAATTGGATGACTGGATTAATCCTTAAATCCAGTCAGGTTATATAAACCCAAACAATCGGCCATTCCGCAGCTCTGTTTGATTATTTCTGTTTGGTATTGTTACTTAAGAAGTATGATTCGTTGTTCACGTAAAAAACCTTTTGGTTCTTTGTTGATTTATTCGCAAAGAACCGTTGCATGATTCTACAGAATCATGCCACCGCCGGCAATTGAAGTCGAAGTGCTGGGATTATTATGTTGCATAAATGTTACAGTCTACGGTTGCGACGCCGAAGGAGAACCCGCCGTTGTGCAATTCAGTATCCTCCGGACAGGACCAAGTTGTCTTTTTCGGTATGAACGTATTCCGTTACCACGAGTAGCATCGGTATTGTTGAGAATCGGTTCCTTCACCTGATGGTGCCAAAGCAGTCTGTTTTACAGTAACCACGAGTAGCACCAAGTGTTTGGCAAGCTGATTCTCATGGTATTCGATGCCAAAGCAGTCGGTCTATTATTAGTACCGCGAGAGATAAAACTGCTGTGCGGAGCCGCGAGCTATCGACCCCTGTGTACGTGGTACCGTCAACCACTCGATGGACGACCGTGCTGCGACGCCGGGGACGCTTGATACCGTTCTGCATGGCAAGGCGTATATTCTAATCGATGGCAATTGTGTGTTGCGACGGGAAGCTTAATCTTCATTTTATTTATAACAGCAAAACTTAAACTCGACAACCAGTTGGACCAAAATCAAGTCAGAAGACTTAATCTCATATTGAACTCAATATAACCGATAAGTTGACGACAACTTATTCCCGAAATATCTAAATAAGAATTCACAACGATATGAATTAAATATAATTCATAAGTGGAATATTGATAAGTAAATGAATACATTTACTTACACCAATATCCTCCCAAAGTTGTGGCGGTGCAGACAAAGTCAACCGCAATGCTCAGATCATTCGATTTATCGACGTGCGATAGTTTACACAGCGAACCAAGGAAACCAGCGAAGCCGTATCGGACTCCAGGACACAGCCATCCGGCTTAAGATGACATCTATAATCAGGTCGAGCGATGGGGAAACCGCTCCCATATTCCAGACCCGTAGTGATATTATTCTAGGGCCAGTTGGCCAATTCTTTGTATAGTTTAATAGCTGATTTAACTTGCCAAATGTCGGCATTAGTCCTATGTATAATTTAGCTCATCCATATTGTTTGCCAACAATAAACTGTCTTGTATTTATCTCGTATTGTATTCACTGTTTATTTATTGCGATCTCTTCCCGGTACCATTGTTAAATGGGAGTTGTGGTCGTCACCGTCACATCAATCGCTACACGGCTGTTTATCATCCACAGGGGAACTTAGCCGAGACACTAAACCAAGCATTAAAAAACTGCATTTTGGCTTATATTGAAGAGCATGTGCGCTGGGACGTTCACATTGGATATTTTGTGCTAGCAATCAACTCAGCCTATCAAGCTTCGCTTCAATATTCTCCTTATCAAATGGTGACGGGACAAGAGGCGCGTTATCCAGGTGATTTCGATTCGGACACCGACGATGGACAACCACTGCCGCCGGCACGAGCGCGAGAGACGCATGAATTGATGAGAGAATTGCGAAATAATGCCACTGCAAATTTACAAAAAGCTCAAATTAGACATAAACGTTGGTTTGATCGAAAAAGAAGACCACACGATTTCAAACCAGGCGATTTTGTGTCTGTTAAAAATCGACAATTGTCATCAGCGGACCGACAGTTTGCTGCAGGACTTCGACAGAGAACGGAAGGCGTTTACGTAATCCATAAATTAACTGGACCCAACACTGTCATTCTTATGGATAAAGATGGTCGTCGAATGCTGCCGTATAACGTCGTAGAATTGCGCCATTGGTTCAACGATGATGATGATCTAGACCAAACGGACGCAACAATGATCGAAAAACATGTTGCTGCGTTTACATCGGAAATTGAAACCATCATCGCCTCATTTTCGATAAAATAACTTAATTTCTTTTCATTTTATAATTTTATTTCTTTCTTTACTTTACCTAACCTTCTTTCTTTCTTGTGTTTATGGTTTTCCCTACTTTAAACCAAATATTTATGGAGGATAGACGCTGAAAATAGTAAGTAAAGATTAGTTTAGGAATTTGAAATTCATCAATTTAAAATGATGATACAAAAAATTTACTGAGTCCAAACTCATGCTTCTTCGAAATGCGTGATCAAATCTCGTTCACGCGAGAGGTCCGTGTCATTTTTTATGACGAGGCAACCCCGTAGCGAGACCGCGTGTATTAAAGACATGTGAGGGCACGACTTGGTCATTTCGAAATTAACTTGCGTCTAAATAGTCGCCTCTAAAACATTTAACAATCGCTAAATTTGAATTAATATTGTTAAAAATTGTGCGTCTATCAACCGTAAGTACTTTTTATCTCACAACAATTCATTTTTAATTGAATATTTTCGTTAAAATAACTTTTTCTTTCTGGAAAATTTCCATTTCTTTTAGTTTCACTTTACTATAATTTATTATGGCGTCCTACGATCCAAATGTGACAATTACGATTCCAAAACCAACGCAAAAAGGTTATCCAAAGTACCTTCCGATGCCACCAATTGAAGCTTCGGGCGAAGGACTAGTACCGCGTTTTCATCCGGACCACCCGAACGACCAAAGCTTCCCTAATTATGAACTGTGTCCAGTTTGTAGCGGGACAGGATCTGAAATTTATCAACTGCGGGCGCCACGTGAATGCCGAGCGTGTCGGGGCGGCGGTGATTTGCGCCGTTGCAAGTTTCGGAAATGGATGCGCCTTATGTTCGCGTATGTGCTTGGATATGAATCGATAGACAAAACATCGTTATCTGGAGTAGATTTTCCACCGCCAAGGATTCCATTCGGCAGTGCAAACGCCATCACTCGTTTTCGACATGCGCACGCCTCATATTTGGCGCGCATAAAGCAATTAGCAAGAGAAAAGGGAATCCGGCCTTTGATTTGGGAATATCCTGAAGGAGCCTACATAATTGCCGGCGAGCAACCTGCCGAACTTCCGGATCAGTTTGTGACGCCTGAAGGAAAGACCTACAATGTGGAATCGGGCCTGGAACTATGTTAACGGCGCCTAATGTAAAGAGCATATTCGGAGCCGGAAAGAGTTGCGGCGAACTTGCCATTTCAACATTCAAATTTACGTCCACGACACACGTACGAGGAGCGTAGTACGCATCGATTGAAGGAATACACGCAAAGGGTAACAAAGAAAATTGGAGCGGAGGCAAACCGAGACGCTCACTTCGTGACAGGACGATCTGGACAAGCTTTGGACATTTCTTCGGTCATCATCGAGGAAAACGGAGCGGTTGGAGGAGCGCCTATCGCCTTACCTGTCGTCGAATCGACTAAAGAACTTTCGTTAAACGATCAAGTGGCTAAAAAGGTAGTAAAAAATGAAGAAAACAGAAGAGAGAGAGAGAAAACTGGTAATGTCAACACGATGTCGACCCCGATCATCAAAACGGAATCGAGTGTGACGGCGGCGGAGGCGAAGCTGATCAGCGTTTCGACAGTGACCACTTCAAGCGCTGCTGCGCCGATTGTCATTCCTTATTTCTATGTCGTCAAAGACAAATCATCTTCGATTGAGACGTCCGAATCGAGCCAAGCTGCCCGATCTTTCGATGCCACCACTGTGACTCAATCGAATACGACGCCAAAGATGATGACTTCAGTCGTTGCGACATCGGTGCCGATTACATATTCTGGAATTATGACCTCAAACACAAAAATGGACACTATCACAGATTTTAACACAAAATTAATCAAAGTTGATTTTTCCCCACAGGTTGACCGAGATATTAAGGCGCTATTAAACTTCACACCGTCTTCATCCATCGCGAATATTGCTGCCGAGATTGCGAGAGATGCGGGAGAATGCGCAAAAATCCACGACATCAAGAAATTGGAGAGCAAGAGTTCAAATCCAATTGCTAAGGCCATTTCAGCGGTCTCGAGCGGATCGACGTCGTCGGAAGGATGCACATCTCTAAAGCCACGTTATCTCCAGGGATTCGACCGAAATGGATGTACGATGCGCCCGGACCGTATTTTCACCCAAATGTCTGAAATATTCCGGCGCCACGAGCTTGAGATTCTGTACCCCATGGAGAACAGGGGCCAAGGACGAATCAACCTGAGATCTGAGGGATGGAATGAACTTTTCAGGATGTCGATTAACCTGGATTTCAACGTTAGCGCCTCGGATTTCAAAACGGTCGTCGGAACGATTTTCGGACGCCTCGAAGACATTGCGAAGGAAATTGAAGCGAAAATGACCAAAGACTGTACCGGAGACGAACACTCGGTGCAGCACCTCATTGTGCACGCTGTGCACTTTAATTTAAAAGAAATCATCACCCAAATGCATCAGAGTCGTCGTGACGCCGTCAAACGATTTCGTGAGGCCGACGCGCTCAGGGAGGCCCAGCGACTGGAGGACGAGAAAAATGCGCCCACTAAGCCACCACTGGACCCAGAATTGATCATGACGGAGGATGAAATTAAGAACTTTTCAGAGAAGATTCTCATCGAGTTGGCGCCTGAAAAATTGGTGCAACAGTTTGAGGACGCAATCGCCGAAAATCCGAGATTGACAGATCCCCGAACCAGATATTCATTCCGATACGACCCCGTAGTCGTGGCGGACACAGGAAAACTCGCCTCGGAGTTGTCATCGGATATGGGTTCTTCGATGTCGGATGTCGAGTCGCTTCGCGAATCAACGGGTGACGAGGAAAACCACAAGGCATTTCTGGCGGCGCGGGAACATAATAAGATTGAAGTAATTCAGGCCGACGAACCTTTCAGACTTCCAGGAATTGGACGGGGCGGTGCAAAGGCTGGACGACGATCGCCATTGATGTCAAAGATGCCCAAGATGATTTTAACACCACCAAAGGAAAACGACGACGATCCAGGCGAGGTTGTTACGCGTGAGAGTCTGCTTGAACCACCGCAGCCCAAAGAGAAGCGTCTCGTAGAGCCAACTTGCGCTTTGGCAATCATGGAGGAGATTATTCCGATTGATGATATTTTCTATTCGCTTCTGTGGGAACCAACTATCGAATTGGTCGTCGACTGGAAAATTTTATCGCGCCTGTTCGAAACGATCATCTTCTCGGACCTTCATCTTGACCACACCAAGGGAGAAAAGGTGTTGGCCGACCTTAAACAACACTATATTAAACATTTCCTGTATCGAGTAAACAAGATTGCCCGGAAGTGCTACGCGACTTCAAAACAACAAGTAAGAGTGATTCTTGTGAAAACGGCGCTTGGACTGGTTTATTGTGCGATAGACGGTTCTGGCCCATCTGCATTTTTGAATCACAGCGTTTAAAAAATTGACTTTGGAACCTACAAGTGACTTTGCGCCTCCTAAAAACCCATATACGAACTGTTGTGTATGTGGACTTTATTTTTGTGATAATTGTGATACAAACAATGAGTGTTATAATTGTTAAAAGTGTGATTGTTATGCGCCTTGAAGAAGATTTTCCGTTAAGTTCCGTGAAAACCCAAACGCCTACGAAAGAAGATAATATTCGTTTGCGAACTTTTTATTTTGATATTTATATTTTACTAATCATTTTGCTAATCATTTTTATTAACCATTTGTAATCATTGAAATTTTATTATCTTTATATTATGATAATTGACGCTAAATCAGCGCCTAATCAATATTTTCATTTACTAATAATTTACATTTTTATAGAAATTTTGCCACTAATAAGCATTGTTAATTAATGATAAATTATTTAATCTTCTAGTCATAAAAAAAAAACAAAAAATATTATTGTTAATTCCAAGTGTTATCAAATAATTTAACAAATTTTATTATTTTATATAGAATTTAGTCGTAATTAGCGCCTAAATGTCTATTAATTCTATTGATTTTTAATCAAACGATTTTTTACAATATTCCTCTCCTAAACCCATTTGTTTGTGTTTGTTTGTTCTTGTCTGTAATTGCGCCAAGTTGTGCGCCTGTTGCGTCTGTCCAAATAAAACCCTACCTTTGTTATATGTTCATAAGTGAGATTGATATTGTTGATTCATTATTTTTATTTATCTTTATGTTCAAATTTTTACCAATTATGTTGTTAACTCCATTTAGATGTTGATTATATAAAAACCATATAATAAACATCTAGGTGGGGGGGAATGTCACGGTCCTGACTTGAGCAGTAGTAATTTTCAAAATTTTAAGCGCATTTTGCGCCCCTCCTTTAAATTTTTCCCAATTTTATTGAGAAATTGTTCTAGTTTCTTTAAATTATTTTATTTTCCCCAAATCTAAATTTATTATTTTATTTTATATTATTTTCCTTATTTTTGACATTTATCTTTAATCTGGCCTGGTTTTAATCACCCCATCCAGACAATTCATGAGAATTCTGCAATAAGTTGATATAATCGCGCTCTAAATTTGCATATTTCACCCCTGATCGCCTGTTTTCTGCTCGGTCCCCATTGGGAATTGACTTGGCCTTTGACATGTGATCAGAGGTGACTTGTTCTGTCAAGACACTTTGAACAGAGAGAATAATTTTCGCCTTCGACTAGTCAACATCTCCTGTCTTAACTAGGAAGATTTCCAAGTGCGATTTATGTTGCGTCTCAACGCATACGGTCATTATGCAGCCCGAATTCTCATGGTTGGCTATCTAACCACTACATTTATTATTTGCCCATTATTTGCGTACAAATTACTGGAAAAACGGCGTATTCGACGGTCTTAATTCGTCAATACATTTTATGCCACGACTGTGACTTCCTCCTCAGCCTAGACATTTTGAACTCATACTCGTCTCAATTGCGTATTCATTTCATTATCGACGGTTCGGCGACGTTGTCTGCGGTTTGGTACCTGTTTGCGCGTTCACCCAACGTTTGCGCGTGTTCAGGAGAAGAAACATACTCTTCGTAAGTACGCCTAGCATGTGACGACATTTTCCCTAGTGAAGAGCGATATTTTGGTCTTAATTCGAAATATCAACGTTCGCCATTTTGTACGGCGCCCGAATTGAATCCTGCACCCATATAAAACAGATTTCACGAATAGACGCTGTCTTAACCTAGCTACCACCTCCGGCAAAGTTTTAAGAGTTGCAGCGCCTGCGAACCTAAATTTTCTGGTTATCACAATCCCTGGAAATTCTTAAATTTCCGAAACCATTGTTAAAAAGTCGACTACGACGTGACAATCTTGGCGAGCTAGACAGGATTCAACTCGAAACGTGTTCTAAGAGAACACAAACCACCATTTTCTTCAGTGAAGACTGCGCAAGTATAGGTCGTTATATTTATTTAATTAATTACTTATTTTTGCCGGCACACATATTATTATTTCAACATGGCTTCACGCGACGCTTTGTCAGAGTCCAGTGTTTCGGACGTAGAAGCCGAAATAGCGCATACTACGCCACTTCCAGACTCACCTATCCATGAGTCAGACCACCAGCAAGATCTACTAGTACAACCAATTTCTACTGACGTACCATTTTCCAATCCTTGGAGGACATACGCCCAAATGGAAGCGGATCAACTCCAACATGAACGGGAAGCGGCTGCGGCACGGGATCAATGGGAGGAAAATAGACGCCATTTGCAGGAATCACTCATGGAAAGAAGACGAGTTGTGGACGGAATGCGAGCGGTTCGAGAAGAAATTCAACGAGGACCGCCGCCTACTTATCAACCTGAATTTATGCAACCGGAACCACAACAACATCGAAGGAATCCACCTGCATTGACGATGGAAGCATTGATGCGAGTATTACGAGAGGATAGAAGGGAGTTACAACACGAACTTCGCCAGGAGTTGCTCGAGTCGATGAGGCAAATTAGGCGCGAGCTGAACGACAGAGTGGAGGAATTTATCCATTCGCACAACGAGCGAACTCAGCCTGAACCACCAGCACCTGAAGCAGGTTCGGGGGCCACACGTCGTGGTCGAGAGGACGCTCGGGGAGCCGACTTTTTATTTGGAGATACTGGACGTGCGTCAGGACCACGACGCACTGGCTCTTATTCTCCGAGACGACGCCAACAACATTCACAACAGGGAGACACAACTTTCAATGTTCCACGGGACCCACCAACGAATCCTGATCCGGATTCCGCTCAAAGAGGTGACCAAGGCATACCACTCAGCGCCTCAAGACAGCAGCCTCACACGAGATCTCAACTCTCGTTGGAGTCGGAAGATCAGCGTCAAGCCGCTCAGGTTGGAAGGTATAAACTTAAAGTTGAAAAAATTCCATACTTTGACCCGGATGAAGCTACTTTCGACACAGTGGACTTGTTCCTGGGTAAGCTATATGCGCACATGTTTACCATGGGAGCACCGGAAGGAATATATTTGAAAGTATACGTGGTTCTCGCGCTTCGAAATAGAGCGCAGCGTTGGTGGATGGCTCTGACTCCAAAACCAAACAATTGGGAGGACTTTGAATTAGTTTTCAGGCAGGTATTTTCCATTAATTCAGCTTTAGCTAATGTTAAGTTGTCTCAGCGCAAACAAAAGCCAGGGGAATCAACTATGTCGTTCCTCAGCGAGATGATTCATTATTTAAACATTGCTGGATACAAGGATAAGGGCTTGCAGTGGGAACGAGTTCAGGGCATGATGCAAACTCAGGTCGTACAATTAATGCGCTCTTGGTGCATCAGGACAATCGACGACGCAGTCAAAATGGGCAACGACGTCGATAATCGCCTTCAGTTGGATTCGTTGCGGACTTTTGAGTACAAACAGTGCGGAGTTTCGGACCAAGAGATGCCTTTACCCGCAGGAGTGGGTCCTGCCACACGTACCAAAACGAAGGAGGAGAAGTTAAATCAACAATCTACTTCGTCCAGGTCTGGTCGTTTTTTACGATTCAACAAAGTATTTACAGCATTGCTCGAGGACATGTCGACTTGTGCGCTTGATCCGGAAGATCCCAACAGCGAGAAAACAAATAAAGACCCGCCAAAAGAGTCTGCATCAGCGGCAGCACAAAAGTCTGATGTCCACGTCATGAATGCGACTACCACGCCAACACCTAGAACGGATACACAGCACACATGTCCCAAGGACGTTGTCATTTTTCCAGCCGCTAAAGAAGCGCCTTCAGAGCCAAAGCTCCCGAAGAATGCTATGTGGAGAAAAACCCCAACGGATAAATGGTTCATGTCTGACAGGCAATCATGGAGGCCTGTGTGCCCCGTTTGCGGCAAGGAATGGATTCGTCAGTCGGGAAACGCAAGCGGCCTGCTCAAAGCATGAGTCCAGAGAGTGGGTCGGATACAAACATCAAGGACTCTACTGAAAAGAAGACTGAAGAATCACCAGACATCGATGGAAGTACAAAACCGTCTACTCCGACATCAGAGGCGCCATCTGCTGTTCGAGAAGACAACAACAAATCATTAAACCCGTCTACTGACATTAAATTAAATACACCAATCAAATCAGATTCAAGTAAATCAAAATCAAAAATACCCGGTGTCGTAACACCACAACCAACAAAATCAGCGCAACTTTCGTCTGTGAAAGCCAAGGAAACCCCCAAACAATCAACTTCGTTGACAACGCAGAGTGAGACGTTGCAAACAAACTTCGTTCTTTTGTCGCCTGAGGAATTGCAAAAATCCGACGAGCCAATAATCGAAATTACGAAGATTGACCGCTTCAACAGAGAAGCACCATACATCAAGATAACATGGGCCAACGTGAGTTTTGTCGCACTTTTGGATTCAGGCGCTCAGACATGTGTAATGTCGGAGTCGTTATTTAACAAACTTAAAGCCAATATGGGTTTGGAATTGCTCGAACTTCACGAAACAGTGCGTACAGCGGCCGATGACAAAATTCCAGTTAAGGGATCTGTTAAACTGTCGGTGCGCGCACCTTTGGCCATCATTTCTTTCATTTGCTTAATTATACCCAAAACATCAGAGGACCTTCTGCTGGGAAGAGATTTCTGCAGAGCGGTTGGTCTGTGCGCAGACTTTGAATTGTGCCAGTGGTATTTGAAGGGATCACCGGAGCGAAGACAATTCATGACTTTAGAACAAGCTAATAAGTCGGAATCTGTTCTTTTGTTCCCCATCAAGAAGCCCGATGATACAAAGGACAGCATTAAGGATGTACCCAAGGTAGAAATTAATAACATTAATTGTATTCTTCTAGAACATCGACCTTTGTCACAAGAGATTTTCGAATATCCAAATGACGATGCTCAGCACCAAATCAAGAGGATTCGGAATCGTACACGAGATCAATGGTCATTGATATGGTCACCAAAGAGGAAGGATTCCATTAAAAAATCAAGAAAATTCAATTCATCATTGTTTTCAACGCTTAGCCAACGCAGACGTGCAAGACGACAGCGAAGACGCCTTTATGAATTGTCACCAACAATAAAACAACTTAACACGCAGGGAAGACAGCTTTTGCGTCGTGTAGATGAAAATGCGCTCATGGCCAGAGTACACGATCATCCGACGATTTCGGAGCCACCTCTGGATGTTAATGTACTACAATATCAACCAAGCAGTGATCCAACACAACTGGACTGGATTTACGACCAGCTGTGGTCATCATTGACGGTACCCCAAATTCGTTTATTGATTCAGACTCTTCGACCAATTTCGAAAGTGTTTCGCGAAGAGGTTGGATTATGTAACAACACTCAGTTTGAAGTAAATTTAAAACCGGACTTTAGACCAATTCATGTGCCTGTAAGACCCGTTAACCCAGCAAAAAAGATGGTAATTGACGCTTATTTGGATCAAAAACTAAAACAAGGCATTATTCGTCGATCAAAAAGTGATTGTGCGGTGGCGCCTGTTGTTGTTCCAAAAAAGACTGGAGACTGGCGTACAGCCATGGATTTTAGACCAATGAATGCTCAAACTTTACCAGATGTCTACCCATTACCCGACATCGATAATATATTTTCTTATTTAGGAGGATCAAATTGGTTTTCGATCATAGATGGACGAGAAGCCTTCCACCAGATTGGAGTGCGTCCGGGTGACGAGAGATTTCTCGCATTTATCACGCACAGAGGACTTTTCGAGTATGTGAGAATGCCGTTTGGACCCATTAATGGCCCAGCAACTCTACAGAGAGCCATGAACAAGACTTTGTCGAAATATCTTTACAAATTTGTGTTCGTTTATCTCGATGACGTCATAATTTTCAGCAAGACTTTCGAGGAGCATGTACAACATCTTAAAATTATTCTTCAAGCCTTGGATGAAGCGGGATTCACGATGAACGCCAACAAGACGGAATTATGTCGAACATCGCTCGAGGTTTTAGGACACATTAGGTGCGTTCAATTCCAAATGGTTTTCCCCGTTTTCGTCGTTTTCCTCGTTTTTGCTGTTTTCCAACACGGGATGTAGACGCATTTGACGTCACATTTCGAAAATCGGTTTTTTCGAAAACCGATTTCCTGAAAACTAGAAATTCGTGGTTTTCGTGGTTTTTCAAATCGTTTTCCCCCGGGCCGCCATTTTGTAATCGAATAGATCGGCGGTGGAAGCACACACAAAAATGTAGGTTTAATGTTTTAATATTGCAAATTCAATTTGTATAATTATTAGGCCTTTAAGAACGATCGAATGCGCCCAAATTTCGGGTGCATGTGCGCGATCAAATGCGGCCAATTTTCGGGCGCATTTGCGCGATCGAATGCGGCCAATTTTAGGCTAATTTCCCGCTCCCAAATGAATAACAATAATACTATCAATTTAAACAAACTTACATTACTATTAAATTAAATATATTTAAATACATTTACAGACTGAGCATGCTCCGTGGCTGTTGAAAGCTGTTGACAGCTGTTGGTAATAATGCTGCTCAATGTTGAAAACCGTTTTCATCGTTTTCGGAAAACGACGAAAAACGGTTTTTGAAAGCCATTTTAGAATTGAATGCACCTATTGTGGAGTCTGGACACATTAAACCAAATCCGAATAAGGTGACGGCAATTCAATATTTTCCGGCGCCTACCAATATCAAAGAATTACAAAGATTCAAAGGAATGATTGGCTATTATCAGTCATTTTTCCCAAATTATTCAAAAACATGCGAGGTGTTTCGCCCTTTGCTCAAAAAAGATTCCGAGTGGAAATGGACGATTCAACACCAAGAAGCATTTGATTCACTCAAGAGAGGATTGGCAGAACCAACTCTACACCGGAAGTTCCCAGATTGGACCAAGCCATACATATTACAGACAGACGCCAGCTATTCGGGTTTGGGCGCTGCACTTATGCAACTCAATGATCAAGGTGAGCGAACACCAATCGCCTTTGCATCACGTGCATTAAATTCTGCTGAGAAGAATTACAGCGTCACCGAGATTGAATGCTTGGCGGCGGTTTGGGCGGTCAAGAGATTTCGGGTGTATCTTGAGATGATGAATTTTTATTTGGAAAGCGATCATTTGTCGTTAAAGTGGCTTTTCCAGCAGCGAGAACCAAAAGGACGCCTGGCACGATGGGTTTTGTCCCTCAGTGAGTATGGATTCACATTTCTTTACTGTTCGGGAGCACAGAATCGTGTTGCGGATGCTTTGAGCCGTGCGCCTGTGGAACCATCGGAACCATTGGATGCGGACGACTCGCCTCTCGTTGATGAAACATGCTACATCGCCTATTTTGACGACCCAAATGATTGGCCAAAATTACCAATAATCAACATTATTGGAGTTGGATTAGCTGCGGCACAACAACGAAATGACGCAGCTGTGATGACGAGAGCGCAGAGACGACAACAGCAAGTTAAACCAAAATTGGGCAGGCCAAAGGGTTCTAAAAGTAAGAAGAGACCGCCACCAAATTATCAGGTATTAACTCGAGCCAGAGCACGTCAGCAGGCACAGGTTTCGACGCCTCATGGAGCTGACGCACCACTATCGCCTTTGATATCGCCCTTGCCATCGCCAAATTTGCCGACTACATCGTGTCCAACCCCTAATATGTTGAGCCCACCTGCAGGACCATCCGGAGCTGCACGACCGAATTTTGACGGATATGGAGGTCCGGATTCGGATTCGTCGGACGATTCAACAACATATCGACCGGCATGGATGGGACGTGCAGGATTTATTCTACAACAAGTGCGTCAAGATCGATCACAATTTCAAAGAAATGCATCGAGACGACCAATTGCTGATGAGCAACAGGACGAAGAAGAAGATGAGGCCGAACAAGCACATGATGCGCCGCAGGATCACCAACCTTTTCGTCTGATACCAACAATTAACGAAATAATTTGCCGACAACACGAAGTATGACGGTTTACAATGGCTATAAATGCCTATTTTCTATCAAGAAAGCGCTGTTGCGCCTATATGATGGTATTTTTACAATATTCTGTGTAAAACTGATAAATGTCTAGAATAAAGTCATTTATGATGTTTCAAATACAAAGATGTTCGTTTATTAAGAATAAACACTAATTTCCACATGATACTAAAGTATCACGGCATAATTACGAAGATTCGTCTGCTAAAACCCGCATTTGTCAATGCTCCATATTGCCACTAGATGGCGCGATCGCAATTAGCGATAAATTCGAATACGAACTTGAAAACCTCATGATTAAATATAAACGTATATTTAATCAAGTGAATAAATTGTGTTAAATATTAATATAAATATATATTAAGTATCTGACATTGTTAAATACAATGTAACTTCCATTTCTGCGGGACAGAATGTTTAGCGATCAATCGGTCAACCGATCAATCTGATTGGTGGAACCCATTTCCGGTCCTGGGTATCCAGTTCCGGTTGTAACAAGGATTAGCATAATTTGCATAAATGCTCCTCCGTATCCACTTCCGGTGATACGGGATTGGAGGGATTCGTGGAACCCATGTTCCAATTGGATGACTGGATTAATCCTTAAATCCAGTCAGGTTATATAAACCCAAACAATCGGCCATTCCGCAGCTCTGTTTGATTATTTTCTGTTTGGTATTGTTACTTAAGAAATATGATTCGTTGTTCACGTAAAAAACCTTTTGGTTCTTTGTTGATTTATTCGCAAAGAACCGTTGCATGATTCTACAGAATCATGCCACCGCCGGCAATTGAAGTCGAAGTGCTGGGATTATTATGTTGCATAAATGTTACAGTCTACGGTTGCGACGCCGAAGGAGAACCCGCCGTTGTGCAATTCAGTATCCTCCGGACAGGACCAAGTTGTCTTTTTCGGTATGAACGTATTCCGTTACCACGAGTAGCATCGGTATTGTTGAGAATCGGTTCCTTCACCTGATGGTGCCAAAGCAGTCTGTTTTACAGTAACCACGAGTAGCACCAAGTGTTTGGCAAGCTGATTCTCATGGTATTCGATGCCAAAGCAGTCGGTCTATTATTAGTACCGCGAGAGATAAAACTGCTGTGCGGAGCCGCGAGCTATCGACCCCTGTGTACGTGGTACCGTCAACCACTCGATGGACGACCGTGCTGCGACGCCGGGGACGCTTGATACCGTTCTGCATGGCAAGGCGTATATTCTAATCGATGGCAATTGTGTGTTGCGACGGGAAGCTTAATCTTCATTTTATTTATAACAGCAAAACTTAAACTCGACAACCAGTTGGACCAAAATCAAGTCAGAAGACTTAATCTCATATTGAACTCAATATAACCGATAAGTTGACGACAACTTATTCCCGAAATATCTAAATAAGAATTCACAACGATATGAATTAAATATAATTCATAAGTGGAATATTGATAAGTAAATGAATACATTTACTTACACCAATATCCTCCCAAAGTTGTGGCGGTGCAGACAAAGTCAACCGCAATGCTCAGATCATTCGATTTATCGACGTGCGATGATTTACACAGCGAACCAAGGAAACCAGCGAAGCCGTATCGGACTCCAGGACACAGCCATCCGGCTTAAGATGACATCTATAATCAGGTCGAGCGATGGGGAAACCGCTCCCATATTCCAGACCCGTAGTGATATTATTCTAGGGCCAGTTGGCCAATTCTTTGTATAGTTTAATAGCTGATTTAACTTGCCAAATGTCGGCATTAGTCCTATGTATAATTTAGCCTTGATATTATTGTTTACCAACAATAAACTGTCTTGTATTTATCTCGTATTGTATTCACTGTTTATTTATTGCGATCTCTTCCCGGTACCATTGTTAAATGGGAGTTGTGGTCGTCACCGTCACACGTGGAGGTCCCACCGAGATTAGGTTGCAATTAAATTCGATAGAATTGTAAAAGTGAATTTTGAGATAAATATTTAACTAAAAGATTTAGTTAAAAAACAGACAAGTTTCAAACCATGTTTATTTTCTTGAGAAACACCAAAACAGTCCTTTAACTAGGAATTTCGGAAGTTATAGACCTATCACACGATCACTGAAATAGGTTGCAAATTAATTCGATCGAATTGCAAAAGCGAATCTTGAATCCGATATTAACTAAAAAATTTTAGTTAAAACAGACAAATAGATTTTCAGTTTATATTTTCATGTGAAAAGTTAAACTGACGAAATGGAAACGTTTAGTGAACTCTCTTTACTATTTTCGTTCGACAATTTAAGGAATACGAAGTATTTTAAATAAGAAATCAAAAAAAGTTTCGAGTGAAATAAGAATACAGATATTTTTTTTTCGAAGTTTGTTTTATTTCGAAAAGCTAAAAACATACAAGTTTAGAAGGCGGACTTCTTACGAATTTATCTTTCCACCTGAAAAGTTAAAACGAAGAAAACACCGCAACTATTTGGAAATATTTACAAGAAATTAAGTTTCTTGTAACTGTACGTCGACACCGATAGCCAGCGACCACGCGCCATAGCAATACGCGTCGATCTCCGTATCAAACGCAGCAGGGAAGCTACTCAAACCTTCAACGCAAGGTGCGAACGAATGCTTGGAAATTATGGCGGACAACAGATAAAAGACAGCGGAGAAATGTTACAGAAGGTTCGTAGAGATTTATTTAAGTGTCGCGAACTAATTTTTCCACTGCCATCGGTACCAAAGATAATTTAGTTGTTGGAGAAAAACAACACACTCCATTTCGCAGAAAAGATTTGCAAATCGAAATGAATATTACCTTTATTTGAAGGAATTAACTATTTTCACAAAAAGTACATTTTTTCCTTCGGGACAATGGAAATTAAGAAAATATAAAATGGCGGCGAATGAAGTTGCCGACCACGTAGAATAGTATTTTTTACATTGAAAGTTACGAATCACGATAAACGCTTTCCCTCGGAAAAGTAAAAGGATTTCATTCAATCTTTCCTTTCGGAAATTTAACAGTGTTTTAAGTTTCCAACGATATTTGGGTCTCCCAAATTTTGAGAATTTCTAAATGAAATTTAGCTGTTTGAAAAACAACGAATATTTTTAGTAATCTAATCGGACATTTTCCCACATGATTTCTTAAAACCGGAATAACAAATCCATTTGTGGCTATGAACTTTGCCACATGAAATATTTACGGAGCGAATATTTTTTGATTGGATTGAAGCTTTAAAATCAGATAGCTGATTTAAACGAAGAAAATAAGTTTCAAAGTAATTATTTTTCTTTCGGAAAAATCAAATAAATCACCGCTGATGAAAAGTTGTATTTTTCCATTCGAAAAAACTAAGAATTGCACAAGATTTATCTTCTATTTTGAACATAGATTTTATTCGGAAAAGGAAAGATTCTAGATACATTATTTTTCTCTAAAAATTAAGAATTTAGTCAATTTTCCTAAAGGTTAATGGAATGTCATCATATATTTCGTTCGTAATTTACGTGTTAAAGTTTAATCAGAAAAACGATTGAATATGTTTTATTTGCGATAAGTAAAAGAAAGGTTCTTTAAAAATGGAATTTCGATGCAAATCCCACAGTAAAGGGAATGTTATGTGTGAGCAATTAACGAAAAGTTGGAATAACTTCATTTTATTTCATTCAAAAGTAGTTGTGAAAAATCAATTTCAAATATTTTTCAAAGAAAAATTATTTTTATCGGAAAAAAGTAATTTACATGTCCTCGCGCGGACCGAGTAGTAAACTGCTTAATTGTGACATCGATACTGTTATTGTGTCACGTGTTATACGGAATTCCAAACCAGTGAATTACGAATTTTGGCGCGATAGGAATAGAAGTTTGACAGTGAAAGTTCTCCAGATTTGTCTTTTCATTTGAAAAGTTCAAATTGAGGAAATGCTGCAGCAGATGAAGGTATTTACGACAATTGAGATTTAAATATTCTTTCATTCAAAAGATAAAAGATCTCTGCAAAAACATCTCGTTATTAGAGATAAGGGGGACGAAAATTATTAAAACGAATAATCAAAGACACGTCCTTCGTAAATATCGCAAAGGAATAACTAATTGTGAAAACAATTGTCCGCTCAGGAAAAGTGGAATTTAGCTAGATATTTTCTTTCGAAAAATCAAAGCAATTGTCATCAAAAAAGAAAGATTTGATGAATAATTTTTACCCAAAAGTCTAAAGGATTGTCGAATAGTTTTCTCCCGAAAAACAAGTACACATTTGTACCAATAACTTTATCGTTTAAAGTAAAATTTCGAATATTTTCTTTTGGAAGATTAGAGAATTAGATAATTTTTCTCGCAAAACAAATTTAAAGAATTTTAACGAATTTTTATTTGTTAAAAAAATTTGTTAAAAAAGGGGGAGATGGATGGTGAAAATTTATTTTTTCACACTCGAAAAATGGAATTTAAACCCGAAAAAGTAAAGACTTGGTCAAATTATTCTTCCTATTGGAAATGAATACACAATGTTGGGAATCGAAAATAGATTTCAATTACAAAGGAATGATTATTTGAACGATAATTGAATAAGAATAAGAAAAATTGAGAGTTTGAGAAAACTTTATTAAAGTTGTGGTTGTAACGATATCACACACTAACGGAATAATTAAAAGAAAAATATTTTTTGAAGAAAAGTTATTTAATTATTTGGATTGGTAAAAATCCCAAAGTTCAAGAAGATTGAAGTAAGTTTATTTTATTTTCATTTGAAAAATACAATATTTTACGAATGTCTTCCCGAAGGAATTTTATTTTATCGGTAAAATTGAATCTCGAAGGGAACGGACTTAGTAGAGAACTACTAAATAGATGTAACGTCCTTTATACCATTGGCCGACACTAACATCCGCCAATCAGAAGTTGGGAGATCTAGGGATCCCCAGCCCCCTGCTATTAAAGGAGGACCAGATCAGATACTGATCATTCGCATCCAGACCAGACCAGAAGACGTGTTCCAGAGTCATCTTGACCACGCCGTCCCGATTTCAGTCACGATTCGAATTTTGTGTGCCGTGTAACCTGCAAAAGCTAACACGTGTCAAACAAACGCGAAGTTTAATTTTATTTTGTCAAAAGTAAAGTTTAGAAGTGTTTCTTGTTGAAAAGTGTATTATATTCGTCTTCTTTATAAATTAAAGAATTAAAATCGTCAGATTTTGAATTTTTTTATGGCTCAAAAACCATTGAATATGATCGATCCAAAAGGAAATAATAAGCAGACAAACTTAAATTTAAGTTCTGTACCACTTGGCGATCAAACAGAAAAGATTCCCGATCATTTTACTCTGTATTGTAATCGTCATGGACTGGATAAAACCAAGTTTAAAAATATAATCGAAGCTTCAGACTATGTAAAAGCTAGGAACTGGCGAGATCGTACCCAATCTCAATCTTCACATCAAGATCCAGTACGGAATCCACAAACATACAGCCGAAACTTAGTGAATCAAGATTCTCATACTATGTTTCAAACATCCAGTAGGGGATCTAAGTTAGAAAAGTTTAAACCACCTAATTCGGTAGATAAGGGGGAAGAGAATTATAAACCTAATAATTCTCATCCAGAGAGTTCGTTAACTAACCAGTCGGTTGTTCAGAACAAATTAAAACTCGTTTACAATCGAGATCAGCTAATTTCAGTTCGATATGCTAATCCAGCTGAAGCACAACGATATGTGGCTAGCCTTAATCTGTCGATTAACCTACCGCTATCAAAAGAATTGGGAACCGTAAACAAAAGTTTTGGGCCACCAATATCAACGCAAAGGAAAGATATTCGGACTCCAAACAAACATTTGCAGTCAAATAACGTACAACAACGTGCCCGATCGCCGATCACAAACTCATGTTTGCGGACGTATGATTTGTCTACCAAGAAGAGTCCCCAGCCAAGACAATTCTACCTAACGCCCATTTCAAATCGAAAAAAGGTCAAGCAAACTTTTCCCTTGAAAAAGTATTACCAACACGATAATGAGAATGATTTTAAACCTAAAAAAGAAAGTTTTTTGACTAACCCACGGGAGATCCGGTATCAATTCGAACAGTATTGTAAACAATACCAGTTAAATTCAGCTGAATTTAAAAATATAAACGAAGCGCAACAATTCGTATTTCGAAATCAATACCGTAACCAACGACTAAAACCCGTCCCAGTCGTCAATCTGACGGAGATACAACAATTTGCGTCTGGAAAGCAACCCTGCAATATCCAGAATAATTCATCTCAACGAGAGGAATTAAGAACTTCAAAAAAGCGTTTTCGGTCACCAAGTCCAGCTGGTGATGAAGAAACTTCAAATACAAACCAACATGTTCAAAAACTGACTGAAAACCCAGGTTTCCAATCATCAGTTCCACGACTTAGAGTCAAATATAGATCCCCTCGTTTGTTGCGGGATTTCACAATTCCAAATATGGGTCCTTTCCACGTATGGTTTTCCAATGAGGGTCCCATTCATGTATGGTTTTCCAGAGATGACCTAAAACAAAAAGTTGGGTCGTCACGGTCATTTACACTGCCAAGTCAGTACACTGTATGTAACTGCCCAAAGGAAAAACGTCGAAAGAAATCAGTACAGCAGGCTGAGAGATCTCGGAAATTCGCAAATATGCGAGCTCAATATTTAGCAAAGAATCATGTTGATTAACATGATATGATACACAAAGATTCCCCGATTATAGTGTAAACAGAAAATCCTCTTCTAAAAATCATGACCTCTCTTCTAAAGAAAAGGGGGACAAAATATAAAGTTAAAATTAACAATTCTCGAAAAGTAATATTACAGTATTAAAAGACAACTTGTTTAAATTAAAATTAGTCAATTGTACAAAGAATACCAAGTGACTCCGGTCATGACAATTAAGGGGGACATTTTGATTCTTAAATTGTCAACTCTTATCATCTAAAAGCTATTTATTGTATATTTATAGCGATACATCTGACTAGGCATATGAAATAAATATTTTGTGATAACACAAATGATGATTTTATGTATGACGAAAGTTTCTTCAAAAAGAAGACTTGGAAATAAATTCTGGACTTGAATTTAGGCTATTAGAAAAGATTATTTCGGCAGAAAATCAGAACTTAGATAATTCAAGTTAGTTTATGTAAACTCAAATTCGAAATTGGAAGTCACGGTATCTCCAAGATACATCAAGTCCGAAAATAGCATTTATGCTAATTAGGAGAATAACGAAAACTCTATAAAATATTATATAGTTGTGTTATTAAGGGGGATGTATGACGGTTTACAATGGCTATAAATGCCTATTTTCTATCAAGAAAGCGCTGTTGCGCCTATATGATGGTATTTTTACAATATTCTGTGTAAAACTGATAAATGTCTAGAATAAAGTCATTTATGATGTTTCAAATACAAAGATGTTCGTTTATTAAGAATAAACACTAATTTCCACATGATACTAAAGTATCACGGCATAATTACGAAGATTCGTCTGCTAAAACCCGCATTTGTCAATGCTCCATATTGCCACTAGATGGCGCGATCGCAATTAGCGATAAATTCGAATACGAACTTGAAAACCTCATGATTAAATATAAACGTATATTTAATCAAGTGAATAAATTGTGTTAAATATTAATATAAATATATATTAAGTATCTGACATTGTTAAATACAATGTAACTTCCATTTCTGCGGGACAGAATGTTTAGCGATCAATCGGTCAACCGATCAATCTGATTGGTGGAACCCATTTCCGGTCCTGGGTATCCAGTTCCGGTTGTAACAAGGATTAGCATAATTTGCATAAATGCTCCTCCGTATCCACTTCCGGTGATACGGGATTGGAGGGATTCGTGGAACCCATGTTCCAATTGGATGACTGGATTAATCCTTAAATCCAGTCAGGTTATATAAACCCAAACAATCGGCCATTCCGCAGCTCTGTTTGATTATTTTCTGTTTGGTATTGTTACTTAAGAAATATGATTCGTTGTTCACGTAAAAAACCTTTTGGTTCTTTGTTGATTTATTCGCAAAGAACCGTTGCATGATTCTACAGAATCATGCCACCGCCGGCAATTGAAGTCGAAGTGCTGGGATTATTATGTTGCATAAATGTTACAGTCTACGGTTGCGACGCCGAAGGAGAACCCGCCGTTGTGCAATTCAGTATCCTCCGGACAGGACCAAGTTGTCTTTTTCGGTATGAACGTATTCCGTTACCACGAGTAGCATCGGTATTGTTGAGAATCGGTTCCTTCACCTGATGGTGCCAAAGCAGTCTGTTTTACAGTAACCACGAGTAGCACCAAGTGTTTGGCAAGCTGATTCTCATGGTATTCGATGCCAAAGCAGTCGGTCTATTATTAGTACCGCGAGAGATAAAACTGCTGTGCGGAGCCGCGAGCTATCGACCCCTGTGTACGTGGTACCGTCAACCACTCGATGGACGACCGTGCTGCGACGCCGGGGACGCTTGATACCGTTCTGCATGGCAAGGCGTATATTCTAATCGATGGCAATTGTGTGTTGCGACGGGAAGCTTAATCTTCATTTTATTTATAACAGCAAAACTTAAACTCGACAACCAGTTGGACCAAAATCAAGTCAGAAGACTTAATCTCATATTGAACTCAATATAACCGATAAGTTGACGACAACTTATTCCCGAAATATCTAAATAAGAATTCACAACGATATGAATTAAATATAATTCATAAGTGGAATATTGATAAGTAAATGAATACATTTACTTACACCAATATCCTCCCAAAGTTGTGGCGGTGCAGACAAAGTCAACCGCAATGCTCAGATCATTCGATTTATCGACGTGCGATGATTTACACAGCGAACCAAGGAAACCAGCGAAGCCGTATCGGACTCCAGGACACAGCCATCCGGCTTAAGATGACATCTATAATCAGGTCGAGCGATGGGGAAACCGCTCCCATATTCCAGACCCGTAGTGATATTATTCTAGGGCCAGTTGGCCAATTCTTTGTATAGTTTAATAGCTGATTTAACTTGCCAAATGTCGGCATTAGTCCTATGTATAATTTAGCCTTGATATTATTGTTTACCAACAATAAACTGTCTTGTATTTATCTCGTATTGTATTCACTGTTTATTTATTGCGATCTCTTCCCGGTACCATTGTTAAATGGGAGTTGTGGTCGTCACCGTCACAGAAGACACGTGGAGCGCCGAATTGATCGAATATCTTGATCAAGGACATTTACCCAATGACCAAGTACAAGCAGCACGTATCAAATATCGTGCCGTAGATTTTGCTATTTATAAGGGAATGTTGTGTCGCTATCCACCGATCGACATAAATAAAATTCGCCGTAGAAGACAAATCTATTTGCCCTTAGTGTTACGTGAACAATATTTCAAGGCTCTGCATTACCCGCCGAGCTGCGGACATTTAGGAGTTGAAAAAACACTTCATCGACTCCGGGCCCGAGTTTATTGGCCAAAAATGAAAGAGGACGTTTTGCTTTGGATTCAGAAATGTGAACCGTGTCAACGAGCTAAGTCGTTGAATCGCCTCCCATATGGACCAATGATTATGGCCAAACCACGACATTTGTTTCACACAATTTACATCGACTATTACGGTAAAAAGCCCCGATCGATTGGAGGACATTGTTACGCATTAGTAATTGTAGATGCCGCCAGTCGATGGTTGGATGTGAGATTGACTGAAGCATCTGACTGGAAGACAACAATCAGTGTTGTGCGCGGTACACACAACATGGACCGCGGTCCCGGTACGCGTTACTGTACCGGCCGCAAAAAAGTAACGCGGTCCCGGTACGCGTTACTTCCAACGATACCGCGGTCCCGGTACGCGTTACACCGTGTACCGCGTTCCAATACCGCGGTCCCGGTACAGTACCGAGACCGCGATTTTGCGGTACATCTCGCGGTACGCGATATTCTCGGTTCAACAAAGTATTTACAGCATTGCTCGAGGACATGTCGACTTGTGCGCTTGATCCGGAAGATCCCAACAGCGAGAAAACAAATAAAGACCCGCCAAAAGAGTCTGCATCAGCGGCAGCACAAAAGTCTGATGTCCACGTCATGAATGCGACTACCACGCCAACACCTAGAACGGATACACAGCACACATGTCCCAAGGACGTTGTCATTTTTCCAGCCGCTAAAGAAGCGCCTTCAGAGCCAAAGCTCCCGAAGAATGCTATGTGGAGAAAAACCCCAACGGATAAATGGTTCATGTCTGACAGGCAATCATGGAGGCCTGTGTGCCCCGTTTGCGGCAAGGAATGGATTCGTCAGTCGGGAAACGCAAGCGGCCTGCTCAAAGCATGAGTCCAGAGAGTGGGTCGGATACAAACATCAAGGACTCTACTGAAAAGAAGACTGAAGAATCACCAGACATCGATGGAAGTACAAAACCGTCTACTCCGACATCAGAGGCGCCATCTGCTGTTCGAGAAGACAACAACAAATCATTAAACCCGTCTACTGACATTAAATTAAATACACCAATCAAATCAGATTCAAGTAAATCAAAATCAAAAATACCCGGTGTCGTAACACCACAACCAACAAAATCAGCGCAACTTTCGTCTGTGAAAGCCAAGGAAACCCCCAAACAATCAACTTCGTTGACAACGCAGAGTGAGACGTTGCAAACAAACTTCGTTCTTTTGTCGCCTGAGGAATTGCAAAAATCCGACGAGCCAATAATCGAAATTACGAAGATTGACCGCTTCAACAGAGAAGCACCATACATCAAGATAACATGGGCCAACGTGAGTTTTGTCGCACTTTTGGATTCAGGCGCTCAGACATGTGTAATGTCGGAGTCGTTATTTAACAAACTTATAGCCAATATGGGTTTGGAATTGCTCGAACTTCACGAAACAGTGCGTACAGCGGCCGATGACAAAATTCCAGTTAAGGGATCTGTTAAACTGTCGGTGCGCGCACCTTTGGCCATCATTTCTTTCATTTGCTTAATTATACCCAAAACATCAGAGGACCTTCTGCTGGGAAGAGATTTCTGCAGAGCGGTTGGTCTGTGCGCAGACTTTGAATTGTGCCAGTGGTATTTGAAGGGATCACCGGAGCGAAGACAATTCATGACTTTAGAACAAGCTAATAAGTCGGAATCTGTTCTTTTGTTCCCCATCAAGAAGCCCGATGATACAAAGGACAGCATTAAGGATGTACCCAAGGTAGAAATTAATAACATTAATTGTATTCTTCTAGAACATCGACCTTTGTCACAAGAGATTTTCGAATATCCAAATGACGATGCTCAGCACCAAATCAAGAGGATTCGGAATCGTACACGAGATCAATGGTCATTGATATGGTCACCAAAGAGGAAGGATTCCATTAAAAAATCAAGAAAATTCAATTCATCATTGTTTTCAACGCTTAGCCAACGCAGACGTGCAAGACGACAGCGAAGACGCCTTTATGAATTGTCACCAACAATAAAACAACTTAACACGCAGGGAAGACAGCTTTTGCGTCGTGTAGATGAAAATGCGCTCATGGCCAGAGTACACGATCATCCGACGATTTCGGAGCCACCTCTGGATGTTAATGTACTACAATATCAACCAAGCAGTGATCCAACACAACTGGACTGGATTTACGACCAGCTGTGGTCATCATTGACGGTACCCCAAATTCGTTTATTGATTCAGACTCTTCGACCAATTTCGAAAGTGTTTCGCGAAGAGGTTGGATTATGTAACAACACTCAGTTTGAAGTAAATTTAAAACCGGACTTTAGACCAATTCATGTGCCTGTAAGACCCGTTAACCCAGCAAAAAAGATGGTAATTGACGCTTATTTGGATCAAAAACTAAAACAAGGCATTATTCGTCGATCAAAAAGTGATTGTGCGGTGGCGCCTGTTGTTGTTCCAAAAAAGACTGGAGACTGGCGTACAGCCATGGATTTTAGACCAATGAATGCTCAAACTTTACCAGATGTCTACCCATTACCCGACATCGATAATATATTTTCTTATTTAGGAGGATCAAATTGGTTTTCGATCATAGATGGACGAGAAGCCTTCCACCAGATTGGAGTGCGTCCGGGTGACGAGAGATTTCTCGCATTTATCACGCACAGAGGACTTTTCGAGTATGTGAGAATGCCGTTTGGACCCATTAATGGCCCAGCAACTCTACAGAGAGCCATGAACAAGACTTTGTCGAAATATCTTTACAAATTTGTGTTCGTTTATCTCGATGACGTCATAATTTTCAGCAAGACTTTCGAGGAGCATGTACAACATCTTAAAATTATTCTTCAAGCCTTGGATGAAGCGGGATTCACGATGAACGCCAACAAGACGGAATTATGTCGAACATCGCTCGAGGTTTTAGGACACATTAGGTGCGTTCAATTCCAAATGGTTTTCCCCGTTTTCGTCGTTTTCCTCGTTTTTGCTGTTTTCCAACACGGGATGTAGACGCATTTGACGTCACATTTCGAAAATCGGTTTTTTCGAAAACCGATTTCCTGAAAACTAGAAATTCGTGGTTTTCGTGGTTTTTCAAATCGTTTTCCCCCGGGCCGCCATTTTGTAATCGAATAGATCGGCGGTGGAAGCACACACAAAAATGTAGGTTTAATGTTTTAATATTGCAAATTCAATTTGTATAATTATTAGGCCTTTAAGAACGATCGAATGCGCCCAAATTTCGGGTGCATGTGCGCGATCAAATGCGGCCAATTTTCGGGCGCATTTGCGCGATCGAATGCGGCCAATTTTAGGCTAATTTCCCGCTCCCAAATGAATAACAATAATACTATCAATTTAAACAAACTTACATTACTATTAAATTAAATATATTTAAATACATTTACAGACTGAGCATGCTCCGTGGCTGTTGAAAGCTGTTGACAGCTGTTGGTAATAATGCTGCTCAATGTTGAAAACCGTTTTCATCGTTTTCGGAAAACGACGAAAAACGGTTTTTGAAAGCCATTTTAGAATTGAATGCACCTATTGTGGAGTCTGGACACATTAAACCAAATCCGAATAAGGTGACGGCAATTCAATATTTTCCGGCGCCTACCAATATCAAAGAATTACAAAGATTCAAAGGAATGATTGGCTATTATCAGTCATTTTTCCCAAATTATTCAAAAACATGCGAGGTGTTTCGCCCTTTGCTCAAAAAAGATTCCGAGTGGAAATGGACGATTCAACACCAAGAAGCATTTGATTCACTCAAGAGAGGATTGGCAGAACCAACTCTACACCGGAAGTTCCCAGATTGGACCAAGCCATACATATTACAGACAGACGCCAGCTATTCGGGTTTGGGCGCTGCACTTATGCAACTCAATGATCAAGGTGAGCGAACACCAATCGCCTTTGCATCACGTGCATTAAATTCTGCTGAGAAGAATTACAGCGTCACCGAGATTGAATGCTTGGCGGCGGTTTGGGCGGTCAAGAGATTTCGGGTGTATCTTGAGATGATGAATTTTTATTTGGAAAGCGATCATTTGTCGTTAAAGTGGCTTTTCCAGCAGCGAGAACCAAAAGGACGCCTGGCACGATGGGTTTTGTCCCTCAGTGAGTATGGATTCACATTTCTTTACTGTTCGGGAGCACAGAATCGTGTTGCGGATGCTTTGAGCCGTGCGCCTGTGGAACCATCGGAACCATTGGATGCGGACGACTCGCCTCTCGTTGATGAAACATGCTACATCGCCTATTTTGACGACCCAAATGATTGGCCAAAATTACCAATAATCAACATTATTGGAGTTGGATTAGCTGCGGCACAACAACGAAATGACGCAGCTGTGATGACGAGAGCGCAGAGACGACAACAGCAAGTTAAACCAAAATTGGGCAGGCCAAAGGGTTCTAAAAGTAAGAAGAGACCGCCACCAAATTATCAGGTATTAACTCGAGCCAGAGCACGTCAGCAGGCACAGGTTTCGACGCCTCATGGAGCTGACGCACCACTATCGCCTTTGATATCGCCCTTGCCATCGCCAAATTTGCCGACTACATCGTGTCCAACCCCTAATATGTTGAGCCCACCTGCAGGACCATCCGGAGCTGCACGACCGAATTTTGACGGATATGGAGGTCCGGATTCGGATTCGTCGGACGATTCAACAACATATCGACCGGCATGGATGGGACGTGCAGGATTTATTCTACAACAAGTGCGTCAAGATCGATCACAATTTCAAAGAAATGCATCGAGACGACCAATTGCTGATGAGCAACAGGACGAAGAAGAAGATGAGGCCGAACAAGCACATGATGCGCCGCAGGATCACCAACCTTTTCGTCTGATACCAACAATTAACGAAATAATTTGCCGACAACACGAAGACACGTGGAGCGCCGAATTGATCGAATATCTTGATCAAGGACATTTACCCAATGACCAAGTACAAGCAGCACGTATCAAATATCGTGCCGTAGATTTTGCTATTTATAAGGGAATGTTGTGTCGCTATCCACCGATCGACATAAATAAAATTCGCCGTAGAAGACAAATCTATTTGCCCTTAGTGTTACGTGAACAATATTTCAAGGCTCTGCATTACCCGCCGAGCTGCGGACATTTAGGAGTTGAAAAAACACTTCATCGACTCCGGGCCCGAGTTTATTGGCCAAAAATGAAAGAGGACGTTTTGCTTTGGATTCAGAAATGTGAACCGTGTCAACGAGCTAAGTCGTTGAATCGCCTCCCATATGGACCAATGATTATGGCCAAACCACGACATTTGTTTCACACAATTTACATCGACTATTACGGTAAAAAGCCCCGATCGATTGGAGGACATTGTTACGCATTAGTAATTGTAGATGCCGCCAGTCGATGGTTGGATGTGAGATTGACTGAAGCATCTGACTGGAAGACAACAATCAGTGTTGTGCGCGGTACACACAACATGGACCGCGGTCCCGGTACGCGTTACTGTACCGGCCGCAAAAAAGTAACGCGGTCCCGGTACGCGTTACTTCCAACGATACCGCGGTCCCGGTACGCGTTACACCGTGTACCGCGTTCCAATACCGCGGTCCCGGTACAGTACCGAGACCGCGATTTTGCGGTACATCTCGCGGTACGCGATATTCTCGAGAAAACACGAGATTCTCGAGAAAACACGAGATTCTCGAGAAAACACGAGATTCTCGAGAAAACACGAGATTCTCGGTGCTTTCTCTCAATTTAAAAATTGTTTGTTTATTTACAAGCTTCTAAAAATAAAAATTCATATATTTTTATTGTTTATTTTAAATTTTGTAATTTTAAAAATTTAAAGTAATAATAAATAAAATAACTTGACCTTAGACTAATAAATAAATTTGTTCTTATTTTAATTCATGGCATTGGACATTGTGTTACTACTGGTAACATACTGGCCTTACTTTTTTAAAGACCAAAAAATTGAAAAAACATCATCCTACTCCTGTATTAAAAAATGGGCGCCGGCAGGTTGCTAGCGCGCATGCGTATTTACCCGGTGCTTCACAGTGAAGCACTGGCGCAAACCAACGCCATTTTTTTATGGGTTTTAGATTTTTTTAAACTGTTTTTCAACAGTTTTAATCTGGTTTCTGTGCATTTTAACAGCTTTTAATAACAAACAACATGTACAAATACATGTACATGTACAAATTTTTATCGAGGTCCAGAAAAAAAAAACTCATAATACTTTTAAATTTTTATTTTGACTCATTTACGTAATTATATATAATATATATATATATAATATAATATAAACACCAAAATAAAACAAAAATGACCAAAAAAAAAACAAAAAAACACCAAAATATAACAAAAAACACCAAAAAACACAAAATAAAACACCAAATTAAAACAAAAAAACACCAAAATAAAACAAAATAAAACACCAAATTAAAACAAAAAAACACCAAAATAAAACAAAAAATACACCAAACTAAAACAAAAAATACACACAAATAAAACAAAAAAAACACCAAAATAAAACAAAAAATACACAAAAATAAAACAAAAAAACACAAAAATAAAATTTTAAAAACAAAAATAATGCACAAAAAACAAAAAAAGACAACAAAATAAAACAAAAAGAACACAAAAAACATCAAAAACACAAAAAAACCCAAAAATACCAAAAATACCAAAATAATATATAATATAAAATATTTGGCGGTCCAAGTTTCGACCTTCCGCCTGTTGCCGATCGCTGCATTAAAGTTTAGCACTGTAAAATTGCTTCAACAATAGTAGACACTCAAATAGGTCGTCGGATAGTTTGTTCCTGTGGGGGGTCAAGATTATTTTCCCTCTACTAAATAATCTTTCCACAGGAGCACTCGAAGTCAGTGAAGTGTTGTAACGCAAGAACAATTCTTTAATCAATGGGTACTTATGCAGTGAACTGATTGTTGTATCACTGGCAATCAAGTACTCATCAACAATGAATACGGCACGACTTCTGATTTCATCTGCTGCTCGATTACGCATTACATTTAAGGAAAACAGTTCAAATCGGGAATCATCTGCACTTTTATCAAGATTCATGGGTTCCTCAACAGCTGGGTTTACTTGCGTTGTCAAAAGTTCAACTACTGCCGAAATCAACATTTGTTTCGCATTTTCGAGTTTTGGTTCCGACCTTAGCCATTTAAGTTTTAGGAAAGGAAGGGTAACCGATGCTAAAATGAATTCCTTCTGCTCGTAGTATCGCTGAAACCTCTTACTGATGCCGTTTAAGAGTGCAGTTGCCAGTGGTTGCGTATGGTTCAAACTGGGCTGTAAACGTTCGAGTCGAATAACCAAGGTTTGAATTGTCGGCAACAGAATCCCCAAAAAACATTCTTTCTCACCTTGGAGTGAGTCGAGGGCACTAACAAGATGGCTCATCACCTGCAGATATTCATTTAAGAACGCTCTCTCCAATGATGAAAGCACGACCAACTTCAGTTGCAAGTAAATCTGATTTGCTGTCGAGATGGGGAGTTCAATTATCTTTTTTACTGCACGATACCACGAATTCCACCGCGTGTTTACTGGCACAATTAATGCATGTTTGGTAAAAGTCCTAATTGTGTCGGCTCCAACTGTACTACGAGAATAGCGGTTCCACAGGTTGGCACACTTCTGAATTGAAGTTGCATAAAGTTCACAATATGAATCGGATGCAGTTGAAGCCATTTTCGCGTCAGTCGTTGCAATTAAGTTGAGTGTGTGGGCGGCGCATCGTAAATGAGGGGGTAAGTAAATGTCTTGGGTGTCAATTTCATTGTCAGCTGTTAAAACAGCATCCAAATCAAAGTCCGTGATACAAACTACTTCTGCACTTGTATATTCACTAAAACGTTCGTAATTAACAGCACCATCTTGATCCTCCTCTTCTTCAGCATCACTGGTACTTGCAGCATCTTCCTCTTCGTTCTTGTCCCCAAACTGAATTTGGAATTCATTAAACGCTTTCACAAAATTACTTCCATTATCCGTAATCGTGTGAGTAATTTTGTTTAAAATGCCAAATTTTTCAAAAACAAAAACAAGCTTTTCCGCAATTGCATTAAACGTATGGGAGCCGATCATTCTCGTGCACGCAATTCCAACTGATTTCCGTTCGAACGAATCATCGGTCAGCCAATGAGCTGTGATTCCTAAATAACTCTTGTTGTTAGCAGTCCACATATCTGCAGTCGTGCACACAAACTTTACTTTACTGAATATCGTTGTTAAGTCATGTAGAGCAGTCTCGTATTCACCTCGAATCAACCCGGTTAGTTTCTTACGACCTGGAAGCGTGGTTTTTGCCCAACCTGTGCAAAGAGCACGGAACGCTGGTTTATCGACGGCAGATAACGGCAACATCTCGTCAACAATGTATCGCACTATCAACTTATCACTTTCCTTTTCAGTTAAAGCATGTAGCATTTCAGGACGCCAGTTTGAAAGAGTGGTCTGGCGCTTAACCGATCCAACACCAACACGATTGTTTTCCCGTTGTCTCTTACGCGGTTGCACACTGGCTTTGCTTTTGGTGTATTCCTTAAACTCCATCAAATGCTGTCGTTGCAAGTGCTTGGTTAGATTCGAATTTGAATTACTTGCAGTGGATAGTATACTTTTCTTCGGACACAACTGGCATCGCGTTTGAAAGTTAAATGAGGAGCCATTCGAAAATCGCACAATTGCTTCCATTAGAAGAGGTTCTGGTTTAAAATGTTTGACCAAATACCCAAGTGTTTGTAAAATTTTGTCGTTACATTTAGTGGCACATGTTTCGAATTGATCATCATATGGAACAAGAACATCATCTTCAACTTCTTCTTCCTGTTGGTTTAACAAATCAATTGATGTGTTAAATTGAGAAACTGTTTGCGATGGTTGATTCATTATATCAAAGCTGCTGTGAGACGAGACGACACAATCGGACACTAGAAACTAGTCAACGAAGCGTATGGTTTTATTCGAACGAAACAAGGCAATTTATACAAGCAAGAAATAACGTGTGAGGATGTGATAGGCTGGTCAACGGAATTCTGATGTGATAGGCTGGCCAAAGCCCAAAGGTATTCAAATGTGGTGACCGGTCAAAGGTCAGCAAACAAAATGGCAAGGTGGTCCAATTTATACAAATGAAATGAAATGACAATCAACAATACTAGCATTAAAAATCGATTAAAAACCGATTTAAACCTAAAAAATAATTAGAAAACATAAAAAACCGATGAAAACCGTAAAAAACCATTAAAAAACCGATTAAAACTGAAAAAAAAATCATTAAAAACCACAAAAAACCGCTTAAAACTGAAAATAACTATAAGAAATCATAAAATAAAAGATTAAAACTGTTTAAAAACAGTTAAAAAACATCAAAAACCAATAAAAAAAATGGCGTCGTTGTGTGCTGCAGTGAAGCACCGGGTAAATGCAGAGTTGCCGACGTGATGGCTGGCTAGTCAAAGCCCAAAGGTATTCAAACGTGGTGACCGGTCAAAGGTCAGCAAACAAAATGGCAAGGTGATCCAATTTATACAAATGAAATGAAATGACAATCGACAATACTAGGATTAAAAATCGATTAAAAACCGATTTAAACCTAAAAAATAATTAGAAAACATAAAAAACCGATGAAAACCGTAAAAAACCATTAAAAAACCGCTTAAAACTGAAAATAACTATAAGAAATCATAAAATAAAAGATTAAAACTGTTTAAAAACAGTTAAAAAACATCAAAAACCAATAAAAAAAATGGCGTCGTTGTGTGCTGCAGTGAAGCACCGGGTAAATGCAGAGTTGCCGACGTGATGGCTAGTCAAAGCCCAAAGGTATTCAAACGTGGTGACCGGTCAAAGGTCAGCACACTCAGCAAACAAAATGGCAAGGTGGTCCAATTTATACAAATGAAATGACAATTGACAATACTAGCATTAAAAATCGATTAAAAACCGATTTAAACCTGAAAACTTTTTAGAAAGCATAAAAAACCGATGAAAACCGTAAAAAACCATTAAAAAACCGATTAAAACTGAAAAAAAATCATTAAAACCCACAAAAAACCGCTTAAAACTGAAAATAACTATAAGAAATCATAAAATAAAAGATTAAAACTGTTTAAAAACAGTTAAAAAACATCAAAAACCAATAAAAAAAATGGCGTCGTCGTGTGCTGCAGTGAAGCACCGGGTAAATACGCATGCGCACTAGCTCACTAGCAACCTGTCAGCGCGCATTTTTTAATAAAGACGATTTTTTTTAATTATTTGGTCTTTAAAAAAGTTAGGCCAGTGTGTTACCAGTAGTAACACACTTTATAGTGCCATCAATGCCATAAATTAAAATAAGAACAAATTTATTTAGTCTAAAATCAAGTTATTTATTTATTATTATTTTAAAATTTTAAAATTACAAAATATAAAGAAATGATAAAAATATATATATTTTTAGAAGCTGTGTATTCCTGGTTCCTGCAAAACGAGACAAATTAAAAACAGTTTTTAAATTTGTATGGGAAAACGAGAGAAAACACGATATTCTCGTGTTTTCTCGCGTTTTCCCGTGGACCGCGAGATGTACCGCAAAAGCGGTCCGCGTTACACGTATTTATAAAAGTACCGCGGTCCCGGTACGCGGTACTGTACCGGCCTTAAAAAAATACCGCGGTCCCGGTACTCACCATCGCAAAAGTAACGCGGTCCCGGTCCCGGTACAGTACCGCGTACCGGCGGTCCAGGACCGCCGGTACAGGACCGCGTACCGCGCACAACACTGACAACAATCAAACAATTGCAAGGATTTATTCAGCGATGGGCATTTCCAAAAGTTATCATCAGTGATAATGCGCCAGCTTTCCGATCAATGGAATTCCAGGCTGCATGTCAGAGTTTTGGCGCCATCAATCGCTACACGGCTGTTTATCATCCACAGGGGAACTTAGCCGAGACACTAAACCAAGCATTAAAAAACTGCATTTTGGCTTATATTGAAGAGCATGTGCGCTGGGACGTTCACATTGGATATTTTGTGCTAGCAATCAACTCAGCCTATCAAGCTTCGCTTCAATATTCTCCTTATCAAATGGTGACGGGACAAGAGGCGCGTTATCCAGGTGATTTCGATTCGGACACCGACGATGGACAACCACTGCCGCCGGCACGAGCGCGAGAGACGCATGAATTGATGAGAGAATTGCGAAATAATGCCACTGCAAATTTACAAAAAGCTCAAATTAGACATAAACGTTGGTTTGATCGAAAAAGAAGACCACACGATTTCAAACCAGGCGATTTTGTGTCTGTTAAAAATCGACAATTGTCATCAGCGGACCGACAGTTTGCTGCAGGACTTCGACAGAGAACGGAAGGCGTTTACGTAATCCATAAATTAACTGGACCCAACACTGTCATTCTTATGGATAAAGATGGTCGTCGAATGCTGCCGTATAACGTCGTAGAATTGCGCCATTGGTTCAACGATGATGATGATCTAGACCAAACGGACGCAACAATGATCGAAAAACATGTTGCTGCGTTTACATCGGAAATTGAAACCATCATCGCCTCATTTTC
The DNA here is from genome assembly GCA_949358305.1 of Strigamia acuminata. Taxonomy (NCBI): domain Eukaryota; kingdom Metazoa; phylum Arthropoda; class Chilopoda; order Geophilomorpha; family Linotaeniidae; genus Strigamia; species Strigamia acuminata. The sequence goes on from OX442314.1 coordinate 181,435, forward strand.
GATAAAATAACTTAATTTCTTTTCATTTTATAATTTTATTTCTTTCTTTACTTTACCTAACCTTCTTTCTTTCTTGTGTTTATGGTTTTCCCTACTTTAAACCAAATATTTATGGAGGATAGACGCTGAAAATAGTAAGTAAAGATTAGTTTAGGAATTTGAAATTCATCAATTTAAAATGATGATACAAAAATTTTACTGAGTCCAAACTCATGCTTCTTCGAAATGCGTGATCAAATCTCGTTCACGCGAGAGGTCCGTGTCATTTTTTATGACGAGGCAACCCCGTAGCGAGACCGCGTGTATTAAAGACATGTGAGGGCACGACTTGGTCATTTCGAAATTAACTTGCGTCTAAATAGTCGCCTCTAAAACATTTAACAATCGCTAAATTTGAATTAATATTGTTAAAAATTGTGCGTCTATCAACCGTAAGTACTTTTTATCTCACAACAATTCATTTTTAATTGAATATTTTCGTTAAAATAACTTTTTCTTTCTGGAAAATTTCCATTTCTTTTAGTTTCACTTTACTATAATTTATTATGGCGTCCTACGATCCAAATGTGACAATTACGATTCCAAAACCAACGCAAAAAGGTTATCCAAAGTACCTTCCGATGCCACCAATTGAAGCTTCGGGCGAAGGACTAGTACCGCGTTTTCATCCGGACCACCCGAACGACCAAAGCTTCCCTAATTATGAACTGTGTCCAGTTTGTAGCGGGACAGGATCTGAAATTTATCAACTGCGGGCGCCACGTGAATGCCGAGCGTGTCGGGGCGGCGGTGATTTGCGCCGTTGCAAGTTTCGGAAATGGATGCGCCTTATGTTCGCGTATGTGCTTGGATATGAATCGATAGACAAAACATCGTTATCTGGAGTAGATTTTCCACCGCCAAGGATTCCATTCGGCAGTGCAAACGCCATCACTCGTTTTCGACATGCGCACGCCTCATATTTGGCGCGCATAAAGCAATTAGCAAGAGAAAAGGGAATCCGGCCTTTGATTTGGGAATATCCTGAAGGAGCCTACATAATTGCCGGCGAGCAACCTGCCGAACTTCCGGATCAGTTTGTGACGCCTGAAGGAAAGACCTACAATGTGGAATCGGGCCTGGAACTATGTTAACGGCGCCTAATGTAAAGAGCATATTCGGAGCCGGAAAGAGTTGCGGCGAACTTGCCATTTCAACATTCAAATTTACGTCCACGACACACGTACGAGGAGCGTAGTACGCATCGATTGAAGGAATACACGCAAAGGGTAACAAAGAAAATTGGAGCGGAGGCAAACCGAGACGCTCACTTCGTGACAGGACGATCTGGACAAGCTTTGGACATTTCTTCGGTCATCATCGAGGAAAACGGAGCGGTTGGAGGAGCGCCTATCGCCTTACCTGTCGTCGAATCGACTAAAGAACTTTCGTTAAACGATCAAGTGGCTAAAAAGGTAGTAAAAAATGAAGAAAACAGAAGAGAGAGAGAGAAAACTGGTAATGTCAACACGATGTCGACCCCGATCATCAAAACGGAATCGAGTGTGACGGCGGCGGAGGCGAAGCTGATCAGCGTTTCGACAGTGACCACTTCAAGCGCTGCTGCGCCGATTGTCATTCCTTATTTCTATGTCGTCAAAGACAAATCATCTTCGATTGAGACGTCCGAATCGAGCCAAGCTGCCCGATCTTTCGATGCCACCACTGTGACTCAATCGAATACGACGCCAAAGATGATGACTTCAGTCGTTGCGACATCGGTGCCGATTACATATTCTGGAATTATGACCTCAAACACAAAAATGGACACTATCACAGATTTTAACACAAAATTAATCAAAGTTGATTTTTCCCCACAGGTTGACCGAGATATTAAGGCGCTATTAAACTTCACACCGTCTTCATCCATCGCGAATATTGCTGCCGAGATTGCGAGAGATGCGGGAGAATGCGCAAAAATCCACGACATCAAGAAATTGGAGAGCAAGAGTTCAAATCCAATTGCTAAGGCCATTTCAGCGGTCTCGAGCGGATCGACGTCGTCGGAAGGATGCACATCTCTAAAGCCACGTTATCTCCAGGGATTCGACCGAAATGGATGTACGATGCGCCCGGACCGTATTTTCACCCAAATGTCTGAAATATTCCGGCGCCACGAGCTTGAGATTCTGTACCCCATGGAGAACAGGGGCCAAGGACGAATCAACCTGAGATCTGAGGGATGGAATGAACTTTTCAGGATGTCGATTAACCTGGATTTCAACGTTAGCGCCTCGGATTTCAAAACGGTCGTCGGAACGATTTTCGGACGCCTCGAAGACATTGCGAAGGAAATTGAAGCGAAAATGACCAAAGACTGTACCGGAGACGAACACTCGGTGCAGCACCTCATTGTGCACGCTGTGCACTTTAATTTAAAAGAAATCATCACCCAAATGCATCAGAGTCGTCGTGACGCCGTCAAACGATTTCGTGAGGCCGACGCGCTCAGGGAGGCCCAGCGACTGGAGGACGAGAAAAATGCGCCCACTAAGCCACCACTGGACCCAGAATTGATCATGACGGAGGATGAAATTAAGAACTTTTCAGAGAAGATTCTCATCGAGTTGGCGCCTGAAAAATTGGTGCAACAGTTTGAGGACGCAATCGCCGAAAATCCGAGATTGACAGATCCCCGAACCAGATATTCATTCCGATACGACCCCGTAGTCGTGGCGGACACAGGAAAACTCGCCTCGGAGTTGTCATCGGATATGGGTTCTTCGATGTCGGATGTCGAGTCGCTTCGCGAATCAACGGGTGACGAGGAAAACCACAAGGCATTTCTGGCGGCGCGGGAACATAATAAGATTGAAGTAATTCAGGCCGACGAACCTTTCAGACTTCCAGGAATTGGACGGGGCGGTGCAAAGGCTGGACGACGATCGCCATTGATGTCAAAGATGCCCAAGATGATTTTAACACCACCAAAGGAAAACGACGACGATCCAGGCGAGGTTGTTACGCGTGAGAGTCTGCTTGAACCACCGCAGCCCAAAGAGAAGCGTCTCGTAGAGCCAACTTGCGCTTTGGCAATCATGGAGGAGATTATTCCGATTGATGATATTTTCTATTCGCTTCTGTGGGAACCAACTATCGAATTGGTCGTCGACTGGAAAATTTTATCGCGCCTGTTCGAAACGATCATCTTCTCGGACCTTCATCTTGACCACACCAAGGGAGAAAAGGTGTTGGCCGACCTTAAACAACACTATATTAAACATTTCCTGTATCGAGTAAACAAGATTGCCCGGAAGTGCTACGCGACTTCAAAACAACAAGTAAGAGTGATTCTTGTGAAAACGGCGCTTGGACTGGTTTATTGTGCGATAGACGGTTCTGGCCCATCTGCATTTTTGAATCACAGCGTTTAAAAAATTGACTTTGGAACCTACAAGTGACTTTGCGCCTCCTAAAAACCCATATACGAACTGTTGTGTATGTGGACTTTATTTTTGTGATAATTGTGATACAAACAATGAGTGTTATAATTGTTAAAAGTGTGATTGTTATGCGCCTTGAAGAAGATTTTCCGTTAAGTTCCGTGAAAACCCAAACGCCTACGAAAGAAGATAATATTCGTTTGCGAACTTTTTATTTTGATATTTATATTTTACTAATCATTTTGCTAATCATTTTTATTAACCATTTGTAATCATTGAAATTTTATTATCTTTATATTATGATAATTGACGCTAAATCAGCGCCTAATCAATATTTTCATTTACTAATAATTTACATTTTTATAGAAATTTTGCCACTAATAAGCATTGTTAATTAATGATAAATTATTTAATCTTCTAGTCATAAAAAAAAAACAAAAAATATTATTGTTAATTCCAAGTGTTATCAAATAATTTAACAAATTTTATTATTTTATATAGAATTTAGTCGTAATTAGCGCCTAAATGTCTATTAATTCTATTGATTTTTAATCAAACGATTTTTTACAATATTCCTCTCCTAAACCCATTTGTTTGTGTTTGTTTGTTCTTGTCTGTAATTGCGCCAAGTTGTGCGCCTGTTGCGTCTGTCCAAATAAAACCCTACCTTTGTTATATGTTCATAAGTGAGATTGATATTGTTGATTCATTATTTTTATTTATCTTTATGTTCAAATTTTTACCAATTATGTTGTTAACTCCATTTAGATGTTGATTATATAAAAACCATATAATAAACATCTAGGTGGGGGGGAATGTCACGGTCCTGACTTGAGCAGTAGTAATTTTCAAAATTTTAAGCGCATTTTGCGCCCCTCCTTTAAATTTTTCCCAATTTTATTGAGAAATTGTTCTAGTTTCTTTAAATTATTTTATTTTCCCCAAATCTAAATTTATTATTTTATTTTATATTATTTTCCTTATTTTTGACATTTATCTTTAATCTGGCCTGGTTTTAATCACCCCATCCAGACAATTCATGAGAATTCTGCAATAAGTTGATATAATCGCGCTCTAAATTTGCATATTTCACCCCTGATCGCCTGTTTTCTGCTCGGTCCCCATTGGGAATTGACTTGGCCTTTGACATGTGATCAGAGGTGACTTGTTCTGTCAAGACACTTTGAACAGAGAGAATAATTTTCGCCTTCGACTAGTCAACATCTCCTGTCTTAACTAGGAAGATTTCCAAGTGCGATTTATGTTGCGTCTCAACGCATACGGTCATTATGCAGCCCGAATTCTCATGGTTGGCTATCTAACCACTACATTTATTATTTGCCCATTATTTGCGTACAAATTACTGGAAAAACGGCGTATTCGACGGTCTTAATTCGTCAATACATTTTATGCCACGACTGTGACTTCCTCCTCAGCCTAGACATTTTGAACTCATACTCGTCTCAATTGCGTATTCATTTCATTATCGACGGTTCGACGACGTTGTCTGCGGTTTGGTACCTGTTTGCGCGTTCACCCAACGTTTGCGCGTGTTCAGGAGAAGAAACATACTCTTCGTAAGTACGCCTAGCATGTGACGACATTTTCCCTAGTGAAGAGCGATATTTTGGTCTTAATTCGAAATATCAACGTTCGCCATTTTGTACGGCGCCCGAATTGAATCCTGCACCCATATAAAACAGATTTCACGAATAGACGCTGTCTTAACCTAGCTACCACCCCCGGCAAAGTTTTAAGAGTTGCAGCGCCTGCGAACCTAAATTTTCTGGTTATCACAATCCCTGGAAATTCTTAAATTTCCGAAACCATTGTTAAAAAGTCGACTACGACGTGACAAGTTGATCAACGACTTTGGACCCTGAAGGAGTGGGCAACCTATGCTCAAATTTTTTATTTTTTTTTCAAAAAAACTTAGAAAATTTTGAAAAAAAATTTAGAAAAATTTACAACAAAGCGATCTTAGGCCAAGAAAGGACAAGAAAGGACAAGAAAGGACAAAAAAGGACACAGATGGATTTCAGGAGCATAAAAAAAAATGATGCTTATCCTTCAATTTTTTTTTCACAAATGAAGAGATATTTAATTGCGTGATGTTATAAGGTACCAAACCGGTTCAAACTGGTTTCTAATTGAATTTTCTTAAAGGTCACATCACGGGTATACAGGGTGTCTCGCCGAACACCTACCAGGTGAATTATTTCATAATCATGTTAAATCAAAAAAACTTTTGATTATGAATTGAAGTAAATGACATGTGACGAATTCAATGAAACATGTTAAATTCATGTGACATTGTTGCATCACTGTTTTGCAACTTGTAACTTTTAAACCAACAATGGTACGCAAAAAATGTCAATTGCAAAGTTGTAGAGAACCATCTAATTAGTCTAGAACTGTTCTTAAAAAAATTATCTCTTACTGAAAAGTTTTGAGAAAAAAAGGTTTGAAATGTTAGTTTACTCAGCTTTATAACCTAAAACTATCATGTGGAATGTATTCCCAAAATAAATTATTTTCTTTCTTTTGTGTTTCCTCTCTATTACTTACAAGTATGACCCAATAAAGTGTCCTAATTGAGGATTAGCTTGGTTGCCCCAATAGTTTTAGGTTACAAAGCTGAGTTACAAAGCTGAGTAGACCAATGTTTCAAACCTTTTTTTCTCAAAACTTTTCAGTAAAAGATTATTTTTTTAAGAACAGTTCTAGACTAATTAGATGGTTCTCTACAACTTTGCAATTGACATTTTTTGCGTAGCATTGTTGGTTTAAAAGTTACGAGTTGCAAAACAGTGATGCAACAATGTCACATGAATTTAACATGTTTCATTGAATTCGTCACATGTCATTTACTTCAATTCATAATCAAACGTTTTTTTGAATTAACATGATTATGAAATAATTCACCTGGTAGGTGTTCGGCGAGACACCCTGTATAAGGAGTGACAAATCAGAATTTTTTCAGTTGATCAACGACTTTGGACCCTGAAGGAGTGGGTAACCTATGCTCAAATTTTCAGAATTTTCAAAAAAAAAAACTTAAAAAAATTTTGAAAAAAAAAAAATTTTGAAAAAAAAACTTTGAAAAATTTACAACAAAGCGATCTTAGGACAAGATAGGACAAGACAGGACAAGATAGGACAAGAAAAGGCAAGATAGGACAAGACAGGACAAGAAAAGGCAAGATAGGACAAGATAGGACAAGACAGGACAAGACAGGACAAGAAAAAGCAAGATAGGACAAGACAGGACAAGAAAAGGCAAGACAGGACAAGACGGGACAAGAAAAGGCAAGATAGGACAAGACAGGACAAGAAAAGGCAAGATAGGACAAGACAGGACAAGAAAAGGCAAGATAGGACAAGATAGGACAAGACAGGACAAGACAGGACAAGAAAAAGCAAGATAGGACAAGACAGGACAAGAAAAGGCAAGACAGGACAAGACGGGACAAGAAAAGGCAAGACAGGACAAGACGGGACAAGAAAAGGCAAGATAGGACAAGACGGAACAAGACAGGACAAGAAAAGACAAGATAGGACAAGATTTTCAAGGTAAGCAAGAGTCAGAAGTGACTGAAGTGACGGAACTAATGATGTCGGCCAGCTGATGGTACGGCTGACTTAGCTCTGGCATTCAGCTGATGTGAGTTAATTGAGCGGTTGCTGATTTGTGGCTGCTGCTGGTTGAATTGTCTGCGCCCACGGGCCAAATGACTAAAAGGGTGGTTTGTTGTTTGTTTGTTTGATCAGTCAGGCTATCCAAGTCGGCCAGTGAATGGCTCGGCGGGCTTAGCTCTGGCATCATGCTTAGTGTTTGTTTAATTTTTTTTTATTTCTTAAATTATTTTTATATAAAAAAAATGAAATCCATTTAGATTCATTCAGTGCTCAGGATGAATAGATACAAAGTCAAGAAATGCGTAGAGTTTTTAAAAGGAAAAAGAGAAAATGGACATTTATCTAAGGATTTCAAGTTAAAGATCAAGTTAGAACAACTCTTGGCAAAATGCCGAGAATATGATGATTTTGTGAACATCGAGCCTCGGCCGTATTATCTTTATAAAAATATCTTTGACGGACAAGTGCTTGACTACTTTGTCGAATTCGACGAAAGGATTTTTGACATAGAAGACGTGATGAAAGACGCCACTCCAAATATCCGTGCATTGGCAGCAGAAGTTGCAGCCAGCATGAATTCGTGCAAAGTGAGCGTTATGATGCTATTGAGATATCGGCATTCCCTGAAGACGTCGACTGATCAACATCATTGGTACCGGGCCGATCCGTTCGTGATGCATTCGGACGATGTTGACCACATTCTGGATTCAGCTGCGAAACAACTGGCCATACAAAATGCCGAATTTGTCGAAACTCACGACTATTTATATTACCTTTGTGTGAACGAGATTAAAATTGGTTTTGCTGCTTTACACCAGAAAGGTGGATGGTACAAAGATGTTCCGTCATTTCCGTTGAGTTTGAACAACGATTTGCCAGCCGTCATTCGCAATAAGAAAGCGGTGTTAACATTTAAAATTGAGTTGCAAAAGTCCTTTGTTTGGGCTGTTCTTGCATCTATACATCCTGTAGCCAATAATGCCGAACGCATATCTAATTATTTGAAGTATGAGAACGAATTGAACTTACAAGGCTTTGAATTTCTGTTGACTTACAGAAACGTAGAAAAATTCCAGTCGCAGAATCCAGATATCGAAGTGACTATTTATTTTTGGGTCAGCAATTGTGTGCAAAGATATTTGACTGTACACAGAAACAGGAAACATCACGTCGATCTATTCTTCTACGGTAACAACTGCTACGGACTTGTGAGGAATCTAAAACGTTTGCTCGGTTATTTTCCATGTCACTACTGCGATAACCAATTCAAGAGCATTGTGGGCAGAGACAAACACCTGACAGTATTCCACGCCGTTCCCGAAGAAGAAGAATCATCCTATCAGGAACTGGATGAACATCTGCGCAGTAAAAAGGCCGTCATAAATGTCCAGAACTCTGATCAAAAAAGTTTTTTGTGGTCCGTATTGGCTGCCTTGTATCCGGCGCCCGACCATGTTAGCAGAGTGGGTTATTACGTACAGTTTATGGACAAACTCAATCTCAAAGGGCTAGTTTTTCCCGTGGGGCCGAAAGGAGTGCTTACATTCGAAAGACGAAATGTAAGTTTGAACATTAATGTATTTGAGTTGCTGCCCACGTCACGGATTGTTCCGATAAAAGTGGATATTCAGACGAACCGCCTTACCACTATTAATCTACTGAAGAAACAAAATCATTACATGTGGATCAAGGATTTCTCACGACTCATGAGCGTCGGTGATGGCAACAAGCGGTATTATTGCATGAACTGTATGAATGGGTATTCCAGCGCCAAAGTGCTCGTTAAACATAAACATTACTGCGGAAAAAACACTCCTTCCGCCACTAAATGTCCTAAAGAAGGAACAATCTGTACGTTCAAGAGTGAGAAAAAAAAATATCCTATACCGTACGTTTGCTACGCTGATTTTGAGGCATTCTTAGTGCCTGATGTGGAGACCGAACCCACTTTACATTCGGACACCATTAATTCTCACGTTCCATGTGGTTATTCTTTTAAAGTGGTGTGCACGGAGAACGAAGCTTATTCCAGACCGTTACAGCTGTACAGAGGTCCGGATGCCGTCGATCATTTTTTGCAATCGTTGCGTGCAGAAATTAAAGCCGTGGTTTGTCAATTTTCTCAATTGGAAACACAATTTGATACCAAAATGATGACTCCGCTTCAATGGAACGAGTATAGAAATGCAACAACGTGTTTCTTATGCGGTGGCGAGTTCTCCGAAGATGAAGGTTGGACTAAAGTCTTGGATCACAACCATTTCACCGGAAGGTTTCGCGGAGCTGCACACGGCAAATGTAACCTTAACTACCATTGGCGGAGATCTGTGCCGGTAGTTTTCCACAATGGAAAAAGGTATAATTTTCATTTGATATTTTCACATTTGACCGTCGAGACAGAAAAAGTGACCGTCATTGCCGAAAACTCGGAACTATACAAATCATTCACGCTGAGAATCAATACCAGCGATGATCCAAAAGTGCCCCGTTACGTAACGTTAAAGTTTTTGGATAGTTTCCAATTTCTCGCGAGCAGTTTATCCAATTTGGCAAAAAAATTAGAGAAGTCACAGTTTGTTGTCTTTCGAAGCGAGTTTAAGGGCGAGGAAATTGATTTTCTGTTGAGGAAAGGAGTATACCCTTACAGATATATGACCGGTTGGTCAAAATTTCAAGAAGATAAACTTCCGCCGATAGAAGAATTTGAGAACATATCCGCTGACGAATACCAATATGCTCAGTTAGTTTGGAAAACGTTGGGAATTAAAGACATGGGCGAATATCACGATTTATATCTGAAGACTGATACTCTGTTGTTGGCGGATATATTCGAGCAGTTTAGGAAAATGTGTTTGAATCACTACAAGCTGGACCCCTGTCATTATATCACGTTTCCGAGTCTGTCTTGGGACGCAGCACTGCTCATCACCAAAGTTAAATTGGAGCTTCTGTCTGATCCAGATATGTACGTTTGTCGAACAAGGAATAAGAGGCGGTGTTGCCACAATCAGTCAACGCTATGCCAAAGCTAATAACCCTCTTCTGGCATCAGGATACGATTGTGAGAAACCAGAGAGTTACATTGTCTATTTGGATGCGAATTCCATGTATTCCTGGGCAATGAGCAAACCGTTACCCGTTGGCAACTTTGCCTTCGACGATAATTTAGCCGAATGGACGCAAGAAAGGATTTTGAAAATGGGAGAGAACGATACGATGGGATGCATCTTGGAAGTGGATTTGGGATATCCGCAAGAACTGCACTTGACCCACAATTGTCTGCCTTTGGCTCCGGAAATGATACGTTCAGCGGACGACATTTGCCCCAGATTAATCCCGCATTTGCAAGGTCGTTGTAATTACATTCTGCATTACAGAGCTCTGCAATTGTACTTGTCCTTGGGCATGACGTTGATGAAAATAAAAGGAGTGCTGACGTTTGAGCAAAAACCATGGCTGGCCAAGTATATCGAACTGAATATTGAGAAACGGAAGTCCGCTACCAGTGATTTTGAGCAGGAATTGACGAAATTAGCTAACAATTCGGTATTTGGAAAAACTCTGCAAGACGTGAGAAAATATAGACAATTTTATCTGGTGAATAATCAGAAAGACTTTGATAAACACCTCAACTACGCCGGTTTCAAAGGATATAAAGCTTTTACTAGTGGTCTGATGTTGGTTGAACGTCGAAAGCTGGAATTGACGTTAGACAAACCTATTTACAGCGGTTTAACTATCCTGGACTTGTCTAAATGCTTGCTATATGACTTTCATTACAACGTCATGAAAAAAAAATTCTCAGACAAGCTGAGATTGCTGATGACGGATACGGATAGTCTGATGTATGAAATAGAAGCTCCTTCGGTCTACTCGTTCTTTAGAGAAGAAATACCAGAAGTGATGGATCTGTCTAATTACGACCCACCCGATGGCAGAAACAGGCGTGTCATAGGATGCTTTAAAGACGAGACTGCCGGCGAGCCGATAGAAGAGTTTGTAGGGCTAAGAGCCAAATGTTACGCTTATAACGTGAACGGAAAAACGAGCATGCGGTGTAAAGGCATAAAGAAGGCCGTTGTGGAGCAAGAGCTGGACTTGGAGGCGTACAAGAAGATATTGTTCGGAGAACGGGAGGCCCACAGATTGAAATTTGAAACGATCAAATCAAAACTGCACGAACTCACAACGGTCAAGGTGGACAAATTGGCATTGTCGGCGAAAGACAAGAAGCGAGTGATATTAGAAGATTGTATTCATACCAAGGCTTATGGTTATGTTGATTAAAATTTTAATTATTAAATAAATTAAAGTGAATAAATACTTGATACGTTCCTGGTATTTTACCAACTTCCTCAGCTTGCCCTAAAACTTTGAGCATTTCTTTAGCTTTTATTTCTACCGGAGGATCGCAAACAAAATTCTGGAGTATCTTACTTTCTTCGAGGACAATGTCAGCAATCTCAACATAGTCAGGTAAGCCATCCACCAAAGTCAAATAACCAATTGTTATGTTTCTAATGCCAACTTCTGAATATACTTCAGCTGAATGCATGTTGTGCAACATAATATCTATTTTTGTAATTTCACATCTTCTAAATGTTGTAAAAACTGATGTTTCTTTATCATCATAAGAAAACCGTACATTTCCATCTTCACTGGGTGGTAGATAATTTTCAAATTTCACAATATATTTATCAACTTGTATAACTTCTTTAAATACAACATTTATAATGTCTTCTATTTCGGCTTTATTTTTATCTATGTCTGCTCTAATTTGCTCAGTGCCTTCTTTTTGTATTGTCTGTTTGATGTGTTCTATTTTTGCATTCATTTCAGCCTTATGTGCTTCTAGCATTGCTTTAATTTGCTCATCATCATCCTGTAAACCCTGTTTGATCTGCTCTATTTTTGCAACTATTTCAGCCTTATATAGATCTAGCATTGCTTTAATTTGCTCATCATCCTCTAAACTCTGTTTGATGGATTCTATTTCTGCAGCCATTTCAGCCTTATATTTATCTAGCATTGCTTTAATTTGCCCATCATCTTGTAAACTCTGCTTGATGCGCTCTATTTCTGCAGCCATTACTAGCATTGCTTTAATTTTCACATCATACTGTAAACTCTGTTTGATGTGCTCTATTTCTTCAGCCATTTCAGCCTTAAATGCTTCTAGCATTGCTTTAATTTGCTCATTGTCCTGTAAACTCTGTTTGATGTCCTCTATTTCTGCAGTCATTTCAAACTTATATGCTTCTAGCATTGCTTTAATTTGCTCATTGTTCTGTAAACTATATTTGATGGTTTCTATTTTTATAGCCATTTCAGTCTTAAGTGCAACTAGCATTGCTTTAATTTGCCCATCATCCTGAAAACTCTGTTTGATGAATTCTATTTTTGCAATCATTTCAGCCTCATGTGCATCTAGCATTGCTTTAACTTGCTCATCATCTTGTAAACTCTGTTTGTTGCGCTCTATTTCTGCAACCATTTCAGCCTTATATGCATCTAGCATTGCTTTAATTTGCTCATCATCCTGTAAACTCTGTTTGTTGCGCTCTATTTCTGCACTCATTTCAGCCTTATGTGCATCTAACATTGCTTTAATTTGCTCATCATCCTGTAAACTCTGTTTGATGCGTTCTATTTCTGCAACCATTTCAGCCTTATGGGCATCTAGCATTGCTTTAATTTGCTCATCATCCTGTAAACTCTGTTTGATCTGCTCTATTTCTGCAGTCATTTCAGCCTTATGTACATCTATGCTCGCTTTAACTCGCTCATCGTCTTGTAAACTCTGTTTGATGCGTTCTATTTCTGCAGTCATTTCAGCCTTTATTTGTCCATCATCCTGTAAACTCTGTTTGATGTGCTCTATTTCCACAGCCATTTCTGCCTTATGTGCATCTATGTTTGCTTTAACTCGGACATCGTCCTGTAAACTTTGTTTAATATGGTCGTCGACTCGAGATTTCATATCTTCCATAAGCACAGCAGAACCTGCAGCTGCCGGGTTTGGTATTCCAACGTTAAAATCTTTTTTTAGTTGTGCGATTTCGTTTCTGTGGCCAAACACCATTCGCCTAACCTGTTCGTGTTCATCATCCGTTAAATTACTTCCGTCTCGTTTGGCAATTTTTCGTGGGGTCAATCCAAATCTGTGCACTGGATTTAAGTAGAAGTCGTCTCTCGCCTTATTAACGCTCCCCATTTTTTTAATACGAATAAACACAAATGTCCGCACGTGACTTCGTCAAACGATTGATATTGATAAACGTTATATTTTATATTGTTTCCCAGGTAATGGTACAATTCAATAGGAGGCGGAAGATCGCCGAAACTATTGAAGTATAATTTATCTCGCTTATTTTTAGCGTACGCCACCCAATGGCTACCACTTTGCAGATGCTTATTCAAATTAACAATCCCGCATTCGAAGGGTCTGGCTTTGACGGGCAATGTGTCTCTGGAGAACACGCCTCTGAAGAATGGAATATTCATTTGTCTAGCCAATTTGCCCAATTGCAGGGAATCCAGTGGTTGAATCATTGCCCCATCTTTCCCGCCGCCGACGAGCCGTACGGTTTCAAGTAGAAACCTTTTCCAGTTTTGCGTATCCGTAATTTTTTTTTTTAACGACTGTCGTAGACCTTTGCCTTCAGTGGCTAAATTGTGGCGCTTGGCTTCATCGACCATTTCCTTATTTGTTTTCGCCGAGTCTACGGCTTTAGCGATCCCTGCCGCACCCCCAGCCAGTCCTCCCAATGCCCCCAATAATGGAAGCAGTAATGGAAAGAATCCACCAGTTTGTCTAACCTGTTTCGTAGGTATGCTTAGAGTCATTCCTTTCTTTTTAGAACCGGCCTTTTTTATCTTATTTATCTGTCTATCAGTAAGAGACAAGCCATGATTGCCGTTAAGTTGTTTATACTTCAATCTTAAATGTAGGGGTATCTTTTTTTTCATGGATTTGGATACCTTTCGTTGCTGATTGGGGGTTAACGCTACCTTATGTATTTTATACATCTCTTATTTTTTTATAACTTTAATATAACACTTCGATTTTGCCTTTGTCCAATTTCATATTCATCAATCTGTCGCCTATTATCAAAGCGTAGGCTTTAGTATTGGCCGGGACTGCCGTTTCAAATTTCATTTTTATTTGCACGTCGATTATGCCGGTTTTCAGCCTCTCGCTCTGTTTCGAGCAATCGATCACGATCAGCGGGTAAAGTTTCGCATAATCCCACGCGTTGAACATTATATCGGATGCGCCGTAATAATCTTTCCTGAATTGGATGCACGATCCAGAAACCTACTGAAATTGCTATTTTCAAAGTTCTCGTTCGAGTCTAGATAGGGATACCGCTCGGAGTTCAGGTACGCGTGAACTTCGTTGACTTTAACGGTGTCGAATACTGCCGTATTTTTGGTTTGGTAGTTTCTTTTATCGGTCTGAAATCCGACAATGATGTACCGCGGTTTTTCGGAAGTGCTGGTGGTTACCACTCGCCAGGCATGCTCCGTGGTTTGCGGCAAGTCCGACATTTCGAACGACCAATGACGAAACGCTAAGGGAATATTCACGCCTTTATCCATGGCTGTGAGAAGTCGACTCTTTTGCACGTCGGATGGAATAACGTGCGGCATCAACCAGTACAGTTGTTGGAGAACTATTTTACCTCCGGGTATGGCTTGTGCGGCTCCAGCCACGGTTTTGGACGCGGCTTTAAAAATGGCATCATCGTTGTGCGTTCTCATCAAAGTTAATACTTGTTTCGCGCCGTAAATGACTTTGTTATAGTCTTCGAAAAAACCCATCAGATGGGTCAGTGGCACTAACAACGAAAAGGTACCGTGCTTTTTTGGCAACAAGTTGTATAACCTGTTGGTCAAAAATAGCCCAAAGTGTGTCGATGTGATATAGGATCACATTTGATCTTTTGTTTATTAATTATCCAAGTGTATTTGTTGTGATAATTCAATTCTCGACTTCATTTATGATTATTTATATATTTACCTCGTTTTGTGTACTTAAGCATGGAGTACCATGCATTCTCTAGTTTTTTTGTTTAAGTAACGCCTAATTCCGACACCAGGTGTCATCCTTGTACTTTTCACCATCCAAGATGGCCGCGCACACGGTTTGGTGCTTGTCTGTTTCTCTCCACCTGGAAAATGGACATTTATGTAAGATTTCCTTATGTTTTATTTATTTATTTATTTATTTATTTGATCGCACTCCAAAGGAGTAAAAAGAAATGAGACACAAGTATGATACAATGATACAATGATTATTGAACCGATAATAAGTGACGATGTAGGCGCCGATGGAAATGGCGGCAATGAGACGCACACATAGCTGACGAACATTCAAGGGCAGAGGAACGAAGCTCGATGGGGAGATTGTTCCAAGACGAGAAACAACGAAATGGGTACGATTTCGACAAATATGCAGTGATATGCGTGGCAGGTTCAAACATGTGTCTACGAGTGGTGCGAACGAAGGCCTCCGGGTGGTATTGGTTGGTGATGAAATGCGCGGGATGAGCAGGGTCGCGGAGAGCATCACACAATGATGACAAATCAAAGAGGAGCAGTAGGTTGACCAATGACAATATCTTATGTTTTCTGCAGTGCGGTGTGATGTGGTCGTACCTCGGGATTTTAAAGGCGAAACGAAGCACGAGGTTATATGCAGTAATGAGGGGAATTTTAAATCTATGAGGGGACGAATTCCAAATCGGGGAAGCATACGTGATTTTAGGATGAATTTTGGTTTTAATATATGTTGACAATTCAGGCTGGGACAAAACTCGACGAAGTTTGTTAACAATGAAGCCTGACCGGGAGAGGAATTTTGTAAGGAGAGATATGTGTGGGGCAAATGTCAAGTGGGGGTCTAAGGTAAGACCAAGAATGGAAACCGAGTCGGTGGGGTTGGAGGACCGAGCATTAGGAACTCGTTTGAAAGTGACAATATTGGTTTTAGAGGGGTTGAGGCACATATCATGAGACGTATACCAGTCAGTTAGAATGGAGATGTCGGCTGAAAAGAGGTCGGAGGAAACAATATTAAGGTTTGATGGAGTCGTGCGGGATAGAAAATTGTCATCAACGAACGAACGAATGCTGGAAGTCAGTGGAAGATCCAGAACAGGATTGGAGACAATGTTGTACAGCAAAGGTCCGAGCACAGAGCCTTGGGTCACACCACGGGTAGAAGGAAAAACAGTCTTTTTGGGGTCGGAGGCAATTTGGCATGACCGGTTGGAGAGGTACGACGAAAACAGTGACAGCGGGATAGGACCAATGGAGAGCTTTTCCAACGAAGAGAGGGTATGGGAGTGAGACGGGGTATCAAAAGCCTTGGATACATCAGTTTTCGCGATGTGAACATGACGATGGGAGTCACAGCCACGAACGATTTCGAAGTAAAGAGTAAAGATGAGCTTCAGGGCGCTCGAACCGGGACGGGAACCATACTGATTAGGGGAAGAATTTTTGGTGATGGTAGGGCGGATTTGAAGGAGGATACAACGATCAGCTAATTTTGATAAGGGAGGGAGAGAAGAAATAGGGCGAAAGTTAGAGATGAGGGATTTATCACCACCTTTGTAAAGAGGAGTGATGACGGACTGTTTCCAGGCAGTGGGGTAGGTGGATGAGTCAATGATAGTATTGAAAATGTTGGTGAGGGGAAGGAGAATCGATGGCAACAGGTGTTTGATAGCAATACCAGGAATGCCGTCAGCAGAGAACTTCGATGTGAGGTTAGTATTCAGGGCAGCAAAGGCAATGTCAGCTGGAGTTACATACTTAAAGGAATTAAATGACGGTAATAAACACGGGGTTGGAGAAAAGGAAGGTGGAAAGTTAGGGATGGTAGTGTTGAGAGGGTTGTCGAGGAACTTAGCATACAACTCATAGATATTAGGGGAGTCGGGAAGACATGTAGTGGACGTCCTAGGTTTAACAAGGCGCCAAAAATTTTTTGAAGCCATGACTAGTTGACGTTTATTACGCCGTACCATAGCCTTGAAGTGGCGACAGGCAATTTTGTGATCCGTGATGCAACCAGACTTACGACGGAGGAAGAGCATAGTTTTGGTTTTTTGAAGAGTAGAAAGTTCAGCAGTCCACCAAGGTTTAGGGCGTTTGCGAGATAGGGAGGACGGGGATGCGTGTTTCAATAACAATTTACGAATTTGGGTGCAAAAGAAAGAAACTTTGAAGTCAATGTCAGTCGAAGCGGTAAGAGGCTGCCGGGGTGCCGTTCCAACGGCGAATCGTCCAAGGGCGAATCTGGCCATTCGGACGAAAGGCGAATTTTGACTTTATTCTGTCCAAAGCAGTCCCAATGGCAAATTTCTCCCAATTCGCCATTGGGACTGCTTTTGGACCTTTCTAATGGCGAATTGGTAACCGATTCGCCATTGGAAACGCAGAAACGTTTCCAATGGCGAATATGTGCGTGTTGAAATTCGCCGTTGGAAACGCAAAAACGTGTCTAATGGCGAATAGGTGTAGATTGAAATTCGCCGTTGGAAACGCAAAAACGTTTTCAATGGCGAATACGTGTAGGTTGAAATTCGCCGTTGGAAACGCAAAAACGTTCCCAATGGCGAATACGTGTAGATTGAAATTCGCCGTTGGAAACGCAAAAACGTTTCCAATGGCGAATACGTGTAGGTTGAAATTCGCCGTTGGAAACGCAAAAACGTTTCCAATGGCGAATACGTGTAGGTTGAAATTTGCCATTGGAAAGGGTTTTGCGTTTCCAACGGCGAATTGAAATTGAACGCGCCTAGTGTGTATTTAAAGTGCTTGTGAGTCTCGAGCGAACGATTTGGTTTGTTTAATTCAAAGTGACCTTTATTTGTAACTCTAACTGGACGGAATTTCGTTGAAATTTAGCAAATTCCGATGAGATTTTGCAATTTTTGAAAATTTTGGTGATTTCCGATGAACTTTACCGATTTTCGATGAAATTTCGTGATTTTCATCGAAAACTATTCGGAAAACGCGAATTTTTATACAAATTCATTCAAAAATCACTAAATTTCATCGAAAACTATTTAAAGAATGCTGTTTTTTAAGTGTTTTAAATGTTTGTGAACTTGCAAGGTGAAGGATCACTAAAATAGGTGGGTTCATTGGATGAAAATGACCAATTTCAAGTGTATTTGGTTCATTTCTATGTCAAATTGTATATAAACTCAGGTGAAATCGATTGGTTAATATACACATGATGTTTTTATAGTTAAAACAGGACCACAAATATTGAAGTTATTGAGAAAAGTTTTGGACGGAATTTCGTTGAAATTTAGCAAATTCCGATGAGATTTTGCAATTTTTGAAAATTTTGGTGATTTCCGATGAACTTTACCGATTTTCAATAAAATTTCGTGATTTTTTCAAAGATTAAACGTTTTCATCATGTTTTTAAGAAAAGAACAAATAAACAAATCAATCAATCAATCAATATCAAACAACATCTAACAACATTGATAAAATTAACGCTATATTGGAAGAGTTATTCTGATTTTGATCAATTGATTGATTGTGTTGTTATTAGGAGGGAAAAATAAGGCACGAGTAGCTGCATTCAAAAATTAAAATATTTTGTGGTTTACTTCAATTAAAAAAAAGTGACATCATCTCCAGTCCTATTTATTAAATTAAACTATATTAATAATTTATTCATAACTGTAAGTATATATTTATTATAATTATTTAAAAAAATCAAAATTTAAACTTAAAATACACTTAAACTAAAATTGTATTTTTAGTTTTGAATGCAGCTACTGAATCTCATGTGCAGTATATTACTTTTTACTACAAAGGGGTGGCCAACAACGGCTTGGGGCATTTTCCACATGTCCACTAACGAGGTCACAAAAGCAAGGTTTGATTTAGCAACAAAAATTATATTTTAACTGATTGTTGATTTGTTTATTCATTTTTGTTGTTTTTTTCTTATTAATATTCCGAAAACATTTAACACTTCCAAGAAACAATTAAAACATTAATTATTCTTTTTTTTGAAAACTTATATTTTAAAGTCTAAAAATATATCTTTTTGTTTCATTTCTTCTGGTAGAAGTTACTGGTGCTATCCTCTTGGTTATCCCTCCCCACCCCAACCTAGGGTCAATTTTGACCTCCAAAAGTATTTTTATTTTTTTTTCTCAAAAACTATTGGAATTTTTATTCTGAAATTTCATGTATTTTCATTTAACATCATAACAAACAATAAAAAAATTAATAGATTTAAAAATCGCAATAATGGAAGCAGAAATGCAAACTAAAAAATGCTCTTTTCTATCTCGAAATGAGATTTGTCTCATTCGACTGGAAATCAAAATCTCCACCTGCCTGCGTATTTTACTTTTCGATTTGGTCAAGAAAAAGTACCATTACGATCCACCAAAGTCGGTGACCACATGGCAAATTTGGTGGGAAATTTGAAAAAGACTGATTTTTAAAACTCAACAATTTTAATGTTTAAATAAGATTTCCTAAGTGTAATTTGCTGCTGAAAACGATGGCGTCGTTAGTTTTTTAATTAAATGTAGTTAAAAGGGAGAAAACAGCAAATTACGGCAAAATAATAAGTAAACCGGAGCTCCACCTGGCGGAAGCCGTGACCGAAACGTAATGTAATGTAATGAAAATGGACAACTGGGTGGAAAATTTTAAAAAAATATATTTTAAAAAACTAACCGAAATAAAAAATTTCTCTCATAGCTTTGAAATAGCCTTAAAAACGGTTATGTACCGGTTTTAAATGAATAACTTACGTGATATTGTTTAAAACCACTGTTGAAATTCGAACCGAGCAGTAATTGTTCCGCCATTACGATTTTCCAAAGTTTATAGATACCGCCACTATGTGACATTATTTTTACGTCATCAACGACAAACAAGAACAGAAATTCCAACACCGATTTGCGATTTCACCATGGTTTTTAGTGAAAATTACCCGAAAAATAGAAAATCACAGCAAATAATCCAAAATACCAGCAACCAAAATTTAAAAAAAATTACCCGAAAAATAGAAAATCACAGCAAATAATCCAAAATACCAGCAACCAAAAATTTAAAAAAAATTAAAAAAAAAAAATAGCTGAAAATTATCAAAATAACCTAAAGTAACACCAAATAACAACAAAAAATTACCGAAAATAACAGAAAATAACAGAAAATCATCAAAAATTACCAAAAAAAATAGGAAAGAACAGCAAATAATAGAAAAAAAATTGACGGTTTTAGGATTTAGTGTATTATTTTGGCGGTGATAAGTTGGCAGTAAACAAGTAAACATTTGTAATGCAGGGAAGCATTACATATTAGGTTTCTAAACCCCTTCTACACTTTTCTTTGATCATTTCGGTTATTTTTTTAAAATATTTTTTTTTAAAATTTTCCACCCAGTTGTCCATTTTCATTACATTACATTACGTTTCGGTCACGGCTTCCGCCAGGTGGCGCTCCGGTTTACTTATTATTTTGCCGTAATTTGCTGTTTTCTCCCTTTTAACTAAATTTAATTAAAAAACTAACGACGCCATCGTTTTTAGCGCCAAATTACACTTAGGAAATCTTATTTAAACATTAAAATTGTTTAGTTTTAAAAATCAGTCTTTTTCAAATTTCCCACCAAATTTGCCATGTGGTCACCGACTTTGGTGGATCATAATGGTACTTTTTCTTGACCAAATCGAAAACTAAAATACGCAGGCAGGTGGAGATTTTGATTTCCAGTCGAATGAGACTGGTTTAAAAATTTACAAATCTCATTTCGAGATAGAAAAGAGCATTTTTTGGTTTGCATTTCTGCTTCCATTATTGCGATTTTTAAATCTATTAATTTTTTTATTGTTTGTTATGATGTTAAATGAAAATACATGAAATTTCAGAATAAAAATTCCAATAGTTTTTGAGAAAAAAAAATAAAAACACTTTTGGAGGTCAAAATTGACCCTAGGTTGGGGTGGGGAGGGATAACCAATAGGATAGTGGAGTGTTCCGCTCATTTTTATTCCTCCACATCTGTGTATGAAGTAGTCACCCCCCTCTGGGTGACTTGACCCTCCTTGTTTTAAGAGAGTAATAAAAGACTCTAGTTGTTCTTAGTTGTTCCTCACCAACTCAATGGCTGCCATCTTTTGACATTTCAACAAATGCATATAACACATCACAAAACCACCGAAGGGACACATTAGATAGCATCAGTAAGTTCTACCAGAAGAAATGAAACAAAAAGATATATTTTTAGACTTTAAAATATAAGTTTTCAAAAAAAAGAATAATTAATGTTTTAATTGTTTCTTGGAAGTGTTAAATGTTTTCGGAATATTAATAAGAAAAAAACAACAAAAATGAATAAACAAATCAACAATCAGTTAAAATATAATTTTTGTTGCTAAATCAAACCTTGCTTCTGTGACCTCGTTAGTGGACATGTGGAAAATGCCCCAAGCCGTTGTTGGCCACCCCTTTGTAGTAAAAAGTGATATAAATAAAAACACACTGCACATGAGATTCAGTAGCTGCATTCAAAACTAAAAATACAATTTTAGTTTAAGTGTATTTTAAGTTTAAATTTTGATTTTTTTAAATAATTATAATAAATATATACTTACAGTTTTGAATAAATTATTAATATAGTTTAATTTAATAAATAGGACTGGAGATGATGTCACTTTTTTTTTAATTGAAATAAACCACAAAATATTTTAATTTTTGAATGCAGCTACTCGTGCCTTATTTTTCCCTCCTAATAACAACACGATCAATCAATTGATCAAAATCAGAATAACTCTTCCAATATGGCGTTAATTTTATCAATGTTGTTAGATAGAATAAAATGAAATGATTGGTTACAAGAATTGGCGGAATTATTTTGATATTGATTGATTGATTGATTTGTTTATTTGTTCTTTTCTTAAAAACATGATGAAAATGTTTAATCTTTGAAAAAATCACGAAATTTCATCGAAAATCTGTAAGTTCATCGGAAATCACCAAAATTTACAAAAAAATTGCAAAATCTCATCGGAATTTGCTAAATTTCAACGAAATTCCGTCCAGTTAGAGTTACAAATAAAGATCACTTTGAATTAAACAAACCAAATCGTTCGCTCGAGACTCACAAGCACTTTAAATACACACTAGGCGCGTTCAATTTCAATTCGCCGTTAGAAACGCAAAACCCTTTCCAATGGCAAATTTCAACCTAAACATATTCGCCATTGGAAACGTTTTTGCGTTTCCAACGACGAATTTCAACCTACACGTATTCGCCATTGGGAACGTTTTTGCGTTTCCAACGGCGAATTTCAACCTACACGTATTCGCCATTGGAAACGATTTTGCGTTTCCAATGGCGAATTTCAACCTACACGTATTCGCCATTGGGAACGTTTTTGCGTTTCCAACGGCGAATTTCAACCTACACGTATTCGCCATTGGAAACGTTTTTGCGTTTCCAACGGCGAATTTCAACCTACCGTACACGTATTCGCCATTGGGAACGTTTTTGCGTTTCCAACGGCGAATTTCAACCTACACGTATTCGCCATTGGAAACGTTTTTGCGTTTCCAACGGCGAATTTCAACCTACCGTACACGTATTCGCCATTGGGAACGTTTTTGCGTTTCCAACGGCGAATTTCAACCTACACGTATTCGCCATTGGAAACGTTTTTGCGTTTCCAACGGCGAATTTCAACCTACACGTATTCGCCATTGGAAACGTTTTTGCGTTTCCAACGGCGAATTTCAACCTACACGTATTCGCCATTGGAAACGTTTTTGCGTTTCCAATGGCGAATTTTATATTTCAAACAAATTTTCCACATTCGCCCTTGGAACAGGAAAATATGTTTCCAATGGCAAATAGCAGAAATGGCACTCAAAAAACGTTTCCAATGGCGAATTTTATTAAATTCGCCATTGGAAACGTCAAAATAGGTTTCCAACGGCGAATTTTAGAAATTCGCCCTTACGCGATTCGCCGTTGGAACGGGTACCCAATCAATTAAAGACAATTGAGATCGAATTAACTCCCAGTTACATTTATTAAAAGCATACATGGGGGTACGGAGAGGTGGGGGAGGGGTGGGGGGTTTAGGAATGGACAATGATAGCAGGACGACTTTGTGGTCGAGCATATCAAGATCGAACAAGGTACACGAGGTCATGACTAAATGGTTGGAGATAAAAATTTGGTCAATTAAAGTGGCAGTAGTGTTGCAAACACGAGTGGGTTTGGAGATTGTGGGAGACAAGTCAGCACTAGCCATGAATCTAACAACGTCGTCATTGGACAAATTAACAAGAAAGTTGTGGTTAAAGTCACCAGCAACGATAGTAGAAAGGTTTGGGGAAAAGTGTTCGGTGAAAATGTCAAAAATGTGAGAAAGCGGCCAAGAAGAAGTACGATACAGTATAATTATCTGGGTAACGAAGCTCGAAGAAGACAAGACACCGAACAGAAATTCGGCACCATCAGACTCAAATGAAATTTGGGAGGTAAAAGTGTAAAAGTCTCTAAAAAACAATTAGTAAAGTTTTATTATTTTAGAGTGTTTGTTTACACTTTACAGCACCTTAAGTGCTATTGTCATTACATTCAGCGCATATAAGCGGCATTTGGCCGCGCGCTTTTGGTCCCGGCAATTTGTAGCATCGTCGCTACGTCCGTGTCAGCGACACGGCGCCCGCGCACGTTTCCACGCTTCGGTTTGCACCGAATTTTGCGCTGCTCTCCTCTGCTGCCCTTCAATTGGTAGCAGAGGATGGTTTAGCTATTCTTTTGCCACTAATTTTCGCCGAAAATTCAGCGAATTTTCGCGAATTTCGCGGCGAATTTTTCGTTTTAGGTTTACGTCGATTTCCGGCCCGATTTCCGTGAGAAGAACGTCGCCGCTACGTTACCGACGTTCCAGAGCAGTCTGTGCTGTTTTCCACGCGATCCTGCATTTAATTTCGACCATAATTCCGCGGTCTCGCGAATTTTGAGTCGAATTTTTTATTTATTTTCAGTTTTTGTCGATTTGCGACACGACAACGCTAAAATAGCGTCTTTTCATCGAGAAACGAGACGATTCTCGCTGTGTCATACCCCGGCGTATGCACAGTATCGACGATCTGATTTATTACGACGAATTTTTGGCGTATTTTCGTGAAGAGCCTCATTTAATGAGAAGAATTTGGATTTTCGAATCCAAATTAGCGCTTTTAACGGGTTTTTCGAGAAAACCCGCTCGTGCCTTTATCACGAGCTCGCGTGACGTTACGCGAGAGATTCATCAACTTTTCTCCTTCCCTGTCGTGAAACTTTGTTATTTTAAGATATTATTTAAGGCTTTTGGTTGGTTCCCTATTAGAATCGGTGCAGCCCTTCGGACAAGTCTGTCCAAGCTGCATTTGTATTCTAGAGTGAGGCTGAGCCCTGCGCCACCTAGTATTCCCGCGATCCCAGGCGATCTCAAAGGACACTAGGGGGACACTCACTCTAGGTTATCAGCTGATTGTAGCATCGGCTTCCAATTTGTGGTTTTCCGCCTCGAAAGTGCTTGTGCTTCGGTTAGTGTTTGTGATCGTGACGTCGGATTGTGTAGTGCTACGAGTGTCTTCTACTACGCCCGTACCACTCTCTACGCCTTTGTGTTTTCGCGGTGTGCAAGGTCGAAGGATTTTCACGCCAGGATGCAGAAATCCGGCTACGCGGAACCAACGGCTGGGAAATGTCCGATGCTAGGAATAAACAATTACGAACAATGGCGTCGTTCCATGTGCATGCTCTTAAAGTCAGAAGGCCTTTGGAGACATGTCACCGAAGAAAAGGAGGCCGAATATTTATTGACATTAACCCCGAAAGAGACTGAGAAATATAAACTGAAGAAAGACAAGGCGTTGGGACACATTTATTGTTACGTGAGCGAAGCAAAACGCTCCACACTGGACAACGCCAATACCCCGAAAGAAGCTTGGGACATTTTGTCGAAAATCTTCGCTCCCAGTTCTCTGGCTCGTCAAGCAGCCATGAGATGGCAATTTCTGGGATTACACCTCGAGCCAAACGAGGATATGGTCGATTTCGTGAGTCGCGTTAATCTGCACGTACGCCAACTACGAGACATGGAAGAAGAAGTGTCGGAGAAGCATCACGCTTACCAATACTTACATCGTCTACCTCCGGAATATGCGCAAGCCACGTTTGCGATATACAATTGGCCCGTGGCAAATTTTACACCGGACAAAGTATCCGAACAGCTCATATCCGAATACCTTCGCCTCAAATCCGTAGGACTACATAACGTGTCGGCGTCAGCTCACGCGGCTAATCAAAATCCGCAACAATCTCGCCAAGGTTCTCGTCCGCGTCGTCCATTATCGCAGGTCAAATGCTTTAACTGTGACGAAATGGGTCACTATGCGAATAAGTGCCCATATCCTAAACGCGACAACCGGAATCAACAACCGACAGCTTCTTTCCAACGCTCTCGCAGCAAGAGCAAGAAGCGTGGCAAGAACTCGGCTCCCAAACCCGAGGACAATCGCCCGAGAGGAAGTTCTCATCCGGTTCGCAACGCAGTGTTTTTCGTGAACGCTCCGCCGATGATTGAACGTCCCGTTGCCCATCTGATGCAGTCACATGAATGGATAGTCGACTGCGGCGCCACTGACCATGTTTCCCACGTACGGTCGTGGTTTTCTGATTTCTCAGACATCGTCCCTTTTGACATCGAGTTGGGACAAGGGAAATCACAAGTGACTGGCCGAGGAAATGTCCTATTGCAGACTCGTGTGGACAATTCTCACTGCAATGTGACATTAACGAATGTGCTTTATGCACCCAATTTCGAGGCAAATCTAATCTCCGTCTCGAGGATCGACAAGACTAGTCACCATATCCACACCTATAACGGGGAGATCAACATTTATAAATCGAACATTGCTGAAACAATTCTCAGAGCAAAGGAGAAGGGAGGATTGTATTACCTGGATGGGTTGTGTACAAATCCAACGGTTGCCACTACGTCTTCACAGATAATCCAACAACCGCCAGTACAGACATTTGTTACGACGGAAGTTGACTTCGTGAATATTCCAAAGGCGAAGAAGCAGAAGGCTATGCAACGAAACATCACGGATTTTAGGATTCAAATGCCGCCATTGCCTGCGACTGAGGTGCCAACGTCAATTTCGGTTGCCACTAATCCTTTACCCGTGCCACAATCCTTGCCCATCCACATCAACCCTCCAATCCAATCCTACGCCAACGCAATCCAGCACATTCCATCTAGTCCTCCACCTGTTACATTTCCTCTTCCTATCCAATCCGCTGGTAACCCTTCTCAATCACAAAAGAAGGTTATTCCAAATCCTGTTCAAACGCCAAAGAAAACCCTTGCCAATCCTGCCTCCGTAAAAGACGCAACTGGTTTGTGGCATAGTCGCCTAGGACATTTGCACACCAATGCGATGCGATTGTTGGCGAACAACGACCAGGTATATGGACTCGAACCCGCGGAAGTATCACAGGAACTGGCGTGCAATGATTGCCGACTTGCAAAGTCCATAAGGGCTTCTCACAAGCCTGATCTGCATCCTTCAACTTCAAAGCCACTTGATCTCCTGCACATGGATGTCTGGGGGCCAAATCCGGTTCCTTCATTTGGTGGCGCACGATTCGTTTTTACGGTTATTGATGACGCGACGCGATATACGTGGATCACCCCTTTAGCCCAGAAATCCCAAGTCTTCTCATGTTTTAAGGACTTCGTCGCCCGAGTCGAGTGTGTTGCAAACACACGCGTGAAAGCCATTCGATCTGATAGGGGCGGCGAATTCATGTCCAACGATTTTCTGCAATATCTAAAGGAGAGAGGGATCCAGGGTCAGCGGACTAACCCTTCGAGCCCTCAAATGAACGGCACAGCCGAAAGGATCAACCGAACGATGGCTGACCATCTCCGGGCTGTTCTTGAAGAAACCAAACTTCCTGCCGGTTTATGGGCCGAAATCGCTGTCAATTTCGCATACATCAAGAACCGCAGTCCACATTCTCGTTTGAACAATCAAGTCCCATATATCCTTTGGCGCCAGCGTGCTCTTTCGTTACGTCATCTGAGGAAAGTTGGATCCAAGTGCTGGGTGCACTTTACTGCACCGGGACGCAAAAAGCTTGATCCCCGTGCTTGGGAAGGTTTCCTTGTGGGATACGCCACTGGCACACGTGGTTATCGAGTGTGGAACCCTATAGACAATAGCGTAACGGAATCAATCCATGTACGCATTGATGAACATCAGTCATATCGGAAGTCGCTTAAAACGCGGAATGGTCATCGCCAAGAGACATTCACAGAACCCGAAGTTGGTCAACAACAACAACAGAGAGTGTAGTTTGACGACACCGTTTATTTGGATTGGCCGAAAGTCGAATCTGATGATGATTCATCGAGTGACGATGATGACGATGATGATAACGGGAATGGATCCGTTTCGAAATCGATATCGATTCCCTGTGTTCACCTTTCCCCGTTGAGAACGCCTGAACGTCAATTAATAGAGGCGTGTGCGCTGGCATTACCAGATTCAGCGAGTATGGGACGATCAATATCGTATCCCATTCTTTATCAAGAGGAAGGCCAAGACACTGATGAAGATGTTGAACAGATCGGCGAAGAGGCAATCCAACCGGATATGCTTGAGCAATCTCAATCTCAGCATGTCTCAGCAGAATCGCAAGCAAGTTCTCCCGGTCTTTCACCACCTGGTTCACCTCTACGTTTTGTAACTACACGTAGGAGAATCGGCCAGGATATTTTGCACCACACGATGCCTATCTTCGACCAAGGTGCAATGTCTCCATTACCCCAAGGTGCAACGTTTGTCGAAGCACCCTCGGTCGGCAGAACATCTTTCTACTGGCGTTATATCGGTGGTGACACCATTTTCCGTCGATGGGTCCGCGAAGAACATTTACGGAAGGATCAGCGGCCCGGTTGTATCGATACCGATGTTTACTACTTTCCGGAACCGAATCTACGACTTAGATCCAGAAAGGAGGTCGAAGAGTTTTGTACCATGAACGACCTTCCATACGATTCGGAACTTTTCTTCTTCGGAAGCATAGAACATACCATCCCTACGATCCCAGCAGTGCGACATGTTGTTCACCTCTGCCGAACCGAACCGTCTTCTTATGCGGAAATTCCGAAATTTCAGGACGCTCCGAAATGGCGTGAGGCCATCGATGAAGAATTGGGGATTTTTAAGGAAAGGCAGATTTATCAGGAAGTTCCAAGGCCACCCAATACTACAGTTTTAGGCTGTAAATGGATCTTCAAACTGAAGACGGATCTAAGCGGCGAAATAACTCGTTATCGTGCTCGACTCGTCGCACAAGGCTTTCGCCAAACCATCGGGGTTGATTACGACGAGGTTTTTAGTCCGGTCGTGAACTTCGTTTTAATCCGACTATTCTTCTGTCTTCTTGTCGTTCTCAGAGGATGGAAGGATGCTCACCTCGACGTCAAAAGTGCATACCTGTATGGGGACCTGAAGCACAAGGTATACATGCGCATCCCCGCAGGTGCAACTTGTTCAAATCCCGAAAATGTCTGGCTGCTTGTTAAATCCCTCTACGGACTTCACCAATCAGGGAGGGAATGGTACGAAAAGTTGGATGGAACGCTTCGAGCCCTCGGTTTTCGGAAGATGCCCGCGTGCAATTGTGTGTACATTTACGGCAATTGCGCCGTCATGCTAGTTTACGTGGACGACATCGTACTGTTCTACGCTTCCGACACCGTGTTAACCCGAATCATCCGGCTTATCTCGTCCAAGTTCGACATAGTTAATCTTGGTCCCATCACGAGGCTATTGGGCGTCGAGTTCATCCGAGACGCTGGGCGAACCTTCATCACGCAACGCGCCTACATTACCAAGCTCGTTAAGAAGTTCGAGGTCTCTATCAATCGCCTCGTGAAGGTTCCCGTCACACCCGGGACGACGCTCGTGAAGGGGTCTACCGAAAATCTACCGGACTTTCCTTACCGATCTCTCATCGGTTCGCTCCTGTTTCTTGCTTCGAGAACTCGCCCCGACATCTTATTTTCGGTCATTTCGCTGAGTCAGTTCAATACGTGTTACGACGAAACCCACATCCGAGCCCTGCTCCAAGTCCTACAATACGTGGCCAATACCATCGACTATCGTATTGAACTTTCCGGCTGTAATTCTAGCCAATTGTGGGCTTGTACGGATGCTTCGTGGGCAAGCGACTTGGCAACGTCCTTAAGTTTCGGCGGATTCGTAACCTTCATCGGAAATGTGCCAATTGGCTGGTCGTGCCGAAAACAATCAACGGTCGCATGTTCAACCATGGAAGCTGAATTCATCGCCCTGGTTGAGTGCGTTAAAGAAACATTCTGGCTCGACAACATTTTCACCGAGTTCCCGATCTTGAACAGAATATCTCGTCCTATCATCTATTCCGACGCCCTCGCAGCCATCCAGTTTACTTCGAATGACGTGGAGAATTCCAAGACTAAGCATATCCGCGTCAAATATCATTGGCTACGAGAGTGGTATACGGCGGGATGTTTCAGTTTACACAAAGTTTCCGGTGAACAAAACATTGCGGACATTTTTACCAAATGGCTCAGTTCTGAGCGTTTGCGATCGTTAATCTCTAAGATCTTCCGACTTTGAACTTTCACCGTGACTTTCTCGTGACACTCTTAAGTTATTACCCGACATTGAGGATCATCGAGTTCCAGTGGGAATTTTCGGGCTTTCGTAGCGTTCTTCAATAACAGTACCCGGCTCGATGATTCGACTTTATTATTTTCCTTTTTCAATCTCATGTACACTGTAATTCCAGTATCCGATTGTTATTTTCCCCGATCCTATTTCCATCGAAAGGGGGAATTGTTGGTCAAAAATAGCCCAAAGTGTGTCGATGTGATATAGGATCACATTTGATCTTTTGTTTATTAATTATCCAAGTGTATTTGTTGTGATAATTCAATTCTCGACTTCATTTATGATTATTTATATATTTACCTCGTTTTGTGTACTTAAGCATGGAGTACCATGCATTCTCTAGTTTTTTTGTTTAAGTAACGCCTAATTCCGACACCAGGTGTCATCCTTGTACTTTTCACCATCCAAGATGGCCGCGCACACGGTTTGGTGCTTGTCTGTTTCTCTCCACCTGGAAAATGGACATTTATGTAAGATTTCCTTATGTTTTAGTAAAGTTTTATTATTTTAGAGTGTTTGTTTACACTTTACAGCACCTTAAGTGCTATTGTCATTACATTCAGCGCATATAAGCGGCATTTGGCCGCGCGCTTTTGGTCCCGGCAATTTGTAGCATCGTCGCTACGTCCGTGTCAGCGACACGGCGCCCGCGCACGTTTCCACGCTTCGGTTTGCACCGAATTTTGCGCTGCTCTCCTCTGCTGCCCTTCATAACCTGCGCCGTTCGGCGAATCCGGGATTGTCGACGTCCACCGATTTGCCGGACTTGTGGTCGGGTAACCAGCCCATATTTTCGATCGCGTTTTGGTGTTTGTGATACGTCAAAGCGCCTTTCATAGTGGTGGCATAGCCCGGATAATTAATCTCGTCTATTAGTTTATCTCCGATGTGATATTTCAGGTTGCTGAAGAGAAAAGGCATGAAATTATTCACTAGCGTTGCCGCATCGTCGGTGTCTTTTCCCTCCGACGCATATTCCGTCCCATCATCTTTTGTCAACTGTCCCATTATGCATACGTAACTTTTATGGGGATGTGTCCAGATATCTTCGTTCTGTATGATTAGTCTAATTTCAGAGTTCACGTTATTCAAATTTGTCCCAATAATCGGGTGATACTCGTGGTATCTGTAAGCATTTACTGATTCGTCGATGACGAACGGTTGTTCGACGTCTAAATAATTTTCGGCGACTTGCATGGTTGCTATTTTTTAATTACGTAATATTAATATTATATATATTTTTTTTTAAAAAGAGTTTATGTAATCTCGATTATCGGCACGAAGCGAAGCTACTTTCATTTCCACATTGCCACCGCCTCTCATAGCTGGTTCTATTGTAGGGTTCTCTTTTGCGACGACATAATGCGTCGTAATATTTTTTTTCTTAAATATAATCGGCATGTTATTTTTTTAAACGGACGTTTTTCTTCTCAAATGAAACCGCGCGGTAAAAATTTCCCCTCTCAGATCGATGGGTTTACTATCTTGATCGGTCAACCATATCCTGACTTCGTGAATTTTGGATTGATTTTTTACCGGCAAGTACAGTATATTATGTGGCATTTCGACTATTTTGAAACCGGCCGGAACGTTCGGAAAAAACGCGTAAATAATCGGAGATGCTTCACCATTCAAGTATGAATCGGTAATTAAATCGCAATGCACCAGGATGGTGTTTATGTGAAAAATGTTAACGGGATTGACTGACTCGCTGGTTCCAGACGTATATTCGCGGTTTTCAAATCCGAATAAATGAGCCATGTTATTCTCGTGCCTGAAATCAACGGCATATTCCATTTGACTTATCATCAACGTCGTGGATAAAGTGTTAATATTCTCTTTTATGTCGATGAACGGAAGGTCATTTTTTTGGTCCCAATGACCTTTCAGTTTCATCGGGCAATATATAATGTCGACGAGTTCGTAACTACCGGGAGGGAAAGTAATGATTTGCGATGTTTTCGTTTTGTCGATCGAATACACGAATACGTTGTTATCCTCGGTGATATTTGGCATCGAATTAAAAGTCTCTAGGCTCACTAATCCCAATTCAAATTCATCCTCGCCCAGTAATAAAGGCGATGAGAATGTGGTGAGAAAATCGGTCTTTGTGCTACTCAATACAATCGACATGTCATTCGTGTTTTTTTAATTCGCGAGAATTTTCTTACGCATGTTCTCAAACTTGGTTTTGTCGAGGACTCTTTCCTCTTTCAGTTCCATTAGTATTTCTACAATTTCATTGTCGTGAGCAGGGCCGTTTCTACCTATGAGGCGAAGAGGCGGCCGCCAGGTGGCCATGCCTTGGTAAAGTTACTTACCACGGCATGGCCACCTGGCGGCCGCCTCTTCGCCTCATAGGTAGAAACGGCCCTGGTCGTGAGACAGGTTTCCGGCATCCCGTGATGCGTGCAACAAACGCAGTCTGTCTATTAATTCGTCTGGGTTGTTGTAATACTTGTAGTCTACGGTTAGGTGCGGACGAAACGTTTTTTTAATACCTTTGCCAGCTTGGGGTGTCTTCTTGCCAGCTTGGGGCGTCTTCTTGCCAGCTTGGGGTGTCTTCTGCTCAGCTAGATGTACTTTGTACTGCTCCCAAATTGGTTAAACCACTTTCAAGTACTTTTCTCCTTTACTAGCTTTGGGCAGATTAGTTGATGGATCATTATTTCTATACATTGCTTTACTATTGACTAGTATCAAGGCATAATTGTTTATTGCATCGACATTGGCATATGGATTCTTTGGAGGAGCTTTATTTACGAGTAATTCTATTAAGTCGTCACTCACTTCGTACTTTTTATTTTTTACAACAACGTGGCCCGGGATAAATGTAATCTCTTCGGCTCCTATTTTAAACTTTGAGTCATTTGTGTCAAATCTGATTCCAAACACAGTGTCTATATTAGGTGCACTTTCGGCATAATGTTTTAAGAAACCTAGGTATTCCGCGGTTAGGTTTTTTTCATCTTTCATTTTTAATTCGAGGCTTCTTCGTACGTCTGCGTGATATTTTGTATTTTGATCTATAGGCTCCTCCTCTTCATCATCATCATCATCATCGAGATTCGACTCTGCCACACTTCGAAATGAAACATCTTCCTCCTCCTTGTTCATGTACGAGTTGTCAAACACTGGTTGGGGAGTTCTAAGTTGACTCGAGGACAAGCTTCGGCGTCCGAACTGTCTTTTAATGGATGCATTTTCCCAATTTATGACTGGTGAATCTATATCCGGTTCGTATTTTATCTTCTTAACGTGAGTGGAAGGTGACGGTTTGAAAGACATGGGTTGGGGTGAAGATACTTGCTGCTGCTGCGGCAGACTATGCAATGCGGCAGTTACCGGTTTGAAGAATGCACCGAGCGCTTCATCTTCGGATCCTCTGTTTAACTTATCTTGCAGAAACTTTTTTTTCAAGCTCTGTTTTAATTTCTCGTAATTTCAAAGCTGCTGTTTATTCATGTTCATTTTTTAAAAATGGGTAAAATTTATTTTTATATCTCCCGCTCGACATAGACTTGGTCTTGTCGATCGTGAGAAAGCCGAACGTATCATCGTCCCAACATGATTTACACATGTCTCTGAAACAAACGTACGTCATGTCCGTTCCAACATGGTTGTCAAAAACGTGTTTCATGTTTCTTTCGTCTTGTCTGAACATGATTATTAAATTGGCGTTGTCTCTTATCACCTGTTTTGGGATTCGGGAATAAGTCTGACACAAGTAAAAAGAATCCACGTTACTATGTCGGCCCTGGGCAAAATATTTCTCAATATTATGTTGCTTGTCGGTCATCACATCGTCAAACACAAAAATAGACTTGTTCACGGATTTATCAAAAAGTTGTTCGGGAGTCGGCACATCTTCGTTGCTCGGGAAGAAATGAGCTACCTGTTCGCCCAATTCCGATTCTAGATCCTCGAACAACTCTCTTAACCGCTCGTATTTTGGTTGAAATAAAGTTTTAGAAAACACCATCAGCTTGTCAAACCGTAACCAGTGCAGGAAGTTTAGCAACAGATTCGTTTTCCCACATTCGGCCGGGCCACACATGATGCATCTTATGTTTTTTGACAAAATCGACTTATCACATTTATCCAAACGCCCCGTGTCAAAATTTATGACATTCATTTTTTATATTCCCGTAATAAAAAAAGAAGACAAACATGTTTTGCGTTAAATGCAAAAAGTCTACTCCTACCGGCACGTTGGAAATGGGTGTCACTAAGAATAAGAGAGCCTACAAAAGAGGTAAATGCTCCAAATGTGGGACCTTAAAATATCAGTTCATTAAAAAAAAAAATCTCCAGCAACCGGCAAAGGACTCTTTAATAAACTAATCAATAAACTACCGGTAGAAGTGCATATCCCCGGGTACAACTATTGCGGCCCGGGCACAAAATTGGATAAACGTTTAGCTAGAGGTGATAAAGGCATAAACCCATTGGATGAAGCGTGCAAGCTGCACGACATTGCTTACATAAATGAGAACTTAGAAGCCAGACACGAAGCAGACAGAAAGTTGGTCGAAGCGTGTGTTTTAATCATCACCGATCCAACAGTCAGTTCAAGCACAAAATTAGTTGCCAAAGCAATCAAAGCAACGTTCAATACCAAACTTAAACTGGGAATGGGACTAAAAAAAAAAAAAAATGCCCGACATAGAACAACTGGTATCTGAATTACATAAGCCGGCACGTAGGCATTACGTTAGACGTCCGGTCGTATCTTTTGCAATCAACGACTTATGGCAGATCGATTTAGTCGAATTGATACCTTTTTCCCATGTAAACAAAGGTTATAAATACTTATTAACGGTTATAGATGCGTTCTCTAAATATGCGTATGCGGTTCCCATCAAATCAAAGACTGGCAAAGACGTAACCGCCGCATTTGAAAAGGTGCTTGTCAAAGCGGGGAATAAGGGGCCGGTCAACATGGCATCCGATTGGGGAAAAGAATTCTACAATTCCCATTTCAAGGCACTTGTCAAAAAGTTCAACATCAACCATTTTTCCACACACTCGCCGCTGAAAGCGAGCATGGTCGGACGGTTCAACCGTACACTCAAAGAGCGCATGTACAGACATTTTACTTTGAAAGGTTCAAGGAATTGGATTACTGTCTTACCTCAATTGTTGACCCGTTACAACTCTTCGGTTCATAGAACGACCAACATGAAGCCCAAAGACGTGGCTCCTGAACATGAAAAGGCGCTCAGACTAAAATTACTTCCCGAACCGGCAACGTCCAAGCCTAAATTCAAAGTGGGCGACCGAGTGCGTATTTCCAAATCCAAATCCATATTTGACAAAGGGTTTTTGCAAAATTGGAGTAATGAAATCTTTGTTGGGTTGGCGTTTTGCTGTTTGTCCCCTTCACGCGCGTGTGTTGTTAAATGCACCTTTCTGGTTTAGTGCATTTGATGTGCCGTTGTTTATTGACCCGTGCATGAGATCGGTCAATCTAGTGTTTATATAATGCGTATTATATTGCTGCGACCGATCGTTTATTTGCAATGGCACATCTCCTATCGTCGCCTGCTCAAAAGAGCAGTTATTGTTTACACTGTTCTGGTTGAGTTATCTTTTAGTTTTGTCATTCTGTAAAGAATGAATCAATGTGTTAAAGCATTGATTTGTTCTGTCATTTCATTGTGCTTGAAATCGAGGGCGATTAGCCTCGAACAAGGTTTTATGTTTACACATACTTTTGTAATAAAAGATGGCGGACGCGTGTCCGATTTATCCGCCCAGCCAAAATGATGTTTCGAGTTATTTAGACAGCGCACAGGCCATCACAACTCTTCAAAGTGGTAGCAGAGGATAAAAACGATCTGGCAACGACGTTTTTGGAGAAGAAACGGCCATTTTGCGACTACGAGAAGTCGCCGAGTGTGCGCCCGCCCAGCTCGTCGTAAAAACGAGTTTTCGGTGCGGATTTCAACGCAGAATCGTCGTGACAACGTGTGCGGACGATTCCTCGACACCAGCGGATCGTTTGGATACGTTTTTGGTTCGGAAATTTATGTTTTTCGTCGCCTCGACGTCGTGCAAATAAACGACGGTCGAGATTTGTGTTTCGAGAATTTCTACGTGTGTGTGCGACGAGAATCACTTCGTGGGAATTTTCATCAGTGTTGTGTGCACAAATAAGCACACAACAAGGATACAAACGACGGTAGGACATTATTTTGTCGATTTTCGTGCGAAATAAGCACGTTTGGACGTCGTCATCGAAGATTTTCGCGACGGCGGCCATTTTCTTTTTGGATCAATCGTCGCGACCGACGATTTTTGCAACACGCAGAGAAGTCTGCGGCCACCGAGAAGTCCTGCACACGTTAAGCGTGTGTGCAGGCATTATTTTCCGTGATTTGAACCCCGGAGTTCATCTCACGAAGGCGCGGACGAGCGCGGCGTTGATTTTCCCGCAATCGCACGGAAGTGTGCACGCGGACGGCACGACAGCCCATTTTCCGTGCGTACGACGACGTGGGAGCAACGTTTCGTCCTCGAAGGACGTTATTGCGACGCTTTGCACCCGCAATTCGTTGCAACTTTATCATCTTAACACCGAAAAAGTGTATTTTTTGATTTATTTATTATCTCGTGAAACTTTGTTATATATTAAGGTTTTTGTTGTGGGATATTTAGCATATTCTCCACTCTTCGGGCAGTCGCCCACGTGGAGTCTCATTTTCAATTGCGGCTGTCTCGTGGCAAGCCAGTCGTCCCGCGGGCACTAGGTGACTCGGTCGGAAGCTGGTAGAGTACCCAATTGAAGTATTTTCTCCTTCTTAAAAGGATTGACCCCCGGGAAGTGTGTATTGCTCTCCTTGCCTTTTGGGGGCTATTTGTACATCCGTGCGACGAATTTACGTGATTTGTGTGTTTTGTGCTTCAGTTCTTCACTGAATTTCGTCGCAAATTTTTCGACATGGCGTCGTACGACCGCCATGATGATTATAAAGATGTGAAAAAGTTGTACGGAACCAACTACCCGACTTG
This sequence comes from Strigamia acuminata, assembly GCA_949358305.1. Lineage (NCBI taxonomy): Eukaryota > Metazoa > Arthropoda > Chilopoda > Geophilomorpha > Linotaeniidae > Strigamia > Strigamia acuminata. The sequence goes on from OX442314.1 coordinate 218,298, forward strand.
GAGCGTCCAAGTACAGCTCCTTCTCCAATCGTACGGAGTGTGGGGCCATGTGACCGGCAAGACGAAAGAGCCGCCGGCCGGATCACCGTTTCGAGAGACAAGGGATTTTGAGAAAGGCGAGGAAAGGGCTCGCTCCACCATTTGTCTGGCGTGCGGCGAGGCCCAACAGGTTGTGGCTGTCGCCCACGCTACTGCGAAGGAGGTGTGGGAGGCACTGAAAGCTGCCTACCAGCCCACCACACGGGCGCGTAAAGCCCGTCTCCGCCGGGAATTTTTGGACATGCGGTTGCATGAAAACGAAGAGATGTTTGTTTTCACCGCACGAGTTGACCGAAAGGTCGTGCAACTTGCCGACGTTAAGATTAAAATTACGGACGAGTTTCACGCCTTTCAATACCTCGACCTGTTGCCACCCCAATACGAACCGGTCAAGCAGACGGTTTATCACTGGGGTGACGCAGAGTTTACGGCAGCAGCGGTCAAGGAACGCCTGGTAGGCGAATACAACCGCTTACATGTAACGACCGACGAGTTTGGCGTGCCTTCCAAGACGCCATTGGAGAACACTGGCGCTTTCTTTAACCAAGGCGGAAGACAACGCGGACGTGGCGGAAATGCGCCCAGCGGCCCACGCATCTGTTTCACTTGCGGTGGGACGGGCCACTTCGCCCGTGAATGCCGCACTCCGCCGAAACAGCAATTCCAAGCAAAAGGAAACCAAACTGGACAATTCAGAGGCAATCCTCGGGGCAAGGGACGTGGACGAGGCCAGCAAAAGGCCGCTGTCACACAGGCTGACATATTCAGTGACTCTCCAGTTTCATATTACTCAGCAGCAGTTTGGCTTCAGCAGCAACCCCCTGTGCCGGCTTCCCACGTGTCTCACGCGAATTATGATTCGCAATGGTACGTCGACACAGGAGCGACGGACCATTTCTTCTTCAATAAAGACTGGTTCTCCGACTTCAAGCCATTAACTGGCCATGTGCAACAGGGAGAAGGAAAGTCAAGAATCGAAGGGATAGGAAATATAACATTGACATCAGTTTACGGAACTCGCACCCGTGCACTTACATTGCAAAATGTATTTTATGCACCCAACTTTAGGAAGAACTTGATTTCGTTGGGTCGCACGGATGAAGCTGGGGCAACGACCATGATTAAAAATGGCAAAATGGTTATTTATAACGACAAAATTGATGACCCTTCCATCACTGCGGAACGCACGAGTGATCGGATGTACAAGGTCAATTGTCGTATTTCTCATGTGAACACTGCCGCATTACCTGCGCAACAGGCTGCGACAGTGTCTTCTAGTCCGCTCATAAAGGGCGATGAAGTTGTAAATTCAATACTAACATACCCTAGTTTTAAGGACGCATTAACCCAAAATTCGAGTGAGTCAGGGAAACCTGCACCAGCGATTAAGGGGCAAGCGAATGTTGCGAATAACGCGCCTGCGAACGTTACGGACAATGCGCAAGCGAATGTTTTGAATAAAATTAAGACAAAGACTGCCAATGCCTCCAAACAGGCAAGTTCAATTGTGCAGAACAAGGCAGAGAATGGGAATAATTCTATCAATGGGGTTAAAACTTTTGACAAGAAAGATAAGGCTCAAACGATGGACATTTGGCACTCCCGCTTAGGGCATTTAAATGCAAAAGGAATTGCGGGTTTAGAAAAGTCAACTGATGTTTTTGGGCTGAAACTCTCGAATAAGGAGTTGTCGACGTGTGACTCTTGCGCCAGGGCGAAGAGCACACGTGCTAGTTTTCCCCCAATAATTGGAATTACTACGAAAGGTATTCTGGAAATAGTGCACTTAGACGTGTGGGGCCCCGCTCCAGTTCAAACATTGGGTGGGGCGTACTATTATCTCATTCTCATCGATGATTTTTCCCGCTTTATGTGGATAATTATCATGAAACGGAAAAGTGACGTTTTGGGACATTTTAAGCGGTGGCTACTTGAAGTTGAGCGAACAACCTCTAAGAAGGTAAAGGCCATAAAAACTGATAATGGAGGGGAGTTTATATCCAGACAATGGGACAATTATGTGGCGACAATTGGGCTTAAATGTATGAGAACGAATGCGTACAGCCCAGAAATGAATTCGGTCGCCGAACGGGCGAACCGTACCATTCTTAATGGTACTCGGGCACTTCTTTTTGAGAATAAATTCCCCCCCCACTTTATGGGCAGAGCTTGCCGTTTCAGTTGTATATCTGAAAAACCGTTTTCCACATACGGGAATTGGTGGGAAAACACCTTATTCTGTGTTTTATAATAAGAAATTGTCTCTTCGCCATGTCAAGTGCATTGGCTCATTAACTTATGTCCATATCCCATCTCAGACTCGGGGTGGGAAATTACAAGACAGGGCATGGGCTGGGGCATTAATTGGATACGCCGCTTCTACACGCGGCTATAGAATTTGGGATCCGAATAAAAATCAGGTGTTTTTGTCTAAACACGTCAAAATTTTTGAAAACAATTTCTGGTTTGAATTAGGGACGGCCACGTCGCCTGAATTTGGGGATGACTTTGATACGTCAAGTTCGGACTCGTTTAATGGGTCATTTTCTGACGACGACAGTGTTGCTGGCGACCCAATAATTCAGAAAGCTCCGGAGATTCCGGAACCCCCTCCTGCGATACAGGAAGTTCCACAACCTGCTCCGCAGCAAAAAGTGAAACCCGCATTGCCCACGACCCCAAAGCCTGCTTTTAGACCTGAATTGAGGCCAGTCGCTAAACAGGCAGCTCAGCAACCCCCACTTATGCCCGTTGAGGGGAACCCTATTCTTGGGGATAGAGATACAGGGGATGAGCCTGTTGAAGAAATTGGTGGGGCGAAGGGGGATGATGGGAATTACTCCAACGACTATCCTGATGATGGGGAACCTGAAATTCCCCCTGGGATCCAAACACGACGTTGATCACGATCAAAGAAAAAGAAAGGGAACGTGATGTCACACCCAGAATTACTGCCGTTAAATATGGCGAAATGGGAACGACGCGCATCCGTCCGCAAAGACGGAGCGACGGCGGGACAAATAGATGTTGTTTACATCACGCCCTTAAAGGATAAGATAAGAAGTCGAGTTGATATCGCACGGTGGTGCGATGAAGAAGGGTACGCATATGATGCGACCTTATTTGACTTTAAGACATTAGAGGGGGACGGTGAACCGTTAGGGTTTGCAGGTTTCTGCGCCGTCGAGCCAGAAACCTACGAAGAAGCCATGTACCACATCAAGCGCCCTGATTGGATTAAAGCTATGAGGGAAGAAATTGATGTGTTTGATGAAAGAACGGTTTACAAGGAAGTTGACAAAACAACTTTAGACGAGGGTACGACTCTCTTGGGATCGAAATGGATATATAAAATGAAGCGCGACCACACAGGGCTTTAAGCAAAAGCCCGGAGTTGACTTTACGGAGGTGTTCTCCCCCGTCGTCAACTTCGTGCTAGTAATAGTGTTCTTTTGCACTTTGGTAATACTCAAGGGATGGCGGGACTTACACTTGGATATCAAGGCCGCGTACCTTTACGGGGACCTAGATACGGTACAGTACATGGAGATCCCCAAGGGATATCGTACCGCCCATAATCAGCATAAATGCTGGATGCTTTTAAAAGCACTTTATGGATTACACCAGTCCGGTCGTATGTGGTACCAGGTTCTCCACATACGGCTACTTGAATTGGGCTTTCAACCGTTGCTGGGTTTAAACTGTGTCTATGCCCTAGACAACGATGCAATAGTCATCTTTTACGTGGACGATATCGTGCTGTTTTCCAAGGATGACTATGTGGAACAATGCGTTTTAAAGTGGTTACGGGAATCGTTTGAAGTAGTGAGTCTGGGACCCGTAACTTTACTTTTAGGAATTGAGTTTGATAGGTCCGGGGGCATGATTAAAATCCACCAACGGAAATATATTGAAAAGCTTTGTAAAGCGTACGGGATTGACTCGTGCCATCGAGTGAAAGTTCCAGTAACCCCGGAAACCATGATTCAAAGTGTAAGAACCGGGGAAAAAGTCGATACTTCATTCCCGTACAGATCTCTGGTCGGAAGTCTATTGTTCATCGCCAGCCGAACCAGACCCGACATACTGTTTTCAGTAATAGTGCTTTCCCAGTATAACGAGACACATTCGACGCGCCATGTCAATATGTTACTGCAGGTCCTACGATATTTGGCCACCACGTCGAATTATTCGATTAACTTGTCGAACTGTAAAAACGAGGATTTGACAGTTTACACCGACGCGTCGTTTGCCCTAGATCAAGACAGACGACGAAGCTTTGGGGGACATATTGTCTATATGGGTGGCATTCCCATCTCGTGGAATTGCCACAAACAATCGATGACCTCCCTGTCGATCATGGAGAGCGAATTTCTCGCCGTGGTCGATGGGGTGAAAGAAGTTATTTGGCTCGAGCGCCTTTACGACGCGAAAATAATGTTTTGTCTCGAGCGAAATACGCCCTGTGTTTTTGCGGATAGCCAGCCGGCTATCCAATACTGTAAGAATAGGATTGAGAACAGGGCGAATAAACATATAGACGTGAAGCTTCACTTCGTTAGAGATTGGTTCGAGAAAGGAACGTTTTTGATCGAGCATGTTTCCGGCGAATTAAATGTCGCCGATATTCTAACGAAGTGGTTAGCTAAATCCAGACTGAACGCCCTATGCGAATATATCTTTGTGGTCGACAAATAGCTAAACAAAGGGGGATTTGTTGGGTTGGCGTTTTGCTGTTTGTCCCCTTCACGCGCGTGTGTTGTTAAATGCACCTTTCTGGTTTAGTGCATTTGATGTGCCGTTGTTTATTGACCCGTGCATGAGATCGGTCAATCTAGTGTTTATATAATGCGTATTATATTGCTGCGACCGATCGTTTATTTGCAATGGCACATCTCCTATCGTCGCCTGCTCAAAAGAGCAGTTATTGTTTACACTGTTCTGGTTGAGTTATCTTTTAGTTTTGTCATTCTGTAAAGAATGAATCAATGTGTTAAAGCATTGATTTGTTCTGTCATTTCATTGTGCTTGAAATCGAGGGCGATTAGCCTCGAACAAGGTTTTATGTTTACACATACTTTTGTAATAAAAGATGGCGGACGCGTGTCCGATTTATCCGCCCAGCCAAAATGATGTTTCGAGTTATTTAGACAGCGCACAGGCCATCACAACTCTTCAATCTTTACAATTGATAGAGTAGACACGACGTATGAACCTCCAATTTTCAAATTGAAAGACAGTCTGGGAGAATCGATCGAAGGTTCCTTTTACCGTGAAGAACTGCAAAAGACCAAAACCGGGGTAGATGATCCCTACTTGATCGAGAAAGTCATTAGAAAAAAGAAAAACAGCGATGGCAGTTTCAAATACCTAGTGAAATGGGTCGGCTACGATCAGAAGCACAACTCATGGGTGGATGAACTCGTGGATATTAAAAAATGAATAACGTGGAAATTTACAACTGGGCGAAGAATAAACTACGTATTGCCCATTTCAACAACGTGTTGCCCATCGATTGCCTGAAACCGCTCGCGAATCACCGGGGCAAGAATGAAAGCTTTGTCATCAATTTAGACCCATCGATGGGTGGCGGTACCCATTGGGTAAGCTTGTATCACGATCGTTTAGTAACGTCTCGACGACGTTATCGACGGTATTTCGACTGTGAAGAGCCACAGATTAAACCCCGGTGTTCACTGTGAAGGCGCGGACGTGCGCGTTACGTTTTTGCCCACGTTGACACGGAGGCGTGCACGTGGAAGGCACGACAGCGCCCTTTCCGTGCTCATTCACCGTTGGAGCAGCAGTTCAACGCTGAAAACAACGCGGAAAACATCTTCACATCGCTTAAAAAGTGTATTTGGGTCGAAATTATTTGTCAATAGTTGATAAGTTTTTGTTTGGGCAAGTTAGATTATTCTGCACTCTTCGAGCATTCGCTCACGTGCAGTCTTATTCCGGTCTGGGCTTGTCCGTGGTACAAGGTAGTCGTCCCGCGCCACCAGGTTGGCGGTCGGAAGCTATCAGGACGACCAGATTCGGGTTTTAATCTCTCTTAAAGAGATTTCCCCGGGAAGTAGCGCATTTTTCGCCTTATATTTTGTGGGAAAAGTGTTTTTTCAAAGTGACAAAGTGTCTACTAATTTGTGCTACGGCATTATTGTGGAAAGAGCCACATTTTGCAACAAATAGTGATTTTTTGTGTGGAAAAATTGTGTTAAGTGCTGCAACAATGTCTTTAAAAGACAGTGGAAGATTGTTCCAAACCCGAGGACGATTGCCGGGTTTCAAAGCCAATTTGGACAATTGGCATGTTGCACATGTGCGCCAGGAGCGACAACGGGTCAAAGGACAGCTCCCTGACCCATCGTATCATGATAATGATACAAATGTACGAAGAAATCGTGTAATTTGGAATCGCAATGTGGATAAGATCCACGTGTTTGGCGGTGAAGCCAATGAGTGCAATGTCAACAAGGACATTTATGGCGCAAGGGATTGGCAACGCCAAAGGATTTTGCGACATTCTAAGAATGGACATGGCAATTTGGGTTTTTGCACGGCATTAAATGCCACGAACGGACTTTATTGCGGGAACACACTGGAATCTTCGACACAGACGTGTGTCACCTGTTGTTTTAATTGTGGCGGAGTGGGTCATCTCGCCAGGGATTGTCCTTCGGTTTGGAAACAAGGAAATCTCACCTCATCCAGGATGTGGCAATTAACACAGGCTCGTACAAGGTTTTGCAGTGAAAGGAACTGTTCCGACATGCACACAAGCAGAGGAGGTGTGCAGTCATGCAACAATAAAGACAAGGAGAATTTTAAAAATTCTACAACCAAGGAAGATAATATGTTTGAAAATATTATTTGGCATTGTGATAGCCAGGTCTCCAATCATGTGGCATCTTGTGAAAAGTGGTTTTGCAATTTTAGGCCTTTAAATAAATTTGAAAATGATTTAGAAATCATGGGGATTGGTGATGTCAGACTGTTCTCTTTAAATGGGAATCAGAAAACAAATTTATTCTTAAGGGATGTTTGGTTTGTGCCCAAAAGTGGGAGAAATTTGATTTCATTGGGAAAATTAGATCAAATTGGCCTAACCACTAATAGGGGGTTTCATTATATGAATGATTTTGCAATTTTGTGATTTTGCATTAATCACAAAATCATTATTTTTTGATGCCTCCAAAAATGAGTTTACATTGAATTAACCCAGTCAATTTTGCAATTGTGTGATCTGGACAATTTTGTGATTTTTGAGTATTGTCATGTGATATCTGTTCTACCAATCACATTCACATTCACTAAAGCACAAAAGAGTGAAAACACAAAATCCCAAAAACATCTAAAAGGTAGTTTTTGCGATTTTGATAAGAAGTGATTTTGAGGCTTGTGAAACTCAAAACAAAATGGAGGCATCCAAGCTCTATCTAAGTGGCCAACTTGTATCCTTGTATATCATCAAAATGCTGATGCATCCATGACTGTATAACAGCTAGGAAACTCAATACTTCGATTCGGGTAAAAAAAAGTACCGATTCAGGGCGATTCAGGGCGATTTTAGCGGGTGCCCGAATGGAAATTCAGGCGGAAATGTTCGTCGCGTATCGTTTTTTATTGTTTTCTATGTCAAGATAAGCTCGGAAAATTATGGAACCAAGCTCATTTTGAAGAGGAGACAATTCTGCACAAGCCTGTATTTTTTATTTTTTGATTCGGGCGAGGAAAAGTGCCGATTCGGGCCATCTTAGCGGGGGACCGAATGGGAAAATTTGGAAATTTGGTGCAGAATTTGGATTCGAGATTCGACCATGACAAAACCAAAAATTCGTAAAATTAACCGAATGAAATGTTTAAAACAGGTTTCCAGAGAAGAAAATTCCGCTGAAAACGATGGTACAGATAACTTTTTGATCGGAATAACCGTTGACTTTAAATTTTGGAAAAAACGATCTTTTTTGGGTTGATTTATAAGAAAAAGTTGGAAAAAGTGGTTGAATAATAAAGGAGGACAAAATAGCAGGTTGCAGTGGTTTGGGCCAAAATTGAATTGGCTGGATTAACGTTGGGTTTAGGTTAACTTTTGGGTTTGATTGTGTTTGGGTATTGGCCAGATTGGCATTGGTTTTGGTTTGGTGTGGTTTGGGTTTGGGTTGCATTATTATGGGTTTGGTTTAGTTTTGCAAAAATTTATTTTATTTTTGGTTGTATACATTTGTCTGATCTATGACTTTGGCTTTGTGGGTGAACAGCTAGTATTTATTAAAATGCACCTTATTAAAAAATATTTTGTTCCATCACACAAATAAGAACTAGTTTTTTTGCATCACATTTTAAAATTGGTTGGATATAACTATAACCTAATATGGTGGATAGGAAGTCACGTGACTATTTTGTTAGTAGTATTTCGTTTACAATGAGTTGTTTTTATGAATGGTTACGTAGTAAGTAACCATGAAAGAATTGTATTATATGAGCAACAATAAATTGACATGTGTGATTGTTATGATGTGATGAATGGAATGATGTACGAGTGAATTCTCTTCAAAATTAACGAAATTGTCCCAACATGGGTTATGGGCCCCAGCTACGAGAAAAATGCCAGCTGGATGGCAAAAGAGTGGATGAATCGATTCGAGTGTTGAATTAGGCGGTGTTTCTTGTGGTTTTTTGGACTATTTGTACGTAAGAGTCGCGACATTCGGAAATGGCGACTAAGAGCGATGTGCAGTCGGTAACGTACGTTGAAAAATTGAACGGTAAGAACTACCCATCGTGGGAGTATCGTGTGAGAACGTTGCTGAGAGCCAAGGACGTCTGGACGGTAATTAAAGATGATTTGCCAATCAAGACTTTGGGCGAGAGTGATGTAGACTTTAAAACGAGGCAAGACAAGTGGAATACAAGCGACGTAGAGGCATTGAATTTAATTCTTCAGACGATAGATTCGACACAATTACGACACGTGTTAAATAAGGACACAGCCAAGGAGGCCTGGCTGGCATTGAAGACTGAAAACCAGGGCGATTTGGCGGAACTTAAAGTACAAAAGAGAGTTGAATTGGGACACACGGTGATGAAACAAAGTGAGACAGTAGCCACATACCTGGATAGAATGATCTCCATTCGGGAGGAATTAAGTTCAATTGGGGTCGTTATTGAAGAGCAAGAATTGTGTGCGCACATCTTGCGTGGCTTAAGTGCGGAATACGCAAATGTGATCACAAGTTGTGATGTTGCTGGGACGAGCACGATGAAACTACTCACTCTACGCCGTGCATTATTAGCCGCAGAAACTCGTAAGAATAGTGTTGAAGTGACCACTGATACCCGTATAGAGAGCGCCACCTGGATGAGGGGCGCAAATAGAGGAAGTGGCCGACGGCCAATGGGCACTGCAGGGGGAAGCCGGGGATCTGCAAGCAGGGGTGGACCAAAATGCTGGAACTGTGGACGCATTGGCCACCGATACGCAGAATGCCGACAACCTGTGGACCCGGCGGCTGCAGCTGACTTTCGGGGACGTGGTCGTGGTAGAGGACGGGGCTTTAATCGAGGATTTGGACGAGCGCGCAATCAGAGTGCAAACATGGCAGCACAAGAGTCGAGAAGGGTCAGTGAGAATGTACCTGACCTTGATTATGTTGTCGATTACGCGATGTCCACTGGAGCGGTTAGACCTGAGTGGAACTTGAATGTCTGGTTTATGGACTCAGGTGCCTCGTCCCACATGGCCAACAACCCTAGTTGTTTTAATCATTTGACCTTGAGTCGCGGCAAAGATATTTTTCTAGCCGATGGACGTAAGGTGCACTCGACCGGGTATGGTTCAGTATTGCTGACCACTAGAGTGGGCAGCGAGACAAGGCGAATACGATTAGATAATGTAAACCTCGTGCCTTCATTGAAGACCAACCTATTATCGGTTGGAAGGATAATAGATTTGGGATTTATCGTATGCTTTGGTGACGGAATTTGCGAGGTCAAAACGTCAGATGGGACCAAAGTATTTCAGGCGCGAAAAATTAATGGTTTGTTTCAAGTGGAGACTACCTCGAATGACATTGATAGCTCACCAAGAATGAACATCGGGATGTCATCATTGGCCCACCCCCACGAACCGGACCAGCGAGCGAGTCGATTATCGATGGAGATGTGGCACCGACGATTGGCTCATTTAGGCTATCGGTCATTGAGGGAGCTTTGGACCAGAAATATGGTGAAGGGATTGCATTTAAAGGATGCGAAGATTCCGAAAATATGCGACAAGTGTGCAATGGCCAAGAAAATCAGGGCACCATTCAAGCCGACGAATTATATTTCGGCAACAAAACCATTTGAGATGTTGCACGTTGATTTATGTGGCCCCTTCCGAAATGTATCGACATTGGGGAGTAAATATATATTTACTATTGTCGACGATTTTTCGAGAGCAATTTTCACGAGATTTCTGAAGGAGAAATCACAAACAGTAGGTGAATTTGAAAGTTTTTTGACAATGTTTGAAAATAAGTTTGGAAGTAAACTCAAGCGGTTGCGAAGCGATAATGGGACCGAGTTTCTAAACGAGAGATTTAAAAATTTGTTGACGAAGCGTGGCGTTCACCACCAATTAACAGTCCCATGGAGCCCCTCCCAAAATGGCGTCGCTGAGAGGGCCAACCGGAAGTTACTGGACGCGGCAAGGACCCTCCTGTTGGATTCGGGATTACCGATGCAGTTTTGGCAGGACGCGGTCGAAACAGCGGGCTATGCGTGCAACAGATCGAAGATGCGGAGATTCAACGTGGAGACACCAATTGAACGTCTAACAGGACACAAGCCAGATGTTAGCAATATGAGGATCTTCGGATGTGTAGCCTATACTTGGATCCCCAAACAAAACCGTTACAAGTTGGAACCAACAGCACGTAAAGCCATCTTTATGGGATATCCGTTCCAATCGGCGGGATGGAAATTTTATGACCCAGTTAAAAAGAAATATTTCGTCGCAAGGGACGTGAAGTTTGATGAGGAATTAAAGGGATCGACATTACTTCCAAAGTTAGAGCAACCGCAATCTTCAGATGAACGAATATTGGATGAAGCGGAGCCAAACGGAACAATGCAAGTTCCGGTAATTCACGATGAGGTTCCGATTCAACAAGAATACAGGATGCCCAACAGGGCTGGTCAAGTGGGTCCTGAGAGGCGCTATCCGTTGAGGATCAGGAGACCCCCAGATCGATATGTCCCTTATGACCCCGGCCAAAGACCAAGACGTGGACAGAATAGGGTAGTCAGACCGGATGCTGACGTTTCGAACTTGATAAATGAGGAGGATGTACCTGACGCTAAACGCATAACGATACCAAAGACATATAAACAGGCAATGGAATCTGCCCAGTCAGTACAGTGGCAAGAGGCGATGCAGAAAGAGATACAATCTCATACACAACAGGACACGTGGAAGTTGGTAGATCGACCCAAAGATGCAAAAGTGGTTGGATCGCGGTGGATTTATTCACTAAAAACCAACCAACAAGGACAAGTAATACGTTACAAAGCGCGTTTGGTGGCCCAGGGGTACAATATTTATAAAGGCGTTGACTATGATGAATCTTTCTCTCCTGTAGTCAGACTCGCTACAATAAGGATTCTGATGGCACTAGCAGTGATGTATCATTTCCGGATTAAACACCATGACGTGGAGACTGCTTATTTGCATGCCAAGTTGGGCCAGACGGTCTACATGGAATTGCCAAAGGGAATGGAAGTTCCGGGCGACAAGGTTTGCCTATTACAAAAGGCAATTTATGGCTTACCACAAGCAGGCCGTGCCTGGCACAAAACATTGGAAGCTGAGCTTTTAAAAGTTGGATTTGTCAAGCACCCCACGGAACAGTGTGTTTATATCTACAGGCGTGGAAAGTCTACGATAATTATGGCGACATATGTTGACGATTTGTTGACCTTGGATGACAACAGCGAGCTATTAGATCATTTGATGGCAAGAATTCGGCGTTGTATCAAGGTGATAGATTTGGGCGAGATAAAGAGTTTATTGGGCATAAGGATAAAACAAGATTGGCACAAAAATCAAATCACCTTGGATCAGTCAAAGTATATTCTTGAATTGGCATCCAAATTTGGATTAGAGCAGGCAAGGATTGTGAAAGTTCCTATGGAAGTTTCACAAAAATTGGATGCGCCGGATTACCCATTGGGTCCATCAGCAGGTGACAAGCCGTATAGAGAATTGATTGGCGCGTTACTTTACCTTGCTCAGGGTACGCGCCCAGACATCGCATTTCCTGTGTCTTTCCTCTCACAGTGGCTGAATGACCCGAAGGAAGCCCATTGGATAGCGGCCAAGAGAATCCTGCGTTACTTGATTGGGACGGTGAACTACAGTTTGAGATACACAAGTTCCAGTTCAGACTTGATTGGGTATACTGACTCATCCTGGAACGCATGTAATGCCGACGCAAAATCATTTGCGGGATTCATAACTACTTTGAATGGAACAGCGATCACATGGCAAGCGAAGAAGCAGAGTTTGATCAGCTTGTCGTCTTGTGAAGCGGAATTTTCGGGTCTGGTGGAGGTCGCTAAGGAAGTGAAATGGGTCAAAAATGTTCTTGAAGATCTGAGATTGACAACTGATAAGGGACCGATAGTAATTTTCTGCGACAACCAGCCAGCAATTGACTTGACCAAGAACCCGTGTTATCACGCAAGAACGAAACACTTTAATAGGAGAGTAGCTTTTATTAGGCAAGATGTTGAAGAAGGAATTTACAGTGTGATGTATTTGTCAACCGATCAAATGCTCGCGGATATGATGACCAAGGCTGTCTCTGAAACGAAATTGAAGCAAGCGTGTGAAGCAATTGGATTAGTGAACATTTCGAATGAAAATTAATTGTAAACTTTATATGCATGTATTAAGAATTTAATATGGGCGAGTGTTAGTAGTATTTCGTTTACAATGAGTTGTTTTTATGAATGGTTACGTAGTAAGTAACCATGAAAGAATTGTATTATATGAGCAACAATAAATTGACATGTGTGATTGTTATGATGTGATGAATGGAATGATGTACGAGTGAATTCTCTTCAAAATTAACGAAATTGTCCCAACATATTTAAATAATTGCAAAATTGCAAAATTATGAGATTGTTTTTGAAACTAATTATTAATCACAATTTGTGATGGCCACTTGGATTGAGTTTGGCTGCTGCCATTTTTGCCAAAATAGCAAAACTACCTTTGATTTTGTGATTGTGTATTTTTTCTGTTTTGTGTTTTTGCAATTATGCACATGATTGGTGGAACTGATATCATGTGACAAATCCAAAAGTGCAAAATTGCTAAAGTTGCAAAATTACAAAATTGCTTAATTAATAGGGGGTTTCATTATATGAATGATTTTTCAATTTTGTGATTTTGCATTAATCACAAAATCATTATTTTTTGATGCCTCCAAAAATGAGTTTACATTGAATTAACCCAGTCAATTTTGCAATTGTGTGATCTGGACAATTTTGTGATTTTTGAGTATTGTCATGTGATATCTGTTCTACCAATCACATTCACATTCACTAAAGCACAAAAGAGTAAAAACACAAAATCCCAAAAACATCTAAAAGGTAGTTTTTGTGATTTTGATAAGAAGTGATTTTGAGGCTTGTGAAACTCAAAACAAAATGGAGGCATTCAAGCTCTATCTAAGTGGCCAACTTGTATCCTTGTATATCATCAAAATGCTGATGCATCCATGACTGTATAACAGCTAGGAAACTCAATACTTCGATTCGGGTAAAAAAAAGTACCGATTCAGGGCGATTCAGGGCGATTTTAGCGGGTGCCCGAATGGAAATTCAGGCGGAAATGTTCGTCGCGTATCGTTTTTTATTGTTTTCTATGTCAAGATGAGCTCGGAAAATTATGGAACCAAGCTCATTTTGAAGAGGAGACAATTCTGCACAAGCCTGTATTTTTTATTTTTTGATTCGGGCGAGGAAAAGTGCCGATTCGGGCCATCTTAGCGGGGGACCGAATGGAAAAATTTGGAAATTTGGTGCAGAATTTGGATTCGAGATTCGACCATGACAAAACCAAAAATTCGTAAAATTAACCGAATGAAATGTTTAAAACAGGTTTCCAGAGAAGAAAATCCCGCTGAAAACGATGGTACAGATAACTTTTTGATCGGATTAACCGTTGACTTTAAATTTTGGAAAAAACGATCTTTTTTGGGTTGATTTATAAGAAAAAGTTGGAAAAAGTGGTTGAATAATAAAGGAGGACAAAAAAGCAGGTTGCAGTGGTTTGGGCCAAAATTGAATTGGCTGGATTGGCGTTGGGTTTAGGTTAACTTTTGGGTTTGATTGTGTTTGGGTATTGGCCAGATTGGCATTGGTTTTGGTTTGGTGTGGTTTGGGTTTGGGTTGCATTATTATGGGTTTGGTTTAGTTTTGCAAAAATTTATTTTATGATTTGGTTGTATACATTTGTCTGATCTATGGCTTTGGCTTTGTGGGTGAACAGCTAGTATTTATTAAAATGCACCTTATTAAAAAATATTTTGTTCCATCACACAAATAAGAACTAGTTTTTTTGCATCACATTTTAAAATTGGTTGGATATAACTATAACCTAATATGGTGGATAGGAAGTCACGTGACTATTTAAATAATTGCAAAATTGCAAAATTATGAGATTGTTTTTGAAACTAATTATTAATCACAATTTGTGATGGCCACTTGGATTGAGTTTGGCTGCTGCCATTTTTGCCAAAATAGCAAAACTACCTTTGATTTTGTGATTGTGTATTTTTTCTGTTTTGTGTTTTTGCAATTATGCACATGATTGGTGGAACTGATATCACGTGACAAATCCAAAAGTGCAAAATTGCTAAAGTTGCAAAATTACAAAATTGCTTAATTAATGAAACCCCCTATTGAAACCCCCTAATATTGCACATGGGAGACTGGCTGTTTACAAAAATAAAATCAGCAAACCATTTCTGGTGGCACAACGGAATGAGAATAATGAGTTCACGGTTAATTGTTGCACCATGGTTTCAAATGTGAGTGCAACCGTACCCTTTGTAACAAAGCATGCGGTTGACACAGCTGATTTGAATTCTGATTTTGACGTGAATGTATCGCTATTAACTCATTTTATTATTAAGAGCGCACTAACTCACAAACCAAATAGTTTGGCTAAAGCGATTGGAGATTCAATCAGGGCAATTTGTGAGACACATAGGTGTAATGTGGAAAAAACTGCGAATAGCGACGTGCTAAGCGCGATCAATGAAAATCAGAATTGCGAGATGGTTGATTCGAATGGGGTTTCGAATGCCATTGAGAATTTGAGTGAGATCTCAATCAATAATGGACAACGTGGGAAAACTCAACATAGACACGAGAGTTCTGAGTGTTTGGACAAGGTTCAAATTAAAAGTAGCAATCCCCTTAATTCTGATATGGGAAATCGGAAACGTTTTTCAAGGAAGACTAAAAAGTCTACGGATCCTGCAGAGTTGGGCAGGGTCACAATTACTGACAATGAGGGGGAGAAGTCATATAGCATGACTAGGATTGCCAGCAATTGAATTAATTGAATGGGTTGAAATTGCCGAATGTATCGGGATCGAGATTACAGGAATAGAATCCACAACTTGCGAACCGATTTCTGATGGCAGCATTCTAGATACTGCATTTGAAAAGAATTTGATCAATGAGGGGGAAGACCAGGAAGGAAATTCTGATAGGTATTTTATTCATAATTGGGATTGTGATACCTTATGATTGGAATTTAGGAAGCGGAATGATCGGTTTGTGATTGGCAACCAGACCATCACGTGGGATGATGAGTATGTTAAATGATAGAACTTTTCTCACGTGTATTTCTTTTCCGTTTAAGATTTAGAATCTGTTTTTTCAAATGATTGGACAGAGGGGGAATGTTAAGAATCAATGTGTCCAACTTTTTGAGCTATGTGTTTTGCCTCTTAGTTCATCATTAATGTTATCTAACTGTATGGCTCCAATGGAGCTCTGTATATATTTATTGTAATGATTTGTTCTTTTGATTCTGTTATGTTATATGATTTGCTAGAATCAGGTTTATGTAAGCAAGATTTGTTCTGTACCTTTTATGGAGTGAAGTGACTCTATCTGTCAACTGCTAATAAAGTGGCAGCCATCTTTTTATGGTTTGTTTGCCAAAGTGCAAATCATGTCTCCTGCTTTATCAACACTCACCCAACACACATTAGAACTCAACAAAGAATATAAGAGGCGGCACTCTCTGCTTTTTTTGGCAACTAGGTCACGTGATGCTATTTTCTAGTTTACAGCACGTGAAAGCATTGAAAAATATTTCAGAAAGATGACAACTCAAATGAAAGCTAATAATAAAAACAATGGACATTATTGCAGTGCCAATAACTGTAAAAAGTGTAAAAGTACACATCCTACGTTATCATTTTTTCGTTTTCCAAAGGAAGAAGCCAGGTACAGGTATATTTAAAAAATGAAAACATGTCTGTTCTTTTTTCTTTTTTTTCCAGATTTTAGTTTTCGTATTGATTTTTTTAATTGTTATTGTTATTAAATTTTTATTTTTACCTGTATTTGTTAATGATTGTTTAATTTTATCTGTAAATGTGGAGTTTGTTTAATTTTTTGACAGCCGTTTTACTTCAACGGCAAAAATGTGATTTTTTTTTTTAATTGTTGGATACTCTATGGTTTCGACGGTTTGAAGGAAAAGTGGGGAAATTGAAATAAAAAGAGGAGAGAAAATCTGTTATTAAGTTGAAATGCGATTTGGAAAAAGGAGAGAGAGATGAGAGAGGAAAGGACACGAGCTTACGTACTTTTGTGCGGAGGAAAAAGCAAGAAAATTAATTTAAGTGTGGTGGTCAATGAGTCCAAATTTTAATTTGGAATTTTTGTTTCGAGTTTGTGGCCACAAGTTGAAAGTGAGTGGACAAAAAGTACTAAATACACACAAAATAATGCATTTTTAATTAAAATAATGGTACAGCGACTATTCATCGCATCCTTTCTCATCGCGCGACCATTCATCGCGGCCAAGTCATCGCGCGGCCAAGTAATCGCGCGACCAAGTAATCGCGCGACCAAGTAATCGCGCGGCCAAGTCATCGCGCGGCCAAGTCATCACATTAAAAAAACCAGTTAAGGTGCGGTTTGCGGGGGGTCAAGGGGGGCGCTAGCCCCCCCTTGTTAGAAAAAAAAGAAAAAAAACCAAGAACACGCGAAAAAAAGAAATGCCGGCCAAGTCATCGCATGAAAAGTAATCGCGCGGCCGATCAGGGCAACAATTGGCCGCGCGATTACTTGGTCACGCGATTACTTGGTCATGCGATGACTTGGCCGCGCGATGACTTGGCCGCGATGAATGGTCGCGCGATGAGATGTCGCGCGATGAATAGTCGTGGATTCCATTTTCTAAAAAATGCTTTATTGGATAAAAAAAAATCATTTTGTACATGAGAAATTTGTATGCACACTAATTATAAAATCCAAAAAACACGCACATACAACATGCCATTTGTGTGTGCAACATTGTTTTAAAAAATTGTTTTAATTCTACTAATTAAATGTCTCTATCCGCACAGAATCTGACAAGATTAGCACTACCACGGGGATGTACAGTGTCAACTAATGCTTGCAAAAGAATGTGACAGACTTTGCCAAAACTAAGGAGGCTCGATATTTTTAACATCATCGTTGAACACGAGGCGGCGACATACATCGCTCGGCTGCTACTCGTTGAGCTTGATGCCTATGGAACCAAAGAAGATTTTGTGCGAAACTTATGCAGAGAAGACGGCACAATCAGGCAAACGTTGCAAAAGTTCCGTTTAATAAGCTATAGTTTTTCAATTCCATGCCTCTGTTTGATATTGAACACGATGAAATTCATCGAATTCTTGGACACTGGCGGTTCCAGGTGCTCAAAGGGCTATGGCCGATCGACGCGCCACCGCAGCAATACAATCTGACAATGTTGGTGTTGGAGGGCAGGAGCATTGTGGAAGAGATGCAAATTGCCGTGCTCACATGTCCGAAAGTTTACAAAATTCTCATCACTCCATTTACTTTCACAATAAAAATGCTGCTCACACTGACGAAATTCCAGCAGTTGAGCACGTTGTACTTGGACCTGCGTGACGACTCGGAGTCGGACGTGAAAATGGAGGAAAGATACGATCAGTTTGATCGAGTGAGTTTGCGCCATTCGCGGTTTGATAATTTGGTGCAACTTTTGCTGTACAATGACAAGGATCGTTGGACTAGCTCTGGGTATTTGTTCGAGTTGTTGGGCATGTGTCCCTAACTGGCAAAACTCTCTTTTTTGGCTTGTCCCAGCTTCAGTAACAAAACTGCGCGCGAGTTAGCCGCCATGCCCATGATGGCGAAGAAACTCGAAGTTTTGGAATTTCGAGAATGCGATTTGTTGGGACCGTCTGGGATTAAAGATCTGTTAAAAATCGATTCTCTGGTGGAGTTGAGAGTGAATTTGCGAGTAGATGAGATACGAAGACAACATTTTGACGTTGGTGCCTTGCAGCTAATGGCTTTAAAACACGGAGTGAACTTCGAGCTACAATTACAACACTTGTTCGATGAGACGATGGAAATGGAATTCGATTTTCTAGACCCGCGCGATGACATGCTTGAAGATGATTCCGGCAATGAAAGCGACTAACGAGTTGTCAGTGGCTGCATGACTGCATTAATTGGATTTGTTTGTATTCAAAAATAAATAAATAAATAAATAAGTGTCATATGTAGATCCGGAACAAAACTTTTTTATGAATTTTGTCCGAAATTAAGCAGAAATCAATATTCAATATCAAAATAGCGGAGGAAAATGATGCTTTTGATCGAGTTTGTTTGCGAGATTTGCGGTTTGATAACTTGGTCGAATTTACCCTGTACGATCAAAACGATTGTTGGGTAAGCTCTGGCTATTTGTTCGAGGTGTTAAACATGTGTCATTGCTCCGGCTTCAGTAACAAAATTGCGCACGAGTTGGCCGACTTGATGGCCCGGCGGGATTACGTGTATTTCCCGGTGACTCGTGTCGCTGTGAATTTCTTACTCCGTTAGTTGCGCTTTCGACCCGGAATTGCCAGTCCAGCCCTGACAAGCAAATTTAAATGTTTGGATATTGTTGAATGCAACTTGTTGGGGCTGTCGGGGATTGAGGATCTGGTAAAAATCGATTCTCTGAAGGTGTTAGATGTGAGTTTGCGAATTAATGAGGTGAGAAGACGACGTTTTGACGTTGGTGCCATGAAGCGAATGGCTGAAAAACACGGTGTGGATAAGAAACTACAATCTTTTCCCTGGCACGATCGAGGACGAGAACTGACCGTGTCTACATTAAATCGATTTTTTTTTGTATTTGAACAAGTTTCACATGTCGATCTGGAACGCACCTTTTTGTGTGAATTTTGCTTGAAATCAACAGTTTTGATGCAGAAATAAATTTTTACCATATTAATTTTCAATAGATGGAACTTTGAAGAAGAGTTTGTATTTATTCGACAGATGGAGCCACTGTGGCAAATCTGGTGGCAGTTTCAACAAGGTTTCAATGGGAAAACCATAGAGTAAAGAATGTATACTTTACTCTATGGTTAAGAATGTATTCTTTACTCTATGGTTTTACACATGGGAGACATCGGCGCCACCAATCCCCGCTCTCTTTCAATTCCGCCAATCCTGTCCCTCCATGTACTTTCACCATCAGACGGCGCGAAATTCAATTTTGCCATTTGTCTTGCATGTTTTTTATTGCTGTACTGATTGAATACGACTATTCAAGGAAGGATCCATTTTTGGATTACATTTTCGATTTTTGGATTACATTTTTGATTTTTTGATTAAATTTTTCATTTTTTGATTAAATTTTCCATTTTTTGATTAAATTTTCCATTTTTTGATTAAATTTTCCATTTATTGATTAAATTTTCCATTTTTTGATTAAATTTTCCATTTTTTGATTAAATTTTCCATTTTTTGATTAAATTTTCCATTTTTTGATTAAATTTTCCATTTTTTGATTAAATTTTCCATTTTTTGATTAAATTTTCCATTTTTTGATTAAATTTTCCATTTTTTGATTAAATTTTCCATTTTTTGATTAAATTTTCCATTTTTTGATTAAATTTTCCATTTTTTGATTAAATTTTCCATTTTT
The DNA here is from genome assembly GCA_949358305.1 of Strigamia acuminata. Classification (NCBI taxonomy): domain Eukaryota; kingdom Metazoa; phylum Arthropoda; class Chilopoda; order Geophilomorpha; family Linotaeniidae; genus Strigamia; species Strigamia acuminata. The sequence continues at coordinate 238,579 of OX442314.1, forward strand.
TGATTAAATTTTCCATTTTTTGATTAAATTTTCCATTTTTTGATTAAATTTTCCATTTTTTGATTAAATTTTCCATTTTTTGATTACATAAAACGAGCATTAGAAACCGCGCCATGTGTTTTCTGTTTTGCAATATAATTGCTACAACTGCGCCAACTAGCGACAAATTATGACATCAGTGCCTGTTATGATTCAGTTAATAATAATCATTAATCCTAATAAACATGTAAATGATCGCATATTTTTATTGTGAAAACTGAAATAATATATTATACAATGTATTGACAACTAACAATATATGCAAAAATGTAAAAAGACAATATTGATAGAACACCAGCAATTCAAAAAGAACATTAAGAAGAGAGTAGAAGAGACATGAAGAACATTTGGAGAAAAGCGAAATTATTATCGTACGAGTTGTAACTTTGACTAACTGACGCCTGGAGATTAAAAGCAACAGTTACTGTATCTATTGAAATCAATTCGTATGTTATTACAGGAGAAGGAGATCTCACAGTGTCAACTCCTCAAACATGGCAGAGGATTCCGACGTCCGTATATTAACCCAAAAAGGGCTGGAATTCACCTGGGATCTTTACCGGGTAAAGTGACAACCCACGAAGAGTGTGTAAAACCCATAAATAAATCTACTAGTTCTCTTTTGTTTTACTTTTTCGGCAAAGTGTAGCTGGAAATGTTGACAATTTATTTTTCAGTCCACTCAGCGATGACTCTAGCTGGCGCCAAAGAAAACACTGCAAAACAGATGAAAGATGTGCTCAAGTTGGGATCATCATTCGCCACCGATTCAGCCATTCACGAAGCATTCCACCAAATTCTTGATTCTCTTCTGGACACGCAGGATTCTGCCATCAAATTACACATTGCTAATCGCATGTACGTCCCCAGCAGTGCAAACATTTTGGCACACTTCAGAGGCGTGTTGGAAGAACATTACAATACTTCATCGACTGTCGTTGATTTCGCTTCGGACGCTGAAAAAATTCGATTCGAGATTAATAAGTGGGTGGAAGAAGAAACCCAAACGAAAATCAAAGATTTGATTTAACCACTGATTCCACCAATACTGGATGATCTTACACGTTTGGTTTTGGTGAACGCGATTTACTTTAAAGGCAATTGGCAGGAGCAATTTGAACCTGATCAGACGAAAGCTCATAATTTTTACCTAGATGTTAACGAGGCAGTAATGACGGATTTCATACACATAACGTCTTACTTTAGATACAGGGAGGACGATACTCGAGACTGTAGAATAATCGAATTACCATATTTGGGAGAAACCTTTAGCATGTTAGTTATCCTTCCATATGGCATTAATGGGTTAAAGGCATTGGAAGAAACGCTTACCGGTTTAGAATTGGAAAGTTTAATACATTATAGGGCCTATACCAAAGTAAATTTGACATTACAGTATTTCATTTGTCAAGAGCTTTAAGTTTTGCCTCATTTACATTTATTTTACACCATTTTGTGACATGATTGATCTAAAAAAAATGTGCAGCTATTGTAGAAGAGCCTTGTGCTCTGTTTTTGCATTTTAAGTGCTTGTTGGGCTGCAATTTAAATGATTTTAATTTTTTGTTATCGTTGTCACACGTCTGATGAATGTGATGTGAATCTGTGCAATTTCTTCTTTGCTTTCTTCTCTCTTTTAAGTTTTGCAGCAGTTTTGTTAGTAAAGATGTAGTAAATGAAGCAGTCCATCCACATATCGTTTTACATTTGACTTTATTTGATTTTATTCGAGAACAAAGTCGTTGTCGGAGTAGAAGATGTCCGAGTTAGCGTCGCTGTAGTCGGATTCGGAATCGTCGACGCGACACGAGGCGTACGAAACATTCTCGTCCGAGCGACACAAACTTTGCTCGTCACTACAAGTACATTCGCTACATTCGCTACATTCGCATTCTGTTGAATCGATGCACGAGTTCCACGCGTCGGATGAAACTTCGCTCTAAAAGTCTTCTACTTCTTCTTCTTCTTGTTCTGCAGAAATCAAATTCAATTGATAAGATATGAAGTGCTAACCTTGTAAATAATTATAAAGTCAAATTCCAAATCGAGTTCACGGTCATTTATTATGAATTTAAAATAAAAGTGATAACCAAAATAGAATCTGTTTCTGTACACGACGACCAATCAATCAATCAATCCATCGATTTCAAACAACAAACAATGAAGAATGTTTGTGTTCACAACGTCCTTGGATGCCAAAGACAAAAATGAATTACGACGACGACGACGAATTTCCGTCGACGGCATTGGTGGCGACCCATTTTCTGGCGTCTGGTACTCGCGGATCGCCCGCGGGCGGACGAATAGTGGGTCGAAACAGGGTAATATGCGGAACATCTCGTTGGCGTTCTTCGCCCTGCCCAGTTGGTCGCGCAGGCGAGCGGTGATTCGGGTCTCCACTCTGTCGATGCGCTGCTCGTATCTGTTACAACAAATATCAAATTAATTTAGTCAATTTGATTCATTAAATTCCAAAAATTGCAGACAAATACATAATAAAAAGCAGAAAAATGTAAAAGAATGCAGAAAAAGTGCAAGAAAAAACCAGAGCATAGAAAACGAATGAATGACTACCGTTTGATGGCTGCTTCCGAGGTCTCAGTGCCCTCTTTGGAAAGAACCGCCCACTTCCTTCACGTTCTCATACGCCAAAATCACCTCTTCAATGGCGTTCGCGTCGGTGGCTTCGGCCGGCAGTCACTCGCTCTTGCTTTCGGCCGATTCGTCAATCTGTTCCCAAATTTTAGACAATTCAGACCACACTCCCTTCAAGTCCTGCATTTCCTCAAACGCCACTTGCACGCGCTCGTCGCTGGCGCTCAAACTTCCTGAAAACCCAAACAAAAAATTAAAACACAATTTTTAAAATTTCCATTTATTCATTTCGCACCTTGTTCTTGCAACTGTAGATTATCGCGTTCCTCCTTGAGCCGCGAGAACTTGCTCTCGTACACAATCAACTGCGAGATAGCTTCGACCGGCCGCAGATGCCCCTCGACCGGCTTCCCCTTCTCCCAGCTGGCCAGCACGTCGTTCGAGCGCGCCTCCACCAACTTATCCTCCGCCACGATCTTCATCTGTAAATTCGACACCTGGGCTTGAATCGACGTGTCCTTCCGTTTAATTATTTCGTTGAACGCGCCCCACTCCCCCTCGATGTTATCCACGTGCAGCCACGCGTTCGGAAACTGGAACTGTTGCCGCTCCAATATCCGCTGACCCTCCTTAAACAACTGCAAAAACAAATCCATTAATTAATCAATTTCTTCCTTCGATCAACTCACGTCCACTTGCTTCTCCCACGTCTTCATCTTTCGCTTCAGCGACTGCACGTTCGTGATGAACACGACCGCGTCCGACGTGCTCGCCGCATCCATTGACTGCTGCTCCAAATCCGAGCGCGATTTCGAAACATTTGAATGAAAATCCGTCATCTCACTGACCAGCAACTGCCCGAATTTACTCGACACCTCCTTATGCCACGAATCATACTTCAACGACAACTTCGACTGTACCTTCGCGTCATCAATTACGATCGGTCCGAACTCCTTCCTCACCTCCATCGTATCGAACGTCGTCCTCGACCTCTTGATATCCGTCAAACACTTCATCCACCGCCCGATATCCTCCCCGAGCCGACTGTACAGCGTATCCGACTGCAAATCCCACGTCAGCCACTCGTCCACATAAATCTTCATGCTCTCCATCCGCTCCTCGATCGCCGTGTACGCCGCGTCCAGCACCTCGATCCCGTCCGGCAGCTTGCTCAGCAAGTTCTTTTACGTCTCTGTCGTCGACTTATCCAGCCCGACCTGGTACCGCGTGCTCTGAATCTTCGCGAGCGCCAACACGACCGCCTCCCACCCGAACAGCTGCTGCATCATATTGTAGCGCGCCTCCTCGATGCTCGGGTGCAAATACATCATCTGGTTCGTGATGCGCACCTCGTGCACCAGCGCCGCTATCTGCGGGTTCCCGCCCGGCTTGTGGCTGGGCAGAGGCGGCGCGTCGATGTCCATGTTCAAATCCATGCTCGGCCCGCCTCCGCAGTCGCCTCTGCCGCTGCCGCTGCCGCGGCTCTCCAAACACTGCGTCCACGCCTTGATTCCCGCTTGGAGTCGCGACGCGAGCTTCCTCTTCACCTCTTCGTCCAGTTTGCCCAGCCACACGTGCAGGTTCGAGCACTGGTGCAGGCTGAGGTCGTCCACGGCCTTCTGTATCTTGTTGAGGATGTCGGCAAACGTGGCGGCGCCGTACACGCAAGTCTCTATAGATCGGACGTCGATGTCGATTTGTTCCTCGATGGTCAGCAAGTCGTCCACTTTCTCCTGGAAACTGAACACCGTTTCGGCCAACTTCTGCACGTAGGGGTCCAATTTATAAGACTCCCAAACCAGGCCGATTCCCTCGGCGATCTGCGACTGCACGTCGCGCTTCAGGCCCGCCACGAGGACGAGGATCGACGGGCGCTCGTCCACCTTCACGCACGTGCGCACGCTCTCGATCAGGGAGATGGCGAACGGGTACAACTGGTTCGCCTGGTGCGCCTTCTTCCTGATGGCGAAAGGCAACCAGAAGCCGAGCGACTCGAGGTTGCACACCTCCTTCGGCAGCGTGATCATCTCGGGGAAGAAGTTGACCGTGAGTTTCAGCAGAAAAAAAATGCGGCCGGACACGCCGAGATTGCGCTGCTGGACCTTGCGCGCCCAGTCGTCGAAGATGTCCTGCGTATTGAGTTTGAGTCGGAAACTGTCGCCGTCGTTTTTTCAGCTTTTGTCCGTCCACGGGGTTCTCCCAGCCCTTGCCGAGCACGTCCTCGAAGCGCCGCATGCAGGCGGTGAGTTGGCGGTCGATCTGTTTGGCCCAGATGATGGAGCCGGAGACCGACGGGAGGTCACGCACGTGCGACATGCGACAGGATTTGCTCTGGGGGTACTGCACTTTGAATTTCTCGTGCAGGGCTGCGATGTCGTCCTTGACGCGTTGGATGAGTTGCATCTGGTGCTCGCGGATCGCACGTGCGGATGTGCGGGCGGACGAATAGCGCGTTGAAACGGGAGAATATGCGGAACATCTCGTTGGCGTTCTTCGCCCTGCCCAGTTGGTCGCGCAGGCGAGCGGTGATTCGGGTCTCCACTCTGTCGATGCGCTCCTCGTATCTGTTGCAACAAATATCACATTAATTTTGTCAATTTCATTCATTAAACTACAAAAAAATGCAGACAAATACATAATAAAATGCAGAAAAATGCAAGAGAATGCAAAAAAATGCAAATGAATGCAGAAAAAATGCAAGAAAAGGCAAAAAAAGCAAAAAAATGCAAGGAAAATGCAAAATAATGCAACAAAATACAAGAAAAAGCAAAAAACTGCAAGAAAAATGCAGAAAAATGCAACAAGATGCTAGAAAAATGCAGAAAAATGCAGAAAAATGCAAAAAAATGCAAAAAAAATGCAAAAAAAATGCAAAAAAAATGCAAAAAAATGCAGAAAAAGGAAAAAAATGCAAGAAAAATGCAAAAGAAAATGCAAAAAAAAAAAACAGTACAGAAACGAAATGAATGAATACCGTTTGATGGCTGCTTCCCAGGCCTCGGTGCCCTCCTTGGAAATATCCAAACCGTCCACTTCCTTCACGTTCTCACAGACCAAATTCACCTCTTCAATGGCGTTCGCGTCAGTCGGCAGCGACTCGCTCTTGCTTTCGGCCGACTCGTCGCCGAGCTGCGGCGCTTGGATCGGTCGCAGCACGCGCACAATGACCGAGCACAATTGCTCGTGTTGTCCGCAAAACTTTCGCAACTGCTCCAAGTGCGGCTGCAGTCACTTGTGGGCCAGACCGACGCGCCAATTCATGTTCAGGTGATCGTCGCGCTTCTTCTTGACGATGTCACGCAGCACGCCCTGCAGTCTGTCGTACTCGTAGACCCAGGTGACGAATACCTCCAGACACGCGTTCATCACCTTCTCAAATTCTTCGAACGGAATGTGCATGAGGCGTCGGGTGGCCAACACCTTCAACAATTGCACCATCAGGTCGCGCGAGATGGCCTCAATCAGGCGTAATGCTCTCAGGATCGGGTATTTCGTGTTGCGGATTGTGCGGAAATGGTTGAATATTAATTCCCTGCAGCGCGATCCGAATTCGATCTAATTCGGTCACCGACAGCAGATCGTTGATGGGAAAATCCGTCATCAGAGAATTGTAGTCGTTCGCGGTAGCCAGCGCATGTTTTAAGCCTGAAAAATGCAGAGAAAAGCTGTAATTATGGAGAAAAACTTAACAAAGCGAACACCTTGTAGTAGGGCTAGAGCTTCATGGCGGCAACCGAGTTGATGTGCTCCTTCACCTTCGTGAACAGGTCGTCCCAGCCGCGGATGAGGCGACATTTCTTCTGGTAGTTGATGAGGTCGAGCTCGTAGTTCTGCCACGCCTCGCGCAACCTGCTTGAGGAACTCCTCGAGCGCCATCTCGCCCTGCGCAACGAGGATGATGTCCTTGACGAGCGACTCGTTGCGCTGCAGGTCCACGTCCCACACTTGGCCGAGAGTGAGGTCCGAGAGCACCCACGAGACGCGCAGTTGTCGCATTAACTGTTTCCAGTGGCGCTGTTTGAGCGCGGCGAATTTTAGCTCGACGATCATCATGTTTACTTTGGCGTAGCCTTGCAGCATCCGCTTCACGTACTCGTACGACGCGTACTGCCGCAGACGGGCCGGCAGGTCCTTCAGTTACACGTGCAACGAGTCGATTTGTTGGCGCAGCTGGGAAAATCGAATAAAACTAATCAGAATTGTTCATTATTAAGTATAAGTACCGTATATCTTCTTAATTGCACACCCGCTATTTAAGTTTTAAACAAAACATCAAATTTTTTCTTAAAATAATCGAATATTTCATTTAAAAATGGAATATTTCATTAAATAATGGAATATTTCATTAAAAAAGAAAATATTTCTTTGAAAAAATCGAATATTTCTTAGAAAAAATCGAATATTTCATTTCTTTCAGAAATCAAATTATTCAAAAATAAATCAGGTCTCTAATGCACTATTTGAGATCCGCGAGCAAATAGAAGATACACGGTATTTATTTCCTTTCCGTTTTCTACTTTTCTCGGTCACCGAAAAAAAAATCTGTTCCCAAATGTTAGACAATTCAGACCACACTCCCTTCAAGTCTTGCATTTCCTCAAACGCCACTTGCACGCGCTCGTCGCTGGCGCTCAAACTTCCTAAAAATCCAAACAAAAAATTAAAACACAATTTTTAAAATTTCCATTTATTCATTTCGCACCTTGTTCTTGCAACTCCAGCGCCTCCTTCGCTTTCTGCACATTATCGCGGTCTTCCTTGAGCCGCAAGAACTTGCTCTCGTACACAATCAACTGCGAGATAGCTTCGTCCGGTCGCAGATGCCCCTCGACCGGCTTCCCCTTCTCACAGCTGGCCAGCACGTCGTTCGAGCGCGCCTCCACCAACTTATCCTCCGCCACGATCTTCATCTGTAAATTCGACACCTGGGCTTGATTCGACGTGTCCTTCCGTTTAATTATTTCGTTGAACGCGCCGCACTCCCCCTCGATGTTATCCACGTGCAGCCACGCGTTCGGAAACTGGAACCGTTGCCGCTCCAATATCCGCTGACCTTCCTTAAACAACTGCAAAAACAAATCCATTAATTTAACAAATTAATCAATTAATTCCTTCGATCAACTCACGTCCACTTGCTTCTCCAACGTCTTCATCTTTCGCTTCAGCGACTGCACGTTCGTGATGAACACGACCGCGTCCGACGTGCTCGCCGCATCCATCGACTGCTGCTCCAAATCCGAGCGCGATTTCGAAACATTTGAATGAAAATCCGTCATCTCACTTCCCAGCAACTGCCCGAATTTACTCGACACCTCCTTACGCCACGAGTCGTCGCCGAGCTGCGGCGCTTGGATCGGTCGCAGCACGCGCCCAATGACCGAGCACAACTGCTCGTGTTGTCGGCGAAACTTTCGCATCTGCTCCATGCGCGCCTGCAGTCGCTTGTGGGCCTGACCGACGCGCCAATTCATGTCCAGGTGCTCGTCGCGCTTCTTCTTGACGATGTCTCGCAGCAGGCCCTGCAGTTTGTCGTATTCGTCGTCCCCCAGGTGACGAATACCTCCAGACACGCGTTCATCACCTTCTCCAATTCTTCGAACGGAATGTGCATGAGGCGTCGGGTGGCCAACACCTTCAACAGTTGCACCATCACGTCGCGCGAGATGGCCTCGACCAGGCGTAATGCTCTCTGGAGCGTGTATTTCGTGTTGCGGATTTTGCGCAAATGGTTGAATATTAATTCCCTGCAGCGCGATCCGAATTCGATCTAATTCGATCTAATTCGATCTAATTCGATCGCCGACAGCAGATCGTTGATGAGGAAATCCTTCATCAGAGGATTGTAGTCGTTCACGGTAGCCAGGGCATGTTTTAAGCCTGAAAAATGCAGAGAAATGATGTAAATATGCAGAAAAATTTAACAAAACGTGTAAAATTTCAAAAAATGCAGAAAAAACGCAATACACTAGGGGAAAATACTTCAAAATACGCAAAGGAATCGTAAAAATGCAACGAAATGCTTAAAAACCGCAACAAAAAAAAGCATAAATTTTCAAGAAAATGCAAAAAACTTGTCACAATGCAGAAAAACAGCAAAATTACAAAAATAATGCGCAAAATTGCAAAAATAATGCGCGAAATTGTAAAAAAAAACTGTAGAAAAGTGCAATCAATTGCAGTAGAAAGTAAAAACTTGCAAAAAAAGCAAATTGCACAAAATTGTAAAAGTAAAAAAAAAACGTTTATTATACCAGTGTCGGTGTCGAAACTGACTGTCGCGTGAAACCGTTGTTCCATGTTTGAGTATATCGAGGGTAAATGCCACTTCCAAACTCTCCCTCTTCTTTTGAATGCGCAAAAGCGCTCGTTCCAATCCAAATTGAGCCAAAAGCTCACTTCCTGCAACGCCGTCCCCGACGACGGATCTCGATCCAATTTAGTCACCTAACAAATTCAATTAATTCAATTAATTTTATTTTATTTTATTTATATAAAAAAAAAAAAAAGAAAAAAAAAACTACTTTTTGTATTTCTCTGATCCAACGATTCACTTGGTTCTGCAATTGATTCAAAAAAGTGGAATCCTCCACCCTGTCGCCGAAATCGGACACTTTTGGGCGCACATTTTCGTCCATGCATTTCTTCATTATCTGCGCGACCCTCGGATGGACGTTCAAACTGATTTCTGGAATGTCGATATTTTGCTGCAAATGCAACAACCCCATCTCCAGTTCCGCCATCGTTTTCTCCACCGATGGAGCCATCTTATCGCCATGGCTGCAACAAATAAAACGATTTATTTCCATTTGTTTCTTTTATTTCATTAGACACCGGTCGGCTTTGCCGCTCTCGTTGACGATAGACTTGAAATACGGAGCAACTGCATCGCTCAAGTTCAAAACCCGCACTTGCGAGGCCACGGATTTATCCGCCTCGACCACAGATCCACGTTTGATGAACACGACGCTGCAACAAGAGAGAAAACAAATTACGTCCGCCATTTTATTCCCAATTTTTCCAATCACCTGTTGATTTTAGTGTTTGAAAATCGCACATCAGTCGAGATAATATAACTAACGATCTCCTTATACAGCAATAATAACATTTGGTGTTAATCTCAAAGTCATTTATTTCTTCATTTATTTATTACATTTTGCCGAGAATATTCCCACACAAGCAGCGCTCCGCACACGTGCACGTTGAGGGAGCGAACGACTCCTCGCTGCGGTATTTGCACGCACGCGTCCAACATTTGAATCAACGAGACCGGAATTCCTTCTTTCTCGTTGCCCAACAGCAGAAGGCACTTTTCAGGAAATTTGTATTCATCCACTCGAACGCTGTCGGCGGTCTGTTCGGCGCCGATCAGGACGTACCCTTGGTTCCTCTTGCTCGTCAAATATTCCTTGAGTTGGAAAGGCTTCACCTCGCACATGGCCACCCATTTCTCGGCAGAAACGCTCAAATTCTGGAACTGTTTGTCCTGGATGCATTTCATGTTGGCCACCACGTACTCCTTCGCCCCGAAGATTTCGCAGCTCCTGCACAGACCTGCACGACACAAATTCATTTCATTAGTTTGATTAATTCCATAAATTCCATTAATTCCATTTCACCTCCCAAGTTGGGAATTCTGTCGATGAGTGACGCGACCACGATCAATTCGCCGTTTGACGCGCGTTTGCACGGTGTCATTTTCTTCTGCACGTTCCCGTTTTCCACATTTTCTTCAACTTCAACCTCGACTTGCACGTTTTCTTCTGCAATTCAAATTATTCATTTCCCACGTTTATTAAAAATGCCAGTACTGACCCGTTTGAAACGCACTCAATTCTTCGTCGCCACTAAACGTGCGAATAAACGAGTTTTCTTCGCTACGAAATTTCGTAAAAACGTGCGCCGGGATCCACTCGTAATCGGAGACGTCCGTCAACCTCAGAATGTCGTGAAAAATTGTCTAGAAAATAATGAATGAAAATTATTTACTTATTTAATTTCTTGATGCCATTGATTGATTTCTAAATCTCACCTGCAAGGAGTAATGTTTGCGAGCATCGAACGCCTTGAAATAGTAATTATCGAAAATTTTCTGCGTGCAACGCGCCGAATTGCCACCTCGATACGAAAACGTCAAACTGGATTCGACCGGACCGTACATGTCGAGGGCATTTTTCAAATCGTTCGATTCGCAAATCAGCCACAATTTGTGAAAAACCACCTGCAAGATTTATAAGATTTATAAGATTTATAGACAAATATGTAAAAACTCGTCAACTTGACTTGTGCAGTGACTCTGGTGTTGAAGTTTTGCGCCATGCACCAGGGAAGGACGCAGCGGAAAGCGGCGAGCACGAATTCTTCTTGTTGCTGTAGCGGTTCCAGCAGTTTGCCCACGTGGTAGATTATTCCCAGAAACGAACCGATGCTTCCGACTCGGATTCCTGCCGCCTGCAATCAATCCAATTCAATCAAATTATCACAAGTTTCAACTTTTTCTTCTGCTACTTTTTCAATTTCGTCCCACAACTCGTCTCTCAAGGTCGCGAATCGAAGCAAAATCCTGACGGCCAGCCATTCCTGCATCACTCGGATGGACAATTGGGAGCCTTCCTCTACGAGCTGGCCGTAAACATTCTTCAGAACGCCAGTTAACGCTTCCTCGATAATAAAAACAATTCAAAACATTAGTTAATTTAGACATTATTGATATCCTTCGATTTACTTGAGCGCAAAGTGGTTCCAGGACGAGGATCGTCTGCCAAACTCGATTTTTCTTTAAATGGATCAAAGAATTTGCATAATAACGAGTGGCCGTTGCACCGACCGCGGCGTCTTGCGCGAGCAACAGCGCGATCAACTCGGCGACCAACGGATGACCACTTTCCAAACTCACAATCAACGACACTGCAGCGGCTCGAACGGAAACCTCGTCCAAGTGATCGCTTTCGAACAGGGAGTTGACGGTGCACGTTTCACCGAGCGCGGACACAAAAGCGTCCGCATCGCCCTTCACTCTTTGGTCTTTGCGATGGACGGGACCGAACGTGAGCGCGTTCGCCATCAATTGCGCGTGCACGCTCATGTTGCGGCGCGTGTCTTTCGAGCGCATCCAAACGTCGACGCAGTGGAACACCAACATGTGAAATATCGTCGGACAAGTGTCGGACAACTCGTGCGCTTTTTCGCAAAACTAGAAAATCAAACAAACTAATGATTAGGAAAAGGATAAATGCAGAAAAAAATTTATTGCACAAAACGCAGAAATGCGTAAAATAAATGCTTCAAATTGCCATTGTTTCCGAAAAATGGTCACTTTTGCATTTATTTTACGATACGCAATGCAAAAAATCGTAAAATAAACGCATTAATCTCCATGTTTTCGGAAAATGCGATTTATGCATTTATTTTGTGTTTATAATTCTCTAACACTTAATAAATTCTTCCATTTTGCAAATTATTAGATTTTTAATGCATAAACATCCTTTCTTTAATAATGATTGATTTCTTTAACTTGAAAAAATAAATTTACGTGAATTAAAATCGAGTTGGAGGCATTCGGGTGATCGAGCAGCCGCGGGTGAAAAGCCACTTGTAGAAATGCCTCGATCGCGATCCAAAAGATTTCCGTTTTCCGTCTTTCAAAGGCCATGTTCCACACGGAGTGCAGCAATTTCCCAAAAAGCTGTTCGTTTTCGTCAAATACCTAATCCAAAACAAATAATCAACATCATTATAAAGCAAATATTAAATCAAAAATTCACTAGTCACCCGCGACAACGACAAAGATAAAACGTGTTGGATGCAACGACAAACTGGCGGAATCACGTCCGTGCCGATCTCCAACGTGTACAGCGCAAATTCGATCAAAGCCACGACCTCCAGTTCGTTGTGACATCGACTCGCGTGAAAAGCCAGACACTTCCAAACGCAATTGTAATACTCCGACACGATTCGGCCTCGTTGTCCCAAATAAACGTCGCAGTTGCTGAAATTGAATGCAGTTAAATAACAAATAATTAAACTTGAATAATTAATTTACTTGTTGGAAGACGATTTTGTGAGCGTATACTTGAAAAGATTGTTCGTGAATTTGTGTCGAACAAAACGCAGGATTTTATCGCCACTTAATTTCCATTTCCCCAAATGCCGCATTTCCGATTCAATTATTTCGACGATCCAAGCGAGGCACGCAACTGCGCAATATTTACTCAGAAGATGATCCTTTGGAAAATGAAAAATGAACAAATTAGAAAGAAAACGAGCAAATTTGTCATTCTTATGCATTTTGGCATCCATTTGAAATCAACTCACCTCTGAATTGGCGTCATCAAAGTGTAGCGCAGCAAGATCCGTCAACTTATTCACACACTCGTCCATCTCGTTCGAGTCTTCGTACGCTTTGAACAAACTTTTCAACAATTTCAAATACATCTCGAGTCTCTTCACATCATCCATCTAAAAGTAATTATTATTTTTAAAAATTCGATTTTAAATTCTATCCGTTTCTAACGTGATTCGAAATCCTGATAAGCGCGTAATCGATGATGGACGTGAGGCACGGAGCGATGCACGCGACAACTTCCATCCGAACCGCATCTTGTGACGATTCTATTAAAATCTAAATTAAAACCGACATTTGTGAATGAAAAATCTATTTCCTCCTATTTTTATACCCGCCGTCCGACTAATTTCCACTTCCTCGAGCAGCGAAACGACAAACTTCAAACTGCGGTCGACTTTCGCGAGCGGTAAATACGGACGCGTATTAACGGACGATAAAATCATTTTCACCGGTCCCAGCGCCATTCCCACACTCGATAGAGCGAGTAAACCCGCGTCCAAACTCAGAACCAACGTCCGCGATGTGCGCTCCATTTCCAAATCCGTCAAATAAAAATCATCTATTTTGAAATAAAATTATAAAAATTATAAAAATTATAAATTTATAAATCATAAAATCAAATAACCTTTGTCCGTATTTGTATGGTTGTTTTCCGTTTCGTTTAATCGGTGCATCGTGCGTTTTATGAATTTGCCCACGTCGCTCGATGTTAAATTCGCAGCCGACGGCAGTTGCCGCAACCATTCGACGCACCGCGAGCGTAATTCAGTGCGACGACTCAACACACCGTTTTGCGCAAACGGCAATAAAAACGACGACAAAATATCGAACGTCACGTCGTCTTTTTTCACCAATTTCAGAAACGCATCCAAGAAAAAACAATGGACGGCGATCCTCAAATACTTCTCCTGGGTGCGAAGACAATCGACGATCAACGACCTACAATAAATCATTTCTATTTCAATCATTTTTATAAAGTAAAAATTTATTACTTTAAATCTTCCAACGCCGTCAGATTCCACGCAGGCGCCACAGGCACAGTCGACAGCGAGTAACTAATGTACAATAAAGGCACCGGAGCCCAATTTAAACCTCGAATAGACCCGAGTAAAGAACTAAAAAAATCAACTAAAAAAAGTTTAAAAACAATTAATCGATCAAATCAATCCATAATTAATTTATTTTTCAACCGATGAGTGAAGATCCTCGCAGAATGACGACACAGTGCGTGAAAAATCGCGAAAATGACGAGACAATCGCGGGAACAGAACCCCTCTGCTCGTTCTGCGACCTCGCGAACAACGACGCATCGTTGATGACGTTTAATAAAGGACCAAAAACAAACTAAAATAAAAAATTAAAATAATTAAAACAAATAAAAATCATTCGTCCTCACTGTCAGACGTCATACTTGAGCGTCGATGAAATTCTCTTTGGTGAAATTCAAGCGTAAAAACCGTTCGAGCGCCCATTTTTTGATCAATTTCGAATCGTGCAGAAACATGCGATGAAAAAGCGTCGACAGCAATTCCAAATGAAACGGCGAAATGTCGCTCGCTTTGATCACCCGGTCGATTTTCCCAAGAACCGGTTTAATGACGTGAACCTTAAAAATCAAATCAAATCAAATCAAATACAAACAAATATAAACAAATACAAACAAACTTGAATTCAATACTTGTGTTTCTTCCAACGTTTCGATGATAAGAATGTAATTGGACCACGAAAAATGCTGCGACTCCAACTTGGCGCGCGACGTCACGTGCTTGAGCACGAAAAGCGCCTGTTTCCGGTGCAGCGAGTTCTCGTGCGCCAGCCCGAACCGAATTAAAAGCCACAAATTCTTCTCCGACGAAATCCGATCCAAAAAAGACGAAAAAACTGCCTCCTCCGTCATCAATTCCATCAAATTGCACACAATCAGATACCCGTTGCCCACGCTTTTACTCTGACAATCCGAATAAGTAAAACTAAAGAAACTCTGCGCACGTTCCCACAGAATTTCCACCAACTCGAGTTTGCTCGCGAGGTCCATGAGTTTCAACAAGGGGGGCACGACGTCGACGAGCACGAAAGCGGCGAACTGCGAATCGCAACGCGAGAGAACCCAACTCAACGTGCTTTGGAATTGCACCGCAAATTCGTTGAATTCGACGTTTTTTTTCATTTTTCCAAATAAAAACGTGACGATTTCGAGAGCAACTTTGGGTTTCGAGCACTTTTCCGGGGGCTCACGATCAAATTGAATTTGCACACTTTTCTCGCATTCTCGCGCCCATTCCACCACGTTTTCTTCGCCCGTCAACTCCAAACAAAACCATTTGGTGGCTATTGCGACCTCGCAGAGTTCTCGATTCGTCCCGGCGTGTTCCGACAGCAATATAGGCGTGCAAACGTCGTCGACGATGCGGTTTAATGCGCTCAGTAGACGAGGTTGCGGCGCGGGATGTTTTTCATCGATTACTCGCACGATTTCTCGCAATGTGCGCAACAAATTGACGGTTTGATCGCGCGACAAATCGCGTTCAATCTCTCCGCACACATTATCCAACACCACGTACAGTTGATCGTCACTGAAAACATTTAAAAGAGTTTTTAGAGTCATTTTTGAAGCCGTAATACCCTCAGCAGCATTCATGTTCTCCCGGTCGTTGGAAGCCATTTTGAATCCAGTAGCGCCCTCTGTGATCAAAAACGTCAAGTGTAAAACACAAACAGGAAATTGGCAACTGATCACATCCCGAAGTTCCGACTCTCAAAAAGGCCGCACAAGCACAAACTCATAATTAGTACATTTTTCCTTTCATCTCGCTCGCATTTTCTTTCCCCCACAGAATGGAATAATGGTTCGTCATTTGATCATTTCCAATTCGAATTCAAACAAAATAATTAATTTTATTTTTATTTATTTATTTATTTATTTTTCACAAATTTTCATTTCCAGGCACAAAATGTCAAAGTATGTGAAATCGACCCAGATTTAAAAAAGAAACTCAAAGAATTCCGATTCCGCAAGTCGCACAACAATGCGGCCGTTATCAGTAAGTGAAGACCAAAAACCGCCCATTCGCCATTTATCATTTTCAAACTGATAATCGCTAATTTTCTCGTTAATTCCAGTGAAAATCGACCGCGCGAAGCTCCTCGTGCATTTGGACGAAGTTCTCGAGGTAAATATACAAAATAAAGCTAGAAAACAAACATTGAATGCCAACTTCCGACAGGATATCAGCGTGGATCAGCTGAGAGAGTCTTTACCGGACCACCAACCGCGATTCGTCGTTTACAGTTACAAACTGGACCACGACGACGGTCGCATTTCGTACCCGTTGTGCTTCATTTTCATCACCCCGCCGGGTAAAAATAACATCAAAATTAGTCTCAATTTTTCTCAATTATTTTATTTGGATTAGACTGCAAACCGGAACTGCAAATGATGTACGCAGGAACCAAACTGGCGCTCGTCAAAGAGGCCGATTTGACCAAAGTGTTCGAAGTTCGTCTGCTGGAGGAACTCACGGAGGAATGGCTGCACGAAAAATTAGGAAAACGTTAAAAAAAAACGCGTTTTTCCTTCTTTTCTCGTTGGAAACTTGGAATCAACCATAATATGCAAGCTTTTATGTAACAGTGCATGGCATTTAAACAAAATGATGACTTTTTTAATCAAATTACGTCTTTTTCACGTTTTGTGTGTGAAATGTTAGAAATGTTTCATGTTATGAATGATGAATCGTTTAAATTTAGTCCTTTGATAGGATATACGTGTATTTTAAATGTATTAATAAGTTTATATACGTGTTTTAAGGAAGAAAAAAAGAAGAAATTTACTTTTTATTAAATTAAATTAATTACTTAAACTCCCAAACATGTCGATTATTAAATTTACATAAAATTTGTAGCATTTTGACATTGCGATTATGCGTGTTCTGAATAAAAGAAAGCAAATTTACATTTCTTTTTCGCTCGGATACTAACACAACATTGAGAGATCATCGCTTTTTAAATCAATTCACAACCAAACAAAATATCACTTGAATTAAAGTCCCAAACATTCATTCGATCGCCCAACGCAATAACAAACACAATATGCAACGATTTCTTCCATTTACGCCGTAATAAGACTGTAAATCATTCTGCAAATGAAAAACATATAAATAAGTAAATTAATTAATTAATTTCATAATTTACCCGTAAAGATAGTAAAAAAATCCGACCAAATAAAACGCTAATTTAAACCAGCCTTCCGTTTGTGCTTTGGATAATTGATCCGCGTTCATGATGGTTGTTGGGTCATATAGACCGGGTGAACTCATCACAGGACGGTTTTTGTATCTAAAAATACATTTATTCCATATGAATTACAATTTTAACCTTTTTTTTTAACAAAATTTCAAATTTTAACCATTTTTATTGTCAAAATTTCAAAATTTCAGATTTTAATGATTTTTATTGACAAAATTTCAAATTTTAACCATTTTTATTGATAAAATTTCAAACTTTTACCATTTTTATTGACAAAATTTCAAATTTTAATCATTTTTATTGTCAAAATTTCAAATTTTAACAATTTTTATTGATAAAATTTCAAATTTTAACCATTTTTATTGACAAAATTTCAAATTTTAACCATTTTTGTTGTCAAAATTTCAAATTTTAACCATTTTTATTGACAAAATTTCAAATTTTAACAATTTTTATTGTCAAAATTTCAAATTTTAACGAATTTGCTGATATAAACTCAAATTTTAACGAATTTTCCAATACAAACTCGAATTTGAACCAATTTTTGTCAATATCAATTAGAATTTGAACGATTTTATCAACATAAATTGTAATTTAACAACGTTTTCGATCGTTTATACCTCAGTATGTGGTAGGCAATCAGTGGGATATTTAAAATTAACGTGAACCATTCTCCCGCTACGAAAAACAAAATGTTGAAGAAGATGTGGATGAAATATTCTGGCAAGACGAGCTGAAAGAAAATTTTACCAAAATAAAAAATTTATTTCTGTATTATTTTAATTCCATTCTGCTGTACAATACTTACTGGATTCAAACTGTTGCATTGATCAATCGGGTTTTTGTAATCGGTTTTTAGTTCATCAAAAGCGATAATCTGTGAAGAACAAACGTGGGTTTATCAGCTCTTTTTATCTTTCATTTTACGCCCGAACGAATTTTATTTCCAATTCTTAATTCGTTCTTGACGGTTCTTCCAAGTGAGATGCAGCACTTACGTGAAAAATGGCGAAGAATATTAAGAAAGCGTCGAGAATTAATGCCGCGATGTAACAAAACGCAGCGAACGTAAACGCCATGATGGCACAGTGGCGCCGTGCGACGGCGACATTGACAACTTTTAATCGTACTTAGGTGTATACTTCTTTTTTTAGATGTAGGTCAAATAAAAAAACCTGTTATCAATTCTTTAATATTTCCTATTGTTTTTCTATCTTATTTATTTCCTTTTTTGAAACATAAACTTGTTGGCATTGGTGGCTCGTCAGTATTTGTTACTTTGAATTAGTGAACAAAAAATGATTTTATTTGATTTAGACGAGACAATTTTTTAATTTCAACTTGACAGATGATGAGAATAATACATTCCGAACAGATTTAATGAAAAAAAAGAAGTTTAACGACGAATTTTAAGGCGAAATAGAAATAAAACAAACGGTTTACTCACTCCAAAAACCAAAAACCGGCGGTAGAGGGCGCCACGGTTCGCCCACGTTCACACAACCAAAGCAAAACATTGATAAAAGTGAAAGAAAAACAACATGTTTTTCTCCCTTTCAATGCCATACGAAACAAAACGAGCATGACGAATCGTAATTAAACAAAAATAAATCTCACCTAACTAGATGGAATTCCACCCTTAAGAAACTATTGGAATTTCCCAGTTCACCTCAGCGGCTGACGTCACGAAACAACACACGCACAGGCACATAGTCATAACATACACACAGGCAGAGCTTTCAGCTGGTAGCGAAGGCGAACTGTACGTAGCTTATGATTGGTGATCTAATACAGTCGGCTGGCTAAATTTGACGCAAAAGAAAAAGCACGGCATACTTTTAGCAAGCCTGGCCTCGAGTGGGGACTCAGAAGACGGTGGAGTTTCTCCCCCACCGCGAAAAAAGCAACGATTGTCTGCCGCCGCTGCTACCATGCAAGCCAATGGCTGTCCTCAACACAATGGAGACACACCAGGCAGCTCGAGTGCCACAGCAGAGAATAACGGAGGAGAAATCAACGTCAACGGCAAACCGGACTTGTCCCCCAAGATTAAAACGAGAGCTGATCAAGACATTGTCCGTTTGATCGGACAGCACTTGAAAGGATTAGGGCTCAAGTGCGTACGACTAATGACTAAAAAATCACATTTATTGAGAATTAACTCGTTTTCCCACACTAAATCTCGCTAAATAATATTTCATTCTTTTTTTACGTTCAAACTCGCTTGATCGGCCATTTTTTTTTGTTTTGGGTTTTGCGAGTGATGAAATACGATTTTGTAAGACTCGTATCGGATTTTTAATATTTTTTTTTCGAGGGTCGCCGAGATCGATGCTCACGGAAATGACCTTCGATGGTCGAATGGAATGATTAGAACATTAAATAATGCACAATCTGTGACGTATTTGTATTTATTTCTCGATTTTTGAGTAGTTTTCGTGCGAAAACGGAAATTAAAAAGTGTCCAACATGGAGTGGCGCCATGTTTGTTACCTTGTACTCGATTTATCCTCTACTCGACAAATTTGTTTTAATTGCAGTCGCACCGCCGAGCAATTAATGCAGGAGTCCGGTTGTCGACTCGACCATCCGGCCGCGACGAAATTCCGCAATCACATTTTAGACGGTGAATGGGCCAAAGTGAGTCATTTAAATAATTTAATTTAAATAATTTCTTTTATTTCATTTTATTTTAATTATTTCAGGCCGAACACACGTTAAATGAACTCAAGTCGTTGCTCGATACACCTTTGGCCTTAGTCGTAAGTAGAATCCTAAAAATTGATTTTATTCTTGTTTTGATTTAAAAATTTAAATTTTAGAAAATGAAGTTTCTGCTGTTGGAGCAGAAATATCTTGAGAAACTAGAAGACGGACAAATTTTAGACGCCCTTCATATTTTACGTAATGAATTGACTCCGCTTCGTCACAACACGAAGCGAGTCCACGAACTGAGCAGGTGCGAAGCCATTTTGATTAAAATTTGCAGCGTTGTATCGAACGCGAACTAATAGAACGAAAAATTCAAATGATGTTCATGTTCACCATGTTTGATGATGAAAACGTCGCAAAAATGTTCGTTTAAACGTTTATCTTCATCGAAACATTCATTTTGATTACTTTTTACAACGAAAACGACTGCTTTACTAAAAAAAATGTGTTTTGTCATCTGAAATCCACAAAATGTAACAAAAAACATTTTAATTTCTAAAAAAAAAATCTGAAAAATGAACGTGAACTTCGAAAAAACTTTTAGTGAACGAGATACAACGCTGGAAATTTAAATCTGATTAAATTAAATTGTAACGCTGAAATTGTTGATATTTAGCTACATAATGTGTGGCACTGGAGAGGAGCTTCGCAGCACCTCGAACTGGGGAGGAAAGGATTCGGATTCCAGAACGAAACTCATGGAACGTCTTCAAGGTATAAAAATATAAATTTAATTATAATTTTAATTATAATTTAATTTTAATTTTCTAGTTTATTTACCTCCGACTATAATGTTGCCTCCGCGTCGCCTGCAGACGTTGTTGACGCAAGCGATCGAGCTACAGAAAGACCGATGCCCGTACCACAACACGCGAATCGACAGCACGTTAGATCAAATCTCGCTGCTCATGGACCACGCGTGCAGCAGGTAACGCGAATGAGAGAGAGATGTTTTGGTTTTGACGCCGTTGAGTTGCAGAGAGCAGTTTCCTTGCGAGACCATCCAAGTGCTCAACGACCATTGCGACGAAGTTTGGTTTTGCAAGTTCTCGAACGACGGCACCAAGTTGGCGACGGGATCGAAGGACACGACGGTCATCGTTTGGGAAATGGACACCGTAAATTTAATTTAATTTAATTTAATTTAATTTAATTTAATTTAAGAGCAATTGATTCTGTCGCAGGATACGTTAGAATTACGTCACAAGAAAACTTTGGAAGGACATTCTTATGGAGTTTCTTACATGTCGTGGAGTCCAGACGACGCTTACCTGATAGCGTGTGGCCCGGACGATTGTTCAGAGTTGTGGGTTTGGAACGTGCAGGTGCACATTTCCTGTCTAAATGTTTTGTTTGTGATTGATTTATATTTATATTGATGTTGTTGCAGACGGGCGATTTACGGGTTAAGATGAGTCATTCGCCCGAAGATAGTTTAACTTGTTGTTCTTGGCATAAGGATGCCAAGAAATTCGTGACTGGGGGAACACGGGGACAGTTTTACCAATGCGTAAATATCAATTTTGAAAAGCGATCTTTTTAGCTCAAAAAACCCGCTACGGCTACTAAACAGTCATTTTGTTGACGCCGTTTAGTCTACGAACGTTTTGTCGACCGGGAGAATGTTGGGTCGCTTTTTCGACTCAGTGAACGAGTACGTTTAGTTGACGTGTCATCTTGTCTGTGTAAAAATGCACTTTTCTGTGTAAGAATGCACTTTTCTGTGTAAAAATGCAATTTTTGGTCTGAAAATGTAATTTTTGTCTGAAAATGTAATTTTTGGTCTGAAAATTGCAATTTTTGGTCTGAAAATTGCAATTTTTGGTCTGAAAATTGCAATTTTTGGTCTGAAAATTGCAATTTTTGGTCTGAAAATTGCAATTTTTGGTCTGAAAATTGCAATTTTTGGTCTAAAAATGCAAATTTTTGGTCTGAAATTGCAAATTTTTGGTCTGAAATTGCAAATTTTTGGTCTAAAAATGCAATTTCTAGGGAAAAAATAAACAAAAATAAAATAAATAAAATAAGACGGTGTAAAAAGTCGACTAAATAACCCTATCCCCAAAAAACGACCAATATAATGTTTGATGTGGTCCATAAAAAGTTGATTTTTGAGCTAAGAACGTTCATTTTCAATAAAAATTTAAACAAAAAAAAATTATTTTTTTAAAATTGTAATTTTTGAATTCAGGATTTGGACGGAAACGTGTTGGACTCGTGGGAAGGCGTGCGCGTTCAATGCCTTTGGTGCAAACGAGACGGCAAAGTGGTTCTCGCGTCCGACACCCACCACCGGATCCGCGGCTACAACTTCGAAGAACTCACCGACTTTAACATGTGCGTTGCGAGTCGTAAGCAGAAAAACAAACCCGTGTTGTAATTTGTGTAACGTTGACTTAGCATCCAAGAAGACCACGCAATCATGTCATTCTCGTGCAACGAGTCGGGCCGCCTCGCTCTTTTAAATGTAGCAACTCAGGTGAATTGAATCGAATCGAATTTAACAAATTTTAACATTGTTTGTTGTGTGTGTTGTTGTTTTTACAGGGTGTGCACCTATGGGACTTACAGGATAGATGCCTAATCCGCAAATTCCAAGGTGTTACTCAAGGTTTTTACACGATTCACTCTTGTTTCGGTGGCGTGAATCAAGATTTTATCGCCAGCGGGAGTGAAGGTGACACGGAAGGTGAAAGACAATTGTTGCGCATTTGAGTACTAAAGACGCGTTTTTATTCTGTTTTCTTGTCAGATCACAAAGTGTACGTGTGGCACGTCCGTCGCGAATTGCCCATCGCCATTCTCTCGGGCCACATGCGCACCGTCAACTGCGTGAGTTGGAACCCGACTTTCCCGCAAATGTTGGCTAGTGCCTCCGACGACGGAACCGTCCGCATCTGGGGACCCGCGGAGCAGTATCGCAAATCGAGACGAACCACGTCATCTAAGCCCCAACAGGCCGATGGTGATTGATTTGATTTGATTTGATTGAATTGATTTGATTAATGTAATTCATTCTTCTATGCACGAACAAATAATTATTTTTGCAAAATAACTATTTACATAACTATTTACCGTATTACCTCGCAATAAGCGGCATGCCGTACAAAAAATTTATACCAGCATGCCGATATAAAGCGAAAAATGCCGGTGTAAAGCGAAAAATGCCGGTATAAGTGAAAAAGTGGGTTTTTTGTTTTTAATTACTTTAAAGAGGCTGAATGAATAATTATGTTGGTTTTTGGGCTTAAAATTTGATTTTTCTTAATTTTCTGGGTAAATTTATAGAAATTTAAGCCAATTTCTTCAATTTTGGAGATCTAAAAAGGATTTTATGCTTGTTTTGGCTGAATTCTCATTTAGAAAAATTCGTACTCACTTACACCGGCATGCTGTTAAAAACAAGGTTTATCGGCATGCTGGTAAAACTCGAACTACACCAACATGCTAATGGCTTAATGTGAAGTAATACGGTAACTATTTACGAACAAATTGATTGATTTGCATTTTTTTAAGTCTCAAATTGATGGAATGCGTTTTTGTGCTTCAGATTCTGTATCATATTGTTCACCTTCGCCACCACCACCTCAGAGTTCAACCATTGCCCGTTCACAGAATTAATGCAACTCGTGTCGGGCCGGTCAACGTTTTTCCTTTATTTCCCCCCCCGCTCATTTAAAAAAAAGAAAAATTAGGATTCAATTTACCTTCTGCTGCTTGCTCGACATTTTAATACACGAGAGGAAGACGACTTTCAAACAACAAAAATTGATTAAAACTAATTTTCATCAACAATTGTCCTTTTACTTGTCCTAAAAGCGACATTTGAATTAAATCTTGTTTAGTGCAATAAAACAATTGTGACATTGTGGATTTATTTGGATCGGTGCCACCAGAGGAGTCTTTCAGTGCCTCGTTTTGGTTTTCTCTCAGTGGTTTACTGTGGTGTGTTTGTAATGTCAACTAGAAAACAAAAAAGAAAGAAAAAAAAGAAAACATGTTTCTCAATATTGTTGTGCAAGCATGTGCTTAGTGATAACAGAAATGCTTGTAATGTACGTTTTATCAAATCGAGTTAACTCTTCCCGTCTCGTTCGGTTCTCTCCGAAATTTCGTTGTTTTTGGACATTTTTTTTCCCACTTTTTTTATAATAAATTTTTTTTTTGGTTTGTTATATTTATATTTGTATATCTTATATAATTGGATGGTCGAACGAGGTTTGTTCACCTGAGATAAGGTAACTTTAGGGTTATTTTTGGTTTCCCGCGGTCGACGAGTCAAAAGTTGTATAAAGAATTTACGAATTATGTCAAGTAAAGTTTTCTAAATATTAAGAAAAAAAATAAATGAAATAAAACATCGAACGTTTTTGTATGATTTGTTATTTTTCGATATTATCTTAATTGCTTTTTTTCATATCAATTTGACACTTTTTGATCGCATTAAGATTACGTTGCACCTACGATGAAGCAATCGCCATTAGTCAGGCAGGCGGAATGAATTACCGTTTCAAAATACACTATCGTTGTGCAATTCAATCGCTCTTGCCAATTTAAAATAAAAATAAAAGAATTAAAAGTCTTTTTTCATCAATTATGCCATTATTGCGTCGATTTAAATTGAAAAATACGAAATATTAAATCATCTTAAATGCAAGTACTTGTCGATAGATGGAAATGACAATAACAGCGCTGCATCAAGCAATGCAGAAAAGCGTGCCAGATAGCATAAAATTATGCATAAATTGTTCTAACTCAGCATTTGAAAATCCATAAATTTGAAATTTGACATTTTTTATTCAAATTTTTACGTTATTATTAAAAAATTGTTGAAAATCAAACAATAATTTTGTCAATTTTGTCAAATTTTGTCAATTTTGTCAATTTTGTCAATTTTGTCAATTTTGTAGACTTGTAGGTCATTAGTTTATTACACCATTGACGTAACTCGTATCTTTTAATTACTCCCTATAACTTGGTAACCAATATTTCAATTGGTGATGTGATAAATTATTATTTTTCGTACTTTGTAATACGAGTGATATGAAATGGAAAAAAAATAATTGATCGATTTTTGCCATTCAATTTAATAAATTAAAAATTTTGTCGTTCAAAAAAAGGTGAGAAATATTTTGTCCAGTGCAAATTTCTTCAGCGCCACACCTTATCTATCTCCAATTTTTATCACGAGTTGAGTGGCGTGATTTTGCACAATTGGCTAGTTTCTAAATTTAAAAAACTTATCAGAAATATCATTATTTAACTTCGAGAGATTCTATTGATGCTTATCAATTTACATATCTATTCAAGATGTGATAATCGCTCAAACCAGAATTATCTACATTTTTCTTCTTCAAGAGTTCTATTCCCCCAACATAAAAAAAAAATTAAAAAAAAAATTAAAAAATATCGACTTTCAGCGCTTGTTTCTAAGCAGTAGCGACAAAATTACCGCCTTTACACCCAAACGAAATATTTGCAAAACAAATCATTGAGCAACGATTTAATCTTGTCAAGATTCCACATTTGTCCACACTGGTCAGTGGTCATTATCAGTCGGTTCGATTCTGTGATTGGTCCGTTGTAGTTGGGTCAATCGCCGACAACCAATATCGCATCAACAACCGTGTGAAGAGCACGTGGTGGTGAAATCGGCGATAGGACGAGCGACAGTTGTCATACATTCAAGATTGTGTGTAGCGAAGTGGCGGCCCAACGCCGTCACTTTAATTCCTAGTCGGTGAATGGCGCTCGATTTCCTCGCCGGTTGTGTTGGAGGTAATTAATACTCATTCTCATTCTCATTTCATTTTTAATTTACATTTATACATTTATTTGCTAGGATGTGCTGGTGTTTTGGTCGGTTATCCTTTCGACACAATCAAGGTAAGCGCTCAAGGTTGAAATTGAAAATTACAGGGAAAAAATGCGGAAATTGGTTTCAGGTTCGATTACAAACTCAGGATTCAAGATGTCCAAAATACAAGGGCATGCTGGATTGTTTTTCATATATTGTGAAAAAAGAGACAGTAAGATATACTTTATTTTTGTTTAATTTTACCATTACCAAGTTAGAGTTGCACTTAGGCCTAAGCTTAGTTACACGAACCGAAATATTATCAAATCTCGAGCCAAAAAAAAAAAATAGAAATAAAAATTCTTTCCAAAGAAAATGTTGCGAAAGATATTGAAATTCTGCGCCAGAAGGAATTTTAGCAAAATTTCTGCAGTATTTCTTCCTAAATTCCTTAACAACTAGAAGAAAAAAATGCAATTATCTGATAATTTTAAATAAATCATAGATAATGAGTGACAAGTGTTGGGCCCACTAACATATTGTGCTAATTGCCACAATCAGCTATCTATCACTAAGGACCTAAATCCTAATTTCACTAAATTTTTAAAATTTTTAAAATTTTGCTAAAATTTTAATAAAAAATGAAATTTGTGCCTTATCTCATTTAGGTATTCGGTTTATACAAGGGCATGACCTCTCCACTAGCTGGAGTTGCAGTTATCAATGCCCTCATATTCGGCATCTATGGCAACGTGCAGAAATCCCTTCCTGACCCCAACTCTGCACCCAGCATATTCCTCGCCGGAGCCACGGCCGGCATCATGCAGTCCGTAGTCTGCTGTCCCATGGAGCTCATCAAACTGCGCATGCAAATCCAAGAAGACAGCATGAAAAAAAGTGCCCTCTCGCCACGAAACGTGCACATGCAACGCTACAAGGGCCCCATGGACTGCTTTTCCAGAATCCGTGGCAACGAAGGCTTCCGCGGCCTCTTCCGCGGCCTCGGCATCACGGCTTTCCGCGAAGCGCCGGCTTTTGGTATTTATTTCTCCTGCTACGAAGGACTAGTCGCTTGCTTCCAGAAGCCGGACAAGAAACCTCTGGGCCCGGTGCCCATCATCCTCGCAGGAGGGCTCAGCGGCATCATGTCGTGGGTGGTCACCTACCCCATAGATGTCATCAAAACGAGGCTCCAAGCGGATGGCGATTGCGGACAAAGACAGTATAAGAACACTTGGGATTGCACCTTGAAGAGCTTCCACGCCGAAGGGATCGGAGTCTTCTCCAGAGGTTTGGCTTCGACCGTGGTCCGGGCTTTTCCGACCAACGCGGCAACTTTTGCTGCCGTTACTTGGACTATTCGGACTTGCAGTGCCAAGCCGGAGAAATCAATGTGAATCTCAATTCTCAATGTGGATGCTTGTTTGATGGGTCAGTGGGCAACAGGACTTTGAATAAATGCTCTTTCTTTTCATTCTTCTAATCAATTGACAATCAATTGACAATTTTCTTTTCTTCTTCTGGAGAAATTATTGAACAAAAAACGAGCCAGAAATACAGCAATCTAATTAAATAAAGTAATTTTTAACAAATGCAAAACTAGTTCCTTTTTATAGACAAGTTTTTAGGAACAAAAATGAAAGCTGTGCACCGTAGGACAAAAATATTATTGGTAATTAATATGTGATCTCGGGCCCCAGAGGCAAATTTCTGGTCTGAGGGAGGCAGGGGGCCCTTCTTGAAATTTTTTTTAAAATTTGCTACTAAAAAAAAAAATAGTTGCGTTCAATCTTAAATGGATTTCCAAAATCGTGATTTTCTTGATTTTCAGAAATGAAGGAAATTGGATTTCAATTTTGAACGACCTTAAAATTTGCCAAAATCCAACGATTGCACACGCGCAATTAAGTTAGAACCGTTGGATAACTTCCTGTTTGTACGTGGATCATGTAAATACAACTGGCCGTAAAAATCGTCATTTCCGATCTCCCGAAACCAAGAAAATCAGCGAAATCAGCGAAATCCATTTCAGATTGAACGCACTTAATGTTTTTCAGCACAAAGGCACCTTACATGTTCTTGGTAATAAGTGATGCGAATTGCCGTTCAGAGCATTTTTATTTTTCTCAATTCGACGGCTCGATATTAGGATTTCCAATCCTATTATTGCAAGAACAAATCTTTTATGTACAATTCAGTGAAACAAAATACATAAACCTCGATCAACACTGGCCATTTAGTGGATTTTGGTAACAAATTTAGTTGCACTCCCTCTGTAAAGGTGTAACATTTACAAATTATGAACCAAAATTAAAAAAAAAAAATTTATACATAATAATAATAAGCAAAACTAATTCGTATAATTAAATAACAAACGATTAATTTTCTTCCTCCTTTTTATGCAATAGAAAATTTCTCCCTTTAATCTTACACATGTTAACTATAAGAACAAGATATTAACATATACAGTATTGAAAATATTTTAACATGTGTAATAAATAGCTGTTTGTTTGTGTCATTGAAAAATAGCTTTTCATCGCCAGTAATCAAAATTTCTTTCGTTCATTCAACTTTGCATGACATTGAACTTTGTGATTTTTTTTTTCATTCTTTAAAAAAAAAATTAAATGAATTAATAACAAATTAAAAAAAAAATTTCTTAATTTTTTCTTCAACATAAAAAAATAAACAGAGGCAACGCAATTAAAAATGTGAGGCTAAAATTAGTGAAAAAAAGCATCCAGTCAATTGGACACGAACAATAACACGTAAAAACGGGTAAAAAGAAAAGAGAAATCAGTGATTTGCTGCTCCGGACACCGACAGCGCATCAAAGCACAAAAAATAAAAAGAAAAGAAAAAACGAATCTTTCTTTTATTTTACGTTACAAATTCCGACCTTCTTGTGAATTCAAATCTCTTAAGCAAACTCGTCGCCTTCAAACACCAGGAAATTCTAAGAATAAACAAAAATAAACAAAATGAGTAAGAAATAAAAATTTAATTCTAAGAATTTTAACTCCTGGTTCAATTAAATCCATCGATAATTACAAAACTACGACATCTGTATTGAATTTTTAAACCCAACACAAACATCATCCCAAAAAAAAAATGGAAAAAAAATGACATTTTCTTGATAATCTTGAAATCCTCTAACAAAATATTTTTAATTTCAGTAATTTCAGTATTTCAAACACGCAATTAAGGCAAACAAATATCAGTAACATATTTTTTTTTTACATAGGAAAATACAATTTACAACTATAAACAAGACAAAAATTAATCAGGCAAAAGCTTCGCATTCTCTCTTTTCTATGAATGAAAATCGATATACTCGTGTAATCTTATAGTTCAAACTTTCATTGGTGACAGAATCAAATTTAAAAATGAATAAAAACAAAAAAAAGAAGATTTTAGGGGCAAAAAAGAAGCCAAGCTCCGCCTAGACTCTCTCTCTCTTCGGCTGCCTTCAGCACCAACGCACCAAGCAGCTGCAAGTTAAAATGAGTCTTCATCATAAATGAACATTACCTTCGGAGTATCGACAGCAACTGCTCTCTGTTGATTTCTATAAGAAAAATCAGAACTTAGAAAAGTTTGTTAATTAATAAATAAGAAATAATAAAGAAATGTTATTTTTCTTACTTGGCTTTAGCGTGTGTCAGAATGTGAGACTTCAGATTGGTGGACTGTGCAAATTTCTTGTTGCAACCGTCGAACGGACACACGTAGGGCCGGTCGCCCGTGTGAATTCTTACGTGTGTGCGAAGATTAAAATCGAGTGAAAACCTTTTCCCGCACCCTTCGAATGTACACTGAAACAAATCAACCATTTATTAATACAAAAACCCCTTTTCGACGCCATTTTTCCCAATTCCAGTACACTTCTATACGCAACGCTACGTCGACACGACGAAACAACAAATTCAAATCTGCACTGGAATTTAGAATTTTACAAATTGCAAATGGCCCCGAAAATAAATTGCAAAATCAAATCCAAATTCGATATTTCGACATAAAATAACGTTTAAAATTTCGTTTTTTAAACTTTAAAGAAAACATGGTGACAGCAAAGATCAGACTTTGATTTTAAGATACAAAACTTAATATAAGATATCATTCGTTGCTCCACTGAAACCAATTAATCCAGATAAATAAACGACTCATTTTTTTCTCAACCATTTTTGGTAATTTCAAAAATTAAATGAAATGACGTCACCTAAATTGAATAAAAATTAAATAAAATAAGATTCGCATTACCTGGAAGGGTTTTTCGCCCGTGTGAACCAACTGATGACGTTTGAGCTTGGAACTTTCTACAAATGCTTTACCACATTCAGCGCACACGTGCACACGGGGTCCGTGAGTGTGCAGGTGCTTCCTCATTGCGGAATTGTCTCTAAACATTTTTGTACAACCCTGAAAAAAATAATTTGGTTTTTGTTCCATTGAAAAATTCCCTTTTCCATTTTTAATCGATTTTAAATCGATTTTTTAATTCATTTCAAATTTTGTATAATCGATTACCTTGTGTGGACATGCGATGGTCCTTGCAACATCGTCACTGTGTTTTCTTGGTTTCATTCTGCGTTGCAATCAGCACATTGAAAACAAAAGGAATTTGTGTAAGCGACATATGTACGCATTTTGTTGTATTTTTTAAAATCGATTAAAGCAAATCGCTGATCTAGTTACTTAGCAAATTCAGCAAGTTGTTTAGGATCACTGAGGTCCACTCCAGGGATGCCACCCGGAGGAATCTTCTTTCCAGTCATGTATTCCGTGAAATCCGGATCTGGGTCGGGCCCACCGTCGTCTCCACCTGATAAATCTTTTTTATCATCTGAAAAGAACCCAAACAACATTTTAAATCAATGAATAAATTTCAAATTACACTATTTCTATTTTTTAGATATTTCAAATTCAAATTTTTTTTTCCGTTAAATTTTTAGGCCTAAATCGAAAAAATATGAAAAATTAATATAATTTTTTTTTTAAAAAAATTAAATTAAATTAAGATTCCATCGGCATCGTTATCTCCGAAAAAAGCGACCGAAATTCCCTTAAAAACGAGCGAATTTCGCGTCAAAGCGAATCCACCGAGGCCGATGGCGCGACCAAAATGGGATCGAATCGGGACAACGAGAACAACAAAAGGCGCACGCAATTCATTCGCCCGCCACACGCCAAACCTTCACTTCAACCACCTCGTTCGTACCAAATCCTTGCCGCTAACGCTCCGCACCGACCTAAAACAAACTCTTCTATCCCCGAAGCCCATTTTGATTAAACTCAGTCGCGCAAAAACCACTTCCCCGAACATTTTCGCCCGTTTCCAAAAATGGCTGCCCTCCGCCATCATGAAGAAGAAGCCATCTTTGCAGAACATGGCGGCGCCCATGGCCGGCCGCAAAAGCCAAAACACACGACGAAAACACCTTCCACACGTCCGATCGCGCGTGTAAAACGTCGGGCAAGCACCTTAGCACCTTACCAAGCCACCCAACGTGTAGAAAACACGAGCAAACGGACGTGACTCGCCCTTTAGACGGCGTGTTTACGTTGTTGCCGTTGTTTACGGGCATTTCGAGACCCGTTTTCCGTTCCAAAATACATTAAAACCACTTACCGTCGTCGGTGCCCGACGCCCACATGGTGACAGAAAACTCTCCTTCGAGTGTCTTGATTTGCACTTGTTTTTGTTCCCATTTCCTCGTGTTTCGATCACTTTCAAAAGTCAGTTCACTCGCCGAGAGATGCGAGCCACCTTTCCCTTTCCCCTTCTTGCCGCGCCGCCCGCGCTTGCCCGACGTGCCGGGACTGGATTCGATTAAAACTTCGGTCGGAACGGGGATCTGGTCGTAGACTCCCAGAGTGTCTGTGTTACCCACAATTTCTTCTTGCGTTTGCAGGATGATTTCCTCGCGCCCCGGCTCCGGCAGCGGCTGCAGGGCTATCATAGGCTGCGTCTCTATCGTTTCTATCGTCGTTTCCACCGTTTCCACAGGCATTTCCACAGGAATAGCTTCAATTTCCACCTCCTGAATCTCGGGCTGAATCTCCACCTCAGTAACAACATCTGACGACGCCATATTGGCTCGAGAAATGGCGGCCGTGGTCTTCGCTGTTCGCTCACAGGGGCAGAGGCGTCGAGAGAGGTCACGTGGTGCGTGACGTCAGCCTGACGTCATCCAATCCCGTCCCATGAATCCCATCATGGATACGGTCGGGGTTTGCTTTCGAAATTTCGGCTCGGCTTTCTAAACGAGCTTTCCGTTGCAGTTCGCTTCGACTTAATATGGGTGCTCGTGTGTCGCGCACGGATTTCGAGTGGGTCGGCTCGGATGAACCGCACGCGTCCAGAAGGAAAGAAATATTAAGTAAGTCGAAATAAATGGAGAAAAAATGTCGACGGACCTTTCACGTGTGTCCGGCGTGACATTTTCATCTTTGATTTTCAACATTTCCGACATTTCGAATGCGGGAAAAGCGAACGGGTCCAAAATTAAAAAAAAAAAAAAAAAAAAAATACCGACATGACGTCATAAATAATCGTCTCGGTATGTTTTTTCTCATTTTTTTCTCCCGTTATGTAATCCCATAATTAAGGGGTGGCTTTAAGAAAGTCATAATTTCCTCGTTCTAATCCGGAGAAAGTGTCCATCCAGACTGACCCAATTTCCGGCAAATTAACGCCCGGCCAGCGTGGAATATTTCTAGTGTGACGTTGTCATGGCGACGCTAAATATTTAATTTTTGTTTCAGAGAAATACCCCGAAATCAAGAAACTGATGGGCCACGACCCGAATTTCAAGTGGATAGTGAGCGGGATGGTGCTAGCGCAACTAATAGCGATTTATCTAGTGAAAGAGGCGTCGTGGACGACCATTTTGATCGCGGGCTACTGCTTCGGCGGAGTGATCAATCATTCGCTGTCGTTGGCGGTCCACGAGATCGCGCACAATTTGGCGTTCGGTCACGGACGACCGCTCGCGAATCGTGTGTTTGGAATGTTCGCCAATTTGCCTCTTGGGATACCAATGTCGATTTCGTTCAAAAAGTATCATCTGGAGCACCATAGGGTAACAAAGTCGACATCTGTCATTCATTTAGTTTGAGGATAAAACGTGTTTTTTATTGTTGTTGTGACGATCACAATCGTTAACTATTTTTTTTCGAATATTTTTGTCGGTTAATCAACATTTTTCATATTTTTTAACGTCATTTTCAATTTGTATTTTCAATTTTCAATTTATTTTTTCAATTTTATATCAAATTTTCAATTTTTTTTTTGTCCAATTTTCAATTTATTTTGCATTTTTTTTTATTTTTCAATTTATTTTTGTCCATTTTTCAATTTTTTTTGCATATTTTGTCCATTTTTCAATTCATTTTGCATATTTTGTCCATTTTTCAATTCATTTTGCATATTTTGTCCATTTTTCAATTCATTTTGCATATTTTGTCCATTTTTCAATTTATTTTGCATATTTTGTCCATTCTCTAATTTATTTTTGCAATTTTTTATCGATTTTTTAATTTATTTTCCAATTTTATTCGTTGCCAGTACCAAGGCGATGAAATCTGGGACACCGACATCCCCACGTACATCGAAGCTAAATTATTCTGCACAACATTCACCAAGATATTATGGGTGATCCTTCAACCCTTTTTCTACACCTGTCGCCCGCTACTCGTCTACCCCAAAGTGCCGAACAAACTCGAAATAATCAACCTAATCGTCCAACTCATATTCGACGCCATTCTATGCTATTTCTTTGGTAAAAACATCGGAAATAATTATCACAATTAACATTGATTTATATTGTATTTCTTCATAGGTTTTCGCGTGTTGGTTTACATGATCGGCGGCACGCTATTGGCCATGGGGCTCCACCCCGTAGCCGGACATTTTATATCCGAACATTACATGTTCAAGAAAGGCTACGAAACGTATTCGTACTACGGTCCGCTCAATTGGATCACATTTAACGTCGGTTACCACATGGAACATCACGATTTCCCGTACGTTGCGGGCTCGAAATTACCGGAGGTGCGTGAATTAAATAATAAAAATAAATGGACGAAATGTGCAATTTATTGTTTTCAGGTGAAGCGAATCGCGAAGGAGTTTTACGAGGATCTTCCGCAGCACAACTCGTGGGTCAAAGTGATCTACGACTTTATTACCGACCCGGAGATCGGACCGTACGCGAGGGTGCGACGGAAACACGCGGACCGCGCGACGCGCTCCACCAACGGCGTGAACGGAAATTGTCACCAACACCAAAACTAACTTTTTTGTACTTAGAAACGAATATCGATGAATTTTGTAAATTATACTTATTTTTCTGTTACTAAATCTGTTAAGTTTGCTTCCTTATTTTCTTCATTATTTAACCGAGAAAATAATTGCTTTAATTCATCTACTTCAACTTTCATATTTATTACTAATGAGACTCGTTCTTCCATCGCCAAGTGAGCAAACGATGAAATACTCTTGAAAAATTTGTATATTTATATATCCATGCTTGGTCAAGGAGCCGGCGATCGACAGAACACGATTCAAATTCGGAGTGAATAAAAAGAAAATGAAATTTGTACATGAAAGGAATAAAAATCTCGTCATATTTATTATAGTTTGTTTTATTTTGGTCACAGACCAACATCTGTGTAACGTATTGTGTCGATAGAAAGACCGATATTTGAATTCTTCTTCCTCCACGTATAAATTGAGGAAGGAAATCACAGAATCATCGAAATTCCATTTCAAACTCAAAATTCAAGTTTGTTGCTCATTTGTAAAGAAACATTACATTTTTTGTTTACACGCACCTCTTAGGTTGTTCGGGTGTTTTATTAATGGTATTGTCGTTTGAATGCTAACAAAATTCACCTTTCAATATCCATATTTATCGTTAAGCGTCGTTCTTCCATCTCCAGTTTGGTCTGAAAAAAGCAATCAATCACTCATCAGTTATTCCAACAAAAACATTTGACATTTTAAACCCAATGAGACGTTTCAACTAAATTCGTAGTGCGCATGCCATTCTGCGCAGACGATTTTCTAATTCCACTTGTTATTTAGCAGTATTAAGCTTATTATTAGGCCTAATAATGCTAAAATAAAGTAAATAAACAACAACAAACTCATTATTAAAAGTAATTTACACCTATGACCAAAATATTGTTGTTTATTTACTTTATTTTACCATTATTAGGCCTAGTAATAGGCTTAAAGGAGTTGCCACATAAAAAAAAATTTTTTTTTAAGTTGTTAAAAATGAATGTATATTGTTTAATAAATGGTTTCCAACAAATATATGCTTCCAAATATTGTTAGTTTTATTAAAAATGCGAGTTAATAATGCGAAGCCACGCCCCCCTCGTAAAAAAACACCAAAACCGGAAATGACGTCATTGGCGGAACAGATTTCAATAGCTGCATCAGAAAAAACCAAAAAATTCGATATTGCAGCTAAAAAATGGAAAGGAATCGTATAATTTTTTGTGTGATTGATGAAGTGGGGCTTCTGTAATCTTCAGAAAATTTTATACTGTATAATAGAGTGATTTTAAAGTTTTTAAATAGATTTTTAAAAAAAAAATTGACATTTTTTTTAAATTTGTTGGTTTTATAAATTTAATTTTCTTCAAATCAATCACAAAATGTACTTCCAAGTCTTAGCATTTGGTTTTATGTACATTTTTTCAACAATTGTGTGTTTTTATTTCTGTGTGACGTCATACTGACGTCATACTGATGTCATTCCAAACACTGTCATTGGTGGATACCCCTTAAATGACGTCATCACCAGAATTTTGTTGTTTCCCTGCTTTTGAAGCAAGGCAGTGAAGCGCAAAGGGCAATCCCTTAAAATCAACGAAATTGTGGTAGTTATCAAATTTTTGACCGAAAATTTGATAACTACGTATAAAAATACATCATATAAAGTCCTGTTGTATTTTTCATGTCGCAACTCCTGCTAAATAAGACTGGAATTAGAAAATCGTCTGCGCAGAATGGGCTGCGCACTACGAATTTCGAACCTTACGTTTATACAATAACAAATAATTTGCACAAAAACTGGTCGAATAAATTGCAACGTCTCTCTCACCAATTATATCTAGCGAGTACTTACTGTCAGGCGGCATCCAAAGTGCGTAATCGGGATTAGCAGCGTCGTAAACGTAATTCAGCTCAGACTTAAACTTTTTCCGCCGCGACTTCAATGAGAAATCAAATTTAATCCAAAACAAAACCAAAAACACTCAACAAAAATTCACCTTATGTCTATTTGGTTTCGAACTCTCAACCACTTCCTCCTCAATTTTCCTCAACTTCTTCGAACAATCGACATCCGGACACTTCCGGTTCCGTCCAACTTCATTTTCATTCTTCTTTTCACTTTCCGTCGCAACCCCATCACATTCTTTAACCTCTTCGACCGGCTCGACATTTTCCGACTCAACATTTTCCGGCTCGACATTTTCCGTTTTATCCACCGGCGGGTTCACTTTTCGAATAACCGGAGCCTGAAATTTTAAGTTAGAAATTAAAAAATGTAAACATGGCGACAAATCACTCCCTTAACTGCCAA
Organism: Strigamia acuminata; assembly: GCA_949358305.1. Lineage (NCBI taxonomy): Eukaryota > Metazoa > Arthropoda > Chilopoda > Geophilomorpha > Linotaeniidae > Strigamia > Strigamia acuminata. The sequence continues at coordinate 274,910 of OX442314.1, forward strand.
TCGCGTCTTAATCCCGCGTCCTTTCATGGACCCAATCATGGGTAACGGTCTTTTCCACGCAGTCGTTTTATCTGTTGTGGATTCGGGTCTGTGAAAATAATCAGAAAATTAACAAATTTCGTTTCCGGTTTGAGCTTTTTCTTCTTTTTTACGCGAGTTCGGGTAAACTGGTGGGTTTTGCAATCTCGACGAGTTGCAGCAGTCGCAGTTGTTCTTTGCGCAGTTGCAACAAACGTAATTTCGAGGCAGCGCGGCTCGTCTTGTCGAGGTAATTGTCGCTGCTGATGGATGACATGTAGGCGTCCAAACTGTCCCCGCTTTTCTCTCCCATTTTGTCTACGAACAAATCAAATTATTGTCTTATTTTTCCTTTAACTGTGTGCCTTGGTACCTAAGTGTTGAGATGTTTGAATTGATGCGTCCAAATCGTCGATTTCTTTGCTGATTCCGTCCAATTTTGCTTTCTGAAATGGATGGAAATAGTAAATACAATTCATTACAATCTTTATGTTCAAAAATCAATTTTTTCGAGTAAAAATCAATTTTTTTGAGTAAAAATCAATTTTTTTGAGTAAAAACCAATTTTTTTGAGTAAAAATCAATTTTTTTGAGAAAAAAATCAATTTTTTTGAGTAAAAATCAATTTTTTTGAGTAAAAATCAATTTTTTTGAGTAAAAATCAATTTTTTTGATTAAAAATCAATTTTTTTTAGTAAAAATCAATTTTTTTGAGTAAAAACCAATTTTTTTGAATACAAAAATTCATCTTCTAGATGCAAAATATTTCTACTTCATTTCATACCAGAGTGTCATAAGTCTCCACGACAAATTTATCTTTTCCGGCTTTTTGAATCCTCTGTTGTCTCTTTTTTTCAATTGTGCCCGTCCGGTCGAGAAAAGTATCTTCGTCGCTATCATAGTAATCATTTTCCTCCCAATTTTTCAACTTCCGTTTCCGACTTTCTGCAAAAAAAAATGAAATAATAATAATAATAAATCATCGTAATAATAATTCCACAAACCGTGATTAGCTTGGCGTAGCAATCCCTGGCGATCTAAAATGCGACACGCTTCGAGCGCACAAGCCGCCACCGCTTCCTTTTTCCTCGCTTTAACGACAACTTCGGCCATCATAGGCTCGGAGTCGGCATTTTCTAAAGGCAATCTCCACAAATAAACATTATTTTAAAAAAAAATTAAATTAATCAATCTAATAATTAATTCCAACCTGATTTTGCAACAAAATTGACTGTATCCTCTTTCTTCCACTTGGTACTCCAAATCGTATCCCTCCCTCTCGAACCAGCCACGAAGGGTCTTCTTCGGATCGTCGATGTACAATTCCTCGTTCGGTGCAATCACGTTCAAAGCAAACGGATTCTCAGCGAGTTCCTCCTCTTCGTCTTCCACCGCATCCTCCGCTATAAACAGATAAAGAAAATTTTATATTTTTCATAAATTCGCACAAAAAATCAGTTTTTCTTAGCTAAACAAGTAATTTTCTGCAATTTTTTTTAATAATTTAAATTGAATTTTCAAATATAAATTCATATGTTCAAAGAAAAATTGTGTTTTTGAGCACGGCAATGCATTTTTCATCTAAAAATTGAAGTTTTGCACATTTTTGTGCATTTTTAACATTTAAATTCGTGTTTTCATCTGAAACATTGCATTTTTAGCAATTTTAGACCATAAAAATCCATTTTTAGCCTAAAATTTGCTATTTTAGACCATAAAAATCCATTTTCAGCCTAAAATTCAATATTTTATACCATAAAAATCCATTTTTAGCCTAAAATTCAATATTTTAGACCATAAAAATCCATTTTTAGCCTAAAATTCACTATTTTAGATCATAAAAATCTATTTTCAGCCTAAAATTCAATATTTTAGACCATAAAAATCCATTTTTAGCCTAAAATTCACTATTTTAGATCATAAAAATTTATTTTCAGCCTAAAATTCAATATTTTAGACCATAAAAATCCATTTTTAGCCTAAAATTCACTATTTTAGACCATAAAAATCCATTTTTCTATAAAATAAATTCACAATAATTACATACCCATTCCCCAATCAATTCCCCCCTCTTTCTCCTCCTTATTCTTCTCCCCAGAATTCTCTTCCTCGTTTTCCAACCGTGCCAACTTCTCCTCCTGTTTCTTCCTCAACTCCTTCAATTCCGTCACCGTCAACTCCGATTCCGGCTCCTGATCCTCATCGGGCCCCTAAAAAAATCATTTTAAAAATAAAAACTAAAACAAAAAGCGACAGATTACTTGTAAAATAAACATGCGCGTCGAACCACCGAATTTCAAATTAAAACCGACGTGCAGCTTATAATAAACGCGCGCCGTCAACGTCTGTTTATTGAGCGTCGTTCCGTGCGTGCTCTCCATGTCGTACAAATAAAAGCCGAGCGAGTGCTGCTCGTCTCCGACCGGTCGAAACTGAATGATCGCGTGGTACCTCGAAACCGACGGATGTCCCAGCACTATATCGCACGTATTCAGTCTTCCGACCACGTAAAACGGTTTCGTATTCAAATCGATCGTGTCGACGATCACTCCGTTTTTAATCACTTCGAGTTTGTACGGTTTTTCGGTGCGGCCGCTCCAACCGGGCTCTTTATAGGGAACCGAGGCGCTTTTTTCCTGTCCATTAATGGCGGGTGAATTCGAATCTTCGTTCAAAACCGGCCCGATTAATTTCTTGCATTTTTCGTCGTTCGTCGAGCTCGAGATGATTTCTTCGGCTGCTTTCTTGGTGACTTGCGACGCTTGTTTGCTCTGTGGTTTGATTAACAGAGGAATTTTGAATTCTGTATCCGTGTTTTCCGTGTTGGGTTCTTCATCTTGCTTGATTTCGGATTCGTTAATCTCTTCCTTCTTACTTTCCGGCGATGTTTTGGAGTCAATAATGTCATCCGTAAGTTCAGACATTTTTTCATAAAATCATGTTGTACTTGTGGACTCGTAGGTAACTTAGAAATGGGGTTCGCCAGCAGAGGTTAGCGCCGTCTGGAGTTAAATAATGCAAATAAAAAGCTAAGCCTAAAACGCTTGGAGTTGGGTTAATTCGGGTTCACCATTTTTATTTTGACGATTCGACCGCTAAAGAGATGGTAATTTAATGGTTTTTTTTAAAGCGTTTTGTTGTTTGGGATTAATTAATTCGTTTTTATTTGAAGCCGAAGGTTAAAAAGCCCAAATTTGCGGCCATGAAGAAGATGATCAGCGTGCGCGATAATCGGATGTAAACGAAATTTCGTAAAAGTATTATTTCGCCTAAATTTCATAAAATTCTATTTGTATTTTATTTTAGAAAGGACGAAAAAAGCTTGGTTCCGAAGAAGAAGAAAAAGGAAGATCCTCACGAAATAAAAGTTCGCGAATTGTAGGTTTTGCCAATTTAAAATGAATTTAAAATTGTAAATTAAAAATGTGAATTTCAGACCTCAGACGTCATCGGCCATGTTTTTCAAATACAACACGCAGCTCGGTCCACCATTCCACGTTCTAATCGACACAAATTTCATCAATTTCTCCGTTAAAAATAAATTGGACATCATCCAATCCATGATGGATTGTTTGTACGCAAAATGTAAATGAGAAATATTTCCTTTAGAAACGTAATTTTAATCTTGTAATTGTTTTGTAGGTATTCCGTACGTCACTGACTGCGTCATGGCCGAATTAGAGAAGTTGGGGAGCAAATACAGAGTCGCTTTAAAGTACGAAAGTGTAAAGAGGAAACAAGGAGAAATTAATTTGATTTTATTGAAATTTCTTTCAGGGTTGCGAAAGACCCGAGATTTGAGCGACTCGCGTGTCTTCACAAAGGAACTTACGCCGACGACTGTCTGGTGCAGAGGATAACTCAAGTAATATTAGTTGAATTTAATATGAATTTTTAATTTTTAATTTTTTTTGTTTGTTTTAGCATAAATGTTACATCGTGGCAACGTGCGATAAAGATTTAAAGCGAAGAATTCGCAAAATCCCAGGTGTGCCCATTATGTTTTTGTCACAACATCGATATTCAATAGAAAGAATGCCAGATGCTTACGGAGCACCTCGCGATTAATAAATGAAAATAAATATATATATTTTATAAAAAAAAAAGTCACACTTTTTACGGTAGTATGTACTGTATATATAGTAAAATACATGCTTGGTGGCTGATTTGCAGCGCCATCTGGTGGGAACAGGTGTTATTAACTAGCTGATCGCAATCAATAGGGCTAAAGAGATTCGCGCCTATAGTCAGTTTTATTTTTTCGGATTCATGCCTTTCTGGTTCGATCTACATTATTTTCCACAATTTTCTTTCCTTTTTCGATCGTATTTCTGCATGATTGTATGATGCATGACCAAGGAGCAGGAATCAGATTGGATTTTGAGTGGACGGTTTGGTTTTAGCATGGTTTTAGCCATAATAGAATGTAAATAAAAAGAGCCGATAAAATTACATGTTTTTGATGATTGTCAAGTGATTTTATTGAATTTCAAATGATTTTATTGAATTTCAAATGATTTTAATGAATTTCAAATGATTTTAATGAATTTCAAATGATTTTATTAAATTTCAAATGATTTTATTGAATTTCAAATGATTTTATTGAATTCCAAATGATTTTATTGAATTTCAAACGCATTTTTGTGTTACTATCGGTATGCATAAAAATGCATGAAATAAAACCAAATACAAACAAGAGACATAACAGCTATTTTAGTATTTTCCACTTTTATTTCTTAATATTAAAATTCAGCTTCGCTGCCGCAATTGTCCCAGCGCAAATCCACCTCGACCACGCGATTAATAAATGAAAAAAAAAATTATTTTATTTAAAAACTGACTTTTTTTTTTTAGTATTATCGATACACAAATCCCAAGGTTGTCAATACATCAGTAGAAGGGCCAAGAGTAAAAATTTGAAGCTGCAAATGAAATTATAAATACAGTACTGCTATTTAGTTTTAGTTTTAGTTTTTAGAAAAGAAAAAGGGGAAAAACGTTAATTTCTAACAAACATTTGTTTTTTTCTGACACACCCTAAATGCCGGAGCAGCAGTGATTGATAGTATACGATAGTCATCTCTAAATTACTATAACATTCAAGTCCAGTTCTTTACACTGTACAAAGTGGTGATTAAACCTACAAATTATTATCAATTACGGAGTAATTCATTTGTTAGCAATTACAAGAAACATCAGGTGCAAAACAAACGGAAAAAATAAAAAATAACAAATTAAATTAAATTCCTACTAAGGGACTCGAGAAAATAATTAATTAATCCACTTTTTTATATGTACAGAAAATCAAATCAAAGTTTAAATTTAAATTGCCTACAACACAACACGAGCAATCTAATATCTTTCTTTCTTAAGCCCATTAACTGAACATTAACACTCGAAGTTTGCGCAATCTTCGCTTTTAAATTATCAATAATTATTAACCATGCGCAAAACTCGTCAAGTGCCAATCACTTTTTCTTTTAAAAAACAAAATCATATCGTACAAAAAATTAATTTCACGATCAAACAAAAAAACGAAACAAAAAACAATAGTCTAAGTCCCCCCTTTTGGTTTTTTCTTTCTTTCTTTCGATGCAGCCAGAGAAAGAACAAAAAAGGGAGAAAAAAAGAGAAGAAATCGATTCTCACGATACCAAGTTGCATCGATCGTTTCTTTCTTTCTTTCTTTGTCCTAATTACACCATAATTTGTTTTTCTTTCTACGATTTTGTGTGATACAAATTTTACTGATTTTTTTGTTTGTTGTTGCTTAAATATTGAATTGAATTGAAACCGACAATACGTTGCACTACGTGGAGCCAATTGCTCGCACTAAGATCAAACGAAAACCTTAGCCAAAGCATCGGCTCCGGCGCTCGCGATAAACGGTTTCGAAGGATGGAAGGCCACGTCGAAAATCGACTCGTCGAATTTCTTGCGGTGCGACGTGATTTCTTGAACGCAACTCTTGTTGTCCAAATTCCACAGCCGAATCGAACAATCGTGACCTGCAAAACATCCAAACAATAACTACTAAATCTGTCAACTAAATCAAATTATCAATCGTACTCCCAGACAGCAGATACAATCCGTTCGGGTCGACTGCTAAACACGTAACTGCATCCAAATGCGCAACCATCGAGTGAACCATTTTGCCTTTAAAATCACATAAATAATAAACAATTTGAAGAGAAATAAACATTTTGATTTACGATTTACCAGAATTATTATCAAAAAAGCGAATATGCCTGTCCTCGTGCGCAGTGATGGTAATTGGAAGTGTAGGATGACTTACGACGCGGTTAATTTGTTTCGTATAAGGGTTCAACTCTAAAACAAACAAATTTAAACCAAAAATTAAACAAAAACTCACGCCTAAAATACCTAAAATCTGGCTGTTATCTAGTTGAACGACTGGTTTTCCAGTTTCCAAATCGTAAATGGTGCACATTGACGACGAAAACGCTGTCACCATCTGAGCAGGGTCGCAGCGCACAAAATCAACCGAAGTCGGAGCACCCTCACCTTAAAAATAAATAAAAATAAATAAATAAATAAACAAATAAATAAATAAATAACCAATTCACCAGTGTCTACAACATAAGTATTAAGAAGAGTAGTTTTGTTCTGTGGCGCCCACAATCTCACGGTTCCGTCAGCAGAGCAGGAAAGAAGCTGCATCTTGGAACTATGAATTGACAGACCCCAAACGGAATCCGAATGTGCCGTTAATGTTTCAGTTAAAACTCCCGGATCTATTAAAAAATAATATTTATCAAATTCCACATATTTTTTTTTTAAATAATCACAACTGACCAAAGGAATCGTATGGATCTATATTGGAACTTGGGATGTTCCAGCAGCGAATGGTGGCGTCCATGCCACCGCTAAAACAATGCTCACCAGTAGCACTCATCGCTAAACACAATACAGGACCCCTAAAACAGACGCAAAAACGTTTTAAATCCTTTAAATGCTTTCAATTCCTTTTCTTACACGTGTGCTCTAAATGTATAAACGGGCTCGACGTCTAACGAAGCGGTCCTGTAATGAATACAATTTAAACAAATTAATTTAAATAAATTTTTGCTTTTTGTTACTTCTTGGCAGGAACGGTCTTTTGTAGATTCCACAGTTTGAGCGTGTGATCTTCCGATGCTGTGATCAACACAGGTTCCACGGGATGGAATGCCAGTGCTCTGACACCGTCGAAATGGCTCCGCAGAGTGTACTTTGCATTCCATGTTTTCCGATATGCTTCTTTGTTTGCTGGAATCTGAATCGAAAAATTAAAATCCATTTTCTATTCGTTATTTCAACGTTTTTCAACTATTTTGATAGAAAACATCAAATTTTTCCACCATTTTATCCTTTTTATTTACATCATAGCTCATATCAGCTTCGTTGTTGACAGTCAACCGTGCTAAATCACCTAAAGCTTCATTGTCCGAGCCTGGACCACGTAGAAGCGAGCCAGGGTTAAACTCGTGCTCAAACAACAGGTGAGGCTCGGCCTGGTTGCTCGCTACAAGAAAACAACAACAATTCAAAAAAATCAAATTATTCAAAAAAAATAATCAAATTTCTCCAGATAAAACCATTAAAAATGCAACTGTTCAAATCAAACCGATTATTAAACCAAACTACCGAGTTAAAAGTGTGTTATTGCAACATTAAACGAAACCAACCTGAATTCTCCAGATCGGCCATGTTGGCAGCGGTTGATTCGCGGCCCGAGAGGAATTCCTCGTCGGAGTCGAGGGCGGCCAACATTGCCTGACGATGCGACCGCTTTGGCCCTGCGAAACAAAATTCGGTAGCCACATGCAGCAATCATGCAAAAGCCAAGTGCAAATCAAACTCTAACATCATTTATTCCGTGCAAAAGTCAAAAAAACTAAAAGATTCGTTCAATTTTCAAATTTTTTCCCTTTGAACCACCTTTTATCACAACCTTACCTCAACTTCGCTTTAATGGTGTCCCAAAAACCGATCAAAATCGCGTCTTTTTGCTCTTTTATTAAAATATACTCAATTTAAATTTGAAATTTGTTAAGAAGAATGTTAAATGTAAGATATTAATCCGTTTAAAATGGGTCGATCTCGATATAACGGGACGAAAAAGTGAAAAAGTGAAAAAGTGAAAGCAACAACTTACTCTGCAGATTACACTTCTTGTTCTTTTGTTCTTTTCGATATTGATCCTTGAGCTGACAAATGAGCTGCGGATTGACACCCCATTCCTCCCCTGGTGACAGCTCACCCTGCCTATCTGCTCGCGAAATCAAGGAGAAAAAAGCGAAATTCGGCAACGAAACAAACGAAAAGAAATAAACTCGTGCATTTTCAATGAGAAATTATCAAAAAAGAAACAAAAAATAAAACACCACATTTTTACCATTTCATGCGAGGAAACAATAAGAGTAAACAAAACCACAACAAATTCGTACAAATTCATAAAAATCGAGTGATTTGTGCATGAAAAATGTGACCGCATCGTATTTGCCTACTTTCTAAGTTTCAGGTTTTAACTTTTTCCACCTACCGTCAAATTTACCGCTCACGCTTTGGTTGTCTGAAAATGCCCAACTAACTACAAATCAATAAAATTTCATCGTTTACCTCTCCATTCGTCGCCACTAGCCCTAAATTCCTGACGATAGGTGCTCGATTTAACCTACAAATTCAAATTTATCAAATTAATCAAAAATTCTGCGGAAACACGGTATTTATTTAGTGGGAAATATAGTAAGTGGAAAATTTAATATTTATTTAGTGGGGAATTCAAGGAAATTATATATTTATATATTTATATCTACCGATTCATAACCAGGTGAAACTCCGCTGCCGATTCGTTCTTCCGCGTCATCATCGGCTGATCCTTCTTCCATTTCGTCACTAAAACAAAATGAAAACAAAAAAGTCAAAAATAAACCCAAAAAAATTATAAAAATAAAAAATTAACCAAAAAAAAATGCGAAAAACCAAAAAATAAACCAAAAAAAATTAGAAAAATCAAAAATAAACAAAAAATTAAATTTCCATTGTGAAAATCTACCTGAGATTGTCATCATCTTCATCCATATCGACATTTTCAGACGCTAAAAAATCAAAAGTGGCTAGAACCGACGCCTCACTGTCCATCACGGATCCCTCAGCGATCGACTGCGGTATCTTCTTAGCCGGAGTCCTAAAACAAACAAAAATTAAACAAAACAAAAAAAATCATCAAAAACAAATTTTTACCGCCTTCCTTGCTGCTCGTTAGCTCGTTTCCCACTCTGCTCGCCATTCACCACCGCCGCCGTGTTGTGATTCTCTTCATTCTCATCATTATACGAAGTTAAACCCAACAGAGATCGTACACGAGCCGATCGCACATCAATTATCGTGTCTGTGTATCCGATTTCCTGCAGGTACCTAAAAAACAAAACAAATAATCAATTTCTAAACATTTTTCCAAATAAAAACCACTCACTGTCTTAATAATTGCCTTCCTTGTCGCCAGGTTACGTTACTGTTGGAAGTGAGCATAGTTTCACCGTCTAATGGTTCATCTAAATAAACACACAAAATTTTACATTTTTTAATTTAATTTAATTTAATTTATACCTTTATTCATTTCGTCAAAACTCGGCGGTTTGATGTCTCCTTGGTTTAGTTCAGTTCCATACTTTAATTTATGATATTTAGCTCTGAAAGAAAATTGAAAAAAATTGAAAAAAAATTGAAAAATATTGAAAAAAAATTCGAAAAAATATCAGAAATTAAAAATCGATTTACCTTTCTTGTTTGAGTGCATATTCCAGCATTTTTATCCTACGCACTAAATCATTTTTCAAATTTTCTTGTCCCTTTCGTTCTCCCTGTAGAAAAGCAATCCGCGCCTGGCAAAAATTAAATCACAACAAATTACCAACAAAAATAAGTCCAAACTTTCAGGAAATCATCGACAACAATTTATAGATCAAAACCAGCGATTTTTTTTTTTTTTTTTTTTTAAATTTATTTTTTGTGACAAAAATAAATAAATCCAAATTTCATCAATTTATAAATAAATTGATCCATTCGCGATAAATTCGCACCTATTTTTGGTCACCAAGTTGAACAAACCCAAAACCCAAAATAAAACCACCACATCCAGCGATTAAACCTCAAAAAAATGCAAACAAAAAGCAAAAAACAAAAATATTCCTCATTTTTTATCTCCAATAATTTCCAATTTTTTCAATCGATTTCCCACCGATTTCCACCGCCCGCGATCAAAAACGCCCGAACCAAAACCAAAAACCAACCGATCGAATCGACCGACACTCAATCCTCACAAATTCCCATCCGAAGCGATCGAAAACACACGAAAAACGAGTCGATTCAATTCGGGTCTTAGGACTCAGCAAACACTCGCCATCTTGAAACTGTGGCAGATTCTTCACCTCTCTCATCACAGAGACACGTTGATATAACACACAAAAAGCTCACTCACATCGATTTAAACGGGTGGAAATTGCGGGTAGGACGTCGGGGAATGTGTGTGGCGGTTACACGGGTCCGGGAACGGTTTAAACGGCGACGAAAAAGCGATTTGATTTGACTTGACTTACTTGTAATTCGGCTCGTTCAACTTCCCACTGAGATCTCTCCATCTCAAATCGTGCCCATTCGTGTTGAATAAAATGTAGAATCCCCGGGATCGAGTATTGCACTCTTTGATTGTGTTCTTCATGATTCTGCTTACCTCCCACTCCCGGGCCGACTGCTGGCCCGACTTGGCCGCCGAGATTTTGTGATATACTGATCGGAGTCCCGTCCTCCATCATTACACGGCCGCCATTACAAAATGCTCCAAGAGCCGCGCGCTGCATTTCGGGACGGATCGGCAATGGCGTCATGGACTCAACTCGTATTTTGTAGCAAAAATCGGCTTTTAATTTCACAACATAATTCGTACACATTCGTTAAATTAATTTATAAAACATGCAAACAATCGAACGTGAATCTGTCTCGCAAACAGCCATTCTTTTTTGTGCTTCTAAATACAAAATCATGTTAAAAAGGTACATTTTGTTCTATACAATGCAATTTCTGCATTTTTCATCAACAAAATACAACAAAATAAAATATTTTTAAACATATTTAAATATATTTACACACATCAAAAGAATTTTTAATTTTTTAAAACACTTTTTCGAATTTTTTTAAAAAAAAAATTTTGGGTCATTTTGGTGAATTTCGTTAATAAAAAGTGCAAAACGTGCAGAAAAATCATGAAAACATAAAATGCATTTAGAGATGATAATTTCTTCGATACTGTCGACATTTTCGACATTTTATTAACTTAAAATTCGATATTTTCATCCATCCTTGGAACAGGATTATTCACTAACAGAGATACGATCATGCTGCAAAAACACAAAAAACATTAAAAACCTCGCACAAATCCACGTTACAAACTCAAATCACGCACCAATAGAGATAAATAAAGAAGAAAATGAGATAAAATCCTAATTTAATCATCGTTTCTTTCATATGACTTTTGAGCATTCCTCGATTGTGAATCTCAGTCGGATCGTAAACTCCAAAATTCCCCGACGGCACCGACCAAAATCTACTCAAAAACAATGAAAAACATCATCACTCGATCCACAAAATGCAAACAAACCTATAAATCTGCCAAATTAACAGCGGAATATTGCACAAAAACAAAATCCAATAAGCGCCGAGCAGAAGAAACAGCGTTAGAATCCCGTGTGCGATCATTTCGGGTAAAATCCACTAAAAAAAAAATATATAAACACGTTAAAATAAAGAACAAAAATTCCTACATATTCATATTTACATAATTTAGTTTTGAGCAACATTGCTGCGCGTTTAGATAGTCGCATTCCAAGTCGGATAACGTGATAACCTAGGGTGGTTGAGGTGTCAAATTCGTTCATTTTTCGCGTTTAAAAAACGTTAAAAACACAAAGGATACGTAATATACGCTTAAAAACAACAGAGTTCCCGTGTCGAATAGAGAAAATACAAACAAGAGCGTGTCAGAAGCCATGAATTTACATTTAATTAAACGGCGTGTTGAGTTTGAGCCGAGATTACGATGACCCAGCTGGAAATAGAACAAATCTCTTTGTAGTTTGTACAACGGGATTCGCGCATCCGTTAACGGTTGCTAGGTGACGTTCGACGCTTCGTTGTGTGTTTATTTTCAAGATGGAGGAGAAGGAAAAATTGGCGGACAATCAAACGTCGCCGTTGCAAGTGACAATAACATATTGGTAAATTAAAAAAAAGAAGAAAAAACAAACTTTTGTTGATTAATTTATTTCTAAATTTCTAAAAGCAGCAGCGCATGAGGTTACAAACTAAAGGTAACTTATTAAATAAATTAAATTTAATCAAATTTTTAATATTTTGGTTTATTAAGTATTTTCGAGTCAAGGAATTCCTCGAGAAACTTTTTGGCAAGAAAATTAGAGTCGTAAGTTAAGATATATTAATAAATATTAAATATTTCTTAATTTTTTTTCAATTTTTTGCAGGAAGGTGACGAAACATCGGGAAAAACTGGATGGTTTGAAGTCGAAATTGGAAACGAAAAGAAATCAATACATTCGAAAAAAGTTTAAAAAAAATTTAATAAATAAAAATATTCATTTATTATATTTGTTTGTGTGTTTAGAATGGCGACGGACTCGTAGACTCGTACGAAAAGGAAGCGAAACTGGCGCGTGCGATCGCGGACACGATGCACCTTCCCATGGAGACGGACACGATCGAAAGCGCGAGCACGTTTCCGAAAACATCGTCGCTGACCAACCTCCTCCTGCTCGACCTGACCGACCCGGAGAAAGCCTGCGCCGCGCGAAAGATTTCGTTCGTCCGCAAACTGAGCTCGGACGTGACGGAGACGGTCAAGGAAGCGGTCGAGGCGTCGAGTTCGAAAAAGCCGAGCGAGAAAAACGTGCTCGAGGAGGAAGAGAAGGACAAGCCGTCGGAAAAACAAGGGCAGGCTTCCGGTTACACGTCGACGTCGGGCAAGAAAACGAGCACGAGCAAGAAATCGCTGACGACGACGGAAAAGCGCAAGAAAAAGTCGCAGGACGAGAAGGAGAGCGCGCACAAGAGCGAGAATGTGCGCGACAGCCAGTCGAGTCAGCCGTCGAAGACGATGAAGTCGGGCGCTTCGGTGTCGGTGTCAGACGACGACGAGTTGTTCGGATCGGCCAGCAGTGGCACGTTGGAAGAGAAAGAGAGCAAGAGTGAGGGCAGTTTTCAGTCGATCGAGTCGAGAATGTCTTCCGAGTCCGGAAAACGTAAAATGGATTTATAAAGGTGGAGATATTATCTTCTGTCGTGACGAGATTTGTCGAAAACTGGTCTTGTACAAGGTGGCAATTCTTTGATGTTTATATGGAGTTTATCGTTCACTTTTGTAAAATTTATTGACGTAAAAATAAAAATAGAAATAAGCATTCAAAAATAAAAATAATAATTTTAGTTTAAGTGCATTTTAAGTTTAAACAGGAAATGATGTCATTTTGAAGTAAAACACAAAATATTTTAGTTTTATTATTATTATTATTATTATGCTTTTGTTCCAGCTGCTCCTCGGCTTTCCATTAAATTAAATTAAATTTGCTTTCCTGCATCACACTAGAGGCGGGATACTGGGAGTTTACTCTTTTCTCTGCGTGTTGACGATGGAATGATTAAATTTAAAAGCTCACTTAACCTCCTGTATTTCCAGTTCTATATCACAATCATGCATTTTTGTTAATCACGCATCATCTCCGGCCGCCATCAGCAGAAGCTTGCTGGTTGCGACCGGTCTCGGCTCGGTTGAAAAGCACACAACAATCAATTGCATCGCGCGCAATTTCAAATTCATCTTTTTCAGCCGTGCAAGTTTTGGCTTTGCGTTTTTATTTTCGAATCTTGCCTAAAAGCCTAAAAGTCTTCTTTTTTCGATGACATTTGGCAGCGACTGCCATCCCGTCTAATTTGTAAGTAACAAATCAATCGCGGCAAATATTCTTCCGGTATTTCCGATAACCGAATAAATTTGTGCACAACTCCGGTTTGAATTCGCTTTTTTTGTTCGCAGAGCTGAGCCGTGATGAATATATTGATTCCTTAATGAAAAAATGAAAAAACGAAGAGAAGAACGATGAAGCGACGACGATGGAGAAGGTGATGTCGATTTTGGAGGTTTTTCCGGACGCGGATCCCAGATATTTGCGCGGTTTTGTCGAGAAAAACAAGAACGATGTGAATTACTTAAACGCGACGGTTTCCGGATGGTTGGAGAGTCGTTATCCGTTACAAACACTTCGGAAACGGAAGGTAAGTCAATGACTCACAAAAGTTAATCAATCTCATTTCAAATTGCTTGTCAAGTGTTCTCAATTTTCTAAAAACGAGACTCAACCGGAAACGCGGCGCCGTTCGCAGCTTTACAGCGACAACACCAAGCTTACGCGCAAGCGCCGATTCCGGTTTTCATCCGAAACCGCCGCAACCAGCCACTGACCACAATTCTGACCACAATTCTCCACCAGCCAAGGAGGTCAATCCGTTCCTGTTGGGAACACCTCCGCCGCCACGGACTCCTCGTCGAAATCAATCGAATCGTCTGCACCGTGTTGCAAAAAACCTTTTTAATCGATGTAAAAAAATAAATAAAATTTATTCTCGTTTTATATGAATACTATACAGATTCTACTAATAAAGAATATAAACTATTACATTTCAGTTAAACAATTATTATTTCTTTACAAACTTTGTTATACAATTTTATTTAAAACATTATACTGTATAACATTTTAAGCATAAAAAAAAAATTGTGGTATTTCTCAATAAAATTTTATAAAGTTTTGGGATTTTTCAATTAAATTTTGTTAAGTTTTAGGATTTTTCAATAAAAGTTTTTATTTTGTGAATTATTACTAAAAATTTTGTGAAATTTTACAATTTTTCACGTGATTTTGGTGAAATTTTACCATTTCTTAATTGATTTTGGTGAAATTTTACCATTTCTTAATTAATTTTGGTGAAATTTTACAATTTCTTAATTGATTTTGGTAAAATTTTACCATTTCTTAATTGATTTTGGTGAAATTTTACCATTTCTTAATTGATTTTGGTGAAATTTTACCATTTCTTAATTGATTTTGGTGAAATTTTACCATTTCTTAATTGATTTTGGTGAAATTTTACCATTTCTTAATTGATTTTGGTGAAATTTTACCATTTCTTAATTGATTTTGGTGAAATTTTACCATTTCTTAATTGATTTTGGTGAAATTTTACCATTTCTTAATTGATTTTGGTGAAATTTTACCATTTCTTAATTGATTTTGGTGAAATTTGTTCAAAAATTGCTTTTTCTCCCCAAATTTTGCCATTTTCCCTCAACATTTGCCATTTTTTTTCCAAATTTTTGTCAAATTTTGCCTTTTTTCCTAAAATTTTACCCCTTTCCTCTCAAATTTTGCCTTCTTTCTACAATTTTACCTCAAATTTTGCCTTTTCCCCCAAAACTTGCCTTTTTTTTCTTCAAATTTTTGGTCAAATTTTGCCTTTTTTTATCCAAAGTTTGCCTTTTCCCCCAGTTTTAGCCTTTTGGTCACATTTTTTTAAATCAAATTTTGCTTTTTTCCTCTAAATTTTTGTAATTTTTGTCAATTGTTTTTTTATGGTTTGTCAAATTATTGTCAAATTATTGTCAAATTATTGTCAAATTATTGTCAAATTATTGTCAAATTATTGTCAAATTATTGTCAAATTATTGTCAAATTTCTACAAATTTTTGTCAAACTTCTACAAATTTTTGTCAAACTTCTACAAATTTTTGTCAAACTTCTACAAATTTTTGTCAACTTTCTAGAAATTTCTACAAATTTTGACATTTTTGAACAAAATCGTAGCCGAACGTGCCCTTAACTTTCCGTTACGTGCCCTTAACCTAAAGTAACGTGCCCGAAACCTAACATAACGTAACGTGCTTTGGCCGCCATGTTGGTTTCGTTTTCGTTCTCGTCTCGCTGGTGTATTTGGTTGTTTTGGGGGTTAATTTTCCAGAATTTGTGCGTAATTAATATACGAAATTTAAATGAAAAGATTAATTACTATCCAAACAGCAAATTAAAGAAGTCCGTACTTTGCAAATAGGCGGTGGCGAGAGTCCTGGGCGTGCAAGATGGCCGTCTCGATAATGGATCACTCACGTTTTAGAGCTTTCTAAGCGTCTCTCTGCTGAAAATTCTTTGTAGGGGATTCAATTTGTGCTTGTTTTAGGCGTCAAGCATCATCTACACCGACAGCACAACTCTCACAGGTCAATCCCCACGATTAACACTCGAAATTGTCAATTAATATCCAGCAAATGTGTGCAAGAAAAACGTATCGTATTCATTAACGCTTCCTAACCTCGAAACTAATTTCTTTTCAGCTGTTTTCGAATCGAAGACGATGCGTAAATTCTTTCTTTAGACTGACGGGATCTATGAACGAATCAGGTGTAAAAATCGATACAAAAATCAACAGTAACAATAATATTAACAATTAACTTTGAACAGAACACGTCCAACTCATCGAGATGTGGATTTTAAAGCGGAATAGAATCAGATATGTATACATTTTCTTAATTATAATTAATTAATTAATTAATTAATCGGAATAACACGTATTAAAAAGCCTGAAATCTTTTCTTTCTCGTTTTTTTTTAACTTCGAGAATCTGCACAAATCTGAATTACCGTCTACATTTTTGGAAGTGGATTTATATAATTTCCCAAGGATTTGCATCGTCCAGTTGCAACATGCAATTTGCAACCACTTATTTCTCACATTTTTCTCTCGATCACGGAGCTCTGGTCCTCGTATTTTTGCACCGTTTTTGCCTGATCCACTCGTGTGTTTTGCACTTAAAAAATGTGTTTATTGTTTTGTAAGTGATGTGTATTGATTATTAACAAAGAGGGTTTTACATATGATTTGCAATGCAATGACTTGATCGTTCAACAGCAGAGTGTGTGGATGTACATTTTATGACGATGCTGTAAACAATACAATACGCTAAACAATAATCTGTCACGTAACTCGATCAGCACGATATAGGCGAGGTGAAGAACGAGATTTTGTTGGTTCTGCTCTGCCTTCCATTCCATTTCGTCGTTTGTTTTTATCCGTTTACATTTTATTGTCTTTCCTTTGTATTTATGCAGAATTCTATCACGAAAAGCCAAGGAACTGGATTAAGATGGTTTGATTCTTGACTTCATTCATTATTGGCTGAATTTCACTTCTGGATTCCATGTGAGGCTTAATTTCCCTTCTAAATTCCATTTTAGGCTTAACTTCACTTCTAGATTCCATTTTAAGCCTAATGCATTTGAAATGAATATATTTGTTTGAGTGTACCATAATGGACTCGAGAAATATCTTTTTATTTTCTTTAGTTTGTTATTTTAAATTCAATTCTTTAGATTTTTTTTTGAAATATTGAATTTCGTGTTGCTTCTTGCTCGTTTGATAGAGGGCAATGATCAGTTGGTCACTCCTGGATAAACTGATGACTTGAATTGTCTAATTGGAACTGGAAGAGAGCTCTGGTTGTGCAACACATCCATGCCAAATTACAACCCCAAACAAAGGGAATTTGCATGTTGATTTGAACCCACATTTCTGCACTTGTTTTCTTTCTAGCCAAAGCATCGTCCTGCTTCCATGCACTGTTTTCTTTCAAGTGCTGCCAATGGACAGCTACATATGGTGTGTTTGCTCATTGTGCAAAACTGTTTGCAATTATGTCTGGAATGGTGGCCTAAAAGTGGTAACTTGCATTGCCAAGCAAATGACAGCTAGAAATTTGCAGCGCTAAGCTTAAAAGAGCTCCGGTTGGCATAATGCTGGTATTGTAAGTCTGCACAGAGTGTAGCTTTTACCAATTTGTCATGAATTTTTATTTATCATTAATTTCTCCATTGATTTGAGATAGTACATCCAGTTGCTTCTGCTAGATGCTCTCATCCTCTTCTCGTTTAAGTAATGAGGAGTTTGATGATCCTTATTTGCCAAATATGAAACCTAACCATCTTATTTCCTTTCTTACCATTTTCTTTAAGGTGCTTGCTCTATTATAATTGCTGATTTATGATGTAAAGCATTAGGTTTATCGCTACCAGTCTAGCCGTTCTAGTGTTAAACTCCCAGAGTTGCAAAAATCCTCAAAAAATATTTTTTGCTATTGGAAAACAATAATATGGTGGAAAGTTGTTTTCGTTTCTTGTGTGTCGAGTTTGGTTAATATCCAACTTTTTATTGTCTCTTATTGGAATCCTTTTATCTCTTTCTGTTAAATATTTCCACAATTTCTCCTGATTGCTTGTGTTGGGTAGCCATAGAATAGCTAGCATCTTTGCCAACTGCAAACAAGTTAAATCATTTCTTAATTTCAACTTCTCCATATTGTTTGTGATAATTACAGCCAATGGCAGAGTTTTATGAAGTTAAAAATCTTTAAGACTTCGTTTAGGGACCTGTGTCTGTGCCAATTATAAAATCTTTTAATGGCAAAAGCAATGGACAAAAAAAAACATTCTTTCAACAATTTTCATTCCTTTAAAACTTCTTGGGCGAACCTTCTGACTGTCTTTCTGTTTGTATTTATATTTCTTGGTCAATATTAATAACTTGTTTTCCTGTTGCTGCCAATGCTGGACTGGCCCGGTGGGATACCCGTGGCTTGATATAAATTTGTTCCCTTGGCCCGACCTATCCAAATTTCTTGGTGCTAAATTTTTTTCCAGTCCAGCACTGCTCATTGCAGTTGAATTCAATTGAATTACAAACTGAAAACGTTCCCCTGAAACTACTCTTTATCTTTATATCTTTATATCTTTATCTTTATATTTCTTTTTCTTAAATCTGAATGGAATTCCACCTAAGTAATTACACAACATTTTTTTAATCTTAAAGTTACCCTGGATCCTTTGCTTGTTTTTGTTATAATACAATTCAATGTAAAATAATTCGTTGATTTCGGTTGGTATTGGGATATGGTCGTTCTTGAACTTCATTTTCTTGCATACGAATAACGATTTTGTATATAAATGCCGACATGATCTTGATAGGAGATGTTTGTTTTGACATCTTGTTCAGCAAAATATTCCTTCGGATTTGGGAAAACAGCCAGGAATTCTTTTACAGTAAAAATGCTGCAAAAAATAAATAAAATTATGCGAAAAAAAATTTATAAAAACTTTCTGTTATATTATACAAATACCTTTCAACGAATTTTCTTTTTCGTGCAGCCTTTTGAGTGTCAACCAACATTGGATACGATTTGTTTTGTGTCCATTCGGAAATCTTTTCGTTCAGAACGTGGTTTTGAGATTTTTGAACGAAACGTGCCATGTGTTCTGGGTCTGCGTCCGGGAACAACTCTCTGATGAACGCTAGCCTTCCCGTTTCGGTGGAAGTGGACGCGATTGCTTTGAAGTCTCAAAACTACTTTCGAGATTGAAATTATAAAAACTGACTAAAACTGACTACTAAACACTGATTTCTAACTAAATGTCTCTGGAGCTGATAAAAATCCATTAAAAAATTGAAAAATCCATTGAAAAATTAAAAAATCTATTAAGAAATTAAAAAATCTATTAAGAAATTAAAAAATCCATTGAAAAATCATAGGCAAAACGCATAGGTAACGAGTTATAAATTTTAATTAATTTCATTAATTAATGCAAATTAATTAATCCAAGTTATTGAATTTTGTGTGTTCAAAACGGTTTTCTGCAGCGCCGGTGGGGATGGCGTTTCCGGTTGAGTCTCATCATTATAAAATTGAGAACACCTTGTTTTCTAAACAGCTTAAAGGAATGTGATTTCCTAGCTTGCAGATCCTGCACGTTATTTGCATACATTCTGGATTCAGGCAACGAAATATTTTCTCTGGTGAACAATTCTTCCACCTGTGATAAAAACGAAGTCGGGTCGAATCCCGTTTCATCGAATGAAAATAACCTAAACCCAAAAACCTAACCTAACCTCTGCAATCCTCATCTCGCGTTCCGCGGCCTTTTTTTCTTTAAAATCTGAATGGAATTCCACCTAAGTAATTACAAAACATCATTTTTAAAGGCTTTTATTTAACTTGACTTGCATGTTTGTGTGTTTGTTTGTGGGGTTCGACTTTCGGTACTTCCGGTTCCTGTAACGTGACCTGTAATGTAATTTTTTAAACCGCAGCGCCACCTTGCGGAACCCGTGTCCTTTAATGGATGCCAAAATGTTTGCCCGATACGGATTTTGATGTTTTCGATACCAAAAAACGTTCTAAAAATTCTGAAACCAAGTTCAATCTGGTTGAAATGAAAATTCCTATCTGCCCATATATTTTGTTTTTTAATATTGTCTAGAAAAAGTACTCTGGCGGCGATTTGAAACACCAATATAAAAGCCTTTTTTAAAAACTTGGTTTTTTATATTTACTTGTTTAGACTTCTAAACCTGATGTTTAGAAAGTCTAATGAAACGGCTCTGTCTGTTCGTCTTCAACGTCCGGTCACGTGACCTGATTGTAATGTTTCTACTTCCGGTACTTCCGGTTTGTGTAATATCCCAAAAAAATCAATTAAAAAATTAATCAGACGATTGGAAAGTAGACTTTTCTGGTGCAGTTTTTGGTCTACTTTCCAATCATAACAATGAAGTTGGCATTAAATATAGTTAAAAAGGAGAAAATGTTAAATTACAGCGAAATGTAATGGAAAACAGCGCCACCTGGCGGATCCCGTAAGCTATAATGGAGGCAGAAATCTTCGTCGCGAACTGAAAAATGCTGTTTTCTATCTCGAAATGAGATTTATAAATTTTGAAACCAGTCTCATTCGACTGGAAATCCAAATCTGCACTTGCCTGTATCTTTTATTTTTCAATTTGGTCAAGAAAAAGTACCGTTACGATCCACCAAAGTCGGCGACCGCATGGCAAATTTGGTGGGAAATTTGAAAAAGACTGATTTTTAAAATTGAACAATTTTAATGATTAAATAAGGTTTCCTACGTGTAATTTGGCGCTGAAAACGATGGCGTCATTAGTTTTTGGATCAAATATAGTTATAAAGGCGAAAAAAGCAAATTACGGCAAAATTTAAGTAAACCGGAGCGCCACCTGACGAAAGCCGTGACCGAAACGTAATGTAATGTAATGAAAATTGGACAAATGGAAGGGAAATTTGAAAAAAAATATATTTTAAAAGATTTAAAGGAAAGTGTAGAAGGGGTTTAGAAGTCTAATATGTAATGCTTCCCTGCATTACAAATCCCTGCTTGTTTAGTTTTTAATCTTAAAGTTACCCTCGATCTTTTGCTTGTTTTTGTTATAATACAATTTAATGTAAAACAATTCGTTGATTTCGGTTGGTATTGGGATATGGTCGTTCTTGAACTTCATTTTCTTGCAAACGAATAACGATTTTGTATATAAATGCCGACATGATCTTGATAGAAGATGTTCGTGCTGACATCTTGTTCAGCAAAATATTCCTTCGGATTTGGGAAAACAGCCAGGAATTCTTTTACAGTGAAATTGCTGCAACAAATAAATAAAATTACCTGTATGCGAAAAAAATTTATTAAAACTTTCTGTTATACCGGTATTATACAAATACCTTTCAACAAATTTCCTCTTTAATGCTGCCTTTTGAACATTCATCTTCATTGGATAGGATTTATTTTGTATCCATTCTTGAATCGATTCGTTCAGAACATTATTTTTATGTCTACTGAACAGACATATTAAACTTGTGAATTTGTGTTGGAATGTACATTCCAAAGAGACCAAAATAAGAGACGTCTGTTTTGTTTTGAGTACGACCGTCGTCTGCTTTTATTTTAAAATAACAATGAAGTAATTTTGTACAATGGTTGTTAAGGTGTCGCTATCACTAGGTAAACTAGTAATAGCGACATCTCTGGAGTCTCACTAATGTAGTCAACATTCATTCAATTCAATTACAAACATAACATTCGCCCCCACTACATTAGTATCTCTATTTCATCAAAATTCGAAATATTTCCAACAACTTATCTCTAACAATTTCACCGTTTGCAATTGCACAAACAGTGTATTATTAATTCTAACATCACTATTAATGTTTGCATTTGCTTTTCTATTTTTTTGTACATTTTATTTCAAATAAATTTCTCATCTTAACTACTACTTCTTGTTTAATTTCGCTTTTCCTGTTTTTCCTGCCAGCGCCTGCGTCCTCTGCTTCACTCTCGCTCTCCTTAACTCCAGATGACTTCCCGACGCTTCTGGCTCAGTTCCCATCTGTGGTTCTTGAAATGATGTTTCTTGTTCTGTCTCATCTTGCTCTTCCTGATCTCTAGGGACAAAATACATCATTTCAGCCACTTTCAAACCTTTTTTTCCCCTGGCAATCTTCGGTGTCTGCATTTGTGATGTAGGCTGCACTTCTACTTCTTCTATCACTTCTTCGTCATGTTGATTTTCCGTATATGTTCCTGGTTCCTTCCTGGCGCCAGGTCGCAACTCACGAATGGCACTCAGTGGGTGTACTTCCACAGTCGTTCGTGGTGTCTGCGCCACTTCGGGCGTCTGGAACGCTTCTTCTACAGGAGACTCGGCCTGTTCATTTAGTCCGTTTCCCGGCTGTTTGGGAGTTTGTGGCGACGCCACATCAACTGCGCCGACGTCCTCCACAGGAACCTGTCCGCGGATCCCAATCACTCGGTGAACTATTTGGGCCTCATCTCCATCTTCTCCCTCAAAGTCTATTATATCTTGTGTGTCTTTATCGTCAATTTTCGTCTGTCCAGTTATCACCTCACTGCTCCCCCTTGCGCGTAGATGATTTATGTGTCGTACCACCGTTTTCTGGGTCGCTATGTCTTTGACAACATAAACCACCTCACCTCGCCGTTCCAGAACCACTCCTGGCGACCATGGTGGTTTTACTTCTGGGAAAGAGCGGTACCAAACCGGTGTCCCAACGCTCAGCTGTCGGGCTGTCGCGGTGGGTGGTGAAGTCACTTGCTGTGCTGGTCTCGGCCGCACCAAATCCAAGTGTGTAGTTAGCTCCCTGCCAAGAAATAGGCGCGCAGGAGTTTGATCTCCTTTTCCCTTGAATGACGCGTGCTGGAGCAGCATTATACGCTGAAGCTTAAGTTCTAAGTCACCTTGCGTGGCCTTTACCAGCTTCTCTTTAATCCAGCGCACCGCGCGTTCGGCTTGCCCGTTGGATTATGGGTGCCATGGGGGGGCATATATCTGGTCAATTCCATTCTGTGCCATGAAGTTCTTGAATTCTTGAGAAGTAAATTGGGTGCCATTGTCTGAAACCAACAAATGTGGCAGCCCGAACGTTGCAAACACGCCGCGAAGAGCTCTTATCGTCGTTGCTGAGGTCGCCGTCGCCATCACTCGTGCCTCGATCCAACCTGAATGAGCATCTACAATTAAAAGAACCATGTAACGCCCAATTGGGCCAGCGAAATCAATGTGCACGCGAGTCCACGGTCTCTCAGCGCGTGGCCACGCAATTGGTATCGCGTGTGGCGGCAAAGCCTTGTTTTGACCGCACATGATACAGTTTTTTACAAATTCCACTATTTCTAAGTTCATCCCGGGCCACCACACGAGGTGTCTGGCGCGCTGTTTCATTATCACTATGCCAGGATGCCCCTCATGTAAGAGTTTTAGCATCTTCGGCCTTAAGTCCAGTGGGACCACTACACGCTCACCCCATAAAATGACCCCACTTAATAATGATAACTCATCAAACTTCACCAAGTAAGCCTTTAACACCGGCGAGGCCGTCAGCAATTGTCTGTCTCCTATTTGTAACGCCGACACCACCTGTTTCAATATTACGTCGCTCACAGTGGCGTTTGCGATCTGGTCCGCCTTCATCAGGTCTTCCTCCGCCAATTCTGTCAGGAACACGGATGTTTCTTCCTTTTCCTGTTGCGGGGGTTCCTGAGGAAAACGGCTCAGGGCGTCGGCGTTTGAATTGTCCTCGCCTTTCCTGTACCTGAGATCGTAATCGTATGCAGATAATAACAGTGACCATCTCAAAAGCCTTGGTGAGATGACCTCAGGAATTGGGCGGTCTCTCCCAAATATTCCCAACAACGGCTTGTGGTCAGTGAATATCACAAAGTGTCTACCTTGCAGGTAAACATTAAACTTTTTGATGGCGAAGATGATCGCCAAGGCTTCCTTGTCCAGGTGGCTGTAGTTCTGCTCTGCAGAACTGAGCGATCTTGAAGCGTATGCCACCGGTTGTTCGTTTCCTGCATCATCCGGATGGGCCAGCACCGCCCCAACTCCAAAAGGAGATGCATCAGTGGCCAGTATCAGGGTTTTTCCCAAATTGTAGAATTGCAACACTGGGGCCGTGGTCAACGCTTCTTTAATTGCATCAAAAGCTTTTTGCCGTCTCCCAGTCCATGCCCACTCTACCTTTACACACAACAATTCGTAAAGAGGTGCCGCCATTTCCGCCAAGTGACTCACAAACACAGAGTAAAAATTAATAATGCCCAAAAAGGTCCTTAATTCTTTCACATCTCGTGGGGATCCTATCTTGGTCACGGCGTCTATTTTGGAACAAATTGGTAACACTCCATTTTTGTTAATGTGAAAACCCAAAAAGTCTAAAGCTTCCCTTAACAAACAACATTTTTCTTTCGCTAATCGGAGTCCAACTTCCAACAATTTACTAAAAATTATTTTCAATACCTCCAAATGTTCCTCAACAGACGCCGTGGCTACCAAAATATCGTCCAAGTATATCCAAATCCTTGGCACACCAGCAAGCACTGTCACAATTATGCGTTGAAATGCCCCCGCCGAGGGCATGGTCCCAAAGGGAAGTCGGGTCACCGCCATCAAACCGCGTGATGTGTTCACTGCGGCCACCTCCGCTGACTCCGGTGCTAACGGGATTTGGAGGTAAGCTTGTCTCAAATCTAAAGTGGAGAACCATCTGGCTCCTCCAATCGATGCAAGCAGCTCCGGAATCTTTGGCAGTGGGTAAGGGTCAGGCTGGAGGACCGGGTTGACCGTACTACGGTAGTCGCCACAAAGGCGTACCGACCCGTCCTTTTTCTGCACATGCACGAGGGGGGTTGCCCAACGCGAAAATTTTATGGGTTTGAATACCCCCTGTGCAACCAAACGGTCAACCTCACGGTCCACCGCCTGGCGCAACGGCAATGGCACCGGCCTTGGTCTATAAAACCTCGGCGTCGCATCCGTCTTCAAAACCAATTCAACTGGTGTTCCAGTGTAAGTCCCCAGCTCCTCGGAGAACACTTCAGAAAATTGATCAATTACCTCTTCTAAATTATTCCAAATTGTACGTGGGCCTATATCCTCGCGCCCCGCAGTATCTTTCAGAAACTTCACTCACCAACCTCACTTTCCTATCTTTGAACACTTCCATCAATGCTGACCACCCAAATCTATCCACTACATCACGCCCAAGTAGGCTGGGGCCAGAACTTGCCACTATCACGAATTCCACATCTCTAGCTATGTCTTTCACTATACACTTCAAAACCACTGCCCCTAATACCTCAATGGGCCTGCCTTGGTAAGCAAATAATTTTATACGGGTCCCCTTTATGTCTTGTGGTGTAATTCTATTATTTGCCAATAACAAATCACACATTTTCACATTTAACAAACTCCTTTCACTTCCCGTATCCAATAAAAATGTAAGTTTCTCCCCATTTAATGTTACCGGCACCACAACTGGTGGTGAACGTATCTCCTCCTGTGACAGTTGAAACACTGCAAATTCGTCCTCTTCTTCTTGTCGAATTGCATTTACTGGCACACGTCTTTGGCGCCAATTCTCTTCACTTTCAACGCCTTTGTCCATCTCGTTCGTCTCACATCCACTAAAATTAGCGGTCTGGTTCGCATCTGGTGGGCGCCGCCTGTCAAACGAGGTTCTGGGGTTGTACGCCGCGTCATAAGGGCAGTTCCGCAAAAAATGTTGTCCGCCACATCTATAACACGCAATTGGCGTCCCGTCTCGACGCCACGCCAATCCACCTCTTCCTCGTCCTTGGCCGGGGCGCCCACGTCCTTGTCCGTTACTTATACCATTTGGCGGCACGTCCCGTCTTCCTGGGAAACCTCGTGCTCTTCCTCGAGCACCGCCGCCTCTGCCTCCCGTCGACGTTTGGAGAACCGCCGCCGCAGGTGTGACCACTCCCGCCGGTCTTTCCGCCTCCACTATGGGCAACGCATCATCAATCCCTGTGGCTGTTATCGCTGCCACTTCGTGGGCCATTGCTAATTTCAACAGACTGCCCATCTTGATGGGCATCTGTACTAAAACCTGCGTCACCAAGGGTGGGTATTTAATGCCGCGGATTACCTGGTCTATTACCGCATTGTCTATTTCCGTACTTGTAGTGAACCCGCACTTTTGCGCGAGAACTTTTAAATCATTAATATACTTTTCAACCCCTTCGCCGGTTTTTCGGATCTTGCTTCCTAGCCTCTGCCGATTCATGTAGGGCGTTTTTAGGGTTTCAAAGTGCGTTTCTATTGCGGCCGTCAACTCCGCTAATGGGGTCGCTGTAACCGACTTCGGATATACCAACCGCTTTAGCTTTTCGTACAAGGTTGGCCCAATTGTCGTCAAAAATAACGGGACTTGTTTCTCCGCCGTCACATCGTTTAGTTTCACAAACTGTTCGAACCGCTCGAGCCACGACTCCCAGTCGTGCTGGTTCACACCTGTGAACGGGGGCAGCATCCCCAACATCACTTGGTTCGCGGTAGTCATTATGTGTCTATACAGATGTGGCTGGATTCGAAACTTGTTCCCTCCAGTCGCGACTAATCAACTGCGTCGATCCACGTCTATCTGTCGTGGAACGTCGTCGCAAAAGTCCGCCAAAAATCAACACGACACGTTTATTTCTTTCAAAACAGCAACATGCACGCTTTAACCTTCCCGCAGAAACCGCTTTTCATCAAGTTGTACATCATTTCTTTCGAGTTTTATTGTCCAACTTTCTCTCTTTTTATCCTCGAATTGTTTTACTCTTTCAGTACAGCTCGTCAACGATTTCCGTTCTCTTCCACGTCAATACAGGCACATCGAAAATCCCATCGTGGATACCATTTTTATGTCTACTGAACAGACATATTAAACTTGTGAATTTGTGTTGGAATGTACATTCCAAAGAGACCAAAATAAGAGACGTCTGTTTTGTTTTGAGTACGACCGTCGTCTGCTTTTATTTTAAAATAACAATGAAATAATTTTGTACAATGGTTGTTAAGGTGTCGCTATCACTAGGTAAACTAGTAATAGCGACATCTCTGGAGTCTCACTAATGTAGTCAACATTCATTCAATTCAATTACAAACATAACAATTATCGTGGCTTTGAGATTTTTTTACGAAACCTGCCATGTATTCTGGTTAGGCCAAAATGTTGATTTTTTTTTTTTAAGTAATCCTGACCTCGGCTGGTGAAGTATCGTTATCAGAATTGAGCTCGTCAGTGGCTGGTTGCGGCGGTCTCTGACGAACAATTCTTCCACCCGTGATAAAAACTGGAATCGGCGCCTGCGCATACGCTGTAGTGATCCTGAGCTTTAATAGAAACTATAACTACCAAAACCCAAAATCTACTATTTCGGTTGCCACACCGGGTCTTACAAACTCTATATCTTCTAAAATTACTTAAAACTGACTTTATTTGACTGGAATTGATTATTGCTTCAATCATACGATTAAAACAAGCAATTCGGGCTAATAAATGAAACAAATAAACTTATCTGTCTTTAAAATTAAACAAACTCATTTAATCTGGGCTCAGATTAAATCTGATAAAATACATATTAAAAACTGAGATAAATAAAATTATACAATAACTAATAATGACTTAAATAATGAGAAATAAAAGGAAAATAAATGATTAAATCCAACAATCAGCGATGCAACGATGACTTCTCGTTCGTAGAGTCTGGTCGGCATAAATTCCGATTTATCCATTGAAAAATTGAAAAATCCATTGTAAAATTAAAAAATCCAATGGAAAATTGAAAAATCTAATAATAAATTGAAAAACCCATTGGAAAATTGAAAAATCCATTAAAAAATTGAAAAATCTAATAAAAATTGAAAAATCCATTGAAAAATTAAAAAATCTATTAAAAAATTGAAAAATCCATTGAAAAATCATAGGCAAAACATCCCCACGTCTATAAATCACACATTTACACGAGAAACCCAAAGTATTTACCGATATACAACTTATTAAACCCCAGAAACAAATCCAAAAACAAAAACAAAAAAGTATTAAAAACCTCAAGAAAAAAAAAATTAAAAATTATATATTATTTACTTTGAAAATGAAAAACCTGTGGCGACCCACACCACAGCTGCACCGATGAAAAAGAGCACGTAGTAGACCACATAAAAATAAGAATACAGAGCACTGATGACAACATAAGCAAATTTTAAGGCAATTTTAAGCGTTTTATGCAATAACATATTGTTTTCTGCATTTCGACATTGATACTTTCTCTAATCATTAGTTTATGTTCGATTTTCTAGTTTTGCGAAAAAGCACACGAGTTGTCCGACACTTGTCCGATGATATTTCACATGTTGGTGTTCCACTGCGTCGACGTTTGGATGCGCTCAAAAGACACGCGCCGCAACATGAGTGTGCACGCGCAATTGATGGCGAACGCGCTCGCGTGCGGTCCCGTCCATCGCAAAGACTAAAGAGTGAAGGGCGATGCGGACGCTTTTGTGTCCGCGCTCGGTGAAACGTGCACCGTCAACTCCGTGTTCGAAAGCGATCACTTGGACGAGGTTTCCGTTCGAGCCGCTGCAGTGTCGTTGATTGTGAGTTTGGAAAGTGGTCATCCGTTGGTCGCCGAGTTAATCGCGCTGTTGCTCGCGCAAGACGCCGCGGTCGGTGCAACGGCGACTCGTTATTACGCAAATTCGCTGATCCATTTAAAGAAAAATCGAGTTTGGCAGACCATACTCGTCCTGGAACCACTTTGCGCTCAAGTAAATCGAATGATATCAATAATGTTTAAATTAACTAATGTTTGGAATTGTTTTTATTATCGAGGAAGCGTTAACTGGCGTTCTGAAGAATGTTTACAGCCAGCTCGTAGAGGAAGGCTCCCAATTGTCCATCCGAGTGATGCAAGAATGGCTGGCCGTCAGGATTTTGCTTCGATTCGCGACCTTGCGAGACGAGATGTGGGACGAAATTGAAAAAGTAGCGAAAAAGTTGAAACTTGTTGCGATAATTTGATTGAATTGGATTAATTGCAGGCGGCAGGAATCCGAGTCGGAAGCATCGGTTCGTTTCTGGGCATAATCTACCACGTGGGCAAACTGCTGGAACCGCAGCAGCGACAAGAAGAATTCGTGCTCGCCGCTTTCCGCTGCGTCCTTCCCTGGTGCATGGCACAAAACTTCAACACCAGAGTCACTGCACAAGTCAAGTTGACGAGTTTTTACATATTTTGCTGTGAATCTTATCCGAGTCACTCTGCTTGCAGGTGGTCTTTCACAAATTGTGGCTGATTTGCGAATCGAACGATTTGAAAAATGCCCTCGACATGTAGTACGGTTCGGTCGAATCCAGTTTGACGTTTTCGTATCGAGGTGGCAATTCGCAGAAAATTTTCGATAATTACTATTTCAAGGTGTTCGATGCTCGCAAACATTACTCCATGCAGGTGCAATTTACACATAATCGATCAGTGCATCGGGAAATAAGTGAAGACAATTTTTCACGACATTCTGAGGTTGACGGACGTCTCCGATTACGAGTGGATCCCGGCGCACGTTTTTACGAAATTTCGTAGCGAAGAAAACTCGTTTATTCGCACGTTTAATGGCGACGAAGAATTGAGTGCGTTTCAAACGGGTGAGTGGGTGCTGGCATTTTGAATCAATGTGCGAAACGAATAATCTGAATTGCAGAAGAAAACGTGCAAGTTGAAGTCGAAGTTGAAGAAAACGTGGAAAACAGGAACGTGCAGAAGAAAATGACACCGTGCAAACGTGCGTCAAACGGCGAATTGATCGTGGTCGCGTCACTCATCGACAGAATTCCCAACTTGGGAGGTGAAATGGAATTAATGGAATTTATGGAATTAATCAAACTAATGAAATGAATTTGTGTTGTGCAGGTCTGTGCAGGAGCTGCGAAATCTTCGGGGCGAAGGAATACGTGGTGGCCAATATGAAATGCACCCAGGACAAACAGTTCCAGAATTTGAGCGTTTCTGCCGAGAAATGGGTGGCCATGTGCGAGGTGAAGCCTTTCCAACTCAAGGAATATTTGACGAGCAAGAGGAACCAAGGGTACGTCCTGATCGGCGCCGAACAGACCGCCGACAGCGTTCGGGTCGACGAATACAAATTTCCTCCAAAGTGCCTTCTGCTGTTGGGCAACGAGAAAGAAGGAATTCCGGTCTCGTTGATTCAAATGTTGGACGCGTGCGTGCAAATACCGCAGCGAGGAGTCGTTCGCTCCCTCAATGTGCACGTGTGCGGAGCGCTGCTTTTGTGGGAATATTCTCGGCAAAATGTAATAAATAAATAAATAAATGATTTTGAGAACAACACCAAACCAAACCAAATATTATTTTTGCTGTATTTTCTCGAATTTTAAAATTTTATCCTAATTGTAGACAGTGATGCAGGAAAAAGACAGATGGCCCCAACAAATCTCCGTAGACGTCGGATTGTTTTCTTTTCTGCGCATGGGCAGACGCTAAACAATAATCTATCACGTAATTTCGTCTCGATCAGCACAAGGCGAGATGTACAGCAAGTTTTTGCTGTTCGACATGCTGTGTTCGTTCGTTTTTCACGCAATTTAACTCGGGTTTTATTTCAAAAAGGTTGGTTGGTTTCATGGTTTTATGGAGTTTACATTTTTGCAAATTTGTCAGCAAGTTTGAATTCGTATTTCTAAATGATCCATTTATTTTCTTACATATGTTCTTTTGATATTGTTTGGCGCCATTTTAAGCCTACTATAGGCCTAGTTCGAATTGTATTTTCTTCTGTATTTCTTCAGTTCTGTGGCGATTGAGTATTTATTTGTCAAGAATATTATTTGATGCATCTTTTGGAGCCTTTTGGTAGTTTTTTGGTGGTTTTTGATGGTTGGTTTTGGTCGCTTTTCAAAGTTTGGTTTTAATTTTCGTGATTGGTAATGGCATTTGCCTTTTTTCATGACATGAGGTGTTCAGTTTGGGATATGATTTCTGAAGCCTGGTTTTTATTTTCAAAGGAATGGTCAAGATTCTTGCTCTATTAATTGTAATCAATCTCAAATGCTCTTGGTTGGACTTCTCTGACTGTGGGAAATTTTTCTGGATGACCCATGGAGTGGTTCTTTGTCTTTTCATCTTCAAGGTGTTTCTGAATTTAAGACAAATCAATTTGACCCAAAACATCCAGTCGTTCTAGGTTAATTCTCTTTTTTTATTCTTCTTTAAGAAAAATGTCACGTTGCTGATGTAAAGCATCAAAAAACATTATCGGAAACCCATTGGGTCATTTTGACCAGTCTAGCTGTTCTAGTGTTAAACTAAAATATTTGTAAACCTTTGAGAAGCTTTCTTGTTTGATAGAGGGCAATGATCAGTTGGTCACTCCTGGATAAACTGATGACTTGACTTGTGTAATTGGAACTGGAAGAGAGCTCTGGTTGTGCAACACATCCATGCCAAATTACAACCCCAAACAAAGGGAATTTGCATGTTGATTTGAACCCACATTTCCGCACTTGTTTTCTTTCATGCACTGTTTTCTTTTATGTGCTGCCAATGGACAGCTACTTATGGTGTGTTTGCTCATTGTGCAAAACTGTTCGCAATTATGTCTGGAATGGTGGCCTAAAAGTGGTAACTTGCATTATGGTATCATCAATTAATTTCGCTGGACTTGATATAACTTTCTTTTAAAATGCAACTATTGCCAAGCAAATAACAGCTAGAAATTTAAATTAAAAGAGCTCTGGTTGGCATAATGCTGGTATTGTAAGACTGCACAGTGTGTAGCTTTTACCAATATGTCATGAATTTTTCTTTATCATCAATTTCTCCGTTGATTTGATAGTACATCCAGTTGTTTCTGCTAGATGCTCTGATTGCTCTCATCCTCCTCTCGCTTAAGTAATGAGGAGTTTGATGATCCTTATTTGCCAAATTTGCCAAATCTGAAACCTAACCGTCTTATTTCCTTTCTTATCATTTTCTTTAAGGTTCTTGCTCTAATTGGAATCAACGTTTGCTGGTTTATGATGTAAAGCATCAAAAACACTATTAGAAACCATTAGGTTTATTGCTACAGCTGTAAACCTTTGAGAAGCTTTCACTTTTTTCAAAATGACTTTCTCCCAGAGCTGCAAAAATCCTCAAAAGATTAACACAAAACACATGCAAAATTTTTTTTTTTGCTATTGGAAAACAACAATATGGTGGAAAGTTGTTTTCGTTTCTTGTGTGTCGAGTTTGGTTAATATCCAACTTTTTATTGTCTGTTATTGGAATCATTTTATCTCTTTCTCTTAACTATTTTCACAATTTCTCCTGATTGCTTGTGTTGGGTTGCCATTGAATAGCTAGAATCTTTACCAACTGCAATCAAGTTAAATTATTTCTTAATTTCAACTTCTCCATATTGTTTGTGATAATTTCAGCCAATGGCAGTGTTTTATGAAGTTAAAAGTCTCTATGACTTTGTTTATGGACCTGTGTCTGTACCAATTATAAAATCTTTTAATGGTAAAAGCAATGAACAAAAAAAAACATTCTTTCAACAATTTTCATTCCTTTAAAACTTCTTGGGCGAACCTTCCAACTGTCTTTCTGTTTGTATTTATATTTCTTGGTCAATATTAATAACTTGTTGCCAATGCTGGACTGGCCCGGTGGGATATCCGCGGCTTGATATAAATTTGTTCCCTTGGCCCGACCTATCCAGATTTCCAGGTACTAAATTTCTTCCCAGTCCAGCACTGCTCAGTTGATAAAAACCGGAATCGGCGCTTGCGCATACGCTTGGTGTTGTCGCTGTAAAGCTGCGAACGGCGCCGGCGTTTTCGGTTGAGTCTCATCTTTAGAAAATTGAGAACACCTGACAAGCGAGTTGAAGTGTTTATAGTCTTTGATAGATTTGCGACATTCGTAACAGAAACGGTGGCCGCACGGACACGTCATCACATTGCAACCTGAATCTTTTATGATGCGCCACTGGTGGAGAATCGTGGTCAGAATTGAGCTCGACAGTGGCTGGTTGCGGCGGTCTCTGACGAACAATTCTTCCACCCGTGATAAAAACGAATCGCGTTTCATCAAATGGCGGTTTTTTTTTTATGAAACGTGTTAGAGTTATTTCGGTTTTACAATGAGTTGTTGTAATGAATGATTGCATTGTATGCAATCATGAATGAATTGTAAGAACAACAATAAATTGATGAGTGATTGTTATGATGTTATGAATGAAAAGATGTACGAGTGAATTCTTTCTCCAAATTATAAAACTGTCCCAACATGGGTTATGGGCCCCAGTTACGTGATGAAAACT
Source organism: Strigamia acuminata (assembly GCA_949358305.1). Classification (NCBI taxonomy): domain Eukaryota; kingdom Metazoa; phylum Arthropoda; class Chilopoda; order Geophilomorpha; family Linotaeniidae; genus Strigamia; species Strigamia acuminata. Next base: position 308,569 of record OX442314.1, read on the forward strand.
GCCTGGATAACAAGAAAGGTGCAAGAATTGAATTGCCATTAAATCAAGTGATATTTTCGTGAGTTTTGAAATCTAAAAGACGAGTTGCAACGTTCGGAAATGGCGGCCAAGTCTGATGTGCAGTCGGTTACGTACGTCGAGAAGTTGAATGGCAAGAACTATCCGTCGTGGGAGTACCGCGTGAGGACATTGCTTAGAGCAAAGGATGTCTGGACGGTCATTAAAGATGACCAACCAATTAAAACGTTGGGCGAAAGCGACGTGGATTTCAAAACAAGGCAAGACAAGTGGAATACAAACGATATCGAGGCGTTGAATTTGATTCTCCAAACGATTGATTCGGCACAGCTGAGACATGTTTTAAATAAAGACACAGCCAAAGAGGCCTGGACAGCACTGAAGACTGAAAACCAAGGCGATTTGGCAGAGCTGAAAGTCCAGAAAAGGGTCGAATTGGGACACATGATGATGAAGCAAGGTGAAACCATTGCAACATATTTGGACAAGATGGTCTCAATTCGGGAGGAATTAAGCTCAATTGGTGTAATAATTGAGGAACATGAACTGTGCGCACACATCTTACGTGGGTTGAGTGCTGAATATGCAAACGTGATGACAAGCTGTGATGTGGCCGGGACGAGCACATTGAAGTTACTCACGCTACGCCGTGCACTGTTGGCTGCCGAGATGCGGAAAAATAGCATCGAAACGACTGTAGACACGCGGATTGAAAGCGCCACATGGACAAGAGGAGCCAATAGGGGCAATGGACGGCGTCCTATGGCAGCTGCGAGCGGGAGTCGGGGATCCGGCGGTAGGGGTGGACCAAAGTGCTGGAATTGCGGACGAATTGGCCACCGGTATGCTGAATGCCGACAACCAGTGGATCCTGCCGCTGCAGCCGATTTTCGCGGACGTGGACGTGGCCGAGTACGCGGTTTTAATCGAGGTTTCGGACGTGCGCGCAATCAAGGTGCAAATTTTGCCACACAAGAGTCCAATGCAGTTAGTAGGGAACTGACTGACCTCGATTACGTGGTCGATTATGCGATGTCGACAAATAAATACAATTTTGGGGTTACAAACCCGGACTGGAATTCGAATATTTGGTTCATGGATTCGGGAGCCTCATCTCATATGGCAAACAATGCTGAGTGCTTCAATTATCTGAACATGAACCGGGGTAAAGATATTTTTTTAGCGGACGGACGCAAGGTGCATTCAACTGGGCATGGATCAGTATTGTTGACCACATTGCTGGGCAACCAGAAGAGGTTGATACGTTTGGACAACGTAAATTTAGTACCTTCTTTAAAGACTAACCTGTTATCAGTTGGGAGAATAATTGATCTAGGATTTCAAGTGTGTTTTGGCGATGGAATTTGCGAAGTTAAAACCTCAGATGGGATTAAAGTGTTTCAGGCACAAAAAGTTAATGGTTTATTTCAAGTCAACAGCGTCTCGAATGAAATGAGTGGACCACAGAGGATGAACATAGGAATATCATCATTGGCCCACCCTGATCAATTGCAGAGGTCTTCTGGGCGTTTATCAATGGTCACTTGGCATAGACGGATGGCTCATTTGGGCTACCGCTCCTTAAAAGAACTTTGGAGTAGAGATATGGTAAAGGGGATGCATTTGAAGGATGCCAAGATACCCGAAATATGCGATAAATGCGCATTAGCTAAGAAGATCAGGGCTCCTTTTAAACCCACAAACAATATTACTGCAACTAAACCATTTGAGATGCTGCACGTTGACTTGTGCGGACCCTTTTGTACTGCATCAACATTAGGGAGCAGATATATATTTACGATTGTTGATGACTTTTCAAGAGCGATTTTCACGAGATTTCTGAAGGAGAAATCACAAACTGTAGGTGAATTTGAAAATTTTTTGAAAATGTTTGAAAATAAGTTTGACGGCAAACTCAAGCGGTTGCGGAGCGACAACGGCACTGAGTTCTTAAATGAGAGATTTAAAACTTTATTGGCAAAACGCAGAGTCCACCATCAGTTAACCGTTCCATGGACCCCCCAACAAAATGGCGTCGCGGAAAGAGCCAACCGGAAGTTGCTGGACGCGGCGAGGACTCTTTTGTTGGACTCGGGATTACCGACGCATTTCTGGCAAGACGCAGTTGAAACGGCAGGTTATGCGTGCAATAGATCTAAAATGCGGAGATTTGACGTCGAGACACCAATCGAACGGTTGACAGGGCATAAGCCAGATGTAAGCAATATGAGGATCTTCGGATGCGTGGCTTACACGTGGATACCCAAACAAAACCGTTATAAGTTGGAACCAACAGCCCGAAAAGCCATTTTCTTGGGATATCCGTTCCAAGTAGCAGGTTGGAAGTTTTATGATCCAGTTAAGGAGAAATATTTTGTTGCGAGGGACGTCAAATTTAATGAGGAACTGAGGGGATCGACGTTGCTCACAACAATTGACCAGCCGCAATTGCAGGTTGATCAAAATTTGGATCAAGAGACACTACATGGGACAAGGCAAGTTCCAGTAGTTTATGACGAGGTTCCGACCCAACCAGAGTATAGAATGCCAGCGAGGACGGGTCAAATCGGACCGGAGCGACGTTATCCATTAAGGGCGAGAAGGCCCCCGGACCGATATGTTCCGTATGACCCGGGGCAAAGATTAAGACAAAGACGAGGTGTACAGACAAGCCCGGATCCAGATGTTTCAAATTTAATAAATGAAGCAAAAATTGCTGATGAGAAAGGCATTTTGATACCAAAGACTTATAAGCAAGCCATTGAGTCAGACCAATCAACCCAGTGGCAACGGGCCATGGAGAGGGAGATTCAATCTCATGCACAACAACACACCTGGGAGGTCGTGGACCGACCCAAGGACGCCAAAGTGGTCGGATCACGTTGGATTTATTCAGTGAAAACCAACCAACAAGGACAAGTAACACGCTATAAAGCGCGTTTGGTGGCCCAGGGTTATAACATTTATAAGGGTGTTGATTATGATGAGTTTTTCTCCCCAGTGGTCAGACTTGCAACAATACGACTTTTGATGGCATTGGCGGTGATGTATCATTTTCGGGTCAAGCATCATGACGTCGAGACTGCTTACCTTCATGCCAAGCTGGGCCAGACTGTTTATATGGAGTTACCAAAAGGAATGGAAGTTCTTGGTGACAAGGTTTGCCTATTGCAAAAGGCAATATATGGGTTGCCACAGGCAGGCCGTGCCTGGCATAAGACATTGGAAGCAGAACTCCTGAAAGTTGGTTTCTTTAAGCATCCCACTGAACAATGCGTTTATATTTACAGACATGGAAAGTCAACCATAATTATGGCAACATATGTGGACGATTTATTGACCTTGGATAACAATAGTGAACTATTGGATCAATTAATGGCCAGAATACGACGTCGCATCAAGGTGATAGATTTGGGCGAGATAAAGAGTTTATTAGGCATAAGAATAAACCAAAATATGAGGAAAAATCAGATCACCTTGGATCAATCCAAATATATCCTGGAGCTGGCAATTAAGTTTGGTTTGGACCAAGCGAGGACTGTGAAAGTTCCAATGGAAGTGTCACAAAAATTGGATGCTCCGGATTACCCCTTGGGACCATCAGCTGGCGACAAGCCTTATAGAGAATTGATTGGCGCGTTACTTTACCTTGCTCAGGGCACGCGCCCTGATATCGCGTTTCCGGTGTCTTTTCTCTCACAGTGGCTGAATGACCCCAAGGAAGCTCACTGGATTGCTGCGAAGAGGATTCTGCGCTACTTGATTGGGACTGTGAATTATCGTTTGAGGTACAAGAGTTCCAGTCAAGACTTAATTGGGTACACGGATTCGTCTTGGAATGCTTGCAATGCCAACGCAAAATCATTTGCGGGATTCATCACTACATTGAATGGAACTGCGGTTACATGGCAAGCAAAGAAGCAGAGTTTAATCAGCTTATCATCTTGTGAAGCTGAGTTCTCGGGCCTGGTGGAGGTTGCCAAGGAAATAAAGTGGGTCAAAAACGTCCTCGAGGATTTGAAGTTGACGGTGGAAAGAAGACCCATAGTAATTTACTGTGACAACCAGCCGGCCATTGACTTAACCGAGAATCCGTGTTACCATGCAAGTGTTGGGATTTTGGATCCGTCATATGGTGTGATACGTCGCACCTTTCCGAATTAGTGCGGCAATGGCGCGTGTCTGTTTAGCATTGTGTTATGTCTCGAGGTCGAGTGTTGATTGTCTTGCAAATTCAATCAACACATGTTTTACGGTGTTATCCAGACTGTCGTCTGCTTGGGTTTTTAGTTTATCTATTAGTTTGCCCCGGTTTTTATCCAGTGTGAGTACTGGAATTGTATTTAGTTGATGTTTTGTTTGTAAAGAACAAATCAACCACTGTGTGGATGATTTGTTCTACTGTTAGTTGGTTGGCAGTTAGCCTCTAACCCATGTATCACTTGACCACTTACTGTTTGGCAATAAAGATGGCGGCCTCCATGGTTAGATGGCTTTGCAGAAAGTAAAGATGCTGTTTTGCTTCCACACATGCACTCACCTACGGTTTATAGATTGACATTGGTAGCAGAGGGTGGTTTGGTGAGTGCAACGTTGTTTAAACGTTGATTTTCGGATTCGCGACGAAATTCTGGCCAGGAACGTCTTGTGCGCGTCGACGAGCGGTACCGGAGCGGCGGGCAGCACGAGAGCGACGACATTCCGACCAGACGAGCGAGTTTCGCGTGCTTCGTAAAGCAGCGAAGTCGACGAATTGCGACCCGAAGCAGCAAAGACGGATTTTGACGATTTCGGTGCCGAAACGGATCGAAATCATCGTAGAAGCAGTTGTATAGACTGCAGGAACACTGAGAAGTATTTTTCGAAATTATTTCGGCGTTTTATAAGCCATTTTTCTCATTTTGATTCGCATGATGACGCGTCATTCCAAAATGGCGGCGCCCAGTGCGACGAGTGTTTGAGGCCGTACTCGAGTTGTTTTCGAGCCAACGAGTGGATCCCGACGTTGGAATTGACGACGTGGGACCAGAACCAGACCCCAGGAGTCGATTGGAAGTGGTTTCAAGTCGATTTGGACAGTTTTTGGGCGAAAACGAAGCGTTTTTCGTCGGCGGCGATCGAGACAGATTTCCGCAACGTATTGGAGACGTCGCTCGCCTATTCCGAGCTGGATACGAACGTCCAACGTTCGTACAACACGAAGAGAAGTCGTACGAGTCGATTAGGATCGACATTGTCACGTTTTGGACGCGTTTCGTGCGACGAGCCGAAACGCATCGCGAATTTGCACGTGAAGTGTATTCGCGCATCGGAGGGACCGGTTAAGCCTCGTGCCAGGTGCACGAGTGAAAGACAACGGATTTCAGCAGTGAAGACAACACGGAAGTCATCTTCACATCGATTATTGTGTTTGATAATTTATTTGGGTCGAAATTACCTTTGTATAGAATTTAAGGTTTTGTTTTGGGGTCATTTAGACTGTTTTCCGCCCTTTACGCAGTCGCGTAGCGGAATCCTATTTCCACACAGGCTATTTCTGGCCACCAAGTGTCCCGCGGGCCCAGGTGCACCGGTCGGAACTTGGGAAATACTGTGTCGGAGTTTTTCATCTCACTTAGTGAGATTAGTCCAGGGTGGATTGTTATTGTTTCTCCTTCATTTTGGTTGGGGAAAATTGTGTTTTTGCCAAGTGAAAGTGTTTATTTAGTGATTTGTGTGTGTTTGTGCTACGGTTTGGTCCAACATATTGGCAAAAATGGCCCACGGAAAGGATGAATTCATGAAACTATTTGGGCCGTCGATTAAAATGCTCGACGGAACTAACTATGAAGCTTGGAGCGTGCAGGCTCGGCTTATATTGCAACGAGAAGGGACGTGGACGCACGTCACCGGAAAGGAGCCGGCGTTGGAGCCCACAGCCACGGCAAAGGAGATAAGAGAATATAACATTAGAGAAAATAAGGCGCTATCCACTATTTGTTTGAGCTGCAACGAGGCGCAGCAGCTTGTGGCAACGGCGCATACCACAGCTAAAGAGTGCTGGGATGCACTGCAGGCTGCTTACCAGCCTGCTACGAGGGCCAGGAAAGCCCGACTCCGACGCGATTTCCTCCAAATGCGGCTTGGAGCGAATGAACAAATGGTAGTTTTTATTTCCCGCGTTAACCGAGCAGCAGCGGACCTGAAAAACGTTAAAGTCACTGTCTCTGACGAGGATATTGCGTTTCAATACCTCGATTTTCTCGGCGCGGAGTATGAAAACCTTAAGCAGGCGGTGTACCACTGGGAGGAAACTGAGTTTACGACTAAGAACGTTAGTGAGAGACTTTTAAGCGAGTACGACCGCATTCATCAGCAGAGCACTGCTTATGGCGCAGAACCAACGGGTTCAGGTGCGTTTGCAACTGGCAAACAGCAACAGCAATGGTCAACGGCGCCAAGGAATGCTAATTTCAAACCAGGGACCTGCTACGGCTGTGGAGGTACTGGACACTTTGCCCGCGACTGCCCGTCGCCCAAACCCCAAGGAGGTGCGCAAACAGACTTTAGCCAGCGCAGGGCACGGGGCAGAGGCAGAGCTCGGGGTCGTGGCAGGAAAGCCAACCTGACCGAGGCATCGGGGGAGAATCCAATTCTATTCTACGTGTCGATGGACGAAAGTCAAAGGCAAAATAATTTGCCATTACGCTCATACGTGACGAGCGGAGCGCCCGATCCCGCCTGGTATGTTGATACCGGGGCGACGGATCACTTTACTTTCAGCAAAGATGGGCTCATCAATTATAGGCCTTTAACGAACATTAACGTTCATTTAGGGGAAGGGTCCTCTAAAATAGCAGGAGTGGGGGACTTAAGATTAGATTCAGGTGAAAAAGTGCCTGGCGGGTTTGTTACATTGAAGAATGTATATTATGCCCCGAATTTTGTGAGGAATTTAATGAGTCTAGGCAGAATTGATGAGGCCGGGTATGTAACCCGCATTGCTGAAGGAAAGTTGGTCTCCTTCAAAAACAGGATTACGCAGCCGATTTTACGAGCAACGCGGCAAAGCGACAGAATGTATAAAACTAATTGTAGAGTGATTTTACCAAATGTGAACGCAAGTGCAATTCCTGCGCAACAGGATGCGCTTGCGGCAGATAACCAGAGCACTGGTGGAAATGTACAGTTACTAACCCATACTAGTCATAAGAGCGAATTAACCAAACCCGAAACCAGCGTTAATAATAACGAAAATGGCGATTTGCGCAATCATAGCGACGTTTTGCAGTCTGGCGCAAACAAAAAGAGTTTGAGTGAGAGGGGGTTGTTGGTTAACAATGTTAGTAATGGGAACGGTGGTCGACAACAGCAAGAAATGGCTGGACAACGAGTCTACAACGACAAGCCATTAGACATGGAGTTTTGGCATGGGAGATTCGGCCATTTGAACACGAATGGGATCGTGTCAATGTCGAGATCCACCGACATATGTGGAGTTAAGCTAGCCAATAAAGATATGGGCAAGTGTGAGCACTGTATTAGGGGAAAGCTCACTAGAGCTAGCTTCACCCCGATAGGGGAGATTTCCACAAGTGGACCTTTAGAGCTAGTCCACATGGATGTTTGGGGCTCCTCGCAGGTGAACTCGTTAGGCGGGGGCCGCTACTATTTAATTATTATTGACGACTATTCACGTTATATGTGGATTCGAATAATGAAAAGAAAGGGCGATGTATTAGCACATTTTGAGCCCTGGCAGCGGGAAATCGAGAGAATGACATCACGGAAAGTTAAGCGCATACGAACGGACAACGGAGGGGAATTCACGTCAAAGGCGTGGGACATATATGCCCAGAAGGAAGGCATCAAATGCGAAAGAACCAATCCCTATTCCCCAGAGTCCAATTCGGTGGCTGAAAGAGCCAACCGAACGATACTAGAAGGTGCACGAGCAATGATGCTGGAAAATGAGTTTCCGAGTTATTTATGGGCGGAATTAGTCTGCACTATAGTGTACCTGAAAAATAGGTTCCCCCATCCCAAGTTAAATTCCAAAGCCCCGTATAATGTGTTTTGGGGCAAGAAGCTGTCCGTGAGACACTTGCGTTGCATAGGCTCGAAGACCTATGTACACATCCCGGCCCAAGTTAGACAAGGCAAATTACAAGAAAGGGCATGGGCTGGGGCCCTTGTAGGATATGGTACTAATACCACGGGTTACCGGATCTGGGACCATAGAAATAGGCGTGTCGTCAGTTCAAAACACGTCAAAATTATTGAGGAAGAATATTGGAACGATAAAGTCTATAATGAGGAGGTGTTTAAGAAATCAGAGGGGGTAGGAACGGAATGGAATGGAGATTTCATATACACCGCGCAAGACGGTTTTGAGTCGGACGAGGAGAGTGTGGTGGCGACACCACCTCCGTCACCCCCGAGGGCAGTTAAAGTGCCCCCACCAGCGGCTAAACTCGAGCCGGTGAAAGAAATGGTGCAACAGGCACCCAAAGTGGAACCTGCCCAGCAGGTAGCGCAAGAAATTGCGCAGCGAGCACCTGTTCAACAGGTAGAGAGAGAAGCCCCTATTGGAGGGGTCTTACCGACAAAACCGGCGAAACCGCCATTACCCACGACCCCCAAACCCACATTGAGGCCGAGAACGGCAGAAGCGCCTGCAGAGCAGAGCCCGACACAGTCGGAAGATGAAGAAGAGTATGAGCAGGCCGTACGGGTTACTAAGAACATTAGAGGGGGCCCGGGGGATGTTGGGGGACAACGGCTGTTGCCCCTGAATATTGATGAGTGGCAAAGATTTGAGTATACGAGGAAGTCAGGTCGTGATAAAGGAAGACCGTGTACATCGTACGTGGCACCAGACAAGACTAGATTAAGGAGCAGGATTGAAATCCTAGCTTGGTGCGAAAATAACGGCTTTGAGTACGATGCGAGCTTGTTCGAGTTTACGTCATTAAAGGACGAGCCTGAAAACCCATTCGCATTGTGTACATGTTCATGTTGCACTCCTTTCTCATTGTGCTGCATGATAAGGCCTGATACTGATAAGGATGTTGCACAAGTTGAGAGAAGTAATGAATGGGAAGGGATAATGAAGAAAATCAAAGCGTTGACTGAAGAGGGAGTTCATTGTGGCAAAAGAAATGAATGGAAAAGATTAATACGTTTACGAAAGGGAGCGTCCGTTATGCGGTCGGAGGAATGCCAGACCGCAGATTATTGGATTACAAATGGTGATATCAAACATGTTATGGGAGAGAATAACGTGGCGGACTTGCTGACCAAATGGCTGGCACGTCCACGTCTTGTGACCCTTGGCAATAGTATTTTCGGGGCGCGACGATAATGTCGTGCAGTGAGGGGGTCGTGAGCGTTACGGGTTGTTCTGTTATCCGTGTTAGCCCATATGCGGATCAGAGGGGGCATTGTTGGGATTTTGGATCCGTCATATGGTGTGATACGTCGCACCTTTCCGAATTAGTGCGGCAATGGCGCGTGTCTGTTTAGCATTGTGTTATGTCTCGAGGTCGAGTGTTGATTGTCTTGCAAATTCAATCAACACATGTTTTACGGTGTTATCCAGACTGTCGTCTGCTTGGGTTTTTAGTTTATCTATTAGTTTGCCCCGGTTTTTATCCAGTGTGAGTACTGGAATTGTATTTAGTTGATGTTTTGTTTGTAAAGAACAAATCAACCACTGTGTGGATGATTTGTTCTACTGTTAGTTGGTTGGCAGTTAGCCTCTAACCCATGTATCACTTGACCACTTACTGTTTGGCAATAAAGATGGCGGCCTCCATGGTTAGATGGCTTTGCAGAAAGTAAAGATGCTGTTTTGCTTCCACACATGCACTCACCTACGGTTTATAGATTGACAGCAAGAACAAAGCACTTTAATAGGAGAGTTGCTTTTATTAGACAAGATGTAAATGAGGGAATTTACAATGTGATTTATTTGCCAACTGACCGGATGCTCGCAGACATGATGACCAAGGCGGTTTCTGAAACGAAGTTAAAGCAAGCTTGTGAAGCAGTTGGATTAGTTAATGTTTTGGATGAAAACTAATTGTAAATTTCATATGAATGTATTAAGTATTTAATATGGGCGAGTGTTAGAGTTATTTCGGTTTTACAATAAGTTGTTGTAATGAATGATTGCATTGTATGCAATCATGAATGAATTGTAAGAACAACAATAAATTGATGAGTGATTGTTATGATGTTATGAATGAAAAGACGGGTAGGGTCATTTCCTCGAATCCCGTTTCCTCGAATTCTTTTTTTTTTGCGTTTTTTGAAATCTGCGAAAACGGGGCTCGTTTCATCGAATTATAAATAATGCGGTACGTTTCATCGAATTTTCGGCATGCTATGTACGTCGTCGATACGTGCGTTCTAGGCTGTCAGACGTGCGTTCTACGGGCAATTGTTGTATATATAACACTGCAGTAAATCATTTCTAATTCAGTTTGCTACAGACGCCCAACAATTTCTACTAATAACAATGGCCATCGAAATGGGTGAGACAATCCGAAGAAAACCTGCTCTGTGCTTTCGAGGTTTTGTTTACATCATAGACGTGAAGAAGCCCGATCGCATCTATTGGAAATGCGAAAATTATTATAAGCCTTGTGGCGGACGAATAACCACTAATTCGAATGTATTGCGACCGGAAAGGATTGGTGATCCGACTGCACACACCCACGAAGCCGATGCCTCTCGTAAGGATGTCATCAGACTGAAGCAAACTCTGAAAAACCGCGCTGTTTTAACGAAGGAGAAGCCTTGCCAGATGATAGAATCCACTTTAGCCCGTGAGAGTCAGGCTGTGCGCTTGGCTGTGCCTAGTAACCGCGCACTAACACAGACGATTAAGCGATCGAGACGAGGACTACTGCCCAAAGACCCAAAGAAATTGGCGCATTTGGATTACATGTGGGACTCAATTAGGCCATTCACTGATACGCTTGAGGGCCACCGGTTTATGTATACCTTGGTCACAAATTGTGGCTCAAAAATACTGATGTTTACGACTCGTACCAATTTACGCCATCTTAGTAGGGCTGTAAGTCTTTTGGCAGATGGGACTTTTCGGACCGTGCCTGATTTATTCGAGCAGTTATACACTATCCACTGTGAAGTCGGAAATGTTCCAGCTACGAGAAGAATATTACCGATGGTTTATTGTCTCATGGAGCACAAAATCAAAGCGGGTTATGTCATGATATTCGAGAAAGTTCGTAGTTTGATAAGGGAGATGTTCGGAGTAAATTTTCTGCCAGATTTTTTTATTAGCGACTTTGAAGTAGGTGCGCTGAACGCAGCGAAGGAGGTTTTCCCGCAAAGTGCCCGCCATGGCTGTTATTTCCACCTGGCACAGATTGTTTTCCGCCGAGTACAGCAAGAGCACCTACGAAACGAATACTTAAACAATGATGAGTTCAACTTACTGGTACGACAATTGCCTGCCTTATCGTTTTTACCAGCGTTTCAGGTTGTAGAAACATATGCGTTACTCAAACCGTTATTTGGTCCCGGCACAGAGGGTTTACTAAAGTGGTGGGAGAAGAATTATGTCCTTGGGAAGTTGCGCCAAAATGGTGTGCGAACTCCTCCCAAATTTCCACCCGAATTGTGGAGCTGTTATGCAGTTTATCAAGCTGGCCAACCCAGAACCACCAATCCTGTAGAGTCTTGGCATTTTCGTTTCAACACGCTGGTCGGCAATAAGCACATCGGATTTTTCCGAATGTTGGAAACTCTGCAGCGCCGACAGGCAGATACAGATACAACCTTTGAAAAGATTTTACGAGGCGACCCAAAACCACCAAGTAAAAAAGAAGTTTTGCGCCGCGAGATGCGAATAATCAACTTGATGATTGAGCGCCGGAATATGGATCCCATAGATTTCATCCGAGGTATAGCACACAACTTCAAACAATAATTGTAATTGTAATAAAGAAAACATTGTTTTTTGATATTTACTTGTTTTATTTTTTGGTTTTTGGTAAATTTTCGGTGTTTAATTTTTTTTTATTGGAATTTTTTTTTTGGATTTTTTTTTCTTTCTTTGTACCGTTTCATCGAAACTTTTACAAAAACGGTACGTTTCCTCGAAAAAAAACGGGATTCGAGGAAACGGGATTCGAGGAAATGACCCGACTTCATGAAAAGATGTACGAGTGAATTCTTTCTCCAAATTATAAAACTGTCCCAACAAAACGTATCATTTTTTCAAGAAATTCGATGGAACGGTACAAACAGAAAACCCAAAAACCAAACCTAACCTAAACCTAACCTAAACCTAACCTAACTTAACCTAACCTAACCTGGAGCATATCCTCTCTCAACAAGCCTTCCTTGAAACAACACGGACACTCCAGAGTTCGCCATTTTCTATGGCCTCTGATAGATTTGCGACATTCAACAGAAACGGTGGCCGCACGGGCACGTCATCATGTTGCAACCCCGATTGTTTAAAGGAATGTGATTTCCTAGCTTGCAGATCCTTCAAAAAATACAGACAAACCCAAAAAACTACTAAAAACCAAAAAAAAAAAAAATTCTGAAAATTACTGAAAACCAAATAAACTACTGAAAAAACCCCCAAAACTACGAAAAACCTCCGCCAAAAAAACTCGCGCACCCAACCACCTCTCCCCACCCCACCAGCGAGTTCAAACACTTTTTAATCGATCATTCAGGGCGGTTGATCTTCAATGTGCATATGTGTGTATCTCTGATTACAAACGGCCTGCGTTGGCTGCACATCGTGGACCTGCATACAGATGAAGCATCTGTGTTGTACCTGCTCCTTGTTTTATGGCCCTGCTTGGGGTGGCCAATCTCCTTGCATTTTTCTCCCGCACTGTATGCACCTGTTTCCATAGACAAGATCCGCGATACGAAAGAGCGCATGCGCGAGACAAGTTGCGCCACCTGATAGTGAAATAAGAAATCTGTCAAAAGTGACAGAAGTACACTACCTATTTGTTGATGTTTGTTGATGTTGAATGAGGCATTAGCGTAAACCTGTTTAAAATTTGTTAAACATATGCTGTACTTTATAAAAATAAATAAAATAATCATTTTCTCTTTTCATTTCTATTTAGTTTTACTGTGTAAATAAAATAAAAATAATAAAAAGCAAATTCATCAAAAATATCCCGAATTTTGTCTAAATTCAACAAAATATCCCGAATTTTGTCTAAATTCAACAAAATATCCCGAATTTTGTCAGAATTCAACAAAATATCCCGAATTTTGTCAGAATTCATCAAAAATTCCTCAAATTGTGTCAGAATTCATCAAAAATTCCTCAAATTTTGTCAGAATTCATCAAAAATTCCTCAAATTTTGTCAAAATCCATCAAAAATTCCTCAAATTGTGTCAGAATTCATCAAAAATTCCTCAAATTTTGTCAAAATCCATCAAAAATTCGTCAAATTTTGTCAGAATTCATCAAAAATTCCTCAAATTGTGTCAGAATTCATCAAAAATTCCTCAAATTTTGTCAGAATTCATCAAAAATTTCTCAAATTTTGTCAGAATTCATCAAAAATTCCTCAAATTTTGTCAAAATCCATCAAAAAATTCTCAAATTTTGGCAATATCTATCAAAATCTCACATTTATTTCCTTCAGATATATATCAAGTGTGGGAACTGGGAACAAGCCCAAAAGAGTTGCTTAGACGACCAACAAGGCAAAGAAATCAACTTCGACATGCCCGACTTTCTCAAACCCCAACCGAAGAAACCACCACTAGAAAACCGCTTCAGCAAACCATCAATCCCAAAAAAATAGTACGACGAGCCAAACAACAATCAAGTAGTCAGGGCTGGAGTGGGAACAAATTTATTTCCGGGAAATCTGGGTGTCCGGGCCACAATTAATGAAGTCGGGACAGCAGGTCGCGTCAGGCCACAGCGGCCACGGGACACCGGGAAACTCCCGGTAGCCCGCCGGGCCAGTCCAGCACTGCAAGTAGTCATAGATGGCTAACCCGGAACGAACATTTCCCGATCCCAACACAGAATCTGCCGCTCCCATCGAACTTCTGTGAAAAGACGGATAACAAGGACGATTCATTGACGCCGTCTAATATTTCGCCGCTTTCAAACGTCAACGACACGTCTCTGTACGTCGAGAAAGCAAATTTCACGCCAACCCTTCGACTCCAATTGCCGACACCGCCCAACATTCCGCCGCCGTTGCCGCCTAAAGCCGAAATACTACCCGCCGAGGCCGAGGAGTGACGGAGAATTAAAGAGTGCCAAAAAGTTATGTTAAATCATCAAACTGATGTGTCTTATTGCCTCAGTCTTGCCCTAACAACAGTATTAAACGATAGACCGGCAAATAATGATAGATAAACTTAAAACAGCTAAACATAAGAGAATTTTTTTTGTCCATGACAGTACATTGTTATAATTAAAAAATGGATGTTTAGGTTAAAAAAAAGTATTTTTACGTTAAAAAAGTCAATTTTTATGTTAAAAAATGAATCTTCTTGCTAAAAATGAATTTTTACGCTAAAAACATGAATGTTTATGCAAAGAAAATGAATTTTTAAACAAAACCTCTAACACTCCACACAAAACTTCAACTTTGTTTGCTGTTCCTCATTTAAATTTAGGACCAAAATGACATCTGATTTTTACATTCTATTCTTTTCTCATAGCTGTAACACTTGGAAAAGCATGCCAAGTTACCCCAATCGGCCGTTTTCTACCATTACTAAAACACAGCTGAACAGCGCACGAAACACGCGAAACTGCCATAGTAAATAAGCTCACGACGCGACCTTCTGTCACTATGCGACAGTATTAAGTTCGCTCAGCAGATGGCGCTGCAGTATCGCGGATCTTGTCTATTGCGCTGCGTCACCCCCTCGCAGCGCATTCTTGGCGCATTTTCTCTCTGTGTTTGTGCTCGGTTGGTGGCTCGCACTTGTTTTATTGGACGTGCATTAGAAATGCAGATGTGGAGTGTGACCTTTGGTCCATATGGTCGACAAGGTTTTTTTTTGTGTTTTTTTGTTTTTGTTTAGAAAATGCGAGATTTATATGGGAATGGAAGGAGATTTTGGGTTTTGGTTGAATAAAGCGAGTTTTGGTTCCCGACGGGGAATTGGGATTTACTGGCGGCGCGAGGTCGGTCCATCGCCGCTTGGATCGACATCAATCCTCGGTGAACACAAAAAGTTCAAAAATCGTAATAATTTAATTTTGAAAAATCTAATAAAATAATAATAAAATAATAAAATAATAAGTAATAAAATATAATAAAATAATAATAACAAAATCTAATAAAATAATAATAAAATAATAATAAAATAATAAAATAATAAAATAATAAAAGCAAAATTCATTCATCATCATTCTTTATTCTTTAATCAAACGTAATGGTCACACGGGCGAATGCGCTCATGCGCCTGAGGAGCAGCAGAATTGCCGCCAGTGCACCCATCAACAGCCCTACAGTGAGGCTCTGAGGCACCACAGCCATGACACGTCATTCCCCGCTTTCTTGATCACTTTCTTTAGCCGCTGGAATCTGGCCTGCAATGAGCGGCCGGTTACGGTTAGGGAGCCGAGAAACTAAATATATAGGTGAAAATAAATTTTATAATTTTTTACAAAATTATTATTTTTCTACACGATCAATTGCTAATTGGTTCCAAGCGGCTTCAGTTGGGTGACCGCCGTAGCTCTAGGCGCAACTTCTGATGTCCTCATCCTCCGAGTCCGTGAATCGGTGTCTTATCCTCTGCTGAGGTGTCAGTGTGGCCGGCTTCACTTTCTTTCCACTCTCTTTGTTTTCTCTGATATATGTAAAAATAAAATAAATATATAAATAAATAAAAAAATATAAAATATAAAACTAAAATATATGTGTCTAGTTAATTGTATTAAATTAAATAACTTCTATTAGCAGAAATAAATCAAAAAAATATATTTTCATTCTGTAAACAAGTAAATATATGTAGTGCATGGAAGCATTACATCGTAGACTTCTAAACCCCTTCTACACTTTTCTGTATAGAAGTACATCTGTCCGTCTGTCCCTTAAAATTTTTACTTATTCGGGTTTAGAAGTCTAAAAAAAAATGTCATTTTCGATACCAGTTTGTAAAAGTTTAAAACCATTTATTTTTATTAAACCGGAGGTCGGAGAAATACGAAAATTCCTTAGGCACCTATTGAAGGTATGCTGAGTTCATTGCAGTTGCCCGTTTTGGAGGAGTTGATGCAGACAGACGGACGGACAGACTGACAGAACCGTTTTATGAGTCTTTCTAAACATAAGGTTTAGAAGTCTAAAAAGTAGCATATGATTTTAGTTTCGCTTTGATGACATGATGAGGTTTCACTGCATTTCTTTTTGTTCTTGTTTTCTTGTTTTCTTGGTCGGTTGCCGGTTGACCGTTTGATTCCACTTCTTCTTCTTGTCGGCCAGCCTATTTAAAAAAATTTGTCGTAATCAATCCGTTTGGTGTTAGATTAATTTTACAAAAACTATGCGCAGTTATTCGCGGATGTCTTTGAACGGAATAGAACGAAATACAGGAACTGTATGGACCATACTTTCACTAAAGTCCATACAGTTCCTGTATTTCGTTCCTGGTGAAATGATGACAAGGAATTTGATGAACACAGGAAATTAATTCTCGAATTGATGAAGGGGTAATAAAAATGAGAAAAAAGTGAACTAAAAGCAAAAAAAATGTTTTATTTTTATGTAGGCAATCCATATATTCCAACAAACGTGGATAAATTTCCTGCAAACAAGCAAATCCATAACATTTTGCACGACTTGCTCTGGGTTTAACAAAAAACCTTAACATTGTGAACTGTATTAATAACGGCGCAAAAGGACTTGCTGGCTGTTGGCGAAGTAAAAAAAAAATTATAATTTAATTTAATTTAATTTAGATCAAAGCACCGGACATTTATGTGATCACTTCACTGTCGTTCGTTTTTACCTCTGTTAAACTTGAAGTAAATAAAAAGATATTCAAAGTTTACCAATCAATTTCTAAAGTCCTTGACTACAAGTGGATGTAACAGTTGAAAATTGCGTTGAAGTCCAAAATGGCGTTGGAGTATAAAGGAGCACGACCACACAGTTTTAGTTGAAAAAGTACACTGAGTTTATTCTATTCAAAAAAGGAAAAGGAAATGCAAATGACACGGTTCACAGAACCAATCACAAGCATCCGTAAGATAGGGGAATGACGTGTTCGAGCAGAGGAATGCAAAGGGATTAAAAGGGATTAACAAGTTAAGATTCCAATAAAAGAACAGGTCAACACATCTCAATGGAAATACAAAATACATTATAATATAAAAATGTAACATCGAAATCAAATACACAAATCAAATAAAATCATAAATTCAATATTAAAAAATCACAAGTAAAAAATAGAAATATAAATCAACAATACTAATTTAAACAATATAGATGAAACTCAAATAATAACTCACGCGTAAAATCATCCGATTTTCACACTGCCGGGCGGGGATCACTTGACTCTACTTCCAAACGCACAAGACGTTGTATCGGTCGACGTAAATGTTCTCCATTAGCGAGCACCATCTCACATGATCTGATTTTATTATCTCGACCCTGCTTAACTTCGACCACTCTACCCATCTTCCATTTTAGACGTGGTTTGAATGGTTCCTCAATTATAACGACGTCGTTCAACTGGAGTTCTCGCACGCCTGGTTTGCCCGCTTGAATTTTCAGATCCGTCAAATATTCCCGAGACCAACGATTCCAGAATGAGAGCAACACACGCTGTTGGTAGCGCCATTGTCGAATGAATTGTTTCTGAGTCGGTTCGGGGCTGTCTGATGCTCCCGAGTCAGGTAGGTGAGTCAACATCACACCGGTCAGAAAATGTGCGGGCGTAAGTGGCTCAATTTCGTTTGGATCGTCGTATACATATGTGATCGGTCTGCGATTTATTACTGCTTCGGTTTGCACAAGAAAAGTTCCGAGTTGGTAAAAGTTCAAGTGTGCCGAACCGATAGCTTTCCTTAAGCACCTCTTGACCGTCTGCACCATCCTCTCCCAGAACCCGCCCCACCACGGTCCGTTTTCGACAATGAACTTCCAATCGATGCCCTTTTGGGCCAAGTAATTTCGAAACGTCTCGTCCTTCGTGTGGTTTAAGAGTGAGGCGAGCTCTTTGTGGGCGCGGTGGAATGTAGTTCCGTTGTCGCTGTACATCGTTTTCGGAAGCCCTCGGCGACCAATAAAGCGCTCGAATGCCCCCAAAAAGTCTGTTGTTGCTAGCGAGGGCACCAATTCCAAATGGACGGCTCGAATTGTTGCACAGGTAAATACAGCTACGTACGCTTTAGTTTTCCGTCCCTTCACTATTATTGGTCCCGCGAAGTCGACTCCGGTGACTGCAAACGGTTGAGTTTTTGACGTCCTGTCGGCTGGGAGGGCGCCTGGCACTTCTCGCATCAGACGGCCGTTGATTTTCTTGCAGACGACACATCGTTCCAACATCGTCTTCAAGGTCCTCCTTGCGGATGGTGTCCAGTAGTTTTCTCGAAATTTGGATAGCGTGGACGTCAGTCCGCAATGGAGGACCTGTAAATGTGAAAATCGCAAAATTAGTTCAGTCAGTTTGTGTTTAGGTGGCAAAATCAAAGGTTGAGTGGCAGTGGGCAAATCTCGCGATTCATGCAGTCTGTTTCGCAGCTCGATCAGTCCCATTTCGTTTAGTCGTGGATTCAGGTCTCGCAGTTTTGACTCTCCATGCACCGATTTGCCATTCCTCATTCCCTCGATCTCTCGGCCATAAACTTCCGTTTGCGCAATTTTAATCAAATTGAATTTCGCGCGTTTCAGCTCGGCTGCTTTCAATGGGCCTCGATCGCGTTGACTGGCATCTGCTTGTTGCTTTCCAGCATTGTCTGCGAACCTAAAAACCCATGCCAGCGTTCGGATTGCCTTTGACAGCGATCCAAACCTGTCAAACGGAAAAATGTTAGTTGTTGTTGTTTGTACCGCCTCGACGTGAATTTCTGCAGTTTCTTCATCTTCTTGCTCCTCGACTGTATTCGATGGCGCTTTTGGCCAGTTCTGGCGACTTCCGCGCAGCCAGTCCGGTCCCTGCCACCAAAGTCGGTCGGATATCATTGCTTCCGCGTCCATTCCCCTCGTCAGGCGGTCGGCTGGATTTTCAATTCCAGGCACGTGTTTCCATTCTTCAATTCTTGATTTTTCTCTTATCTCCAAGACTCGATTATGCACGAATGTTGGTGGTCGTTTGGACGTGTTTCCTATCCAGTGGAGGCATATCTGCGAATCTGTCCAAAAAAACATTTCACTTGGTGTCACCAACTCCTTAATTTGGTCGGAGAGGCGCACAGCAATCAATGCTCCCATGAGTTCAAGTTTTGGTAAAGTTAGTGGTTTGACAGGAGCTACACGACACTTTGAAATTATAAAATTTGTTTTGATCAAATCACCAGTACTGTTCTGTATATAGGCCACTGCCCCGTATGCCTTCGGACTCGCGTCGCAAAATATGTGCACTTCACACTGGTCGAACTCGTCCAATCCTAACCATCGTGGAATTTGAATGTATTTCAACGTGGGAATTTGGTCGGTCCATTTTTTCCAGTCGGTGAGCAATTCGTTGCCCAATTCGTCGTCCCATGGCAGGTTCTTGAGCCACAGGGATTGGAAGAACATTCGTGCAGTCACCGTGAATGGCGTGGCAAATCCTAAAGGGTCGAATATTTGAGACGTTATTTTTATTACTTCTCTTTTTGTTGTTTTCTTGCAAGATGGGCAAGTTTCTTCGACCGCTAGACCCAATTCGTCCGAGTTTGGGTTCCACTTGACTCCCAACACTTTGGTCTCTTCATCTGACATCAGCTGAGAGTCAGTGGGATTTTCCTCGCGAAATTTTGTTCTTAGTTCTGGCGAATTGGTCTGCCACTTGGCGAGTTCCATGCCGGCTGCTACAAAAATCAGATTAGCTTGTTGGAATGTTACCAGCGCTTCAGCGTCGTTCTTGAGCGAAGAGATGAAGTCGTCCACGTACAGGCATCGCAATAGTAACTTCACAGTGTTGGGGTACTGTTTCTCGAATTTGCGCAGGTGGTGTCGGATGGTCGCGCTCAACAGAAATGGGCTCGGAGTAGCGCCAAATAATACTCGAGTTTGTCGTAGTATTTTCAGCAGTGCCTTTCCTACGCCGTCCCAGTGTTCATCAATCCAGAAGAATCTCGTTGCGTCGCGGTCCTTCAAGGCGATTTCGATCATGTGAAACGCCTTTTTGATGTCTCCCACGATGGCCACTCTTCCGAGACGAAATCCCAACAGCACAAATATTAATGACGGCAAAAAATTGATACCTTTCGACAAGCAGTCGTTCAAGGAGAGATGTCCCTTTCGATGTGAAGATGCATCAAATACCACTCTCAATTTCGTGGTTACGCGTTCTTCCTTGATGACTGGGCTGTGTGGCATGTAGTAAATGGGTCCTGTTGCCGTTTGATTCGGAATTTCTTCGACAATGCCTGTTTTCAGTTGTTCGTCGATGACTTTCTTGTATTCCAAATACAGGTTGGGTTGTTTTCTGAAACGACGGATTAGTGACATGATACGTTGCTCGGCGCCTCGATAGTTGTCGTCCAGCTCGTTGCTATTCACAATCCACGGCAGCTCCACTGAATAATTCGATCCCGTCCACTTGATTGCCTTTTCGAACTTTTCCAACGTCTCAGCGTCGTCGTTCGTTTCGACCGACTCGTGGCGGACTCCGATCGGTTCCAGCTCCCACATCCGGCGCAAAAGATCATCTGTTGATGGGGTGAGTGTTATTTTGTTAATTCTCACCGGTGCAGCAATGACTCTCGTTCCGTTTGTAGTCTGTCCGTGTAATGTCCAACCAAATTTCGTTTTTACTGCAATCAAGTTTTCTTCCAAAAATTCTGTTTGTCCAGTCATCACTCGCCAGTAATGGTCCACTCCAATTAGCAGGTCCACTTCCTTCGAATGCAACGCAACTTGCTTGCAGGCCACTTCGATTTTTCTTCGTTGTAGTTCCGCTTTGAGTTGTTTGTTTGGTTGTTCTCCAGGAGTGGACGTGACGTGGTCAGCTTCGATGGCTTCAATCGTGACTGCTGGCGACTTCGAGTTGGCGGGGCTGAGGACTAACTCGACTCTGTTGCGAACTTCTGATCTGGGCTCTTGCCCAAACACGGCCAAATTTATCGTTTCAGTGCCTAAAATTCTCAAATTCAGTTTTTTAGTCAACTCAGAGCGTATGAAGGTACGTTGGGCTCCCCCATCGATATAGCACACTCCCAAAGCTGAGTGCGTTGGTCCGGTCATCTTCACCATCTGCACCATCAAAAATTCGGACTTGGGTGGACAGGTGGTAACGACTGCGTTGGTGTGGGTGATTCCCTCGCCGGCTTCTGTAGCTTTTGGTGTGTCGCACACGTGGGTGTGATGCGCTCCCTCGCAGCTGTAACATTTCATGCGAGTCCTACATTCTTCCGTCTTGTGGGGCACTTTCCCCAAGCATCTCATGCAAATCCCTTTTTTCTGCAGTCTTTTACGTCTCTCCTCCATTGTGAGCGGGCATTTTTTCCGATTGTGTTCTGTGGAATCGCAAAATTGACATTTCATTATTAATACTGACAGTTGCGACGCCGATCCCGATCGAGGTTCCTTTTCTTTTCGACTAAATCGTCCTTTGTTGAGGAGATTGTTGTCCGACGTTTTGTTGTGAGACGTTTCTGGCTTCGATTGGGTTTTTAGCATGTCGTACTTGGCGTGTTTAGCTATGTGATCACTCAACCAGTCCATCAACCTTGCTATCGACCTCTCTCCATCGCAGTCTTTGTCATATTCCATGATGATACTACGTGGAACTGCAGACGACAGCACGGGAAAAATGGTCCGCTGTATTTCCGCCAGTGGTACTTCGATGTTGGCTAGATTCTCTATGTTGACTTCCACGTGTCTGTGCAGCTTCTGTAAACCTATTCGATCTCGCTCGCTGCTAACAGATGGCAAATTTATGAGGTTAGACAAGTATTTATTCTCGAGTACGATTTTATCGCCGTATTTCTTCTGTAGGCGTGCAATCGCTACGACGTAATTTCCTGCGGTGATCTCGAGTGCTTTGATGTCGTCGAGCGCTTCTCCAATTAGGTAATTTCTTAAATATAACAGTTTATTTGTTCCATCCAATTGTTCATCGTCTCCGACTTGGATAGAAAATGTCTTCCAAAACCCTCCCCATTCTTCTGGCTTACGCCCGTCAAACTTAGGTATTTCCAGTGGCTTACGTTTGATGAATGGCTGGCCGTTCGTCGGGGTCGTGCGTGGTGTTGCCGCCGTCACTGCTGCGGTAATAGCCGCCGCTAGTGCGTCGATGTCCGCCGGTTGCGCGTCCGCGTTCGGTCGTGGATTCTGGGGTAAATTAGGCGGGTAATTCATTTGAGTGTACCTGTTTAGATCGGCTCTTGATGCGGCCAAGCGGTCCTCCAATGCGTCGAGTGCTATTACGGTCTCGTCAATTTCCTGGTCGTTTTTTGCTTGATCCAGTGTGGCGTCGAACGTTTGTTGCACTCGCTTCTGTTTTTGTTCGAGCTGTTGCAGCCATAATTCGATTGTGGCTTGCGGAATTGCAGCTCGCCCATTCAGCGCAGTGGTTATCGTGGTCAGGAGTGTTTCCGTGACCATCATGGCCGCTCGGAATGCTTTGTTCTTTAACTCGAAATTTCTCACCATTTTAGTAGATTTTTAGATGAATTCGGAATTTAAAATGTTCCCGGGTTTCGGCACCAATGTTAAACTTGAAGTAAATAAAAAGATATTCAAAGTTTACCAATCAATTTCTAAAGTCCTTGACTACAAGTGGATGTAACAGTTGAAAATTGCGTTGAAGTCCAAAATGGCGTTGGAGTATAAAGGAGCACGACCACACAGTTTTAGTTGAAAAAGTACACTGAGTTTATTCTATTCAAAAAAGGAAAAGGAAATGCAAATGACACGGTTCACAGAACCAATCACAAGCATCCGTAAGATAGGGGAATGACGTGTTCGAGCAGAGGAATGCAAAGGGATTAAAAGGGATTAACAAGTTAAGATTCCAATAAAAGAACAGGTCAACACATCTCAATGGAAATACAAAATACATTATAATATAAAAATGTAACATCGAAATCAAATACACAAATCAAATAAAATCATAAATTCAATATTAAAAAATCACAAGTAAAAAATAGAAATATAAATCAACAATACTAATTTAAACAATATAGATGAAACTCAAATAATAACTCACGCGTAAAATCATCCGATTTTCACAACCTCCACTTGCGAATTCGTGACTGCGTTCAGTTTGAATCGTCGCGAGCATAAAAAAGAGACGACAGAAAAGAGAGTCGCCCCAAATATTCGATAATGCTTAAAAAAAATGTGTTTGCTGCTTTCTTTATTCTCTTTAATACAATCTGTTGCATCTTTGTCATCATGTGCAGGGGCGGATCTAGCTTTTCGGGGGCCCGGGGCTTGAGGTTTTTTCGGGGCCCCCTATATCAAAATTTTTAATAGCGACCTTTCTTCTTTTTTGTCTTTCTAGCGACCTTTTTTTTTTTTTTTTTTTTTTTAGTACATGACCCTGCGTCTTAGGGGCCCCCTAGAATTTGGGGGCCCGGGGCTCAAGCCCCATTAGCCCCTATGTAGATCCGCCCCTGATCATGTGAGTCATTAATTTGTGTTGCCGTGGCAACTACATTGAAAATTATGTTTGATCCTCACCTCCGAGGCGTGCAGGTGGAGCTTGGAGCAGGCTAGGGGTCGCGGGGGTGGATAAATGGATGTTAAAAGTACAAGTAAATAAATTGTATCGTGTTGAGTCATGGATGACATGCCAGTTGAAGTTTAATGGCTTTTCTAACTGTTTTGGGAGGAAATTTATTAGGAATTGTTTGTGGGCGAAAGAAAGAAGTAAGTCGGTTGTTGTGGATTATTGCATTGGTGATCAATGAATGGATTGGATGTGACAATGGGAGAAATTAGAATGAAGGTGTGAAGTGTGTAATGGGGAAATAAGAATGTGAAAGGAGAGTGTTGAGTGTTGAGTGTTGGAATGTAAGTGTGCTTGACAATAATGTTGGGAGATCAAGTTGGATGGGATTTTTGTAAATAGAAATGATGTTGTTTTTGTGATTTTTTTCTGGGAGATGTGATAATATTATTTCGATTTGTTGTTTCAAAGTCGGAGTGCAAACAAGACACTTTGGAATAACAATGATTGGCAACAACAAATGTGAAACAACAATGATTGGCAATGACAAAAGTAAAACAATGATTTCAAACGACAATGTAAAACTAAATTTTGAAACAACAAAGTAAAAGTGCACGTGTGCGGAGCGCTGCTTGTGTGGGAATATTCTTGGCAAAATCTAATAAACAAATAAATAAATGAATAAATAAATAAACAAATGATTTTGAGAACAACACCAAATATTATTATTGCTGTATTTTCTCGAGTAAGAGCCGCATCTCTTTCCCCCAGGGCGGCTCTTATTACAATTGTTTACCATATTTAGATTGAAATTTCAATTTTTCATTGAAATTTCAATTTTTTCATTGAAATTTCAATTTTTTTTTATTGAAATTTTACTTTTCCGTTGAAATTTTACTTTTCTGTTGAAATATCCAATTTTTTTATTGAAATTTCACGCTGCACGGACACCAATAAACGAACAAATATGTCAGTCAATTCGAACGTGATTTGTCGCGAAAAACCCTGCCACCTATGAGGAAACTGGAACCAGTGATCGTGTGTCATCAACAGTATTTTACCGGGTTTTTTACCCGATTTTTGATATAGAGAGTTTGCGGGATGCATTTTTCTCTTACAGTTAAACACTATACGGTATAAAAATAGTGTAAGGGAAAAATGATAAATTAAGTTTTTGCGGGTTGCACTTTTCTCTTATCACTACACTATTTCAGCCAACTACTGACAGTTAGTAATTTTGGGCCTAAAAATTCAATTTGGGGGCCTAAATGTGCAAATTTCTGCATAAAATTCCATTATTATGCCTATAAAGTATGGTTTCGGGCCTAAAATTCAATTTTGGGCCACACTTGCCATTCAATCTACGTAATTATGACTGATGTGTACCTATGACTGATGTGTTTGATCGGGACAACAAAATAATCGCCATTTGCAATGGGCGGAGCTAACAATATAGTGTTCTCAATTCTGATTGGCTGCGCTATATTTTAATTTAGTGTTAAAAACGATACAGATAGATTTTTCCCTTACGATATGGCACTAAAATAGTGTAACAAAGAGAAAAATAAGGGAAAAATGCATCCCGCAAACTCTCTATTGTCACGGAATTATCCTGGCAATTTGAATCCCGGTTTTTCAATCAAGTGCGCATGACTCATTTATTTTATTTTGAGAAATCGTGTGTGAAATCAGGTCACCCTGGTCATCAATGTTTTCATTGTTTTTCGTGACACATGTGATGATTACAAATCGGTATTTATTAATGTTCACAATAGATGGCGCTGTTTAATAAACGCGCGTAATTCAAACTCGATAAAACTAAAAAGTTTTGATAAATCATTACTTGGAGAAGATAAATAAAATATAACTATTCTATTTATGCATGATTAAGTATTATTACTTAAAAAAGGATATTGATTCTACCGAATCAATATTGAGTTTACTTACCTCGCGAAGGGGCCCCACTGGGCCCATCTGGACATAGTCATATATTAGGTCCGGACTAGTGACCCACGAATCCGCCGATTCGTGTGCTGATTGGCTGTCACCAATCTAGTATTCGTCATGGACTATATAAGCATCAGTTTTCCTCCCAGTATCCCCCCTGGCTTGATAACTGAATATGTCTATATTGTCTGTAGTTGAATTGTTGTTATCGTTTGATCTCACTTTCTCTATCGACACATCAGGCCACCTCAGCTCTCCACGATTGGTATTCATTACTATATTGTTATTGTTGTTGTAGGGCCTTTTCGGGAAGGCCAACTCCGGTAATAGACATGCGCTCGCATGAAATGGCCCCGTAACGTTAGCTTGCTGTTCTACGGGACAGTTAGAGTTCGTACGGTGGCTTAATATAACGGCCATACACAGTAAGGCCTTGCTAGATGAAAGTAGGTCCCTCAGCTAACTGGCCTCAGTCCGCTGCAGGATGGCTGTTGTAAACAGCCTTCCCAGGTTCCCGTCTTTCTGCGATTGGTCCTTCCGCTCGTTAAAAGTCGGTAAAGACCTAATGTACAGGTAACACGCCGGGTTGGTAGCCCGTGAGTAATATCTTCAAGATGTTGCGATAAATAACTACCTGGATAATGGTAATCCAACAGCAGTGGCTGAATAATATTTTACCCGGTGCTCGATCTGTTGATCCCGCCATCGTAAGGCATGCTGGCGGATGGAGGAGTCAAATTCTCCCGCGATGGTTCTCTCGACCGTCGTGACAGTCCCCGCCCCATCGTACCCTCCGGGTTAGTATCCCGTGAACAGGAGTTGAACAACACTGTGTTAAACAAATTACTCGGGCATTGGTAATCCTGTATTGGCAATAACTTTTATACCGATAAGTCCATAGAAATGTTTACCTGGTGGTTGGTACTACCGATAGCGATCTAAAGCGTACAATTAAATACTCGGCGCTTGATCACGAGATCTTGTCGTCGTAAGGCATGCTGGCGGATGGAGTCTCAACAACTCCCGCGACGTTCTCTCAATTGTCGTGACGGTCCCCGCCCAATTAATATTTATATAACAATTCATTTGTTGTATTCCATTAATTACTTGACTTTATTTCATTTAAAACATGGAATATTCTGCCGAATATTCCTATTTTATGCGAAGGACTCTTCGCATTATTAGATAATCGAGCTGCGGACCAAATACGTCTCCGTAGCGTTATTTGTGACGATGCCGCAAGTCAGCTGTATCCCTTTGGCTTCGCCCGGATCCTCAACCAGTTGATGCCGCCCGTTTACACGCGCCCAGAACCTTCTTATGTTATTAGGATTAATAAATATGTTATGTCACACTAAAACTGTAAGTTATTCCTATTCGATCACGTATTCACGTTTGTAAAGACTTCCGTAGCTTATCTCGGTTAGGTTGTTGCTAGACTTAGCAACGTCTTGTTTAAACCGATTTATCTATCTCAAATTGGCTATTAAATTAGCCTAAAAGTAGAATCGTCACACACATTTTGTTTGATATATCTTGTGATTCTCGTGTGACATCTCGTAATCACTAATGTGGCTAGATTTTGAGCAAAAAAAATTGGCTGTTTTAAGCCAAAAATGAGCTGTTTTTTATTACAAGCTTTGAGAAAATGTAAAAATCCCACTCAGTGCACTTGACCTTAGGCTGCCTTGCTTAGATGTTTTGGTTGCATACAAGTAAGGTTTTTAGGCTCTATTTCAAAGAGAAGAAAAAGAAATTGATTAATTATTTAATTTTTAAAAAAAACCAAAATCAACATTTTGGCCTAACCAGAATACATGGCTTGTCTACAAAGCTGAGTAGACAAACATTTCAAACCTTTTTTTCTCAAAACTTTTCAGTAAGAAATAATTTTTTTAAGAACAGTTCTAGACTAAACTCTATTCCAAAAAGTATTTGAAATACTCCCATTGGAGATTTTGTCTCTAGTTCAGTTGTGTATTGAATATGATGCTGTTTTCAGATTCCATTAGACTTGTGCTGTTTTGTCGCAATGCATTTATACTGCTGTTATGAATCTCCCAACCAATGGGAGTATTTCAAATACTTTTTGGAATAGAGTTTAATTAGATGGTCCTTAATAACTTTGAAATTGACATTTTTTGCGTACCAAAACAGTTATGCAACAATGTCATATGAATTTAACATGTTTCATTGAATTCGTCACATGTCATACTTAAATTCATAATCAAAAGTATTTTTAAATTTACATAATTGTGAAATAATTCACTTGTTAGGTGTTCGGCGGGACACCCTGTATATGCAAACACATGGTGGGTATTGCTATTATTAAGCAACACCTGAGTGTACCAAGTTTTTTATAGTGGGGAAAGTCAGTAGTGGGAAATTTAGTTTTTTTTAGTGTATAAATTTAGTGGAACAAAAAAAGAGCGTTAGTGGAAATTTCAGTAAGTGGGAGAATTAGTTTTCTTTTAGTGGAAATCCAAGGAATTTTAGTGGGTTAATAATATATACCCAATAAATCCTATCCAATGAAGATGGATGTTCAAAAGGCAGCATTAAAGAGAAAATTTGCCTAAAGTCTTCTTTTTTGATGACATTTGGCAGGACACAAAACAAATCGTATCCAATGAAGATGGATGTTCAAAAGGCAGCATTAAAAAGAAAATTTGTTGAAAGGTATTTGTATAATATAACAGAAAGTTTTTATAAATTTTTTTCGCATAATTTTATTTATTTGTTGCAGCAATTTTACTGTAAAAGAATTCCTGGCTGTTTTCCCAAATCAGAAGGAATATTTTGCTGAACAAGATGTCAGCACGAACATCTCCTATCAAGAACATGTCAGCATTTATATACAAAATCGTTATTCGTATGCAAGAAAATGAAGTTCAAGAACGACCATATTCCAATACCAACGGAAATCAACGAATTATTTTACATTGAATTGTATTATAACAAAAACAAGCAAAGGATCGAGGGTAACTTTAAGATTAAAAAAATGATGTTGTGTAATTACTTACAATTCCATCCAGATTTTAAAGCAAAAAAGGCTGAGGATTGAAAGATAAGGATGGCAGAAGCAATTGACAAAGGAAACCTCATGGAGTGTCCATGCTGTTTTGACGAAGAACTGCTAAGAGAGGATATGCTCCAGGATAGGTTAGGTTTAGTTAGGTTAGGTTTAGGTTAGGTTTAGGTTAGGTTTGGTTTTTCTGTTTGTACCGTTTCATCGAATTTCTTGAAAAATGGTACGTTTCATCGAACAAACTGCCATTTGATGAAACGGGATTCGATGAAGTGGCCCGACTTCGTTTTTATCACGGGTAGAAGAATTGTTCGTCAGAGACCGCCGCAACCAGCCACTGACGAGCTGACCTAGGTCGGGCCAAGGACAGAAATTTATATTAAGCCACGGGTATCCCACGGGCCAGTCCAGCATTGGCAGCAATAGTAAAACAAGTTATTAATATTGACCAAGAAATATAAATACAAACAGAAGGACGGTCGGAAGGTTCGCCCAAGAAGTTTTAAAGGAATAAAAATTGTTGAAAGAATGTTTTTTTTTTGTCCAGGTATAAGGGAATTGCTTTTACCATTAAAAGATTTTACAATTGGCACAGACACAGGTCCCAAAACGAAATCATGGAGATTTTTAACTTCATAAAACACTGCCATTGGCTGAAATTATCACAAACAGTATGGAGAAGTTAAAATTAAAAAATAATTTAACTTGATTGGGCAGTTGGCAAAGATGCTAGCTATTCTGTGGCAACCCAACACAAGCAACCAGGAGAAATTGTGGAAATAGTTAAGAGAAAGAGATAAAAGGATTCCAATAACAGACAATAAAAAGTTGGATATTAACCAAACTCAACACACAAGAAACGAAAACAACCTTCCACCATATTGTTGTGTTTTCCAATAGCAAAAGAATTTTTTTGCATGTGTTAATCTTTTGAGGATTTTTGCAACTCTGGGAGAAAGTCATTTTGAAAAAAGTGAAAGCTCAAAAATTTACAAATATTTTAGTTTAACACTAGAACAACTAAACTGGTGAAAATAAAATGACCAGCACAGCTGTAGCAATAAACCTAATGGTTTCTAATAGTGTTTTTGATGCTTTACATCATAAATCAGCAAACTTTGATTCCAATTATAATAGAGCAAGAAGCTTAAAGAAAATGGTAAGAAAGGAAATAAGACGGTGCGGTGGCCCGGATGCCACCGAGAGGTTTTATTTTATTTGATCGCTTTGAAAATAAGTCAATTTCAAGCGAAAGGAAATAAATAATTCCGAATTTTATTTATTTAGTGCATTTAGCAAAAGTTTGCTTTATTTTATTATTATTTTACATTGTATCTCGAAATAAGTTAATTCGAGTTCATTGTCACCATTTTTGTATGTAAATCGAATAAAATATATGCATTTGAATTATAAACCAGTTGAATTTATTTTGAGTCTTGAAAGTTGCCAAAATTGGCAGTTTTATTATTATTTTGTGCCACAAAGTGACAGCAGTATAATTGGAGTAATTAATAGTTATTTTTAGAACTCTGCCTGTCTGCAGAAAAACAGCTGAGTGGGAGGTTGCCAGGGCAACCCACCCACAAGCTAAGCAATACAGGAAGTGTTTCCTGCTAATAAGGAAATTTAGCAGAAACACTTCAGTCTTACTTTGAAAACCTTGTTGAAACAACCCCGTGAATTTACTCCAGAAACCTGAAAACTGCAGATAAATCTTACGGCCAAATTTTGCCAAGTTTGAGACTCACCACTTCTTGCAACAGTAAACTGCTGTTGTGAGAGCCCTTTCTTGTGATAACCACATTGTTATCACGAGATTTCTTCTTGCAACAACCTGCTTGTTGTTGTGAGATTTCTTTCTTGTCGCTAAACAGGCGACGAGATATTTGTATTTTGCCAAGTTTGGCGACCCGCCGTCAAGGTCGTCACTCGTGCCGGCGTGCCGAGTGAGATCCGAGTCGTGGGTGTCGTCCAACTTTGGATTTGAGTAACGTAACCGAGACGTTTTCGCCACCGTCACGGTCGTCTGTCGCGCCGGCGTGCCGAGCAGAGACCCGAGTCGTGTGGGAGATCGTTTATCGAGGAGAATTAGTGGTGAAGGTGCGGACGTTTGTGAGACGTCGTGTTTGAGGAAAAACGTCGTGAAAACGTTCCGTCGGCGTACGTGAGCGTTTCCATCAACGAGACGGAGTCGAGAAGGAAATCCAACGTCCGATCGCCGTCGGATTTGGAGAGGAACGAAACAGCGTCGAGGACGGAAAACCAGCGCCGTCGCCGCCATCTTCTTTATTTTATTCCTATTTTCCTAATTTCGATAAGTATTTTGTTTAGTATTTTTATTATGTTAACGGTAAAAAGTAATGTTAAGAAAGCTTTGTAATTTCGTGTATTATTTGTAATTTAAGTGATTTATTCAAGACTAAGAATAAATCTCCTGTGAGAATTTAAAAGAGAAAACATTTGTATTCTTTGAAATTAGTTAGTTAGTTAAATTCACTTAGGCCAATTAGATTAAATATAAATTTTAGTGTTAGTGAGTTTTGTAAGTCCTATAAACGGCAATCCTTAGTGAGTCAGTTTTAGTAATAAGATTCCGGTTCACTTCACTTGGGGGCCTGTCCATTTGAACCTTAAGTGGATTTGCATTTTGTGTAAAATTCTAGGGACCTCCAGAATTTTTTTTTTTTTTTTTGTGAAATCTTGTTAGTTATAAGTCTGTTTCTTTCTTCACTCTTTGATTGACCATGCAACAAGACAGAGAAGCGGGAAGAGGAAAAGGTCCGGCACGCAGGACCAGACAGAGGGACGGAGCGTCGGGAGGACATCACGACACACGCTCGCGATCGTCGTCACGATCAGCCGACAGTAGTCGAACGCCGAACCCATACAGTCAAGATCTTTGGCCTAATTCGGACAATGTTGACCATACTCTCGTCTCACGCCCGCCCTCTCCCATGTCAATAGCAGAGAATGTTAGTTCTACTGCCAGTTTGAAGGCCGACTTATCGCATTTATCACGCGAAGAGTTGCTAATAGTGGCCAAGAAAAGGGGTCGATTGTTGAAAGCGCACCGTATTGCCGCGTCCAGGAGTAGGGACATTAGCGCTGTGACATCTGGGACCAGTACCCCGACTCAGGAAAGATTGGATAAGGTTCGCCAACGCATTCACGATCTGATGCAAGCTGCAGCTACCAGTTTGACGGAAGCGCAGCAGAAATATTTAGAAGGCGGCCCAATTACGGATGAAGAAGCGGCAGAGCGACTAGCTGCAATACAAGCACGCGAAGATGACATTCGAATTGCTGGCTCAGAAGAATACCAACTCATGAAACAAATGAGGTTGGAGGAATGCCAATTCAAAAATTCCAAATTGGAATTGGAGCTTGTTACGAAACAGAAAGAGAACCGACTACAACAAGAAAAAGACCAAATGGAAGCTTTTAAAGTGCGCTTAGACACTCGGCAACAAGCTTTGTTTGCAAGAGAAAAGGCAATGGAGACCGCAGTTCAAGATGAAAATGTCCGTCTTCGTCAAGCAACTCTGCAAGCGCAAGAAGATGCCGAGCGGATGCGCAAGGAGCTAGAAGATATGAAGTATCTCGCCCACATCAATTATCCGAGAGCTGCGGAACCGCAGAGAAGCTCGCGTCCAGCAGATACTGGACGGAAAAGAATTGATTCTTTTGGGACTTCGTCCAAAAGAGGGAGGGAAGGTGCTGAAGAAGATTCAGCAAGTAAAAAATTGCTATCGTCACCAACTAGGAATTTATTTGAAGTCATTGACCAGTGGAGTGCTCAACATTGTCCCAACAATCAAGGACAGACCACTCAACACAGAACAAAGACAACTGAAGTTAATTTGCAACCGGAAATCGTCACAATTCCAGCGACGAAAGGACAAAATGAACGTTCACGCGACGTGTACGCAGGAGATTGGCCAGGAAAATACGATCAACACCAAATTGGTGCATCAAATTTCGAACAATCAAAAAATCCAAAAGCCAACAACACCTTCCGTCCTTGGGAAGATGATCCGAACAAATTAAAAAATAAAGACGATGGAAAACAAGAACAGGGCGCTTCAGCAAATCCTTTCGCGTCAAGTCAAGATGTGGATGAACGCCACCTTTCACAACGAAATGAGGGAAGGCGCCAGACTGAGCATTATCCCTCACAAGGTGACCAAGTAGTCCCAACACAAGAATTTCCAGAAAGGAATCGCCATTATGAAACCCCAGATAGGCGTCGGGATGACGTTTCACATCAACAACGTGACCATTATTTGTCATCTCGTGATAACCCAAATGAAAGGGATCAACGTTATCAATATAACGATCAGCGTTATTACACGAATGACGAACGTCAAGGTGACGATCCAAATTACAGAGATCGATCACAACAGAGAAGTAACTCGAGACAGCGTGATGAGTCACGCCAAAGAAGTGATTCTCATCAAGACAGATACTCTCGTCATAATGAACGGCAAAGAGGCCGCAATAGTCCACCACCAGGAGGCACACGAAACGAAAGAGACGAGCGAAAATATTCGGATTCGGAATATTTCCGACGAAATGAAGGAAATTATTCACGAAATGAAGGAAATTATTCACAAAATTTCGGAGATCGTCAACACAGATCCGAATATCGTTCAGATGAGCAAAGAATACCTGCTGGTAATGGCGGCGCGTCTCAAATGACTCCTGCACAGTGGCGAGAATTCATTAATAGTCAAATTGATGAACGTTTAGCAAGAATTCCATCCAAAGCTCAAGAGATGGAAGAGGTTTTGCAAAAAAGAATTAGAAAATATTGTGCTGGAAATTGGTCACACACATTCACTGACCCAAGTCAAATAAAATGGGATAGAATAACACCAGACCCGTTTGATGGAACTTGGCAAGCCGGAACTCAATTTTTTGATGACGTAATGCAAATTGCAAGAAGTCACGGCATTGACCCGAGAACCACACTTGACAAAATTATCCCTAAGATCCTGACCGGAGGTGCGGCAAAATGGTTCTATGGTCGCTCATTTGCATCCTGGAACGAATTTGTGCGCGCTTTTATGAAGGAATACGGAGAGTCGAATGCGACTTTATACCATAATTGGGATAACTTGAAACAAATGTTAGGTGAAGATCTCCGCTCGTATTTGCGAAGGACGGAGGAATTACTTGATCAATTACCATACAATGTTGATGACTTTTCAGCTGATCGCCAATTCCGTCGAGGTTTAACGGAATTCTCAGAGAGAGTGTTGTCAATGGTCAAAGCACCTTTGGCGAATTCTTTTGAGAAATTGGCTGAATTTATGAGAACAAATCAGATGTACATTGACGATCGATACATCAAAGATTTGCCACCGGAGGAGCAAAGGGGACAAGAGGAGTTGCTGCGACGTCAAGCAAACTTTGCTAGAGGAGGTACGAAAGTGATGCAACCCCGATCACTATTCACCATGCCTCGCAAGGAAGTCACATTCCAGCGCAGCAAAGATAATGAACCAACTCCTCACCCTCCTCCAAAAATTCCAACTAGACCCACAGCTAGATGGGCACAGGAAGTTGATGATCAAAGAGATATGGTAAATAACCAAATAATCTCTATGGAATTGACTGACAAACATATTGAGACTCTGGTTGAGGCAACAAACGCATTTTACGCAAAAAATAATGCGACAACGGCCAAATACAAGCCGCCAATGCAACCAAAGTCAACAGTCTCTAGTGACACCAAAGAAGGTCAAAGTCATACGCCAAAGACTTTTTCACTGGAATTTCCAACTAAAACTCCATCACAGGAAGCTGGAAAAACTGAAGGCAATAGTCAAGTAACGACTGCATCAGTTAAAAGTGAAGGAAGTGTAGAAACAGCTACTACACCAAGAATGACGCCTGATAACGCACCTTGTCATAACTGCGGTGCATTAGGACATTGGGCAAGACAGTGCCCACAATCAAAAAAGCAGTCTGCACCAAAAATGGACATTGAAAAGTTGGTGGACGCCCTCACTGAAGCCGTGCAAAAAAACTTGCGAGCGCGGGACCAGTAAATCAGGATCCCGCGCCATCAAATAAATCGGAAGAATTGCAGGAAAGTGAAGGCGTAACTGCAAGTAAAAAAGAAGTGTCACCCTCTATCGACCCAGAGACGGGGAAAAGAAAAGGAGAAATGATTTGTGAAATCATTGGCGGGGAAATAGTATCAATTAGATTTCCGCCACCAGCATCTCCTAAAGTCGAAAAGAAAGAAGCAATTGAGAATGCTCTTGTGGCAAAGGAAAAGATTCCTTGTGTATTAACGCCTCCAGAAGCCATAGGGACAATGCGAGTTGCTCAAGATGAAGTAGCTTGCAAACCTGAAGACGGCAAAATTGTCAAATTACAATTTCCATTATCAGAATTATCAACAATTCCTGAGAGTGAGGAAATTAAAGAAGTTGACAACACATATTTTGTGAATGAAATCACACAAGCACTGAAGGAGGTGGGACTTGATGAGGAGAACGAAGCGACAATTTTTTGGGCCAATGTGAAAAATTCATATGAGAATGACCCTTCAGAGGCAGCGTGGATGATGAACACACCAGTTGAACCAATTGTATGGGATCCATTACTGTACGAACTTCCAAAGCTAGCACCTGAAGAAGGCCCAAGAATTAGAGTTTTCAATGTTTTAATCCCCGACGACGAACAACTTGGAGGAATGACAACGATGGACATCCTCACTGAGAGCGGAAGCATAGCCGCAACATTAGATTCAGGAGCCAACAGAAGTTGTGTGTCACTGCCGCTAGTGAAAGCAATGGGCTTGGAAGATAAAATTACCAAAGTCGGGCCTAACATGGCCATAAACACAGCGGACAAAAAAGTTCAACCAATCGGTTCAATTCGAATACTATTCCGATGGACACACGGCATGGTGTTACACTATTTCTTGGTGTTGCCACACGAGATGCATTTCATGCTCATGGGGAATGATGTCATGAAAAGAATGAGAATCCAGCCAAATCCCCTCAGCGGAAAGTGGAATTTCATAACCACTTTGGAAGTACCAACTCCATACGTTCCGCAGTCCGTGCTGGATAAATGGGAAAAAACGTTAGAGCAACCAGAATCAACATTCCGGACATTTGCAAAAGAAACATGTTACAATGCTTTCAATGCAAGATTGAGAATGGACAATGGCGTAGACAACTTGGTGGAAGAAGCCAAACTTCAGCTAACAGAGGCTCTTCAGTTAGAAGCAGTGCTTAGAAAGCATGAGAAGATTCTCACCAAAACGCCAGGGAAAACACATGTTTTGCAGCATACAATCGAATTGGACACAAAAAAGCCTATCAGAGTGCCATTTCGAAGCTGGAACCCGCAAAAGCGCGAAATTTTGCGCCAACTCTGTCAAGAGTTCAAGGACAAAGGTTTTGTGTCGGATGCGGAGGGAGATTATGCTGCGCGGATCGTATTAGTGTCAAAAACCGGATCAGATCCTCGGTTATGCATCGACTATCGGCCGATAAATGAACACACTTTGTATGATCCGCCCCAAATGCCCACGATCACGGAGATTCTGCGAGAACTAGGAGAGTTCAACTGGGTGACGACAATAGATCTGACCAAGGGTTACTGGCAGATTGAGTTGCGCCCAGAAGATAGACCAAAGACGGCATTTTGGAGCCCGATTGGGCGCCTAATGTTTAATGTCATGCCATTTGGGCTTGTCAACGCGCCCACGACATTCCAGCGCTTAATCGAGAAAGTGCTCGGCGATGCATATCGCAAATACGCCTGGGCGTACTTGGATGACATCGTCATCGTGTCGAAAACATACGAAGAGCACATGCGCCATGTTGACGACGTCTTATCAAAATTGGAAAGAGCTGGCTTGCACGTGAATCCTGAAAAGTCAAAATTTTGTCGGAAAGAGCTGAAATTTTTGGGCTACAATTTGGGAGTCAACGGTGTAAGCGCAGATCCGAAAAAAGTGGACGCCATTGCTAAGTTTCCAGCGCCAACCAATCTCACCGAGTTGCAGCGCTTTCTTGGAATGGTGAATTTTTTTCACAGACTGTTGAAGGATTTGGCCACTGTGGCCGAGCCCCTGCGTCCGCTCTTGAAAAAGGACATTGATTTCGTGTGGACAGGAGACCACCAACGAGCGTTTGAGGAAGTCAAAAAATTACTCACTGACTCAGAAACAATGGCGTTGCCAGACTTAAACCGTCCATTTATTGTCCACACTGACGCAAGCAAAAAAGGGCTCGGAGCGGCGTTAATGCAAAAGAACATGGTCAACGGGCAAGAACTCGAGGTCCCCTGCGTATATGCTAGTCGCAGTCTGCAGGCAGCAGAACTGAATTACAGTGTCACAGACCTCGAATGTCTGGCGGTCATTTGGGCGCTACGAAAATTCCGAGAATATCTGGAATTCACCCATTTCACTGTGCAGACTGACCATCAGGCCTTGAAATGGCTCATGGGATTGGATGAGCCCACTGGTCGTCTTGCTAGATGGCAAATGGAACTCATGTCGTATAGTTTTAAAATCCAGTACGTCAAGGGTCCAACCAATGTGCTTGCTGATGCATTGTCGCGTGCGCCAACAGATTTAACAAGTGGTGAAGATGAATGCGGAGAAGCGGACGGTGATACACGTTATTGCCCGACAGAGATCCATTCTTGGGAAATTAAGAATTGGAACCAGCTGCCTACGCCGAAAGCCCCTGAAGATCCAATGGTCGCTTATTGGTGCAATTTGTATGTTGCACCAACGGCAGAGACGAAGCAAAAATTACGCGAGGAGGAAGAATGGCGATACATGCCAAAATCAAACAATGCGATGGCAAATGCCTTCATCCTCAAAGTGACAGAGCAATTAAATTGCACCCCACCTACTCGCGAGGAATTTATAGCCGAGCAAAAGGCAGACAAACATTGTCAAATCATCCGCTTTTATCTGGAAACACAACAATTCCCACCACATGTAACCACTCGCCTTGAAAGAAGGAATTTTAAAGTATTGGCAACCAGACACATCCTCGAGGAAGATTTGCTCATGCGATATCAACCAACGATTTCTGATGAGCTAGGCGAGGATAGTAGCGCGCTGAAAGTCGTGGTACCAAAGTCGCTAAGATTTCGAGTACTTTGGTTGATGCACGGCCACCCATTGGCCAGTCATAGCGGTATTGCAAGAACACTTTATCGGATGCGCTGCGTCTATGTTTGGGACGGCATGAAAAGGGACACTGCAAAGTTCATCAAGCACTGTG
The DNA here is from genome assembly GCA_949358305.1 of Strigamia acuminata. NCBI lineage: Eukaryota > Metazoa > Arthropoda > Chilopoda > Geophilomorpha > Linotaeniidae > Strigamia > Strigamia acuminata. Next base: position 346,631 of record OX442314.1, read on the forward strand.
TCAGATGCCAGGCGTGCAAACCACGACCAAAAACTAAAGTTGAGCCGGCTGAAATTGGGCCTTATGCACCGTTTGAGTGCTTGAGTATTGATCTAACAGGCCCAAAGCCAAGGACGATCGAAGGAAACAACTATATTCTGGTTATTTTGGATGTTGCGACTCACTGGCCAAAATTGTACCCATTGGAGGACCCCACCGCCCAAATCATCTCGGATTGTGTGTACGACACGTCCATGGACTGGGGATTTCCTCTAAAAATAATATCAGACAATGGCCCGCAATTTAAAGCGCGAATTTACAAGGAGTTTTGCAAACGTTTCAAAATTATCCCAAAATTCACTTCCCCGTATCATCCACAAGCCAATCCAGTCGAGAGGCTCAACAGGGACATAAAGTATGTCATTGCAATTTTCACAGACCTGCACCGCCGCTGGGACGAATATTTAAGAGAAATAGCGTTCAGCATCAGGTCCACTGAGTCAAGGGGTCGAGGATACTCCCCTGCCTATCTCAACTGCGGCAGAGAACTTCGTATTCCTTGGGATCCGAGAGTTCTCGATGGAATTCTTCGGATTGACCCAAAACGGCCCCATGAGTATGTCCAAAGATTACAAAGAGTGATAAGTGACACGTACCACCACATGATGGCGCATATTGTAGACTTAAGAGAGAGAGTGCGCAATCATCAAGATGATGCCAAATTTGAGAACTTCAAAATTAATGATCTTGTTTGGAGAGAAAACCACGCGCTCTCAAAAGCCTCAGCTGGTATCTCTGCGAGTATTGCGGACAAGCGTACTGGCCCCTATGTTATTACCCAAATACATCAGGGTGGAGCTGCCAGATTGCGCCGGCTAAAAGACAATCGAATTTTTAACTCAATTCACAAATCCGAATTGTCACCCTACTTCCCTGAATTTAACCAAGAAATTTGGTTAAAAGGCCAAACTAAAAGTAACCCCAATGCTGAGGTGGTAAACACCTTATTCGATGACATTCCAGCAAGAGGGGAGAATTCAGAAGTAGTGGAAGAGGCAGAAAATGTGCCAAGTACGGAAGTCGCAGAAAATGTGCAAACGTCAACTAATGCACAAGAAACACAAAAACAGTCAGACTTGCAAAATTCGCAAAATTTTGAAGTCAATTTTGATTTGGACACAGTCGTCGAAATACAAGAAATTGTAAATGCACAAAGTGCAGACGACACGCAAAATGAAGAACGTGCAGAAAACGTTCACGATAATGACAGTGCGCAAGGCGCAGAAAGTGTGGAATCTGTACACAGAAATATGCAAGATGTCACACAAGACGTAGAAAATGCACCAACTAGTACACAAAGTGCAGAAAATTCGCCAAATGCAGAAAATGTGCAAGGTGCAGAAACTGCAAATGAGTTTGCAGAAAAATGTGTTGCAGAAAGTTCAGACGACACGCATGCAGACATTCCACTAATCACCCCAGAAAATGATGTTTTTGGAAATGAAAAGCAAGTTGCTTCATTTTCCAAAAAGAGGGGAAAGAGAGTGGAAAAGAAAGTTGAAATCAAAAAAAAATATCAACAATTAAATTCTCGTGAGAAGAAAAAGGCTTTAAAACAATACCCACTTCGCAACAGAGCGAAGATAAAGCCTCCGGATTATCTCTAAAAATAGAGCTAGGACGTCGCTCGGAAGTCCGGAAATGGACGACGTCATTTGCTGCGTTGTGATTGGTCGCCGAAGGGATCAGCTGCAGTTCGAGACACTTAGACATAACAACAAGTGTGAACTAGTTTAACCTCTCGAAAAAACAAACAAATTTCGATAAGTGATCACTGACAGACAACAGCAACAGCGATCTGAGGTTTGGAAAAAGCGTTTACGACGACCAACAACAACGAAAAGCGGAGATTAATCGGGAAAGATGTCGCGAGAACGTCAAGCAGACGGTTCGGATGACGAACGACAGAAAGAAAAGGAAATTTTAGACAAGGTAGTCAAAAGTTGAAAAAATATTCAATTAGAAATGCGACAAATAAGTCGATAGAAAACGTTTCCTTCACATAAATGTGTATGTCAATGTGATCAAAGTTAGAAATGAGAAAGTTTATTAGAGAATTAAAAGGCTCACTCTCAGAAATGAATGGTAAAAGGGAAAAAATTGTCCGAATCTTTACTATTCATAAGTCAAAAGGCAAAACGATTCATAAGAAAGAATTATAAGGCATAAATTTGATACGTTTAATTGAAAAATATAACAAAAAATTAAATGCGGGTACGGGAATCGAAGTGTAAATTGCTATAAATAACATGAGAACGGACGCCATCTTGTGTTCAATCACGGAACCAAAATGGCGGAGTTCGAAATAAGAGATTAAAACACATTGACAGACACATGGAAGAAACGATAAGTGTGTGACAAAGATAAGGAATTAACGATAAAAGAAAAGATTAGAAAGATTTCGAATCAGAACGACAAAATTGTCTAAAATAATTTCGTCAAAAAAGATAAAACTCCGCATGCCATGCAGAGGGGACGCCATCTAGCGGCCCAAAATCAAATTAAAAAGCAATATTTTATCGAAAATGCTAAAATAAATGTCACACACATAAGGAATTGTTATTATGTTGAAAATATTTATTGAATAACATTCTTTTGATAGACTGAGCAAGCCATGGCGTCCTGGGAGGCGATTCCAGAAGGTGCAATTATTAGATTGAACATCTTCCGTGGAAGGATCCCGGACAAGATTCAAATAGTGTTCAAGCGACTAGGATATGACGCTTGGATAACTCGGAAGTGGCTCACCAACCAAATCAAAAAATATTGGGGGACCACGAAGCGAATCTGCCATGGAGACACATTGGAAGCGCACGCCTTACGTCAACTCATATCCGAACTGGAAGACCCGCATGGACCCATTTTCAATGAGTTGCTGGCGGAATTATATCCAATGGTTTACGAAAAGGCTAAGGACTACGAAGTGTATTGCGACCCGACAACAAATCGGCAAAAGTTTGCCAAGCGAGTCATGTCGAGGATCAAGGCGGAAGCTGGCCCAGTAGCAGCAGAATTTATAGTCAAACAACAAGCTTTTTTAGAAGAGCAGGAAAAGCTAGGATGCCCGCCTGTGACGTCACCACCCGAACATTTCGCAAAAACGCAGACTCAGATGCATCAGTTGCATCTAACTGGAGCCGTGGGAAATCGAGTTGCAAACACCAACCGAAATCGACCGCGCAGACGATATACTCCAACTAAAGCGATGAAGGATTGGGAACGTCTCGAAGATCAGCGCTCGAGAAGAAGTCGACATTCTCCCATCGAGTGGCATGAAGAAGCACGCGAAGTCACGCCACCAAAGAGAGCAAAAAAATGCAGGAGGTCGCACAAGAAGTCGAAGGCTCAACGCGAAATTACTCTGCCGATGTCAAAAAAGGACGCACTTTTAATCAAGATTAAGGGCACCTGCGACCCCGATGAGCCCATCATTCCGTTGGTTGAGTGGGACGACTCGTGGCAAGAGGATTTCGTGATTGTCGATGAGGCAGAAGAATCGGAGTATTCGTCGGACGCAGGGAAGGAAGCGGTCGCTACCGGAGGAGAAGATTCGTCGGTGTTCCAGAGTCCAGCACCACACAAGGATGTACCTGACACCCCATCACCAAGGCCATCCTCCCCTGAAGAAGCAATGACCATTCAGGTCCCGAGCTTGACTCGAAGAGCGTCAGCAGAGCCGGAAGCCCCACCTCCGCCTCCCCAACTGCAAGAGCTGATGGCGCTGAAAGTGAAACCGCCAAAGGCAAAGGGAAAGCCAAAAATGTTACGGCCGAAAAAATCGATTGAACATGATCGTTTGAAGAAGAAGAAAGCGCCGACTGTAGACCCGCACACGTTGCCAATGGAGGGACCCATTCCACTGATGGACCACTCGATTCCGGTCCCAGAACTCGCATTGTGCCCAGGGGAGCAACCAATGAGACCCCAAGAAGATTACGACAAGGACTTCTACAGATTATGGCGCAGCTACTTGAAATACCCGTTGAACACCCAGAAACTGGTCCTCACAAATTTGGATGGATACCAGGCCGCCCAGCTCAATGAAGCGGTGAACGAGATGAAGCGTTTGGCCAGGGAATTTGTGCAAGTACCACTGAGGGAGCAAACTGAACGCTGGCTGCAAAAATTCCAGAAGAAAACGGTGAAAGTGCAGCAACGCTTACTGTTTCCGGGGGTATTCTACACCGATGAGGCGTCGTTCATAGGCGATACTGTGTTGTATACAACGCCATTAGGAATTCCACCTGAAATGCTTACCAACTGGAAGTCAATCCTCTATGATGCGGTGTTGCTTCGGAGCAATTTGGTGTATGCAAATCTGGCGAATGGAGAGACATGCAATCAGAGCGCAACACGTCTGAGACAGGAGTGGACGATGAGGTTGGAAGAAATGGAAAAGCGTCGAGACTCGCAGACGTTTGGAGCACAAGCTTGTGCATTGTGGAGACCTGCTGGGGCCCCGTTCAGACCAAGGGCAACACCAAAAGGTGCAAGTGCTCCTTCCACCACTGCATTTGCTCAAGTCAGCCGCCCTTACGTCACCTACATGCCGTCAGTCACCTATGTGCCAGCGGTGTATCGGGCGCTGACCACAACCACGAACGCCACGGAGGCAGGAATTTGTTCAGTGGAACCGTCCGCCAGCGGGAAAGAGGAAGTGCCGACCGTTTCCATGATCCAGAATATGGAATATGGCAAAATCAGGTATTATTACCCAAAGTTAAAGTTTTCCGATGGCACGAGGGCTTTGTTAAAGAATAGCTCCACTCTTTGCAAAGAGGCGTTTAAATGGCTCGAGAAATCTGTGCGCGAGTTGCAATATCGATCGCGTCACCGCCAGCTCATTGCAGTACGCCGAGCCCCGAGCAGTGAGGAAGAGAAATTCGAAATGAATTACGACCACGTCCTCAAGAAGACGGCAGACATTCGTGACGTTTGGTTACACGTCAATACGGGGATGATGTCTGGCCCAGCCCGCGGATTGCCAAAGTTCTCAATTTCCGAGAATGCAACTCCCGTGGCTATTCCTGAGACGAAAGGGGTTATTTGGTAGAAATGTCGGTTTTGGGAAAACCTCCCAAAAAGAGGGGAAGTGCGGTGGCCCGGATGCCACCGAGAGGTTTTATTTTATTTGATCGCTTTGAAAATAAGTCAATTTCAAGCGAAAGGAAATAAATAATTCCGAATTTTATTTATTTAGTGCATTTAGCAAAAGTTTGCTTTATTTTATTATTATTTTACATTGTATCTCGAAATAAGTTAATTCGAGTTCATTGTCACCATTTTTGTATGTAAATCGAATAAAATATATGCATTTGAATTATAAACCAGTTGAATTTATTTTGAGTCTTGAAAGTTGCCAAAATTGGCAGTTTTATTATTATTTTGTGCCACAAAGTGACAGCAGTATAATTGGAGTAATTAATAGTTATTTTTAGAACTCTGCCTGTCTGCAGAAAAACAGCTGAGTGGGAGGTTGCCAGGGCAACCCACCCACAAGCTAAGCAATACAGGAAGTGTTTCCTGCTAATAAGGAAATTTAGCAGAAACACTTCAGTCTTACTTTGAAAACCTTGTTGAAACAACCCCGTGAATTTACTCCAGAAACCTGAAAACTGCAGATAAATCTTACGGCCAAATTTTGCCAAGTTTGAGACTCACCACTTCTTGCAACAGTAAACTGCTGTTGTGAGAGCCCTTTCTTGTGATAACCACATTGTTATCACGAGATTTCTTCTTGCAACAACCTGCTTGTTGTTGTGAGATTTCTTTCTTGTCGCTAAACAGGCGACGAGATATTTGTATTTTGCCAAGTTTGGCGACCCGCCGTCAAGGTCGTCACTCGTGCCGGCGTGCCGAGTGAGATCCGAGTCGTGGGTGTCGTCCAACTTTGGATTTGAGTAACGTAACCGAGACGTTTTCGCCACCGTCACGGTCGTCTGTCGCGCCGGCGTGCCGAGCAGAGACCCGAGTCGTGTGGGAGATCGTTTATCGAGGAGAATTAGTGGTGAAGGTGCGGACGTTTGTGAGACGTCGTGTTTGAGGAAAAACGTCGTGAAAACGTTCCGTCGGCGTACGTGAGCGTTTCCATCAACGAGACGGAGTCGAGAAGGAAATCCAACGTCCGATCGCCGTCGGATTTGGAGAGGAACGAAACAGCGTCGAGGACGGAAAACCAGCGCCGTCGCCGCCATCTTCTTTATTTTATTCCTATTTTCCTAATTTCGATAAGTATTTTGTTTAGTATTTTTATTATGTTAACGGTAAAAAGTAATGTTAAGAAAGCTTTGTAATTTCGTGTATTATTTGTAATTTAAGTGATTTATTCAAGACTAAGAATAAATCTCCTGTGAGAATTTAAAAGAGAAAACATTTGTATTCTTTGAAATTAGTTAGTTAGTTAAATTCACTTAGGCCAATTAGATTAAATATAAATTTTAGTGTTAGTGAGTTTTGTAAGTCCTATAAACGGCAATCCTTAGTGAGTCAGTTTTAGTAATAAGATTCCGGTTCACTTCAACGGTTAGGTTTCAGATTTGGGAAATTTGGCAAGTAAGAATCATCAAACTCCTCATTACTTAAACGAGAGGAGTACGAGAGCATCTAGCAGCAGCAATTGGATGTACTATCTCAAATCAACGGAGAAATTGATGATAAATAAAAATTCATGACAAATTGGTAAAAGCTACACTGTGCAGTCGTACAATACCAGCATTATGCCAACCAGAGCTCTTTAAACTTAGCTCTGCAAATTTCTAGCTGTCATTTGCTTGGCAATAGTTGCATTATAAAAGAAAGTTACATCAAGTTCAGTGAAATTAATTGATGATACCATAATGCAAGTTACCACTTTTAGGCCACCATTCCAGACATAATTGCGAACAGGTTTGCACAATGAGCAAACACAGCATAAGTAGCTGTCCATTGGCAGCACATGAAAGAAAACAGTGCATGGAAGAAAACAAGTGCGGAAATGTGGGTTCAAATCAACATGCAAATTCTCTTTGTTTAGGGTTGTAATTTGGCATGGATGTGTTGCACGACCAGAGCTCTCTTCCAGTTCCAATTAGACAAGTCAAGTCATCAGTTTATCCAGGAGTGACCAACTGACCATTGCCCTCTAGCAAACAAGAAAGAAGCAACACGAAATTCAATATTTCAAAAAAAATCTAAAGAATTGAATTTAAAATACCAAACTAAAGAAAATAAAAAGATATTTCTCGAGTCCATTGTACACTCATAACAAATATATTCATTTCAAATGCATTAGGCTTAAAAATAGAATCTAGAAGTGAAGCTAAGCCTAAAATAGAATTTAGAAGGGAAATGCCTCAAATGGAATCCAGAAGTGAAATTCAGCCAAAAATGAATGAAGTTAGGAATCAAACCATCTTAATCCAGTTCCTTGGCTGTGCGTGATAGAAATCTGCATAAATACAAAGGAAAGACAACTTCACCGTGGTGAAAAATACGAATATCAACGGATAAAAAGAAACAACGACGAAATGGAAGGCAGAGCAGAACCAACAAAATCTCGCTGTTCACCTCGCCTTTCGTATATCGTGCTGATCGAGTTACGTGACAGATTATTGTTTAGCGTATTGTATTGTTTACAGCATCGTCATAAAATGCACATCCACGCACTCTGCTGTTGAACGATCAAGTCATTGCATTGCAAATCATATGTAAAACCGTCTTTGTTAATAATCACCACACATCACTTACAAAACAACAAACACATTTTTTAAGTGCCAAACACACGAGTGGATCAGGCAAAAACGGTGCAAAAATACGAAGACCAGAGCTCCGTGATCGACGTCCTGCACGAGAGCGAGGTAAGAACGCGTTGTTTCATACAACCACAGACCTAAATACAATACCGACTGCGAACTAAATTAAGGGTTGTATTTATTGGCACACTATTTATTCTTTGTTTTTCACTAAAATTGATTTTCTTTCAAACTACTTTTCTCCGCACTATTTTTTCTAATTTCACACTACAGATTACCTAACGACACACTAAATTTTATTTTATTTTATTTTATTTTATTTGACACTATAAATTACTGTATTCCTCACTAAAATCAAAAATTATCTCAACAGTGCCTTTGTGGCTTTAGAAGGCCTACCCCGTTTTCTTTTTCCCCCGAGGGGAATGTTTTTGGCCTCTGGCGGGACTGCAAACAGTTTTTCTGTAATGGCTATACCCATGAGGTGTTTGCACACATATGTCTTAAGAAAAATTGGACAGGTGCAAGTTCCTTCGTCCCACTTCTTATCATCTATTGTCACGAGCTTTTTTTTTTGCTTTGCTGTTGGTTCTGTCAGACCGGAATCCCTAAGTTTGGAAAGAATTGTCTTGGGTTTAACGACACCATTTCGGTATAACTCACGTATTTTATCTTTTGACAATTGTGGTATGCCCCAAGTCGGGAGTGGCTCGTGCGTGTGCGTGTCGGTTGTGTAGTAGATTTCGCATTTATCGGAAGTTGGCGACAAGAAAACGTACTTCTTTGCGCTGCAATCATTCGAATGGCGGCAGTCATAAAAAAAATTTTCACCAATACTGGTTTGGTACCGCTTTCTCATTATCCATGTCTTCTTGCTTTTCTAAGCTTGTAAAGCTTCACCAGAATTCGCATAAGTTGTTAGCTTGTTCCATTCTAATCCTTCCTTTCGCCTTCGTTTTAGTGCAGGTTCAGTACAATCAACGTCGCTTTCAGACTCCGAAGATGAGAAGAGATCACGTGTAGTCATTGCTGCTTTAAAGTTAACAGTGTGAACCAGGCCTTTATATACTAGAAACTGCCTAAACGTTCATGAAACGTTACTAAAATAGCACCTGAACGTTCATAAAACATTTCTACAACTGAAAAAACGTTTTTCGGTAGTAGTGACAAATAAAGAACATTTAGTGTAAAAATAAGTACAAATAGTGCCGAAAAAAGTAGTGCGGAAAACAATTAAAATTAGTGCGCAATTAAGAATAACTAGTGTGCAACTAATTTATGGCGTTAAATTAATGACGACGACGGAAAAGCAGAAGAAAAAGTCGCAGGATGTTTATATGGAATTACATGGAATTATATAGAATTATATGGAATTTATCGTTCACTTTTGTAAAATTTATTGACCTACAGTACAGTACCGGTACTGTAACGCATAATGCTGGTGGGTTCTTTTCTTTTTCCAGCCCAATATGCATTTTCTTACATTTTTGAACCAACATTTGAGTGACCTGAATGCACTTCCTGTCAAAGTGAACTTGTCTCGCCGTTCATTGGAGATTCCTTATCAATTTTATTTTCTACATTAATTATAAAAATATAAGTATTTACACAAAACGATTTTCTCGAGTTAGTTTATGTACAAACAAATAGATAATTTTATCAAATAACAACAGCAACGTTTTGGAGGCCCGTCAAAGGGGCCCCGGACATCCGGTGAACAATGTTAAACGTGGACACGACCATCCGTTTGCCGAGCGTCGCCACAAGATGGCCGCTGGTGGGTACTCGCCTCGTCAACATCGGCGGATCATTCGTTTCACCGATCATTCCTGTTTAATGAACGGAAAACGTTTTCTAAACACAATTAATAATTCTTTCGACAAGATTCTTGTTACCTGTCCATCTCATCACGCCGGAAACGGAAGACACGAGTTGGCGCCGCATTGAGCGCATGCGCCGTACAAGCCTGTGCGGTTTTGAGTAATCTTTGTGTGAAATAAAGAAAAAGACGTTAAATTTAAAATGTTATTTTATTTCTCCATCTTTTGTTTGTTACAATTTCTTACCGAACAAAAAATCGCTCATGTGTTCATTGACGAGATGAATGGCGTCTTGTTGCACCCAATGACTCGCTTTCGGGATCATTTTCACGGTGCAGTTTTCGACATATCGGGCCGACATTTCCGCCATTTTCGGATGTAAAGCGATGTCGGCATCGCCCCAGATCAATAAAACGGGCACGTCGAATATTTTGTCCTTGGTTGCTTTTCCGTTCGATTGGAATGTGTTAGGAGTGTTTGTGATGAGGATGTTGCGGTAGTAGTTGAGTGGAGGAGTGAATGCTCCTAACAAAATAAATCAATTTAGTACAGTTTATCCAAAAATATAACAAATTTGTTGAAATTAATCCAAAAATTGAATAATTTTGTTGAAATTAATCCAAAAATTGAATAAATTTGTTGAAATTAATCCAAAAATTGAATAAATTTGTTGAAATTAATCCAAAAATTGAATAAATTTGTTGAAATTAATCCAAAAATTGAATAAATTTGTCGAAATTAATCCAAAAATTGAATAAATTTGTTGAAATTAATCCAAAAATTGAATAAATTTGTTGAAATTAATCCAAAATTTGAATAAAAATTGTCGAAATTAATCCAAAAATTGAATAAATTTGTTAAAATTAATCCAAAAATTGAATAAACTTGTTGAAATTAATCGAAAAATTGAATAAATTTGTTGATTTTTGTTGAAATTAATCGAAAAATTGAATAAACTTGTTGACCTTTGTTGAAATTGATCCAAATACTTGACAAATTTATCAAAATTGATTTAAAAAACTTGACAAATTTATCAAAATTGATTTAAAAAACTTGACAAATTTATCAAAATTGATTTAAAAAACTTGACAAATTTATCAAAATTGATTCAAAAAACCTCAAACTTGATGAAATTTTTGAAGAAAATTAAAAAAAAAAACAAATTTGAATTGAAGTGAATTGAATTATCAATTTTACCAGGTTCATTAAACGTGTATTTGTAAGCTTCCATATCTTCCTCCGTAAATTCAGACAAATCCACGAACAATTTATCAATTATCGACAAATCCTGCAACCGCAGATACTTCTCAGGAAGATACGGCAATTGAAACGCATAAACATACCTAAAATTAAAAAAATAAAACAAATTTGAATCAATTAGATGAAATTATACAATTTTTCAATTTTTCATTTACCACGACATCAAAAATTGCTTAAAACTGCTGCTCAGATGCAATTTAAACGCAGTCGGATGCGGACAATTCATAATGACGAGTTTATCAACCAAATCCGGGTCCTGGATCGTGAGTCGCCACGCCAAAGCTCCCCCCCAATCGTGCGCCACCAACACGCACGACGACTTTCCCAACCCGCAAATAATTTGCCGCAAATCGTCCACCAACTTGGCCGTCTCGTACGCCGATTTTCCGCTCGGTTTGTCCGAATCGCCGTAACCTCGTAAATCGATAGCCACAACCCTGAAATTGTCACAAATTAATTAATCGACTAATTAATGAAATTAAATCTCCAATATTCCATTACCAATGCGTTTGCTTGAATTCCTTCATTTGGTGGCGCCACGAATACCAAAACTCCGGAAATCCGTGCACGAACAACATCAACGGTTTGTTTTTATCTCCGGCTTCGACGTAATGGATTTTCACATCCTAAAAAAATCAAAAATCAAAAATCAATCAACACAAACAATATTATCGAATTTCAACAAAACAATCAAAAGATTATGAAATTGTACTTGAAAAAATTAAAAAAAAAAAAAATTGATAATTCCTCTGCTTATCAAATCGTCTGAAGAACATTGAACGTCTAATTAATTAATTAATTAATTAATTAATTTTAAAAAATCAAAACAATCTAATTTTTTAACTAAAAATCTTCTTTTTCTTTTACAAAGTACCTTTAATTTGATGAAGGAATGTGTTCCATGTTGCGGGTCCGTGAGACACGGTGGGGGAGTCGTTCGGGGTTTAACTCGGTATATTTGCTTGCCACGAATTATTGTTTTCAAGATGACCATTAGCACAATGCAGGCGGCATAGAACAATGCGACGCCGTAGACGAATGCGAGGGTAAATAACTTGCTAGCTAGAGATGCCATTTTCGAAGTTATCAACTCGAGCGGTTTTGATTCCTGTGTAACTAACCATCAAGTTTGAATTGTGCAAGTAATGTGCTTAACAAGTGCAAAGTACGACCGATGTCGTCAGCTGAGCAATGCGGAATTACGTATTGAAAATGCGCGCCTCCTCGCAGCTATCGCCCGCATCGTGCCAAGATAAAAATATAGCAAATGTTAAATTGTTTTTACACCCAAAATAAATTTGTCAAATAAATTTTTTGTTCAACATTAATTTGTCACAATAAAAACTAAATTCTGTATAAATATAGAATTTATTTTTTATCAGGATGTTTTGTTTTCGGCATCTTGCAAGCTTTAGCGCTAACTAAGGAGTGTCTGACTTTTAATTGAATAAAACACGAATTATAGTCTTTACATTTTAATTCGGACAACTTAAAAACAAAAAATTTATATTTAAATAAAAATAAAATTCGAACTAACAATACATTTTAAAAGAAATTACAAAAAAATCCCAAGCAGTCAGACTGTTGCTAGACCCAAGCGGAAGCCGCCTTCCGTCTTCTGCTAGGTGAACTCTAGTAATGAATTAATTGGGCATGAGCACCGAAATTGGTGCTGATCAGAATGTTTGGAATGCGTAAATTGTTTCGTTACACCTCTTTGGTAACTGGTGGAGCAATCACGCTCGAAGTTCTGCGCCGAAACGACTGGGACGTGCAACAAATCGGATTGGTGCGGTTCGCCCGAGCTGCGGTCACTGTAAATTTCATTCACTGTAAAACAAAAATTAAAAACACCAAACAAAACTCGAAAACATCATTTTGTATTCAATTTAGGTCACGCAGATCGCCATCGACTACAAACTCAGCTTGGTCATGGATCCGAATTCGGATGAATACAAAACCACAATGTCCGAAGTAAATAGAATTAAAAAATTAAAAAAATTAAATTAAAACTAAAATTCGTTCTAGGTTCATTGGAGATCAGCGAGAAAACTTCTGGATTTATGTTGTGCTAATGGCGGAGTTTTCATCAAAGTCGGACAGCACGTAGCCGCATTGGAATATCTGTTACCGTACGAATACGTGACGACGATGAAAGTTTTGCACAGTTCTGCGCCGAAATCGGCTCTCAAAGACATTCTCAGGGTCATTCAAGAGGATTTAAACGAAAAAGTTGATGTTTTTTTTGTGTTTTCTTTGCGTTTTCTTCAATTTTGCATCGTTTTTCAGGCGGAAAATATCTTCGAGACGTTTGAACGTGAGCCGTTGGGCGCTGCGTCGTTGGCTCAAGTGCACAAAGCGACTCTGACGGATGGAACGGTGGTTGCCGTCAAAGTTCAGCATCCGCATGTTCTTAGCCACGCTTTTGTTGATATTAAAACGATGGAGGTAAATTTAAATTGTTTGTTTTTCGTCTTAAAAACAGCAATTTGGACCAAAAATGCCATTTTTTGTGTGTGTGCATAAAAATGCTTTTATTTATTCCTAAAATACATTTATAATACATTTATAATATATTTATAAGAATTTTGTGCACAAAAAAAGCATTTTTCTACATAATAAGTCAATTTTTTTACCGAAATATATCATTTTAAAAAAAAAAATGATTAAAAAAGCTAATTTTTCACATAAAAATGATTAAAAAAGCTAATTTTTCACATAAAAATGATTAAAAGAGCTCATTTTTCACATAAAAATGATCAAAAAAAGCTCATTTTGCACTCAAAAATTCATTTTTATGTTTTCGTGAAAATTATTGATTCATTTTGCAAATTTATTTAAGAAGTATTATTTTTTTGTTGCAGTTATTAGTAAACATAGTATCTTACATCTTTCCCGAGTTCAGATTCATGTGGTTGGCCGACGAAACGAAGAAAAACTTGCCACTAGAACTACAATTTTTATTGGAAGGCAAAAATGCAGAAAACGTGGCGAAACGCTTCCACAAATACGAGTGGCTCAAAGTCAGTCCATTATTCAAACGAAAAAGTAAACAATTGCTACATTAATTATATTAAATGTATTGTAGATACCAAAAATCTATTGGCATTTATCAACAAATCGAGTATTGACCATGGAATACTGCGAAGGTGGCCAGATCAATGACCACAACTACATGATCAACCATGACATCGACACCAATTTGGTACACACAATTTCCCCAAAATTTCACCAAAATTTCTCAAAAATTTCTCAAAAATTTCCCCAAAATTTCCCCCAAATTTCCCCAAATTTTCAAAATTTCCTCAAAATTTCCTCAAAATTTTCCCAAAATTTCCCCAAATTTTCCCCAAATTTTCCCCAAAATGTAAAATTTAAAATTTCAGCTTTCGAAACGACTCGGGCTACTCTACAGCGACATGATTTTCGTTGAAGGTTTTGTGCACTGCGATCCACATCCTGGCAACCTTTTAATAGAACCAACGACCAGGGGCCCCAGAATAATTCTACTCGACCATGGTCTATATTCAGTAAGTGGAATGCAGTCAATAAAAGGCTAAATCTATTTACAACTTGGTTCGATCGTTGTTTAGAACTTAACCGAAGACTTTCGGCTCAAGTATTGCAATCTTTGGTTGGCCTTACTAAGTGCGAATGTGGAACGGATCAAACAAAGTGCCAGTGCTCTGGGAGTGGATAAATTGTACCCTCTTTTGGCAGCCATGGTAACTGCCAGGTCGTGGACATCCATCCAACAGGGGATCGAAAAGAAGAAACTCACAGCTGGCGAAGTATGTATTGCTATGAATATCGTTGCTATTATACTTGAGTATAATGCCAGAAATTTAGAAATTTTGAAAAACACCGCTTGTGGTAATAGCGCAATCTGCCGGCTATTTGAAAAACCAATATAAAAGCCTTTTCCAAAAACGTAGTTTTTTCAATTTACTTGTTCTTTGCAAAAAAAAAAAAAAAAAAAACCTAGGTTTATAAGGCGTTAAGCCAGCGACAAACTGAGACCGGTTTCAGAATTTATCGAAACATTTTTAACATCGAAAAAAGCAGTTTTGGAGTCGGGTCGGACAATTTGGCATCCACTATAGTTTCAGTCGCTTACAGGTGACACTAACCTAGCAATACCGGAAGTTGAAACAAACAAACAAACATACACAAACATTCATGTCAAGTTAAATAAAAGCTATAGCTGCTACTTTTGCGGAAAATAAATGTTGTTTAAAATGTTTCCATACTTGTAGATAGGGCAAATTGAGCATTTTGACACCAAAAATTTTGCATTCTGAGGATTTTTTTGGTCCGCAATTTCCACAATTGGGCCATTGTACCGCAATTTTACGGAAAATCCGCAACTGGGGTGTCTTGCAAAAATAATATTCATTTTTTGGACCAAAACTTTATCTTTTGGACCAAAATTTCATCTTTTGGAGTAAAATTTCATCTTTTGGACCAAAATTTCATCTTTTGGACCAAAATTTCATCTTTTGGACCAAAATTTCATCTTTTGGACCAAAATTTCATCTTTTGGACCAAAATTTCATCTTTTGGACCAAAATTTCATCTTTTGGACCAAAATTTCATCTTTTGGACCAAAATTTCATCTTTTGGACCAAAATTTCATCTTTTGGACCAAAATTTCATCTTTTGGACCAAAATTTCATCTTTTGGACCAAAATTTCATCTTTTGGACCAAAATTTCATCTTTTGGACCAAAATTTCATCTTTTGGACCAAAATTTCATCTTTTGGACCAAAATTTCATCTTTTGGACCAAAATTTCATCTTTTGGACCAAAATTTCATCTTTTGGACCAAAATTTCATCTTTTGGACCAAAATTTCATCTTTTGGACCAAAATTTCATCTTTTGGACTAAAATTTCATCTTTTGGACCAAAATTTCATCTTTTGGACCAAAATTTCATCTTTTGGACCAAAATTTCATCTTTTGGACCAAAATTTCATCTTTTGGACCAAAATTTCATCTTTGGACCAAAAATTCATTTTTAGGTTCAAAAAAACAAAAATTCAGTTTTCTGCCCATATCTCTGCAACAGTGCCAGACATGCAAATTCCAACCAGGTGAACCGATTTTTTGGGTCATTTTACGTCTAATCAGCACGTTTTTGGCACTTTTTCAATTTTGGCCATGTTAGCCATGTTAGCCATGTTAGTCTTTGAAAATTGCAATTTTCTTAAATTTTTTTAGTGCAAAAGATTTGAAGATTAGTCATTTTTAGACTAAATGAATGTTGCTCTATAAGTTTACAATTGGAAATTACTGTCTATCTGAGATAATTTTCAAATGACCTTGACGGAACATCCCTAGGTCAAATTTTGGGTCACCAAAAGATTTCCCCACCTAGCTTTAGTACTTTGTCATCATTAGATTAGATGCATTGTCAGCACTTTCAGAAATATTTAGTGAAGTGACAGACTTTTCTTCACCCTGTATAACTTAAATAGTGATTTTCTGATTACCTTCTCTAGAGCAATGACATCCAGAAAAGTGTCGCCAAGTTCTTCCCTAACATCACCCAAGTGCTGGATTCGGTGCCCCGAGAGATGATTCTTATTTTCAAAACCAACGATCTCTTGCGGGGTATCGAGTTTTCGCTGAAAAGAACTCCGGGAACGACGTTTGTTCCCATGACACAGGTCTGCCTCAAGGCATCCTTCATAAGGGAACTTAAATCGTGTGATTCCGCTTACTGCCGTCTAAAAGTCTCTAGTGTTTACATGTGGACTCAAATTAGACTCACTTTCTATAACATTTTCCTTCAAGTTTGGAATTATTTTCATCATGCGGATGTATTATAGCAAAAAATAAAAGTTAAATTATTTAGACATTATTCAATTTGGTTTTGCCATTTTTTTGCTTGAAATTTGTTGTGAGTCTTCGGACGGACCCCATGTGGTCAGAGGAGGGCCGCCAGGCGCTGGATGCAACACGTAATGGAGTGTTCTTCACTCCAATGCAAGTCATATGTAATTTATTAATTTGTGACACTGCCTTTCTGAGCGCCACCTATATGTTACTTTGAATAAACTAGTCTGTTATGTAAATCTCAACAACACCAACGGTCACGTTATTTTACATGCTCCATTACAGTTTCAAATACTTAGTCAAGACAGACTACGTACCATAAAAATTACCCACGAAATACAAGAGGGATGCGATTTAAACACCTCCCATCTTTGACTCATTTTATCCCCATTAATGATTTTACTTTTCCCCGCTCATAATCTTTGCCCCAATTAAAGTATTTTACTGCTCTAACCTAACCTAACCTAACCTAACCTAACCTAACCTAACCTAACCTAAAAGTTAACCTCATTTATTAATTTTTAGGAAAAAAAGAATTACATTGATTTTTCCACTTCTTTAATTTTTTTGACCCACCATGGCTATGGGAAGGTTAATTGGGGGGTTTTGAGTGGGGGGAATTAAAATCATTTTTGGGGAATTAATGAGCAAAAAATGGGGGGGGGGGAGAAATAATTTGTCGCCATACAAGAGACACAATTATATTATTAGTATAATGGCTTTATTGTTGACTAGGGGATTTATGGTGTTTCTAGTATATTTCCCAATGCGACGGCTGGATGGCAGCCATCCTTAATCACAATAATCAGACTGCCTGACACATGTGGTCGGTATTGCTGTTTCTGTGATGCCATCATAACGTTCACGAAGAATATACGATGGATGCGGCCAACATGAATGCTCAGGTTCCAGTGGGTGACAGATTCGCCAAGCCGATCGTTTGGGCCGCCAGAGCAGCCATTTGGAGAGATGGTCGGAATGCGACTACCGGTATTTACCTTGCTGGTTGCTAGAACAACTCTCTGGGCATTAAGGGGCCAACCACTTCTGGGGACATAACTTATTTGTGAAATCTAGGGCCCGCAGCTCCACCTGGTTGCGGGGGACCACAACAGGCGCATGAGAGGTGCGAGAGCTGCACCAAGTGCATTGCGCTGCAGGTAAGTGATCAGCGTGCAGGGGCAGCTGGTCATATTGTTAATTGTTACTTATTACTTCACTTGGTACTTACTTGGTACAGTATTTCGAAGCGATAAAAATATTTATTTCTGAAAACCCAATCTATGATTTAATCTAGATTTAATTGTAGATATGACACCTCTTGTGTGCCTGATTGCAAAACCAAACGAAACATCTGGAAAACCCTTCATCCTGTAAGGGAGGCTTGACTGCATAACGTTTGAACAATATACAAGCATTTGCTCTTTATTGTTTATCTTTCTGAAACTTTTTATTAATACACTGAATTAGGCAAATACAACAAAAGGATATTAAGCATTAAGGAAAAGCACCAATAGACCTTTGGCAAAATGAGGTCAGGTGATAAGATTATGTGATCATAACAATGCTGCAACTGGTGGGGGGGGCAAATTGCCAAACTTTAGCATTAGTTTAAGTTATATGAATTTCTTACTAATTTGCACTTTTCCTACATTTTCCTGTATTTTAAAACAGTTGTATGAGAAAAAACATGCACAATGCAATTGCAAAATATGTCACATTATTGTGGGCGGAGCCAAAGGGCATTACATCATGATTTTCCAAAGGTCTATTAGATGGTGGAAGAAAAAAATAATCAATTTTTGGGCTGAAAAATGGCGAAAATAGGCTGAAAATGCCATTTCACATTTTTGGTCTAAAAAATGCTGTTCTGGGCCGAGAAATGTCGTTTTTGGCCAGAAAAATGCCATTTCAGGGCAACCAACAACTCGATGTTGTGAAAAGTTGCAATTTGTCATAAAATCAGCACGGCTTCGGCTTCCCAGTAGTTGATTAAAAATTGGTATTGAAAAGCTACATACTGTATATTTAAGAAAATAAAATAAAAATTAAGCCTTCCTGGGTTTATTGTATAAATGTCTACAAGATTGTAGGCTTTAGGATTGTGTTGGCCTTTTTCAAGGTCATCATTTTCTAATTTTGCAACCACAAAAGACAAAACAAATTATTAAATTTTAAATTTTTTTATTGTATGAAAATTAATTTCAAGGATATCTTAATCATCACTGCCCAATAATATACATATATATCATAACATATCATTTCAGTTTCAAGATTAGGCTACAGATAATGTTGATAATACAATTCATCCAGAATTTGCATTGTGAACCAGAAATTTATTGTTTCAATGTGCTGAAGAGAGATAAAATTGTTCTAAGTATACGTGTTATTGGCCCAAGTAAATATCCATATACATGTACTGCACATTTTGTGGCATACATAACGTTGTTTCTCTTTGTTTGCTGCTGTTTATCATATTTCAGAATGTTGAACTTGAATTGTCATTTTCTTCTTGTCTTGACTGTTTTTACATTCACCACAACTATAGCTGAAGAGCAGGTAAGTTCATTTCACTTTCATACATACCTGTAAATTGTAATTATACATACCACTGTATTTCTTATTTGTTTTAAGATTTGTAATGTAGAAGATAAGACCGTCGATGTAGTATGTAAACTTTTGGGCAATGCATTTACTCAAGACAATGGCAAAGTATATTTCAAACTAAAAAGTCTAATTAAACTAATTAAACATTTTTGGGGGGTTAATAATTTGTCGCCAATGAATCGTACAGGTTTAAGCACATTAGGAAGTTACATTGTATTGGTAACGATATAATGTATAAAGCATCATGCAGCTTCCATATTTTCCCCTAGCAACGGTTGGCCAGGTAATCAACAATAAAGGATTTTCACTTCTGTTAGTGAAGTGAAAAAAAAAGAATGAGGTTTAGGCACAAACCTTGGCTTTGTGACCAGCTGCCCCCACAGTCTGTGTCACTTTCGCTGCAACACACGGCGCTTCCACAGCTCTCGCGCACCTCGTGTGTTTCTCGTGCGAACCTGGCGCGGTCTCCTGCACCAGGTGGAGCTGTTGGTCGTTGGCTTTGCCAATTGGGAACCGGAAGTGCCCCTTCCGGAAGTGGTGGACCCAACAGTAAGGAAGTCAGTTGTTTTCTGGATCAGCATGGCAAACGGTCGTTCTCCAACCTTCTTCCCATGCCTGATGGCAAGAGAGACTCTAACGATTGGCGCGGCTATGCTGTCGCCCGTTGGGACCTGAGCGTCCAATACGGCGTGTTTGTCGCATGTTCCTAAGAACGTTGCGACGACGCGGTACAAACTGCATTCACCGATCTCACGTGTCATGGCGATCTCAAAATTGCCGTGACGCGTGGTCAAATCAGGAATGGCGGCAAGGCCGCCATTACACTTGAGAAATACACCTTGAGACACCATATCATGCCCCTAGACAACAATAAAGCAATAACCAAAACCTAAACTTGCGTCTTTTGTGTATTTCGTGGGATTTATCATCGTGTGTGTTGCGTCTAGCGCCTCGTGGCTCTCCCCTGACCATGTGGCGTCTGTCCGAACACTCACAGCTTGTTATTTTGCATCCGGACAAGAAAGATACAAAAGGAACACAACTCACTTATTAATTCATAAAATGATTAAAACTATTGCACTTATTGCAGATTAGCAAATATGTCTGTGGATGTGTAACCGCCTTCGTGAAAAGAAATGTAATTACCAGCAAGAAAATCTTGTCTAAACATGTCATGCAAACTTCATTTTTAATTTTAATTCAGATTATCTATTGCGATGCAAAAGATTACGACTTTTCGCCTGCACCGATGTGTGCAGAACTATTTCAATCCGTAAGTTCAACTATCTTTAATTGAACGATTTCTCTTGAGCAACAATTTTGGTATTTAATTAGAAAGAGTTTGAGAAAGTGGTTAGCAGCAACAACTCGCTTTTCTACAATTTCTTTGTGGATGTTCTATTCAAAAAGGTGTTTAAAGTTTGCGATGAAGAAAATGAAGACAAGATAATAACAGCTGCAAGAGCCATTATTGAACCAGGAACAATTTCAAAAGTCATAGGTAGTAAATGCCACATGTTTATCCTAATCTACGTTATTATGTAGTTACTAGTTTATTTATTTTTTATCTCAGAGGGCACGGTAGAAAAGTCTTTTGCATCTAAAACAGCAGAGATGCTTGTGAATTGTTACAAGCAAGTTGTGCAGTTGGCTGCGGAGTCCAAAAATTAAATTTTGTTTGATTAAAATGCTTGATATTTTAGCTTTGTGCATGCAGAAATAAAATCAAGAATAGATTGTGTGACAAAGCCTTTTTACTTTCATTCACAATTTTAAAGTTACTTCCGGTATACAGTAGGTGCATTCAATATCAATAAGGAGAAGTGACTTCTCCTTAAGTTGAAAAAATAAGTCATTTGAAAGAAGTGACTTATGTTTGAACGCGCTTATTATTAAACTTAAGTGTTTGACTTCTGTCAAGAAGCATGCGGCCGCAACAATGTCAATCTCGCATTCGTAAAAAAAAAATATGTGCTCTAAAATTCTAAAAACCACATGCATCTCTTTTTCTTGTGTTAATTAGAAGTTCATGTGGTTTTTAGAATTTTAGAGCACATATTTATTTTGTTTTAGGCAAAAAAAATCCTTTCGGCAATGAGCGAATAAGATCGGAAAAGATGGCGGCCAAAAATTTCCAAAACGAGGCGAAACCAGGCGATATGCGCATGCGCATCATTATTTAAGTCACTTATTGTTAAGAAGAAGTAACTATTTTCTCACTTCTCCTTCTTTCACTTATTTGACTTCTTTCAAAACGACTTATCAGAGATATGACACAAAAGTCGTCATATCCGGTTGTGAGAAGTCAAATAAGTGAAAGAAGTCACTTCTCCTTATTGATATTGAATGCACCTAGTATCTTCAGCAAGGGTGCAAAGATGGGAGCGAGAAGACGGAAGAAGCAAAACTACATGTGAATGCCTCGATTTCTACCAGCTGAACAGCGACATCTTGCGATATTATTTATAAACTATAGGCACACTAAACAAGACAGGGGGACTGATTGTGGGTCATCTGCCAGAAAATAGATAAAAATTTACTATTTACCGACAGAAAAGATCGTCTTTTTTACCGTATCTGCGACAATAAACAATAAACAATAAACAATAAAAAAAATTGAATTTCTTTTGAAATTTTCAGAAACTTTCAGAAAATTTTAGGTTATAAAGCTCACTATTAGGTCCAAAAACTCACTTTTAGGCAAAAAAACTCACTTTTAGGCCAAAAAAAACAACTCACTTTTAGGTCAAAAAAACCCACTTTTAGGCCAAAAAACTCACTTTTAGGCCAAAAAACTTACTTTTAGGGCACAAAACTCACTTTGAGGCCATTATCGAACAGAGAACTATACTCTTGTTCGACTCAAAAGGGTGGCCTTCTCCCATTGGCTGAGCCGCATTACTCCTAACTCCAGTCCGTATTACTATACCACTAGGAGAAGTAGTTTTTGATTTTATTATGTTTTGTGATTGCTACAAGTATTACCATTTAAGTTGATATAATTTTGATTATTTTTATTAAAAAATGTTACTTCCTTTTATGAAATTAAGTTCTATGCACATATAAATGCAAAACTCAAGTTTGTTCTGTTGATTGGTTGCTTTGTCTGGA
Organism: Strigamia acuminata; assembly: GCA_949358305.1. Classification (NCBI taxonomy): domain Eukaryota; kingdom Metazoa; phylum Arthropoda; class Chilopoda; order Geophilomorpha; family Linotaeniidae; genus Strigamia; species Strigamia acuminata. The sequence goes on from OX442314.1 coordinate 369,036, forward strand.
AAGCACGTAATTTTGAAATTGTGGCCGTTACCTAGGCAATCGATTACAATGTCTGTACATTGTAATGCATTTCTGGTGTTTGGGTCTATATTTTTGGATCATTACATGGTAGTTGTGAGTTGTGACCCCCTTATTAAAACATAATTTATCATTTACTCACACTTTGGGAAGTGGGTGCTTTGCCTGAAAGTGTTTATGACACTTGAAAGTCAGCCTTTTTGATCTAAGTTTCCAGTAGGTCATTTTGAATTTGGTGATGGTTTTAAAAGTTTGTTAGTTTATTTATTTATTTATTTATTTATTTATTTGAGAGACACTCCAGTGGAGTAAGATACAGGTAATTATGAAAGAGCTTGTTGGTCTAATAGGTGTTTGCCTATACGCTTATGAAAGTGACGGCAGTGGAAACGACACTTCGAGGCAGCACAGTCAAAGACCGTAGTGCGGAGGTAGATGGGAAGATCGTTCCAGAGTGACGTCCATCTATGTGGGAATGTCTTGCGTAGGAAGGTCGTTCGCTCCATCGTGATCTCGAACTTATGGCGACGAGACGTCCGGGTATCCACGTCTGAGTGGTAGAATTCCGTAATGGTACTAGTATGAGCAGGATGATCAGCATTCCGGAGGACGTCTGCTATGGCTAAGAGATCAAGAAGCAGGAGGAGGTTGTCCAAAGTCAGGATACCGAACTCGTTGCGCGCCGGGGTGATATGGTTGCGATCGTAACGGTTGAAGGCGTTGCGGATGACCGCGTTGTACGCCTTAGCGAGAGAGAACTTGAACCGGCGGGCCGTCGAGTTCCAAATCGACGAGGCATAGGTGATGACGGGGTAAATCTTGGATTTTATGTAACTAATCATTTCTGTGCGGGACAGGACTCGGCGCAGGTGTTTCACCATGTAGGCTGACCGGGTAAGGAATAAAGTTAAATGGCGGATATGAGGGCCAAAGGTGAGATGTGGGTCGAGGATGAGTCCCAGGACTGTAATCTGTTCAGTGGGGTAAGGTACAACACCCCTCGAGGGTCGCTTGAAGCACAGAGTTGAGGTTTTTTCCTGGTTGAGACCCATGTCATGTTTTGAGTACCAGTCGGCAAGGAGGGCCAAGTCTGGGGCAAAACAGGGCTGGGCAGACGGCTCCTGGTTTGCCACGGCAACCTGGGTCAAGAAGTTGTCGTCTACATAGGACCGGATACGCGACTGAATGGGAAGTGACAGGACTGGTGCCGCTGCTGAATTATACAGTAGGGGACCAGTGGTGGTGCCTTGGACAACTCCACGAGTGATAGAGTAGTCGGTCTGGGATAAGTCATTGGCTATGTGGAAATTTCTGTCCGAGAAGTAGGAGGCGAAGAGTTTAACAGGTCTAGGGCCGATGCCGTGGTTTCGGAGACAATCAAGGACGTAGCGTTGGGGAGGGGTGTCGAATGCCTTCGATACATCAGTTTTAGCAAGGTGAAGGACTTTAGACACGTCACAGCAGTGGATGATGTCGAGGTAGAGCGCGGCAATTAGCTGCTGGGCGCTCGATCCAGGACGAGTATCGTATTGGGTAGAGGGGGAGTGGCGCGAGAGAGTTGGACGAATTTGCATAAGGATGGTGTGGTCAGCAATCTTGCACAGTGGGGGAAGGGACAAGATGGGCCTAAAGTTCTTGATATAATTTTTGTCACCGTTTTTATATATGGGGGGTGACTACGACATGCTTCCAGACAGTAGGATATATGGAGGTGTCGATGATTGAGTTGAGTATATTTGTAAGCGGGAGTACAATGGCGAGAAGTATTTTCTTGATGGCAATACCCGGAACACGATCATGGGAGTGCCTGGACGAGAGATTTATCCTAAGGGCGGCCAGATACACGTCAGCGGGGGTAACATAATTGAAATCAAGAAACGTGGGTGGGGAGGGTGGGGCAGTTTCTGTGTAATTGCTAGTAGTGACAATAGTGGGCATAATCAGTTAGAGCGGTAGGTGAATTGGGGAGTTCGACCGCAGCAGTACGGGTGCTGATTAGACGCCAAAAGTTTCTCGATGCCATGACGGCCCTACGCTTGTTGCGCTTGACCATGGCTTTAAAGTGGCGGCGGGCAATTTTATAATTTAGGGGGTGTGTGGAGCGATAACAATATGCATGCGTTTTCCTCTTTTGTAGAGTGGTGAGTTCGATGGTCCACCATTGCTTAAGTTTAGTTCGAGATTTGGCCTTGGGAGGGGCGAATTTAGCAAGGATGTTGGTTATCTCATGGTAGTTCGCGAACAAAGATCGCGAACTAGCTAGTCTAAAAGTGAACTATAGTTCACTTTTCTAAGTGAAGTTTGAAGCAAACGTGAACGAAGTTCGCGTTCACTTTGTTAAGTTCTTAAAATATAAATAAATCAGTGATTGTGTTGGAAGGAAGTTTCTAGGGGCTGTTGTATTAGTCACTCAATTTGACAATTAAATTTTTTCGATAATTTTTTAATTTCAAATTCAAATTCGAAATTTACAAAATGACATTTCTAGTGGACGTATCATCAACATTTTGAAAATGTTGATGATACGTCCACTAGACGTTTTATGTGACAGCCAATCAGAAAATTTTGAAAATTTTGAAAAGTGAACTGAACTATTGGTTCAAGTTCGCGAACTAGAACTTAGTTCACTTTGAAAAAATTTGTAGTGAACGCGAACTAGAACTAGTTCACACGGTGATGAACGCGAACTTGAACTAGTTCGCGATTTGATGAACGAGATACAACACTGTGGATTTTGGCTGTTTTAGATGTCCATTGCGTTTACTAGTATATACTCTTTCCAAACTCAAGAAGAGCCCTGGAAACTGGGCTCCCATTGGCCGAGCTATCTCACTAGTGTAGCAGTAGTTGCATTGCAGTTCCAAGTAGGCCAATGGGAGCCCAGCTTCCAGGGCTCTTCTTGAGTTCGGAAAGAGTATAAAAGCAGTAACAACCGAAACTTTGAACGCACTTAATGATTTCAATGCTCCAAATTTTTAACTTAAAAGCGACTTTTTAAGAGTATTTTAGTTTTTTCACCCCGTAAGATGCAATACCGTTAAAACGGTGTAAACTTGAGCACAAAATTGATATTGGAAAACTACATACTGTACAAGCATTCAAGAAAATATAATGAAAATTAATTCCTCCTGGGTTCAGTGTGTATATTTGTCTACAAGATTGTAGGCTTTAGGATTGTGTTGGTCTTTTTCAAGGTCAACATTTTCTAATTTTGCAACCACTAAAGACAAAAAAAATATTATAAAATTTTTAATTTTTTCTATCATATAAAAATTAATTTCAAGGTTATCTTAATCATCACTGTCCAATCATATACTGAGATCATTTCAGTTTCAAGGTTAGGCTACAGATATGTAATGATATGTAATGATATGTAATGATAATACAATTCATCCAGAATTTCCATTGTGAATAAGAAATTTATTGTTTCAATGTGCTGAAGAAAGATAAAATTGTTCTAAGTACACGTGTTATTGGCCTAGCAAATATATTGTATATATATATATGGTACTGCACATTTTGTGGAATACATAACGTTTGCTATACAATTGTTTTTCTTTCTTCGCTGTTGTTTATCATATTTCAGAATGTTGAACTTGAATTTTCATTTTCTTCTTGTCTTAACTGTTTTTACATTCACCACAACTATTGCTGAAGAGCAGGTAAGTTTTACTTTCATACATACCTGTAAATTGTAATTACATACCACTGTATTTCTTATTTGTTTTAAGATTTGTAATGTAGAAGATAAGACCGTCGACGTATTATGCAAAATTGTGGACAATAAAATAACTCAAGACAATGGCAAAGTATATTTCAAACTAAAATGTCTAATTAAACTGTAAATTTTCTTCCGTCTGTTAATCAGTTAATTATCCTACCAGAATGGAACTGTGGTGTATTTGCACCACAAGGAATTGGTATTCGATTTAAACACCCCCAATCTTTGACTCATTTTACCCCCAATAATGATTATACTTTTCCCCACTCATAATCCCCCCCAATTAAAGTATGTTTCCCCCTAATTCTCTGAGTTTACCGATTAAGTTGTCGATTGATAGTCTTTCCTGCAATGTCTCATGTGTTTTTATTATGTTGTTATGGGTACGTTGGTGGTAGGCTGGATAATAATTGGGGGTAAACCTGTTGGGGGGTAACAAATTTATTAGGGTGAACAATATTTAAGGGAGTAACATACTTTAATTAGAGGGGGGGGTTTGAATGGGGGAAATTAAAATCATTTTGGGGGGGGGGGTTAATGAGTCAAAAAAGGGGAGAAAATAATTTGTCACCAAGGAATCGTGCAGGTTTAAGCACATTAGGAAGTTACATTGTATTGGTAACAATATAATGTATAAAGCATCATGCAGCTTCCATATTTTCCCCTAGCAACGGTTGGCCAGGTAATGAACAATAAAGGATTTTCACTTCTGTTAGTGAAGTGAAAGAAGTATAAGGTTTAGGGCACAAACCTGGGCTTGTTATTTTGCATCCGGACAAGAAAGATACAAAAGGAACACACTTATTAATTCATAAAATGATTAAAACTACTGCACTTTTTGCAGATGAGCAAATATGTCTGTGGATGTTCAACCGCCTTCCTGAAAGGAAATGTAATTAACAGAAAAAAGTCTTGTCCAAACATTTCTTGCAAACTTCATTTTTAATTTTAATTCAGATTATCTATTGTGATGCAAAAGATTACGATTTTTCGCCTGCACCGACGTGTGCAAAACTATTTAAATCCGTAAGTTCAACTATCTTTAATTGAACGATTTCTCTTGAGCAACAATTTTGGCATTCAATTAGAAAGAGTTTGAGGAAGCGGTGAGCAGCCACAACTCAGTTTTCTACAATTTCTTTGTGGATGTTCTATTCAAAAAGGTGTTTAAAGTTTGCGATGAAGAAAATGAAGACAAGATAATAACAGCTGCAAGAGCATTTATTGAACCAGGAACAATTTCAAAAGTCATAGGTAGTAAATGCCGCATGTTTATTCTAATCTAAGTTATTATGTAGTTACTAGTTTATTTATTTATTTATTTATTTATTTTTTATCTCAGAGGGCACGGTAGAAAAGTCTTTTGCACCTAAAAAAGCAGAGTTGTTTGTGAACTGTTACAAGCAACTTGTGCAGTTGGCTGCGGAGTCCAAAAATTAAATTTTGTTCGATTAAAATGCTTGATATTTTAGCTTTGTGCATGCAGAAATAAAATCAAGAATAGATTGTGTGACAAAGCCTTTTTACTTTCTTTCACAATTTTAAAGTTACTTCCGGTATACAGTATCTCCCGCAAGGGGGCAAAGATGGGGGCAAGAAGACAGAAGCAAAACTACACGTGACTGCCTCGATTTCCACCAGCTGAACAGCGACATCTTGCTGTTGCGAGCAGTCGCAACAATGGACGGGAAAATTATCCCGCTTCTGCTTAAAGAAAATATTGAATTAATTTTCAGATGTTTGATTTCACCTGGTCAAGTGATTCCAGGGGGTGTTGAAGTTATTTTTCCGTTTCATGTTGATTAGAGGATTTTTTGGGGAAATTTATGTTTACAGAGACCTTGCGTGCCTACTGAATTTTGTGTGATTAAGATAGAATTTATTCATTGCATGGTTGATATTATTAAATAAAGTGTTCTTATGTTATCAAGGAGGTTTTGAGTCATATTTGATGTTAAGATATTATGTTCTCTTTGTAAAACTCATGTAATTTTGGATGTTAACCCTAATTTGAGGAAAAAGGTTTATTTTGAAACAATGAAATGTGTTGTGTTCTATTTGGAAATTTGAGGATAAAAATAGATCCATGTGGCTTGCTGTCTGATGCAATATTATTGTTGAAATTACTTGTTCTTTTTATCTCTATGTATTGATATGTGACTTTAGCATTAGTTACAATTGTTGTTCTCATGCAATGTTATTGTCAGAAAGTTTTCTTTATTCTGTGTTCATGACTTTATATTCAGTTCTTTCACTAAGTTTGTGCAATAAACACGTATGTTTTGCTACTCAGTTTTGCTTAATTACCAACATGCGGTTTAGTGAGTAGTAAGCGGACTCAGTCTTTAAAGCCAGATGCCTTCTTCCAGCGCTTGTGCCAACGACGGACTGCTTGATGCAAGATTTAAATTAATCTTGTGCTGTTGAGAATGACCCGGATTTCAACCACTATACGACCACAAGGTTTGGAACTGAATTTACTTTATTTCCTGTGGCTCTCATCGGGGACGACCGCTCCGGTGCTAGCTACATTTGTGGTGCCGTGACCAGGATTTTGAGGCGAATTTCAACAGGATTGTTTACGTCGTCTACAATCAACATTACACACGTTCAAGGTCAGCTATTACTTTTGATTTGTCGGCTACTGAAAGGATGCAGCCAAAGATGTGACTACGTGTTCAGTGCTTCAAGATTCATCGGTCTACTTCAAACACAACGCAGCCGTGTCATTCGATTTCATCAGGCAAGTCACCAATTCGAAGAAATATTGTATGTCAAGTGTTTTTTTATTACCAATGTTTCTTATTTCATTTTGTCGGGTTGTGCAAGTGTCTGGTAGTTGGTAGGGGTTTTAAGGATGAGATGCGATTTTTATTTCAATTTGATAGAATACAATTCGTTTTTTCTTTGTTGGGAAATAAGACAAGTCAGGTCAGGATATCTAATACAATTTCTTGTAGGTGTTTGGTTGAATAGAAACTATTATACTTTTGCTCATTATTACAGTTGAGAACTCGATTCGGTTAATCATTTCAAGGATTATTAGTTAGGGGTATAAAGTTTGCAATTGCGTTTTTTATTCAAGTCGAAACTAAGTATCGCGATTTTTTTGGTTGTTCATCACTTATATGACAATGTCCGTCCCGATTGGTCAAACGCAAGGCGTAAAGCCAACTGATGAACAGATTGAAGAATGGAACATGCTTTGGATAAACAGAGCTGAAACTATTGAAGAGTTGACACAACGAGCCGCCACATTAGCGGAAGTTGGGGAGCTCGAAGCTATTCAAGAGTCAATCGAAGAATTATCTGCACGATTGATTGATGATTTGACTGCAATACAGAGATATTTAAGTCGGAAAACATACATTAATCATGTGTTGCGTCAGGACAAGATACATAGCAGAGCAGATTACTTGAAGAAAAGATTGGAAGTCGCCAGAAGGAATCCCGTTTCGTTTAGTCCCGGAGCAAACGTCAGTATTTCTTCGAGTTCCGGAGGTCTCACGGGTTCTGGAAAAAAGAGTAACACAAAACTTCCGAAGCTTGAGGCAGCGAAATATGATGGCAGTCCTCTTCATTTCAACAGTTATTTGGACATGTTTGAAAGGTCAGTGGATGAAAACGAAGATCTTTCCGATATCGAGAAACTGCAGTATCTGAAAGCTACATGTACCGGGGAGGCTGCTAAGGTCATCGAATCGTTTCGACTCACAAAGGACTCGTATCCGCTTGCACTTGAAGCCTTGAAATCTCGTTTTGGCTCAGAATCCATACAAAAGAAGGCAATATTTAAAACATTAAGGGAGACAAAAGCAGTCAAAGAAATGTATCCGGTGGAGCCCGTTAAAGCCTTGTTAACTACTGTTACATCCTCGCTCCAATCTCTAGAGCAACTTCATGTACCTATACGGACTGCGGGTTTTTTCCTTTTACCGGAATTATTAAAGAAGTTTCCGTCTCGGTTTGCTGAAAGATTCCATAGAACTCATCCGGGGGAAGAGGATCACGTGTTCAAATTTGTTGACTTTGTTGCCAGCGAATTGAAAATTGCTGATTTATCGGAGGAAGCAGTGATGTCACAAAGAGTTACAATTAAGAAGTCTGAAGATTACGGATCCAAAGAAAAGGAAAAGACCAAAGGTAGCATGGTCACTTGTGTTGGAACACAATAAATAACAGATTCAGAAGAGAAAACAAGTTCCAAAGGTGATAGTTATGAAAATTCGAAGGGTGTGAAATGTGTGTTTTGTTCAGAATTCCATTACAATGCTAGTTGTAAGAAAGTTTTTGATCCTGCTGAGAAACTTGATTTAGTGAAAACAAACAGGCTTTGCTTTAATTGCTTACGTCCAGGTCATAGTGTTAGGAATTGCCGAGTGAGGTTTAGCTGCAAAAATTGCGGTGGTCGTCATCATTCCACTATTTGTACGAAAAACTCAGGGAATGTTGAGGAGTCCACTCCTAGTGTTGTCGAAGAAGAGACTGTGGTTAACAATATTTCGATCAGTGGGACCGATTCCTTTCAATTAATGATTTTCACAGCTAATCTGATGGTGAAAAATAGAGATCCAGTTCTAGTTCGGGGAATAATTGATCCAGGTAGTCATCGTTCGTTTATTACAAAGGATTTGGCTGACCAATTGAAGTTGCAAAAATCTCGTACGGTTCACACCATGATGCAACGGATGGATGATGAGCTACCAATTCCCAATTCGCATGAAGAATTTCACATTGAACTCCAGTCTAGATTCGATTCCAAGAAAGTTGAGGTTGATGTTTTGAAAGCGAAAACTCTTCCAAAAATCTCAGGTCTGCATGACAAAAACATGTTGAATAAGATTACTCAGATGAATTTACAAATGGCTGAATTGAATCCATCTCAAACTTGTAAAATTGATATTTTGCTAGGAGGTGATTGTTGGTGGATGGTTTTACTCTCAGGCCAAAAAAGAATTAGTAAAAGATTTGGTCTAACTGAAACAATTTTCGGATGGGTTGTCAACAGGAAATTTGGTTCAGAAGATTCTGAATTTGTAGAAAATATTATCTCTTGTTTGTCCGTTGATTTGTTCGAGAATAAGTGTGCTGAGATATTACCCATTGAGAATGAAAATGATTCTAATTTAAATGCTGATTTAATTCCGGAAGAAGATCCAACTGAAGAATTTTTTGATGCATTGTCGACCCTTGATGAGTCAGAACCAATTCAATCGAATTCTGTTGTCAATTATCAAACTGCTGTAGATCCTGAGGTGATTCCAATGTCGACAAAGACAGAAATTGTTAGGGAATGCACATGCCAATGTAGTCAGGTGGATAACTCAAAACGGTTTGGTTCAATTCTAATAAGATTAATGGTTTATTTGATTTCCTGTTGTTGTTTGAGTTGTCTTCTTTTTCTCCCGCGCCCAGCTATGTTGCGAGCAGTCGCAACAATGGACGGGAAAATTATCCCGCTTCTGCTTAAAGAAAATATTGAATTAATTTTCAGATGTTTGATTTCACCTGGTCAAGTGATTCCAGGGGGTGTTGAAGTTATTTTTCCGTTTCATGTTGATTAGAGGATTTTTTGGGGAAATTTATGTTTACAGAGACCTTGCGTGCCTACTGAATTTTGTGTGATTAAGATAGAATTTATTCATTGCATGGTTGATATTATTAAATAAAGTGTTCTTATGTTATCAAGGAGGTTTTGAGTCATATTTGATGTTAAGATATTATGTTCTCTTTGTAAAACTCATGTAATTTTGGATGTTAACCCTAATTTGAGGAAAAAGGTTTATTTTGAAACAATGAAATGTGTTGTGTTCTATTTGGAAATTTGAGGATAAAAATAGATCCATGTGGCTTGCTGTCTGATGCAATATTATTGTTGAAATTACTTGTTCTTTTTATCTCTATGTATTGATATGTGACTTTAGCATTAGTTACAATTGTTGTTCTCATGCAATGTTATTGTCAGAAAGTTTTCTTTATTCTGTGTTCATGACTTTATATTCAGTTCTTTCACTAAGTTTGTGCAATAAACACGTATGTTTTGCTACTCAGTTTTGCTTAATTACCAACATGCGGTTTAGTGAGTAGTAAGCGGACTCAGTCTTTAAAGCCAGATGCCTTCTTCCAGCGCTTGTGCCAACGACGGACTGCTTGATGCAAGATTTAAATTAATCTTGTGCTGTTGAGAATGACCCGGATTTCAACCACTATACGACCACAAGGTTTGGAACTGAATTTACTTTATTTCCTGTGGCTCTCATCGGGGACGACCGCTCCGGTGCTAGCTACATCTTGCGATATTATTTATAAACTATAGGCACACTAAACAAGACGGGGGACTGATCGTGGGTCATCTGGCAGAAAATAAATAAAAATTTACTATTTACTGACACAAAAAATCGTCTTTTTTACCGCATCTGCGACAATAAACAAATTAAGATGTATCTTTTCTAAAAATTTGAAGTTCTTTTGAAATTTTCAGAAACTTTTAGGTCATAAAACTCACTATTAGGTCCAAAAATCTCACTTTTAGACCAAAAAACTCACTTTTAGACCAAAAAACTCACTTTTAGACCAAAAAAGTAACTTTTAGACCAAAAAACCCACTTTTAGACTAAAAAACTCACTTTCAGACCAAAAAACTCTCTTTTAGGACAAACCATTACCGCCAACCCCATTACCGCCAAACCATTACTGCCGATGCATTACAGCCAAGCCAATGCAAGGGGCGCCAATGGTAACAACAGCCAATGACTGCCAAATGGCCGAAAGTGACTGCAATTGGTCGAAAATGTTCCAAAAAAGACCGAAAATGACAAAGACATTGCTGAAAACGGTCAAAAATGACAAATACTTTGCTGAAAACGACCGAAAATGTTGCAAAAGTAACGAAAACCTTACGCAAAATAACTGAAACAACCTAAAACCTACGGAAAACGTCTGAAAAAACGTCTGCATTGATTGAAAGTGAGAGAGTGTTTGTAATCGCATTTCATTTGTAATCGCATTTCGTTTGTAATTGCGTTCTCCTTTGTAAAATGTTTATCCTTTTTTACCATCTTTGCCCTGGAGATGGGAAATAAAACACAGGAAACCAGTTGGGCCAAAACTTCATCCTCCACTCTTCTAAACAGAGTAGATTTATTTGTCAGTAACCTGACCAACTGTCACTAGAGGGAAAAAGATGAAAGCTACATGCTGCTTTGTACATTGTATTATTGACAATACAATGTACTAATTCAATGCACTAAAGCCTGCATAAATTCCTTGTGGTGTTAATACACCACAGTGCTCCCCCTCTCTCTTGATCTGGACCGAGAGAGATCGCACATTCTTTCAAAATTAGCACGTGCAGCTTTCAGCTACAAAAACCCCTAGTTAGGTCTGGTCTACATCGAAATTCTGATATACATTTGCTCGCGATTTTGAAATCCAAAAGAAGCTTAAAACTTAAACGACTTAAGCTTAAACGACTTGAGCTTGACTTGCTAGCGCGGTCCTCCAGCCGAATGCGAACGCAACACCATGTCATCCGCCCGATTCCCAAGGTTTCTATCTATGTAGTCTAAACTCCGACGCGATGGTTGGTAATCCGGGTCTTTCGGATCCTGAATTTCCTCTTCCGCGTCATCATACTCTTCCTCCGAATCGGTGGATCTTGTGTCAGGTTGCATCTGTTCATCTGTCGGTTGCACCGCTGGAGGGGCAGTGACTCCATTGGCTGCTTGTTGCAATCTCCTTTGATGGAACAAGTCAAACTGAGCCCTCGTGCGTGGTGTCACATCGAATGGGGGCGGCGCAAGCATCCTTCGGACCGGTGCAGTCCTGTCCTTCATTGTCCTTGGGACCACCCGAGGGGTCTTCTGCACCTCGGTCCTTGCCAAGCCACTTGGACCTGGGGTCGGCTGCACTTCTGGCAAAACCACATTTGCACCTGTGTTTGCCGGTCCCGCAACGGGAACTGGTTCCATAACAGGAACTGGAACCGTCCTCGTCACGATCACTGTGTGCTGCCTTCCCGACTTCCTTGGCCTGGGTTCCTCAGGCATCGGATTCCATGGTACATTAGGTACGATCGTGTCTTGGGTTTCCCTGGGTGCAATCACCTGCTCCCCAGCCTGTGGATACCGCGGTCTCAACTGATTAATGTGGCGGTCGTTAACCTCTTGGGTGTCCATACGCTGGGTCTCATACACGACATCCCCCTTCCTAGTCTTCACTATTGCCGGAATCCATGTCGCGTCTCCCTTCCTGTATGAACGAGCCCACACTTCCTGTCCCGGGGCTAATATCCTCTTAGGTGGCCGCCGGTCCTCTTGAGCCGCTCCCACAGTTGGTTTCAGTGTGTCCAGATGGGTCTTAAAATGCCCTTGCAACATCAGCGCAGCTGGGGACTTTCCATCCGCTCCCGGTGTACTGTGCTGGTAAAATAGGAACTTATCCAATTGCTCCTGGATATTGACCATTCCCATCTTGACCAGTTTCCCTTTAAAGGTCTGTACCGCTCTCTCCGCTCGTCCATTGGACTGAGGGTGGAATGCAGGTGAGAACAGGTGTAGTAAACCGTTCCGCCGGATAAATCCCTTAAATTCCTCGCTGGTGAAAGTCGTGGCATTGTCTGAAACAATTGTGTCAGGCAGACCAAAATCTGCACACTTCCTTTTAATCACAGCGATTGCAGCTGCCGATGACGTGCTTGGTACCAAGTCAACGTGCATCCAACCGGTCAAAGAGTCCACTAAAATGAGGAACATCTTGCCCTTGACCGGTCCGGCAAAATCAATATGGATCCTGCTCCAAGGTCTAGCAGGTCTTGGCCAACTAACGGGATTGTCACGTGGTGGTGCGTGCTGGTGTTGTTGACACACAACACATTGTGCCACGTATTGTTCAATCGCCATTGTTATCCCCGGCCACCATATTGTTGCTGCCGCCTTATTCTTCATCATGACTATCCCATGATGACCTTCGTGAAGCAAATCCATGGCCTTCTTGCGCAGACTAGGTGGTATTATCACCCTATGTCCCCATAGCAGTATGTCATGATGGACTGACAATTCTGTCTTGCGCGACTTAAATGGCTGTAATGATGCCTTGACCTTATCCGGCCATCCATTCCTCACGTATTGCATTACGTGATGGAGGTCATCATCCAGTAATGTGGCCATTTCCAATTGCTCACGAGTAATTATCGAGTCTTCGACTAAGAAGCGCACATGCTGCTCTTCCTCCAGTTCTTGTTCCCATTGCTCTGTGATCTTAGTGGCTGGCAGTGGCAATCTACTCAACGCATCAGCCACTGGAATGTCCAGACCTGGTCTGTGCTCTATTGAGTAGTTATAGCCTGCCAAGATAATTGTCCACCTTAGCATCCTAGGGCTAATAATATTCGGTGTAGGATTGGTCACTCCGAATATTCCGAGCAATGGCTTGTGGTCAGTCACAATCCTGAACTTTCTCCCACATAAGAACTGGTGGAACTTCTGCACCGCATAGATGATTGCCAATGCTTCTCGGTCAGTCTGACTGTAGCGTCTCTGAGTTGGCGAGTGACTTGGACACATACAAGACTGGCCGCTTCTCCCCGTTGTCCAACACGTGGTTTAACACTGCCCCCACTCCCACTGGGCTGGCGTCGACAACCAGAACCAGTGGATGATGGAGTGAGTAGTGCACTAGGAGGCTCTCACTAGTAATCATCTCTTTGATGGTATTGAAGGCGGTGGCTCTTCTCTGCGTCCACTCCCAGGATGCGTTCCCCTGCAATAACTCTCGCAGTGGCTCTGCAACCTCCGCAAAATGCGGTAGAAATTGCAGATAGAATTGGACCATCCCTAGAAATGAGCGCAGTTCTTGCAAGTTGTTGGGTGCTGGCATCTTCTTAATCGCCGCGACGTTGTCTCCAGATGGTCGAATTCCTCTACTGTCCACTTGAAATCCCAGATATGCGACCTGCGTCCTGAAAAACTCGCATTTCCGTCTTACTAAACGCAGATTCGCTTTTCTGAGTCTTCTCAGGACTTCCCTGACCACCTTCACATGTTCTTCGTATGTGTCCGTCGCAATCAAAATGTCATCCTGATATGGTGAGACGTCATCCAGGTCAGCAAACATTGTATCCATAATCCTTTGGAATACTCCGCTGCTTGATATAGTACCAAAAGGTAATCTCTTAACTGCATAGAGTCCTTTATGAGTGTTGATTGCAGCTATAAATGAACTCGCCTGAGTGAGCAATACCTGTTGGTACGCCTGTCTGATGTCAAGCTTGGTAAAATACTTCTTTCCTCCAAGCTTAGCCATAATATCAGAAACTCTAGGCAGTGGGTATGGATCCGGTAAGATAGCTGGGTTCACAGTTGACCGGTAGTCTCCGCATAACCGCACTGTACCGTCCTTCTTGTCAACTATGACCAGCGGGGTTGCCCAATCCGAAAATGCGATTGGTTGGTAAATTCCATCCGCAACTCCCTTTTCCAGTTCCTTTTCCACTGCCGTACGCAAGGCTACAGGTACAGGCCTCGCACGAAAGAAGCGCGGCTTCACACCTTCTTTGAGGTAAAGTTGTACAGGGGGACCTGTATATACACCCAAAGAGGCCTCAAAAACATCCTTGTACTCCTGAAGTAACAGTCTCAATACAGTGTCCTCCTCTTCCAACTCCGCAATTAAGTCTTGTGGGGTCCTTGACCCATTGATCCCGTGGTGCATCCCTTGTTGTCTCTCCAGCCTGTTGATCAGGAAAGTTTTCACAGAACGAGATTGCCTCGTGGCTTCCCTGCCCAGCAGTATTGTGGCCTGACCAGCAGTGACCAAGAACCGCAACTTCACTTCTTCATCTCCTACCCTAACCGGCAGGTAGATCTCCCCAAGTGCGGGTCTCCTTTCGCCAAAATAACCAATCAACATAATGTTGGTCGGTTGTACAGGCCATGTCACGTTGCTTAAGGTCATCCACTTCATCAAAGTATCTCTGGAGATCAACGAGTATCTTGAACCAGTGTCCACTGTTGCTACCACGGGGATCTTGCCAAGTCACATTGACATGCGGAAGGGGTCATCCTGGTCATAATCGGGATTCTTGATTTGGCATCCCGGTTGAGTGACCGAGGGAACATAATTCATTGGGGTGCAACTCTGCTGAAAGGGCTGGTACGCAGGCCTTTGACCACCACCGCGTGCGCGTCCGCGTCCGGTACGCCCTCCTTGACCACGCTGTTGGGTCCCAGACGGCCCTGCATTTGCATCCCGCATCTGCATCGGTTGACCACGACCTGTCTGTTGCACCTGTTGCCTCATGGGACAATCTCTTTTCAGGTGTCCCACTTCACCGCAATACCAACAGGCACCGTAAGGTAAACCACCTCGCGGGCGCACAGGGGTGGACTGACCAGTGCTCACAAAAGGCCTTTGTGGCAACACCACACCCTTGGTATAAACATGGGCCATAGGGGGCTGAGAGCTGTAAGCCACCATGCTAGCGGGAACCATGGGTAAAACCATATCTCTTCCGCTATCTGGTTCGAAACATGTAGTGGCTTGCATGTCCGCCACACCAGCTGCGGCGCCTTCGAATGCCATGGCCATCTCCATTGCCTCCTTTAAGGTTTTGGGCTTTTGCAGGAGAATATACTGCGTTGCCGTGGCATTCCCCAGTCCCTCAATCAACTGGTCCATGACCGCAAAGTCCACCTGCTTGGAGTCTCCGTAATCTCCCTTTTCTGCAAGACCGCGGAGAACAGCAACATACGCGGCTACAGACTCCTTTGGCTGGCGTACTCGCTTGCGTAACCGGTTCCGGATAATAATTGGAGGCACCGCCGGACTAAAGTATGCCTTTATCTTTTCGACTATGTCCTCATAAGTCATATCCGAAATCTTTGTCGGAGCAGTCAACTTGTGTAGCAGGGCATGGGTATCTGCGCCCATCGAGGCCACCAAGAACATCTTCAAATTTTCCTTATCCGAATAGAATTTGTGTAGCTTCGCCATGAACTCGAACCGTTCAACCCACAAACTCCAATCCGTCTCGGTTTTGCCTTGAAATGGGGGCACGTGCGCCACATAGGCTGTCCCAGCTCCGCTTGTTGACGCCATTCCGGATAGACTTGTCTGCGACTCCTGGTTTACGCCAGCTACCAATTCCGGGTCATCGTCACTATCCACCGCCGCGGGGTATCTTGTCAGTCCTGACTCCGTGATTGCGATGAAATCCGGTCCAACAATCCAGATAGGTGCAACAATTCAGTGAGTGCTCTCACTTCCCAGACCTGCCCTGACCCCCTTCCCGTAGGTACTTCTCCGTGGAGCTAAGCTGGGTTCAGCACTGGCCAGCCTCTCCTGGGAGGTGGCTTGATGTGTGCAGCTATTATCCCCTTACCGTACCCTAGTGGGAAAAGGAAACCCTAGCACTACCTAAGCTGAGAGCTAATAATGACATAGTGTTGCGTTGGCATTGTCAGGAGCATTCTATGGGCTCTTTGTTTCCTGGTGTCATTGTTGCGGCCCTTTGTTGTTCAGATGATGGCTGGAGTCATTGTTGACCTCCTGGTGGCAGAATTGTAGGTTAGGCTTAATAACCCTAGATAGGCCTAACTGGGCCTAGTAACTCTAGCAAGTCCCAAGTAATACTAGTTAGGCCTAAGCCAGGCCTAACTATCTGAAAATACAGAAAAGAAAGACAGAATCTATTCCAAAAAAAAAATTTTTAAAGATACAGTTTACCCTGTCTCTACTCCTGGGTCCTGTCCCTGTCAGGGTGCCACTTTACCATCTTTGCCCTGGAGATGGGAAATAAAACACAGGAAACCAGTTGGGCCAAAACTTCATCCTCCACTCTTCTAAACAGAGTAGATTTATTTGTCAGTAACCTGACCAACTGTCACTAGAGGGAAAAAGATGAAAGCTACATGCTGCTTTGTACATTGTATTATTGACAATACAATGTACTAATTCAATGCACTAAAGCCTGCATAAATTCCTTGTGGTGTTAATACACCACACCTTTGTAAGGGGGATGTAACATAGTGCGCCTGGTCTGTGGCGCCATCTATGGACAGTTATTAAAGACAGCTAGAATCGAAACCAACACTCATTGTCGTCCTCATCATCTAGGCGCGTTACAATGTCCATGCTGTCAGTGACCTCTGGTGCCAGTTGGTTATACTCTTTTAAAATTTATTCCTCCCTTCTACTAGCAAGGCATAAAAATTTTAAATCCCACAAAAAATAATAACATTCCATCAATGCATACTTCTGTCTAATCACTATGCTACATTTTGGAATTGATTACTTATCAGATGATCAATGATGTCATGTAAAAGTTATCACATGTCAATTTTATAAAATAGAGTTAAAATCATCACACTCAAAATTTAAACTTAAACACACTTAGGTACATTCAAAAACTCTAAAACGTATGCAAAACTCGTTTCGTGTTTGTACGTGACGTCAGTCCCATTGAATAACATTCCCATGTTATGCAATGGGAATGACGTCACGTACAAACACGAAACGAGTTTTAGAACACAAATATTTTAATTTTTGAATGCAGCTAGCGTAACTTCTTTATCTAAAGATGTGCTGTTCTGAAATTTCGTGTGGTGATTAAAAAGGGGCCAAAGACCTGCATAGTTCCTGCGCAATGTCAATTTGAAGTTTGGAATCTAAGCGCAGACCTAATTCCTAACTTATAAACTCATTATTCAGGCCTTTGCGCACACATTTGGCACTTCTACTATACATATGAGCCTAAGATTATTGAAATACCCAAATAGTAGAATTATGCACATACAAATGTGCAGTAGTGTTTAAATACTACAAACAGTTGGTTCTCATGCTTGTATGAAGTTTCCAGGAACTTCTCGAGTTTTTAGACGACTCAATCTAGGCTAAACATGCCATACAATCCAAAATCTAATTCGGATATATCGATGCCCGCTGCAACTGTAAATGTTATCGTGATTGTGAACACAATTTCCACCTCTTAGATGGTGTGCGGTTAATATGATCGCAGCAAGAATTAGACAGCAATTTCAGAGAAATTTTTAAATAGGAGTTAATGCAAAACCTAATAAAAGTCGGTTGTAATGTTGTATTGATTATTGGTCTTTTTTTCGAGGATCTTTTCCATCTCATTCACACAGCGAAGAACTGCCATTTTGTTTTTTAAAGGCTTTTATTTAACTTACCTTGAATGTTTGTCTGTGTGTTTCAACTTCCGGTTTGTCTAAATTTGGGTGTTTTTTTCAAAAATCAATTCACTGTAACAAAAAATTAAAATTTGGGCTTCGTAGCGCCCTAGAACAGGTCATTCTACACATTATGAAAAAAAGAAAGAAAAAAAAGACTCATTTTTCAGCGCTGTGGACTGGAAGTACGAATGCTGAAAACTCTGATTTACGGCAAACTTTAAGCATACCGGAGCGCCACCTGGCGGAACCCGTGTTCTGTAATGTTCGCCCGATATGAATTTTGATGTTTTCGGCACTAAAAAAGGATTTAAAAATCCTGAAACCACGCTCATTTGATTGGAAATTGCATTCTGCACAAGCCTGTATGTTTCTTTTTTCGATTCGGTAAAAACAAAATACGTTTTTTTACGATCGTAACCGGCAACCGCATGGTAAATTTAGTAAGAAATTTGAATTTAGCCATAAAAACAAAAAATATGAAAAATGAACGGTTTAAAAAATTAGAAATATGTTTCCTGTGCAGAATTCGCCGCTCTTTCAAATGGTGCTGATAACTTTTTGATCTGAACTACATTTTTTTTTTACAAAAAAATAATTGTCATTTGACAAATTTTTAGTATAGATTCAAATTTCTCAGGGATACAGCATAAAAGCCTTTTTCAAAAACGTAGTTTTTTTGGTTTACTTGTTTACAATTAGTATAATAAAAAGCAAGTTTTCAAATATAGACAATGCAGCCCAGTAATAGCTTATAAGAATCAGGCTGATAAATATTTATCACACAATTATTATTCACCGTTAAAGGTTTTTGCTTCAATTGACGGCCCGGTGAAAGGTACACTTCAATTAAACCTGCAGCAGGAATGAAAAACAAAAACTAATAACAATTGTTTTCAACATTAAAAGTCTTCTAATTACATTCAGTAAAGAGTTCAGGTGTTAAGAATTGCTTTGAAGTGTTTTTCATTTGATAGTATTTAGGCAATAATAGCTAAATTCTATTATGTGAGGCAATTAGCCACAGATGTTCAGTTGATTGTTTTTTCTTTGATCACTATATAAGCTCAGAATCTCACATTAAAACTTCACTCTTCAATCCATTAGACGAATGAAGATGTTTCTCCGAAGAGAGAGACATACTTGGCTGTTCGTGGTCTTGCAGCTTTCAGGTAAATTTTTTCAGTTTGGAACAAAGAAAACTTTTTGTTTGACGTTGTAGTAGAAAAATACTTTGAAATAATAATAAATCATGATTCATACATTTATTTCAGTTATTGGATTGATATCATCGTACAACTTGATTCCAAAACACTTCAATGATGTAAATAAGGCTTTGCACCATGTAGTAGGCCATGTACAACATCGAATTCCTTCAGCAACCACAACTCATAGTCGAACATATTCCACTTCATCGTCTTCTGGTGGAACGTCTTTTGGTGGAACGTCTTGGAGTGGATCATCTTCTGGTGGATCTTCTTCTGGTGGATCATCTTCCAGTGGAACTTCTAGTAGATCATCTTCCAGTCAAAGTGTTGAATATTTCACTGTTGATCTGCAGTTTGTTCAACTGATTCAAGAAGTTAGAGCCTCAACTAAAGCGGTTAAGGTCCATGCTCAAAGACATCAAGATGGCCTCTACAAACTGACAGTAACCACTGACAAAGGAACAAAAACATATGACAAATTATCAAAAGCCACGTTTGACTTGTTTGCCAAATTACTTAAAAATCCAAGATTGCAAATCAAAGAAGTAGGAAAAGTTGGGTCAAAAGTTAAAATTGCTGTTTCTCCTGAACCACCAAAACCAACAAATATTTTTAAAATAAAACCCCAACTTTTGGATGCAGTCAATAGAATAAGAAAAGGAGGTTATTCAATTCAAATATCAACAAAAGGCAATAAGTACACAATAACTGTGACTAATAAGTCAAGCGGAAAAAAGGAAACCTATGCTGATCTACCGGCAAATACTGGCGAAGCTTTTATTCGATTGCTCAAAGATCCTTCTTTACAGTACCAAGTTATAGGCAAATCAGGAGACGAAGATGTATTGTTTATTCCCAACTACAGTGGAAAGCAAACAAAAATAACAGTTAAATCGCTGTTTTTGACATTGCTAAAACAGGTGCGAAATCATCCGAGCAATCATATAAGAATTCAACCCGGAACCGATGGTAAATATGAGTTGACCGTTGAAAATGGAAAAAAACAGTCCAAAACGTACAAGCACATAGACCCAAACCTACTTTTCTCTTTTGTCGAACTTATTAAGAATCCTAATTTGCAATATAAAGTCTCGCCAGCTGCTAATGGAGAATTTACTGTGACTGTTGTGGATCAACCTGACGACCTCAACACGGGGACAATTGGAAAAGGAATTGAGTACTACATCGTTAAACCACAATTCGTTCAACTGATCAGGCAAGTCCGGAAATCAACTAAAGCGGTTAAAATCAAATATCAACCGGAAGACGATGGCTTGTTGACGGTAACCTTAACGACTGACAAAGGAACAAAAACCTACAAGAAAATACCTAGAGACATTTTATCCTTGTTTGTAAAATTACTCAAGAATCCAACTTTGCAAATCACGGAAGTGGGAAAAGAGGGTTCCAACGTAAAAATTGCTGTATCTCCTGAACCGCCAAAACCATCAAATATTATTACGGTGAAGCCCGAATTCTTAGAGGTCGTAAAAAAAATAAGGAAAGGAGGCTATTCAATTCAAATAGCAACATCAGGTGATACGTACACAATAACTGTAACTGACGACTCAAATGGAAAAAAGAAAACCTATTCAGATGTGCCAGCTAAAATTGGTGATGCTTTTATTCGATTGGTTAAGAATCCCTCATTGCCGTATGAAATTTTAGGCAAATCAGGAGATAAATCTTATTTGTTTATTCCTGACAATAGTGCAGCGCAAACAACATTTACAGTGAAACCACTGTTTTTGACATTGCTGAAACAAGTACGAGAACATCCAGAAAATAGAATTCAAATTCAACCAGGAACCGATGGCAAATATGAGTTAACTATCCATGAAGGGAAGAAAGGATCTAAAACATACAAGCACATTGATCCAAATTTGCTATTTGTTTTTATTAAACTTATTAAGAATCCTGATTTGCAATTTAAGCTTTCACCAGCAGCTACTGGACAATTTACGATTACGCTTGAAGAGCAACCTGAGGACCTCAACATTGGGACCCTTGATTCTGATAAATTTTTAGAATTAATAACCAAGGCTAAGAGTGATCCATCATACAACTTGAGAATTGGCACTGGGAAAAATGGTTTGGAGCTTGTCATCACTCACAATGGCAAAACAAAAAAATATCCATTACCGGCTAAATTCTTAAACATTATTGTTCAATTGCTTCAATCGCTTAGGACTCCAAAAACAGTCAAGCATAATGGCCAAACAACTTTTATTCTGTCGGACGAAGAAACACAAACACCAATCCAAGTAGACGTCGAGTTCACTGATTTGATTGAAGAAATCAAGAAGAATCCGACATCAAACTTCAAGTTCAAGGTTGAACCTTCCAAAAATGGAAAATTCAATGTTATTGTCTTCATCGATGGAAAACCAAAAGAATTGAAAGACCAATCTCCTGAAGCTGTAAAGTTTCTGATGAAAGTAACAAAAAATCCAAAACTACCAATTCATGTCACCAAAGAAAAACCTAAACCACAACAAGATCAAACTACTTTTATTGTGGCGGACGAAGAAACAAACTCATTGATTGAAGTCGACGTTGAGTTCACTGATTTGATTGAAGAGATAAAGAAGAATCCAAAGTCAAACATCAAGTACAAGGTGGAACCTTCTAAAAACGGAAAATCCAATATTATTGTCTACATTAATGGAAAACCAAATAAGTTGAAAGACCAATCCCCTGAAGCTATCAAGTTTCTGATCAAAGTAACAAAAAATCCAAATTTGCCGATTCACATTGTCAAAGAAGAACCTAAACCTAGAGAACCAACTTTTGTTGTGACGGACGATGAAACAAACACACCGATAACAGTAGACCTTGAGTTCACTGATTTGATCAAAGAGATAAAAAAGAATCCAACATCCAACATCAAATACAAGGTGGAACCATCCAAAAACGGAAAATCTACTATTGTTGTCTACATTAATGGAAAACCGAAGATTTTGAAAGACCAAACCCCTGAAGCTATCAAGTTTCTGATAAAAGTAACAAAAAATCCAAAGTTGCCGATTCACATTGTCAAAGAAGAACCTAAACATGACGAACCAACTTTTGTTGTGACGGACGAAGAGACAAACACTCCGATAACAGTAGACCTTGAGTTCACTGATTTGATCGAAGAGATAAAGAAGAATCCAAAGTCAAACATCAAGTACAAGGTGGAACCTTCTAAAAATGGAAAATCTAACATTATTGTCTTTATTAATGGAAAACCAAAGAAGTTGAAAGACCAATCTCCTGAAGCTATCAAGTTTCTGATCAAAGTTACCAAAAATCCAAAATTGCCGATTCACATTGTTAAAGAAAAACCTGGACATAAAGAACCACACCATGAAAAACCTGGACATAAAGAACCTCACCATGAAAAACCTGGACATAAAGAACCTCACCATGAAAAACCTGGACATAAAGAACCTCACCATGAAAAACCTGGACATAAAGAACCACACCATGAAAAACCTGGACATAAAGAACCACATCATGAAAAACCTGGACATAAAGAACCACACAGAAAAGAACATAAGCCCAAGGATGTTATTCATGTTATTTCACCTGGAAAGACTTCAACCGATCCCATTATTTCAATACCAAAGAATCAATTGGCACTTATCCAGACAATTAAATCAGCTCCTCAATTATCCATTTCCATTGCTCCAGACGGTCCAAATTTCAAAATTACTGTCAGTGATGGTCAAGATACCAAAACCTATCCAGATATTACTCCTGAATTACTGAATAAGTTAATTACTATTAGGAATCAAAAGGATTTACCATTTGAAATTACCCCTTCAGATGATCCAAAGAAGGTAAACATTAATGTTCCAAATAAGAAAAAACCAGATGTCGAAAATATTGATATTGATATCGATTATCTGAAACCTTTGGAAATTGTAAGACATCAACCAGATACTGAGATTGAAATTAAGCCAGACAATGAAGGTACTTTTACAGTAACAATCAAACCAAAAGATGGAAGCAAACCTCACACCTTGAAGCATGTGCATCCAAATGTTTTGAATTTGATCAGCAAGCTGAAAACAACTCCACACGTACAATTCAGAGTAAAGTCAGACAAGCGTGGAAAGATTCAATTGGTCGTACCAAAACACCAATCGCAACCTGTTCATACAAAACTAACTCCAGAGATCATCGATTTAATAAAGAACATCAAACAAAAACCACAACCGAAAGTTTCATTCAAACCAGAAAAACCGGGAACTTTTACCGTTGTTGTGCAAAATGGTAAAAAACCAGAGAAAGAGTACAAGCATATTAGTCCCGAATTGATTCCAGTTATCACCAAATTATACAGTGAACCTACTGTAGAATATGAAATCAAACCGGGCAAAGATGACACAATCGAATTTGTTCCAACTGAACCAAGTAGCAACAGCCATCGCTATGAAGTGAAGCCTAATGTTCTAGATATCATTAGAGATATTAAACAAAATCCAGATACAGAAATCAACGTCAAGCCAGGACCAGACCACACCTTCGATATTAAAACCAAAGAACCACACAAGAAGCCAAAGACTTATCCTCATGTCAACCAAGAGACATTAGACTTGATCATAGATTTGAAGAGTCATCCAGATGTTTCTTTCACTGTTAAACCAACACCGAAAGGTAACTTTTACATCACGGTACCAAAATCAAATGTCAAAGAAGATAATGTGCAAATAACACCGGATGTTCTGGAATTGATAAAACTTCTCCATTCTCCAAAGGATGTTAAGCTTAATATCAAACCACAAAAAGATGGAGCATTCACTGTCATTGTCAAAGATGGTAAAAAAGAGCATGTCTATCCGAATATTCCAAAAAGAGTATTGCCAGTTGTTATAAAATTGTATAAAAATCCTCACAGAAACATACAATTGAAGCCAACAAGTGACAATCAAATCTATGGTAATGTGCCCGAAGACCTGCCTAAAACTACGACAGCTGTGGTTAACAAAGAAGATGTGGATTTGATCCATCACATTAAACGACATCCGCACACAGATGTCACTATTAAGCGTGACAGAAAAAATCGACCCACGGTTGTAGTTGGTCACGGTCCAGACAGAGAGACATATCCTCGTGTTGCTCCTAATATTGTTAACCTTGCCACTAAGTTACTCACTGAACCAAAACTTCCATTCCATATTTATACTGGTAGAGATGGAAGACATGTCCTGACTATTCCAGTTCGACCAAAAGAGTTAATAGTTCCAAATGTATCCAAAGATTTGCTTAAATTTGTTGACAAACATCGCTCTCATCCAAATCTTGAAGTGGTCGTGACCAGTTCTGAGATTCCAGACCACTATGACGTAATATTCCAAGAGCAAAACAAACCAATTAAACATTTTAAACATCTAGAACCCAAGATTGTTCAATTAGTCGTGGAATTGTTTAATGCACCAACCACGGAGTACCGCGTCCAGCCACAACCTGATGGAAAGTTAACAGTCAGACCATCCAGAGATGACGTACCAACATTTGATGTGCCAATTACTCCAAAAGATCTATTGTTGATTCGGGACTTCAGAAACCCAAAACTCAACTCTGTCATTGTTTCACCAGGTAGCAAACCAAACACCTACAAGGTTGTCTTTGATGACCTTTATGACCGCTCAAATCCACTCTCTGAGGACAATGTCGAACCCTTATTCCTTAACTTTCTCGTCCGCTTGTACACTGAACCAAGTCTTCCACTAAAGTCGGCCGTTGACGAAGATGGACATTTAATTGTAACTGCACCGAAAAGAGTTTCTCACAACATTTTACACGATGTAAGCCCAGAAGTACTAAACTTTCTGACCAAGCACAAACCAACTCCCAAGGATACATTTTCCATTGTGTTGGATAAGAAAAAGCCGCATTCGACAGAGCCTGATTCTTACACTTTTGATCTTAATGGCAAAAAGTTTCCTCATCAGTCGCCTACCACCGTTCAATTAGCAAGTATTCTGCTTTCTCAGCCTAAGTTACATACAAGAATTTTGAATGAAAGGGATGGCAAAGCTACCGTAGAAATTACTGCACACAGACCAAATCTGGTTTTCAGAAATGTTCATCCAGCCTTCTTGAAGACTTCACAGATAGCACGGCATAGTCCTAATGTGGAACTTTCGATCACCCGAAACCCAGATAATGAAATCAACCTTGTAATTTCAAATGGACCGAATAAGCTGATAATTGAAAATCTTTCACCTATTATTACTCAGCTGTTTGTGGCTATGTTCAGTAGACCGGAATTCCCGTATAACTTTTATATAGATGAGGACAATTCTGTGACTATGGTTATCAGGAAAGATAGCTTGCATCCAGTTTTCTCTCACATTAAACCTGAATTTTTTGATTTTGTCAAAAAAGTGCGAATTTCCAAGCTTTTTAACATTGTGATAAAGCATGATGAAGGTGCTTACGAAGTGGAAGTAACAACTCACAATGACAAGCCAAGAACTTTCCAACTGACACCTGAAGAACTTCAATTGCTCGTTCTCTTTGCTACTTATCGAGATTTGACTTTCAAAGAAAACAAGGAAAAAGATGGAACAACCCTGGAAATTCCTGTTGTCATTCAAGCCAGCTCTACTGTACTGGATTTTGCTAAACTTTGTGCTGCTACAAAAGTCCATTCGTTCCCAGAATACAAAGAAACGGATGTCAAAGAACCAACTGAAGAACCGAGTGATGAACCCGAGTATCGACTGAGACCTGAGCTAGTTTTTGAACCAAAAATTGTTTTGAGACCAGAGTACCGAAGGAGACCTAATTACAGACGTCAATTTGACAGCATTACGAGAGATTATAATAATGCCAAAAGAAATTATGCCAAACATCCTGGAAGACTGGAAGTTGGACATTTTGAACGGCCACGACATCACACCCGCAGACACCATCGTCCCCAAGGACACGAACTGTATTACAAATTCAAGAAGGAAGGTGCCTACGACACTTGCAAATGTAACGAAGCTCATAGAAGTACCTCTGAAAGATTCAGAGAATTTTAATTGCAATGTTTTAAAGAATCTGTACATCCCTCAGACTGAAATAAAGTAGTTTATAGAAGCATAGCAATTGATCATCTTTCTTGTCTTTAAATAATTTCATTTTTGTAGTTTTTACAGGTCCTACGTGGGTTTTATTGAATGACTTATTCTTACAATAAAGATCCTGAGGAGTTCAATTCGATAAAATAAAATAAAAAAAGGATTGGGAGAGGAACGGAAAAAGAAAAGAGGACTCGATTACGTTAGAGCATTCAATACTTAGAACTGTGGCCCTAATTCCAGCCGTATCACTGGTGTAATGGCACAAGAAAGTTGCCCATAACACCAGAATTGTAATCTAACTAAGCCAAAACAACCAATAAATAACTAAACCTTTGATTACCTGCCAAAAGAAACCAACAAACCGTTTGATTGATTAAAAGGGAAAAAGCTTATTTTAGCAAATAAAATAAATATTTTATTACCATATAAATAAAATCCATTATTCTAATCACCTTTTACACTGAAATTCATTGAAAAAAAAACAGAACTACTTTTCCGCAAAGTAGAGCACAGTTCACAGTTAGGACAACATTATATCAGTTCACAAAGTATACCAAGACATGTTTGTTGCAAAGAGGAACTTATTTTCTAGCATCTCTTATAATTGGCTACGATATACGATATGCAAACAGCCCGTCTGAAAGGCACCCAGCATTGTGCTCGCAGTAACATCTTTAACCGGGATCAAATCAACCATTCCTGAAATGAACTCCAGGACTATGAAGATGTAACAGAACCCTCCGCCGAAGACACAAAACGACCCACATGATCCGCGTACAGTTTCTTCCCGAACTTTGCTGCCTTGATCGGATGTAGCAAGCCTGTAGGATTTAAGTTGGTAAATTTAAACCGTTGACAGACTTTGTAGGATTTACGCCAGGCCGTGACCTCCAAATTCAATTAGTTTGCGGTATCTTCACACTGTACAAATTGACAGATTTAAAAAAGAATCTCTCAAAGGATAAAATTAAAATTCTTTTTTTTTAAATATAACATTTTATTTTCTGGATTATTTATTTTTTGAATATTTTATTTTATTTTTTGAATATTTTATTTTATTTTTTGAATATTTTATTTTATTTTTTGAGTTTTTTATTTTATTTTTTGGAATGTTTTATTTTATTTTTTGGAATATTTTATTTTGTAAAATAAATATCGGAATGATATTATTGGAAGTAACTGAATTCACTGTAATTGTAATAAAATAAAGATAAGAGAAGTTGGCTGTGAAGAATCTTTAATGAATAATCAATTCTCAGTTACAAGACTCCTTTATATACTGGTATGTGGAATATTATGTAACATTATCGATGGTCGTAAAGCTGGAAAGCTGGAGAAGTATTTTTTGGAGTAAACATCTGTAATGCAGGGAAGCATTACATATTAGACTTCTAAACCCTGTCCGCATGTTCGTCTGCTACGATCTGTTGCTAAGAGTGCAGTGCAGGTTGTTCCAATATTCGCCGTAATTCGCTTTTTTCGCCTTTATGACTATATTTGATTAAAAAACTAACCACGCCATCGTTTTCAGCGGCAAATTACACGTAGGAAACTTGATTTAAACATTCAAATTGTTTAGTTTTAAAAATCGGTCTTTTTCAAATCTCCCACTGAATTTGCCATGCAGTTGCCGAATTTCGTCGAACGTATCGATATTTTTTTTTGACCAAATCAAAATAAAAAATATACAAGTTCATGCAGATTTGGATTTCCAATCGATTGGGCTTGGTTCCAAAATTTTTAGACCTCATTTCTATAAAGTAAACATCAAAAAGCGTATTGCGATGAAGATTTCAGGGCTCACGGGATCCGGCAGGTGGCGCTAGTACAATGTTACAATTTCCGGTGCGCGGATAGAAGTAGTATTGTTAGACGGCTAAAAGTGTACATTAATTCAACCGGAGGTCGGAAAATTGCGAAAAGACCCTACGATACTAATACAGGTACGCTGAATTTATTGCCGTTGTCCGTTTTGCTCTAGCTGCTACAGCTTTTGAGATATGGATGCGGACAGACTGACGGACTGTAAGCATCATGTCATATCATTTTCTTAGAGTCACCTACCGTCTTCACCCGAAAATAACACCATGGTGTTGTATTCGAGTTTTGTTGAAAACTGTCATTTTTGAAACATTGTTGAAAAATTTGAATATAACACCACTACAGCTATAACACCATGGTGTTATATTCGAATATACACCCATGGTGTTATATTCAGATTTTTGATTGTTTTTCAAATACAACACCATGGTGTTACATTCAGATTTGGATAAAAATATTTAAAATGTACAGTATACCCTTGTTTTTGTCAATTTATATATTTTTTTTTGTTTTTTTAATCAGCCTAATGAATACAAATTTCCAGAGTAAATAACAATTTTACTTTTTTGACAAACTTCCATGATGTTGGCTGATTACTAGTATAACACCATGGTGTTATATTCGAATACAACACCATGGTCTTATTTTCGGGTGAGGACGGTAGTGACCTTTTCTGTCATCTTTAAGTTCGTTTTTTAGACTTCTAAACTCTATGTTTAGAAAGTCTTATGAAACGGTCATGTCCGTCCGTCAACCACGATTCCGCAAAAACTACCGCAGCTAGAGCGAAACGGACAACGGCATTAAATCGAGCATACCTATATTAGTATCCTAAGGTGTAATCAGATTTCTCCGACCTCCGGTTGAATTAATAAACCGGTTTTAGTGCACTTTTAGCGGTGTATTCCATGAAAATTACGGAAATGACGTCATCATGACGACGTCATTTCCGTAATTTTCATGGAATAGACTTGGGACAGACGGAAAACGGAAAACGAGAAACGGGAAATTATAACGACGGAAATGCGAAGCTACGGTAGTGAAACGTTCGTTGTACGCGATTGGTTTACATCCCGGCGCCGGCGTATTACGCGAATTTGGCGGCGTTCTGGGCGAAGAAGCTTTTGAAATTCAAAAGCTTCTTCGAATTAAATCATTCAAAATTTGAATGATTTAATTGCGAAATTGGTTGTTTTGTGTCATTAATTTAGTATTATTATTTTTTTAATTAGGGGCAGGGTTTAGAAGTCTCATGTGTAATGCTTCCCTGCATTACAAATCCCTGCTTGTTGTAAGCGACGCTAGAGCGCACTTGTTACCAAGATGGCAGGTCAAAACGACGCGCAATGTAAAATTACCGTTAAAGGCAAGTAAACATCTTTCGTTTTACATTTTACAACTCGACTTGGACTCAAATTCGACCACAAGGAGTCAGCCGACATCTTGTGTTACATGGCGCAGTCGACATTCGAAAAGAATTTTGTGAAGTGAAATATGAGAAATTTTTGAACTTGAAGGGGAAGAAATTTTTGTGTGAACAATACTACATTTTCGTGAGTGAAAAATGATGTCACGGGAACAGTAAGACAAAATTCGATCGCTTTTACTGCCTAAACGTTTCATTTTATCAACATTTTCGCCAAAAAACGGACTATTTCACCAAACGGCAATTTCAACTCCCGGTTCAAAATTTTGACACCAGATGGCGACCCAACCCATGAATCAGCTACGATACGATCAGCTGATGGAATTGGACATCAAAGACCTTCAAGATGAATGTCAACTAAGAGGAATTTATCGAAGGGTATGCATTGATCGCCAGACCGCTTTCGTAGCTGTTACGGGGCAGGAAAACGGAAATTGCCAAAGTTGCCCGCGGAAAATCCACCAACAATAAGATAGTAGGATGGACAGCGGAACACTCTGAAGCAACACGAATCCTCAAAGAAAAATTGAAGCCACCACCGATTTTGGAACATTTTTCACCGGAAAGGAAAACACACATCCATGAAATTGTCATCGAATACGCAAGCCAAACAACCACGCCACGTGAAGAAACAATGCATTTCAACTTACTCCAGTGATGGGAAAATTCCGGATTTATGTCATTGGATTGGAGAAAGTGCACGTGTGGACGGACAATTGGTGCGTTTCTTACATCAATGCATCCAAGCAGATAAATAAAAAATTTGCACGCATTGCATTGGATCTTCAGGAACTGCCACTACAGATCCACCACAAAGCAGGACAAGCAAATGTGGTTGCGACGCGCTATCGAGGCCGCCATTATGCGCTGCTTTGGTGTTGGTCGCAGAAGAATCGAGATTGGAGCTGTTACAACGTTCGGATGCGGAATTACTGGAGATTTCGACAATCATTAAAGGGAAACCGACGGAAAACCCAAGATACCTGAAATTGTCTAAGGAATTTCACATTAATTTGTCGGGCATACTGTGTCGTTCGTACACAAATGCAAAAGAGTACACCAAAGTTCAAATCGTTGTTCCAACATCGCTTCGTGGGGACATTTTGAACAAATTTCACAACGAAAATGGGCACATGGATAAAGCACGCACGAAAGCCAGCATCCAGGCCAAACTCTGGTGGAAAACTCCAGACAAAGATTGTGAGCATAGTGCTTTCCCTGGCGGTCAGTCTTGACCAGTTCCTGATTTGTTCTGTATTTATCTTGGAATTAGAATAAAGTCAGTCTTGTAACTACAT
This sequence comes from Strigamia acuminata, assembly GCA_949358305.1. Taxonomy (NCBI): domain Eukaryota; kingdom Metazoa; phylum Arthropoda; class Chilopoda; order Geophilomorpha; family Linotaeniidae; genus Strigamia; species Strigamia acuminata. The sequence goes on from OX442314.1 coordinate 399,778, forward strand.
TCAACATAACTGGTTGTCTTTACATTCTCATATGGCGCAGTCGAACTGAAAGAACCTAGAAAAGGGGATAGATTTGCGGAATTGATCGGTAGATCGGTAGAATCGTAGGAAGCTTCGGTTCGATCGTTCGTGGAAAATCGTGCGTTATACGTTTGACACGTGTGGATAACGCAAGCGACCATTTTATCGGTATTCGCGTTTGGAAAGCGGCGTGGTCACCATCAAAAAATGTCTGACCAACTGAATACTCTACTGTGGTCGTGTGAAGAAGACGTATTGGACCTATTTACCATGGCCCCTCTCAACACCGAGGCGGAGCGACGGCAATTGGTCGTGACGGGAGGACACAAGCATCTCTTTGTGGATTCCTTGCTAGCAGACAACAGACAGGCGGCGACGACGAGGACAGCGGCAGCGGCGGCGGAGAGGAAGCGGATCGAATTAGAAAATTTCCGGGCCAACGAGGACGCAAGACTCGAAGCAGAAGAGGCCGAGGAAACGAGAAGACGTGAGGCGGCCGAGACTGCGCGAATTTCGGCGGCAGGTCCCGGTAATGCAGTCGATGCTCTCGCCCAGCAAATGGCGGCGATGATGCAGCATTTGGTGATCTCGCAGCAAATGGCGGCCCAACAACAACAAGTGGCGGCTCAGCAAGTACAACAGTTAGCCGCTCAGAACGCGGCGATTTTACAACAACTGGCCGTTGCTTCGCAGAGACCGGCAGCCCCGCCGCAAACCGTCGTTCAGATGCATTCATCGGTCGACACCGCGAAGGCAATTTCCGTATTTACGGGCGACGTCAAGGAAAGCGTCTCTTCTTGGCTGAAGGAAGTGGATCGAGCGTCGAAGCTGTCGGGCTGGTCGGACGAACTGACGTTGTTGAACGCCGCGACGAGGCTCGAAGGACAAGCCAACGATTGGCAGAAAACCGAAGGAAAAAATATCAACGTTCTGGCGCAATGGACAGCGCTTTTGCGAGAACGGTTCAAATCACGATTACAATTGAACGAATTGTTTACGATGCAAGACAAACGAAAACTGGAGGCGAATGAATCAGTAGTACAATATATCTACTCAAAAAACGCAATTTTGGAGAGGTCGGCCTCCATTCTCGGCGACGCTGACCGCATTTCGCTGATTTTGGCCGGAATCGAGGACCGGACGATTTCTTACCCACTCCAATTGGACAACGTGGGAACAGTGGCGGAATTAATCGAACGTGCACGTCGCTTGGACGCATCCAGACCAGTGGACCACGCGGACGAAATCGATATGAAACGATCGGGTAAAGACATTTTATTGCCAAAAAGTGCTTCGAGTTTTGCTGTTTCACCGAAAGATTCTGGTGCGCTTGGGTCGTCCGCGCGTGGCCCTGTGTTTAGAACTGGCATGGACAAATCCTTGCTCACCTGCTACAGGTGTGGTGTCGTCGGTCATCTGTCGTTCGAGTGTCCATCGGTAGTTCCGGGCGTGGAGAAAACGGCAGACAAGGTCGTCACGTGTTTGATTTTTAAGAAAGGGTTGGGGGTGGCGAGCGCTGGCGAAATGGAAAATTGTGTGGCAGCCATGGCAAGTGGCGATAGCTTTTCGGCTGCAGTTGACGAAATCGAAGCGAAATTTGACGAAAACGAAGCGAAATCTGATGGGAACGAAGCAAAATTTGACAAACACGAGACGAAATTGGACAAGGACAAGACGAAATCGGACGAGGACAAGACGAAATCGGACGAAGACAAGACGAAATCGGACGAGGACAAGACAAAATTGGACGAGGACAAGACGAAATTGGACGAGGACAAGACGAAATTGGTTAGAAATGCAACAAAACTAGAATTTGATGGGTGGAGCGGTGAAAACGACGCGTGGGATAGCGACAGTGACGCGTGTAGCAGTAATGACGATGCGCGAATCAACGACTTTGGCAAGAACGACTCGAAAATCGACGAGAATGGCGATAATGACGCGGAGACTGACGAAAACGGCAAGAACGACTCGAAAACCGACGAGAATGGCGATAGTGACGCGAAAACCGGTGAGAATGGCGATATCGACGTGAAGACCGACGATGGTGGCGAGAAATACGATGGGAACATGGCGAATCGGAGCGGGAACAGGTCGAGCCATGGGGGAAGGGACGCAAGAAGGGGAACTACCAATTAAAGGACCAGCGAGCTACGAAAGTAATCAAGTTGGAGTGCCATTTTAATAATTGTCGAGGACGACAATCAAGTAGGGGGTTCATGTTAATACTGGAAAACGCACCGTCGGAAGATCGAATCGTGTTGAGGGGCGTGGGCGGAGTTCGTAGCGGACATTGTCGAGGACGACAATCACGGAGGAGGGGTTGTGTGAGCATAGTGCTCCCCCTGGCGGTCAGTCTTGACCAGTTCCTGATTTGTTCTGTATTTATCTTGGAATTGGAATAAAGTCAGTCTTGTAACTACATTCAACATAACTGGTTGTCTTTACATTCTCATAAAGATGTTAAAACTTTTGTCGAAAGCTGCGAAATTTGTCAACGAACGAATCGTCGAACAACGAAACCCATTGGTTACTTACACCCACCGTTTCACCAACCGTTTCAAGCGATTTCAATCGATCACATTGGCCCGTTACCATTGACAGATGATGGCAACAAATACGTAATCTTCTGCACGGACCATGCAACATGCACACCTGTTGCTCGAGCGATCGTATCAACTGCAGCGTGCCACGTGATACAGTTTTCCACACTCAAGAGGAGCCTGGAATCTTGGCTCCCATTGGCCTAGTCTGATTACTCAGAACTGTAGTTGAACTTCTGCTACGAGGAAAAGTAATTCCCTATGATTTTTAGTCGTTTTCAGTAGAATAATGATTGAAATGATGTGCATTTAATGTTACTCTAGAATAAAAAGTAATTTCCATTTTAAAAATAAAGTTTTATGTTCTTTTTGTTTTAAAATGCATGTTTGTTAAGTTGATCGTTTGCTTTCTCAGGACAGAAAATCTATTGCAATGGTATTGATATCTGTATATCTGTATAATGCAATTCTAGTGTTTTGGGTCTTTTTTTACGTATCACTACACAAGTGAAATAGCTCGGTCAATGGGAGCCAAGATTCCAGGGCTCCTCTTGAGTGTGGAAAGAGTATATGCAAATACCGTATTACCCCGCTTATTGCCACATGCCGGTGTAGTGCGAGTATTACCGGCATGCCGATAAACCCCGTTTTTAACGGTATGCCGGTGTAAGTGAGTACAATTTTTTTTTTAATTTTGAGCCCAAAACTTGCTTAAAACGCATACTTAGATGTCCAAAATGTAGGAAATTGGCCGAAATTTCTATAAAGGTTCCACAAAATTTAGTAGTAATCTTCAGAATATCAAGAAAACTTAAATTTCAGGCCAAAATTGTAACATAATTTATCATCTGGGCTCTTTTAAACAAAAAAAAACAAAAAACCAATTTTTTCACTTATACCGGCATGTTTCGCTCTATACCGGCATGCCGTTATAGATTTTTTACACGCGATTTCAAAACTGTGATGAACCCATGCCCAACGGCATGCAGCAATAGGCGGGGTAATATGGTAAGCTTGAGTACAATGGTCGACTCCTGAGTCCGCTCTTCTACATCCAACACCATCGATACAATCCGAATCAAAGAACACTTTAATTAGCAAGGAGGGATGGGATATTCGTTTCAAGAACACTATCCACAAGTTTTGAGTGTCTTAATGCAAGTTTCGACGATTTTCGGACTTTCCGACCACATGCGCGCGTGCTAGGCCTAAAATTTCTCCATTTTTGTATTCTTTTGTCGTTTCAATGCCACTGACCGGGAACCTCGTGAAGTACAATCCATAGGTCAATTGGTCCACTTATTTGTTCCAAATTAAGTCCATCTTTGCGTGCAATAAAATAACCGAAGACGCCGGCAGGGTCAACTACCTGTTGGCTTAAGTCGGGATTGCAACCGTGCAGAAAATCCTGGATTTGGTTTGACCCAAAAATCCTACAACGATGAAATACGACGAAATCGTGCAGCTCGTGGAAAAACACCAGAAACCGAAGCCGCTGGCCCAGGGTGAGCTGATTCGCTTCCGATCGCGTCATCGCAACAAAGGCAAGATGGTTACGGAGTTCGCTGACGCTTTATAAGCGCTCACAACATATTGCGAGTTGGGTGATAATCTCAATAATGAGTTGAGAAATCAATTCATTTTTGGTCTCAACATGCGTGCGGTCTAGGAAACGCTCTACCTGCAGAGCAATTTCACCTTTGAGAAAGCTTTAGCTACCGCCATAGCAACTGAGTTGGCCAGCTTCGACATCATGAGTTTCGCCGACACGTCCACAACCGTTCACCAAGTCGGCAACGCTGCTAAACACAAGACGGATGCGTGCAAAAGTGACAAACGCTTCTCGAGGGGCACCACTGGACCACAACAGAAGCCATCGGGAGCGAAACACCAACGCGACTCGGACAAGTGCTTGTCATGCGGTGGAAAAGGCCACAGACGTGCAGACTGCAAATTTTGTAGGACATCCACAGAATAAGAACGCAGTGGAAGCACTGGAATACCTGGCATCAGGAAATATCCTATCTCAAAAATGACGGGCGGCAGTTTGGTCGGCTGCGCTGCAGCACGTCTTCCACGCGTTAAAGTACGTCAACGTTGGGTTCCACGTACGACGTGTACACCGGCAACAAATTATCAAAAAATTAAATAATTGGGTCCCATTTAAAACCCCACTAAAGTTCCTTGGATTTCCACTAAAAATAAACTAAATCTCACACTGACTGATTTTTTCACTATCGGTAATTTTTTGTCTCACTAATTTAGCTAAGGCAAAAAAAAACTATTATTTTCCACTAAAATTAAATTGGCAAGAAAAAACTGATTTTACCACTACTATTACTACATTGGTAAGATAGTTTTGCGAACGTTTTGCGAACGTTTTGCACCACAAGTCCGTCTCAGCGGGCAAAGAGGACAACCAACCATCCCCCCGCATGGTTTACGAGCCCCCCAACAGTCGCCTGCTCCCGTAAGCGAGTCCCCACCAAGGCCCCAGTCCTAGTCACGTGTCGGGACCCAACATGTCCTCGATGCCCCTCGCAACCGAGTCCCCACTAAGGCCCCAGTCCTAGTCCCGTGTCGGGACCCAGTCCCAACAAGACCTCGGACTCTCCGTTGAGATGCCGGGCCTTCATTTCATAATAGGAGAAAAAGTGGATGTAATAAGTTTTTTTAGTGGAAAAATAAGTTTCGTTTAAATAAATATTTTTAGTGAAAAAAATATTTTTTTTGGCTTAGTTAGTGGGACAAAAAATTACCAATAGTGGAAAAACCAGTCAGTGTAAGATTTAGTTTTTTTTAGTGGAAATCCAACCCATTTTAGTGGGATTTTAATTTAGGCCCTAAATAATTGTATCAAAAATTAATGTACATACATACTTAATGCTAATTAAAAATTGAGTGTGTTCTTGTTTTTAGTGAAAGTGAAAAGTGCTTTATTTCATGCTGGAAATATGATGATTTTGGGACTTTTTGTGTAACAAGCATGTGAGGAAAAAACATCGAGTAAACGTGTGGGGGTCAGCCAGCATGCATACAAATATGGGGTAGTGTTTAAATACTACAAACAGTTGGTTCTCATGCTTGTATGAATTTTTCAGGAACTTCTCTTGTTTTTAGACAACTCAATCTTGGCTAAACCTGCCATACAATCCAAAATCTAATTCGGATATATCGATGCCCGCTGCAACTATAAATTTTTTCGTGATTGTGAACACAATTTCCACTTCTTAGATAGTGTGCGGTTTATATGATCGCAGCAAGAATTAGACAGCAATTTCAGAGGAATTTTGAAATAGGAGTTAATGCAAAACCTTATAAAAGTCGGTTGTAATGTTGTATTGATTATTGGTCTTTTTTTCGGGGATCTCTTCCGTCTCATTCACAATGCCAAAACCAGAACTGCCATTTTGTTTTTTTTACAATTAGTATAATAAAAAGCAAGTTTTCAAATATAGGCAATGCAACCCAGTATTAGCCTATGAGAATCAGGCTGATAAATATTTATCACACAATTATTATTCACCGTTAAAGGTTTTTGCTTCAATTGACGGCCCGGTGAAAGGTACACTTCAATTAAACCTGCAGCAGAAATGAAAAACAAAAACTAATAACAATTGTTTTCAACATTAAAAGTCTTCTAATTACATTCAGTAAAGGGTTCAGGTGTTAAGAATTGCTTTAAAGTGTTTTTCATTTGATAGTATTTAGGCAATAATAGCTAAATTCTATTATGTGAGGCAATTAACCACAGATGTTCAGTTGATCGTTTTTTCTTTGATTACTATATAAGCTCACAATCTCACATTGAAACTTCACTCTTCAATCCATTGGACGAATGAAGATGTTTCTCCAAAGAGAGAGACATACTTGGCTGTTCGTGGTTTTGCAGCTTTCAGGTAATTTTTTTCAGTTTGGAAAGAGAAAACTTCTTGTTTGACATTGAAATAATTATAAATCATGATTCATACATTTATTTCAGTTATTGGATTGATATCATCGTACAACTTGATTCCAAAACACTTCAATGATGTAAATAAGGCTTTGCACCATGTAGTAGGCCATGTACAACATCGAATTCCTTCAGCAACCACAACTCATAGTCGAACATATTCCACTTCATCGTCTTCTGGTGGAACGTCTTGGAGTGGATCTTCTTCCAGTGGATCATCTTCAAGTGGATCATCTTCTGGTGGATCTTCTTCTGGTGGATCATCTTCCAGTGGAACTTCTAGTAGATCATCTTCCAGTCAAAGTGTTGAATATTTCACTGTTGATCTGCAGTTTGTTCAACTGATTCAAGAAGTTAGAGCCTCAACTAAAGCGGTTAAGGTCCATGCTCAAAGACATCAAGATGGCCTCTACAAACTGACAGTAACCACTGACAAAGGAACAAAAACATATGACAAATTATCAAAAGCCACGTTTGACTTGTTTGCCAAATTACTTAAAAATCCAAGATTGCAAATTAAAGAAGTAGGAAAAGTTGGGTCAAAAGTTAAAATTGCTGTTTCTCCTGAACCACCAAAACCAACAAATATTTTTAAAATAAAATCCCAACTTTTGGATGCAGTCAATAGAATAAGAAAAGGAGGTTATTCAATTCAAATATCAACAAAAGGCAATAAGTACACAATAACTGTGACTAATAAGTCAAGCGGAAAAAAGGAAACCTATGCTGATCTACCGGCAAATACTGGCGAAGCTTTTATTCGATTGCTCAAAGATCCTTCTTTACAGTACCAAGTTATAGGCAAATCAGGAGACGAAGATGTATTGTTTATTCCCAACTACAGTGGAAAGCAAACAAAAATAACAGTTAAATCGCTGTTTTTGACATTGCTAAAACAGGTGCGAAATCATCCGAGCAATCATATAAGAATTCAACCCGGAACCGATGGTAAATATGAGTTGACCGTTGAAGATGGAAAAAAACAGTCCAAAACCTACAAGCACATAGACCCAAACCTACTCTTTTCTTTTGTCGAACTTATTAAGAATCCTAATTTGCAATATAAAGTCTCGCCAGCTGCTAATGGAGAATTTACTGTGACTGTTGTGGATCAACCTGACGACCTCAACACGGGGACAATTGGAAAAGGAATTGAGTACTACATCGTTAAACCACAATTCGTTCAACTGATCAGGCAAGTCCGGAAATCAACTAAAGCGGTTAAAATCAAATATCAGCCAGAAGACGATGGCTTGTTGACGGTAACCTTAACGACTGACAAAGGAACAAAAACCTACAAGAAAATACCTAGAGACATTTTATCCTTGTTTGTAAAATTACTCAAGAATCCAACTTTGCAAATCACGGAAGTGGGAAAAGAGGGTTTCAACGTAAAAATTGCTGTATCTCCTGAACCGCCAAAACCATCAAATATTATTACGGTGAAGCCCGAATTCTTAGAAGTCGTAAAAAAAATAAGGAAAGGAGGCTATTCAATTCAAATAGCAACATCAGGTGATACGTACACAATAACTGTAACTGACGACTCAAATGGAAAAAAGAAAACCTATTCAGATGTGCCAGCTAAAATTGGTGATGCTTTTATTCGATTGGTTAAGAATCCCTCATTGCCGTATGAAATTTTAGGCAAATCAGGAGATAAATCTTATTTGTTTATTCCTGACAATAGTGCAGCGCAAACAACATTTACAGTGAAACCACTGTTTTTGACATTGCTGAAACAAGTACGAGAACATCCAGAAAATAGAATTCAAATTCAACCAGGAACCGATGGCAAATATGAGTTAACTATCCATGAAGGGAAGAAAGGATCTAAAACATACAAGCACATTGATCCAAATTTGCTATTTGTTTTTATTAAACTTATTAAGAATCCTGATTTGCAATTTAAGCTTTCACCAGCAGCTACTGGACAATTTACGATTACGCTTGAAGAGCAACCTGAGGACCTCAACATTGGGACCCTTGATTCTGATAAATTTTTAGAATTAATAACCAAGGCTAAGAGTGATCCATCATACAACTTGAGAATTGGCACTGGGAAAAATGGTTTGGAGCTTGTCATCACTCACAATGGCAAAACAAAAAAATATCCATTACCGGCTAAATTCTTAAACATTATTGTTCAATTGCTTCAATCGCTTAGGACTCCAAAAACAGTCAAGCATAATGGCCAAACAACTTTTATTCTGTCGGACGAAGAAACACAAACACCAATCCAAGTAGACGTCGAGTTCACTGATTTGATTGAAGAAATCAAGAAGAATCCGACATCAAACTTCAAGTTCAAGGTTGAACCTTCCAAAAATGGAAAATTCAATGTTATTGTCTTCATCGATGGAAAACCAAAAGAATTGAAAGACCAATCTCCTGAAGCTGTAAAGTTTCTGATGAAAGTAACAAAAAATCCAAAACTACCAATTCATGTCACCAAAGAAAAACCTAAACCACAACAAGATCAAACTACTTTTATTGTGGCGGACGAAGAAACAAACTCATTGATTGAAGTCGACGTTGAGTTCACTGATTTGATTGAAGAGATAAAGAAGAATCCAAAGTCAAACATCAAGTACAAGGTGGAACCTTCTAAAAACGGAAAATCCAATATTATTGTCTACATTAATGGAAAACCAAATAAGTTGAAAGACCAATCCCCTGAAGCTATCAAGTTTCTGATCAAAGTAACAAAAAATCCAAATTTGCCGATTCACATTGTCAAAGAAGAACCTAAACCTAGAGAACCAACTTTTGTTGTGACGGACGATGAAACAAACACACCGATAACAGTAGACCTTGAGTTCACTGATTTGATCAAAGAGATAAAAAAGAATCCAACATCCAACATCAAATACAAGGTGGAACCATCCAAAAACGGAAAATCTACTATTGTTGTCTACATTAATGGAAAACCGAAGATTTTGAAAGACCAAACCCCTGAAGCTATCAAGTTTCTGATAAAAGTAACAAAAAATCCAAAGTTGCCGATTCACATTGTCAAAGAAGAACCTAAACATGACGAACCAACTTTTGTTGTGACGGACGAAGAGACAAACACTCCGATAACAGTAGACCTTGAGTTCACTGATTTGATCGAAGAGATAAAGAAGAATCCAAAGTCAAACATCAAGTACAAGGTGGAACCTTCTAAAAATGGAAAATCTAACATTATTGTCTTCATTAATGGAAAACCAAAAAAGTTGAAAGACCAATCCCCTGAAGCTATCAAGTTTCTGATCAAAGTTACCAAAAATCCAAAATTGCCGATTCACATTGTTAAAGAAAAACCTGGACATAAAGAACCACACCATGAAAAACCTGGACATAAAGAACCACACCATGAAAAACCTGGACATAAAGAACCTCACCATGAAAAACCTGGACATAAAGAACCACACCATGAAAAACCTGGACATAAAGAACCTCACCATGAAAAACCTGGACATAAAGAACCACACCATGAAAAACCTGGACATAAAGAACCACACCATGAAAAACCTGGACATAAAGAACCACACAGAAAAGAACATAAGCCCAAGGATGTTATTCATGTTATTTCACCTGGAAAGACTTCAACCGATCCCATTATTTCAATACCAAAGAATCAATTGGCACTTATCCAGACAATTAAATCAGCTCCTCAATTATCCATTTCCATTGCTCCAGACGGTCCAAATTTCAAAATTACTGTCAGTGATGGTCAAGATACCAAAACCTATCCAGATATTACTCCTGAATTACTGAATAAGTTAATTACTATTAGGAATCAAAAGGATTTGCCTTTTGAAATTACCCCTTCAGATGATCCGAAGAAGGTAAACATTAATGTTCCAAATAAGAAAAAACCAGATGTTGAAAATATTGATATAAATATCGATTATCTGAAACCTTTGGAAATTGTAAGACATCAACCAGATACTGAGATTGAAATTAAGCCGGACAATGAAGGTACTTTTACAGTAACAATCAAACCGAAAGATGGAAGCAAACCTCACACCTTGAAGCATGTGCATCCAAATGTTTTGAATTTGATCAGCAAGCTGAAAACAACTCCACACGTACAATTCAGAGTAAAGTCAGACAAGCGTGGAAAGATTCAATTGGTCGTACCAAAACACCAATCGCAACCTGTTCATACAAAACTAACTCCAGAGATCATCGATTTAATAAAGAACATCAAACGAAAACCACAACCGAAAGTTTCATTCAAACCAGAAAAACCAGGAACTTTTACCGTTGTTGTACAAAATGGTAAAAAACCAGAAAAAGAGTACAAGCATATTAGTCCCGAATTGATTCCAGTTATCACCAAATTATACAGTGAACCTGCTGTAGAATATGAAATCAAACCAGGCAAAGACGAAACAATCGAATTTGTTCCAACTGAACCAAGTAGCAACAGCCATCGCTATGAAGTGAAGCCTAATGTTCTAGATATCATCAGAGATATTAAACAAAATCCAGATACAGAAATCAACGTCAAGCCAGGACCAGACCACACCTTCGATATTGAAACCAAAGAACCACATAAGAAGCCAAAGACTTATCCTCATGTCAACCAAGAGACATTAGACTTGATCATAGATTTGAAGAGTCATCCAGATGTTTCTTTCACTGTTAAACCAACACCGAAAGGTAACTTTTACATCACGGTACCAAAATCAAATGTCAAAGAAGATAATGTGCAAATAACTCCGGATGTTCTGGAATTGATAAAACTTCTCCATTCTCCAAAGGATGTTAAGCTTAATATCAAACCACAAAAAGATGGAGCATTTACTGTCATTGTCAAAGATGGTAAAAAAGAGCATAACTATCCGAATATTCCAAAAAGAGTATTGCCAGTTGTTATAAAATTGTATAAAAATCCTCACAGAAACATACAATTGAAGCCAACAAGTGACAATCAAATCTATGGTAATGTGCCCGAAGACCTACCTAAAACTACGACAGCTGTAGTTAACAAAGATGATGTGGATTTGATCCATCACATTAAACGACATCCGCACACAGATGTCACTATTAAGCGTGACAGAAAAAATCGACCCACGGTTGTAGTTGGTCATGGTCCAGACAGAGAGTCATATCCTCGCGTCGCTCCTAATATTGTTAACCTTGCCACTAAGTTACTCACTGAACCAAAACTTCCATTCCATATTTATACTGGTAGAGATGGAAGACATGTCCTGACTATTCCAGTTCGACCAAAAGAGTTAATAGTTCCAAATGTATCCAAAGGTTTGCTTAAATTTGTTGACAAACATCGCTTTCATCCAAATCTTGAAGTGGTCGTGACCAGTTCTGAGATTCCAAACCACTATGACGTAATATTCCAAGAGCAAAACAAACCAATTAAACATTTTAAACATCTAGAACCCAAGATTGTTCAATTAGTCGTGGAATTGTTTAATGCACCAACCACGGAGTATCGCGTCCAACCACAACCTGATGGAAAGTTAACAGTCAGACCATCCAGAGATGACGTACCAACATTTGATGTGCCAATTACTCCGAAAGATCTATTGTTGATTCGGGACTTCAGAAACCCAAAACTCAACTCTGTCATTGTTTCACCAGGTAGCAAACCAAACACCTACAAGGTTGTCTTTGATGACCTTTATGACCGCTCAAATCCACTCTCTGAGGACAATGTCGAACCCTTATTCCTTAACTTTCTCGTCCGCTTGTACACTGAACCAAGTCTTCCACTAAAGTCGGCCGTTGACGAAGATGGACATTTAATTGTAACTGCACCGAAAAGAGTTTCTCACAACATTTTACACGATGTAAGCCCAGAAGTATTAAACTTTCTGACCAAGCACAAACCAACTCCCAAGGATACATTTTCCATTGTGTTGGATAAGAAAAAGCCGCATTCGACAGAGCCTGATTCTTACACTTTTGATCTTAATGGCAAAAAGTTTCCTCATCAGTCGCCTACCACCGTTCAATTAGCAAGTATTCTGCTTTCTCAGCCTAAGTTACATACAAGAATTTTGAATGAAAGGGATGGCAAAGCTACCGTAGAAATTACTGCACACAGACCAAATCTGGTTTTCAGAAATGTGCATCCAGCCTTCTTGAAGACTTCACAGATAGCACGGCATAGTCCTAATGTGGAACTTTCGATCACCCGAAACCCAGATAATGAAATCAACCTTGTAATTTCAAATGGACCGAATAAGCTGATAATTGAAAATCTTTCACCTATTATTACTCAGCTGTTTGTGGCTATGTTCAGTAGACCGGAATTCCCGTATAACTTTTATATAGATGAGGACAATTCTGTGACTATGGTTATCAGGAAAGATAGCTTGCATCCAGTTTTCTCTCACATTAAACCTGAATTTTTTGATTTTGTCAAAAAAGTGCGAATTTCCAAGCTTTTTAACATTGTGATAAAGCATGATGAAGGTGCTTACGAAGTGGAAGTAACAACTCACAATGACAAGCCAAGAACTTTCCAACTGACACCTGAAGAACTTCAATTGCTCGTTCTCTTTGCTACTTATCGAGATTTGACTTTCAAAGAAAACAAGGAAAAAGATGGAACAACCCTGGAAATTCCTGTTGTCATTCAAGCCAGCTCTACTGTACTGGATTTTGCTAAACTTTGTGCTGCTACAAAAGTCCATTCGTTCCCAGAATACAAAGAAACGGATGTTGAAGAACCAACTGAAGAACCGAGTGATGAACCCGAGTATCGACTGAGACCTGAGCTAGTTTTTGAACCCAAAATTGTTTTGAGACCAGAGTACCGAAGGAGACCTGATTACAGACGTCAATTTCACAGCATTACAAGAGATTACAATAATGCCAAAAGAAATTATGCCAAACATCCTGGAAGACTGGAAGTTGGGCATTTTGAACAGCCACGACATCACACCCGCAGACACCATCGTCCCCAAGGACACGAACTGTATTACAAATTCAAGAAGGAAGGTGCCTACGACACTTGCAAATGTAACGAAGCTCATAGAAGTACCTCTCAAAGATTCAGAGAATTTTAATTGCAACGTTTTAAAGAATATGTACATCCCTAAGACTGAAATAAATTAGTTTATAGAAGCATAGCAATTGATCATCTTTCTTGTCTTTAAATAATTTCATCTTTGGAGTTCTTACAGGTCCAACGTAGATTTTATTGAATGACATATTCTTACAATAAAGATCCTGAGGAGTTCAATTCGATAAAATAAAATAAAAAAAGGATTGGGAGAGGAAAGGAAAAAGAAAAGAGGACTCGATTACGTTAGAGCATTCAATACTCAGAACCGTGGCCCTAATTCCAGCCGTATCACTGGTATAATGGCACAAATAAGTAGCCCATAACACCAGAATTGTAATCTAACTAAGCAAAACAACCAATAAATAACTAAACCTTTGATTACCTGCCAAAAGAAACCAACAAACCGTTTGATTAAAAGGGGAAAAGCTTATTTTAGCAAATAAAATAAATATTTTATTACCATATAAATAAAATCCATCATTCTAATCACTTTTTACACTGAAATTCATTGGAAAAAAACAGAACTACTTTTCCGCAAAGTAGAGCACAGTCCACAGTTAAGCGTAATACGGCTCAGTCAATTATGAAATAGGACAACGTTATATCAGTTCACAAAGTATACCAAGACATGTTTGTTGCAAAGAGAAACTTATTTCCTAGCATCTCTTATAACTGGCTACGATATATGATATACGATATGCAAACAGCCCGTCTGAAGGCACCCAGGTTTGTGCTCGCAATAACATCTTTAACCGGGATCAAATCAACCGTTCCTGAAAGGGACTCCGGGACTATGAAGATGTAGCGGAATAGTACATTCTTGCAGCTTAGGGGCCGTCCATAAATTACGTAGCGCACCAAAGGTGGGGGGGGAGGGGGTTTCAAATTTTGTTTCGAGTCATTACTAAGGGAGAGGGGGTTTCAAATTTTGGTACGTTCCATGTAAAAAAAAAAATTAAATATTTTATAATCAAAATATTATCATTTTTTATGTGATTTTTTGAAAATTTGGGGGGTGATTTCAGTTTTGTTACATAATTATGGAATAAAGAGATATAAATTGAATTTTAAAATTTATTTATTTATTTGGGTTGATTTTATCATCCGAATTTTCTGTGTGTAAAAAAAAATATCGGTAGCTGTTTTTGGCCAAGAAATGGGTGCTTTTGGTCAATTCTTGAATTGTTTTGGCTTAAATATGAATTGTTAGTCCAAAAAGCTGTAGTCAGCGCTGAGAGATAAAATAAAATAAATAAATAAATAAAATTTATATAAATAGAAATATATGTTCGTTTGTTCAAATTCTTAAATCTCCAAAAGTTATTCACCGATTGCTTTGAAATATTGACACAACATTGCATTCGAATAGGCGCATGTTTTTATATACCTACAATATAGATTTCACACCTGTGACAGGTAAAACCGAGGGTAAAACATGCTTTTTTTAAAAAACAGCGCCATCTGTTAGACGTAAAAGCAACACGGGATTTATTTCCACGGGATTTTATTTCGACGGCAGCGCATGGCCGGGTTCAGCTAGTAAAAAAATAAATAAAGAAAACAAAATAAAATAAAATAAAGAAATAAAAAAAATAATAAAAAAAATAATGAATAGAATAGAAGACAAAAAAGATTGCAAATCCCCCGCTGTTTTAAACGAGCATTAAAAGCACTAATCGACGTCGTTTTTTTACTCCACAACGAAACCGGCCACGCATCAATATTTAGCAGACGACGATTTTACCGCTTTTTGTCGGCCGATGTCGCGCACTACATCCGGATCAGCCATTACCGAAATGAAGCTGTATCATTTTAACTTACATTTTAACTCCTCGGAAAATTGAAACCATGGACGGTTTAGGCGGCTCAACACTAAGCGGTATTTATTGTAAATACTCAATTAGGATTTTTCAAAACTTGCCTCCACTTTATTCAAGGTTCCAGCAGCGGGAGCAGCAGCGACGACGAAACCAGTACTGCGAATGCAAAATCATTTTATTCGTCCGCCTCATCCGCAGCGGCCAAACGGAAACGATCGCGCTCGAGATCACGAACGAGCAGCGAAGAATCGGTCGAGGAAACTGCGAAAATCGACGATAAAAATAAGACGACGAGCACGACCAAGAAGAAAATGGTCGTGTCAACGGTGGCGCAAAGATTGATGGTAAAACGCAAAAGAAATGAACAGTTGCGGATGTAAAACGAATTTTAATTAATCGCAGCAAAGCATGGGCTACAAAGAAGGAACGGGGTTGGGGAAAAACAACCAAGGACGAGTGGAGATCATCGAGGCGTCGAAACAGAGAGGCCGACGCGGTTTCGGGCTCCATTTGACCGGTCTCGATCCCAGCGGTGACATCGATTGGAAGAAAGAAAATGTATGGAATCGATTTGATTGTTTTTTTAGTGATTTCTTATTATTTTTTAATTTTTTTTAGGTGAGTTTGGTGGAAAGTGTGGAGTGGATGGAGGAATGTTTGTCGGATGCGCCAATCATGTCCGAAATGCGATCGTGGACGAAGGAAGGACGGGTCGGATATTATAAGATTTATTTTAAAGCACTTGATTGATTGGTTTTGAAATTTATAGAAAAAATTGACGCTTGATGACGAAGCCGAATTTTGCAACGGGAAAATTCTTCGAGAACTTCTGGCTTTGAAAGTAAATAAACATCGAGAGGGATTTTTAAAATTCGATGGACATTTATGAAAATTTAGTGAAAATTTGATAAAAATTTAATGAAAATTTGATGAAAATTCAATGAAAATTCAATGAAAATTTGATGAAAATTCAATGAAAATTTGATGAAAATTCCATTAAAATTCAATGAAAATTTTATGAAAATTCAATGAAAATTTTATGAAAATTCAATGAAAATTTTATGAAAATTCAATGAAAATTTTATGAAAATTCAATGAAAATTTTATGAAAATTCAATGAAAATTTTATGAAAATTCAATGAAAATTTTATAAAAATTCAATGAAAATTTTATGAAAATTCAATGAAAATTTTATGAAAATTCAATGAAAATTTGATGAAAATTCAATGAAAATTTGATTGAAATTTAGTGAAAGATTGATGGAAATTTGATGAAAATTTTATGGAAATTTGATGAAAATTTTATGGAAATTTAATGAAAAGTTTATGGTAATTTAATGAAAATTCAATGAAAATTTGATGGAAATTTAATGAAAATTCAATGAAAATTGGATGCAAATTAAGTTAAATGAAATTTGATTTCAGACCGTGTTCGATTCATTGGAGCCCGAAGAGCTGCGCCGAGCAAGGACTCGCTGCAATCCGTACGAAATTATCCGCGGAGTCATTTTCCTCAACCGGTAAATGAAATTCATTCCCGAATTATTTATTTATTTAGTGATTTATTTATTTATTTATTCGTACTTCCGGACACAGGGCGGCCATGAAGATGGCCAACATGGACTACATGTTCGAGAACATGTTCACCAACCCACTCACCGAAACTGGAGTGAGTTTATAATAAAAAATAAACAAAACCAAAAATTAATTAAAATTTAAATTAGGACCCGGCGGTCGGATCCAACGAGCTGCTCTACTTCGCCGACATTTGCGCCGGACCGGGCGGTTTTTCCGAATACGTTCTCTGGCGGAAGAAATGGGAGGCCAAAGGTTTCGGATTCACGCTCAAAGGACCCAACGATTTCAAACTGGACGACTTTTTCGCCGGACCGCCGGAATCTTTCGAACCGTACTACGGTCGACTCTCTTCAATTGAAACGAAAACGAAAACTGAACGAATGAATGCGCTTTTCAGGTGTCCACGGCATTAACGGCGACGGAAACATTTTTTCGCCCGAAAACTTGAGAGAATTTCGTCGTTTCGTGCTCGAAAACACCGACAACAAGGGCGTCCATTTCGTCATGGCCGACGGGGTAAAATATAGACTAAATTTTGATGAATAAATTTGAAAATTGAAAATTAAATTTTGTATTAATTTAGGGCTTTTCCGTCGAAGGTCAAGAGAACATACAGGAGATTTTATCGAAGCAGTTGTACCTGTGCCAGTTTTATTGCGCATTAAGCATCCTCAGACCAGGTATAGAAATTAAAATTTAATTTAATTTAAAAATAAATGAAATTATGTTGGAATTAGGCGGCCATTTTGTGTGTAAATTGTTCGATCTGTTCACGCCGTTCAGCGTGGGACTGATTTATCTGTTGTACAGGGTGTTCAAGAGGGTTTGCATCGCAAAACCCAACACGAGTCGTCCCGCAAATTCTGAAAGGTGAGCAATTTAATTCAAATTTGAAAATTTCAAATTACGCAATTTCTTGATAAAAATATCGACAAAATATTTCAATTTTTACAAAATTTCATAAATTTTTGGGAAATTTCTTGATAAATGTCGAAAAAATATTACATTTTTTACAAAATTTTATAAAATTTTAAGAAATTTCGACAATTTTATAAAATTTTTAAGAAATTTCGACAATTTCAATAAAATTTGAAAATCCTCGATTGTCAACAAAATTTTTTTTGAAAAATTTCAACAAAATTTGATAATTTTTTTTGTGAAATTTCAAACTTCAAATTTGATATTTTTTTGAGAAGTTTGAACAAAACGTGAGAAATGTTTTAGACACTTGGTATCCCACCTGCGCCGCTCTGGTGAGGAAAATCGGAACCCCTTAAAATTTGATTTTTTTTAATTTTCAGGTACGTAGTTTGTAAATGGCGACGTCCGAACACGCGCGACGTGGAGGATTATTTATTTGAAACGAATTGTCGCCTCCAACAGCTCAATCAGCTCAAAAGTTGTTCCGGCACCGATGCCGACGACGTCGTCCAAATCGTGCCTTTAAACATCCTCAAGGACGACGTTGAGTTTTACAATTACATCGTCAGTTCGAACGAGACGTGAGCAACAACAAATAGAACTAAACAGAACAAATTAAACAAATTAAACAAATTGCATTTACAGGCTCGGTCACATTCAGTGCATCCACTTGGCCAAAATCCAAGCGTTCTGTCGGAACAGCGAGCTACAGGAGGAGCGGCAGGCCGACATCCGGAAGGAGTGTCTGCAGTTGTGGAATGTAAAATCTAGCGTCGCTTTTGCACCGATTGACGAAAATGATTCGATTCTTAGTGTCTGTTCCCGTTAGATCCCGGACAAAGTGAGGTCGGCGCCGACCAGGCCGGAACCGAGCGCAAAGTTTGCCGAGTTTTTTAATGTCGGTGCGTCAATTTTTGTCTTTGTAATATTTTTTTAATTTGTTTGCATTTTTCAGACGGAAGATACGAATTATTTGACTTATTTGGCGGAGCCGCTCGACAGGAAGAAGCTGGACAGCATCAAGAGCATTTACGATTACCGCGCCGTCGTTTCCAGCGTGGACAAGCTGAATCAAGCCGACCGTTGCTTTCTTTTGGGTTTAGGGGTAAAGAGAAAGAACAATTCAACGAATTGGGTGGAAATTATATCAATAGTTGTTGGTTTTGATATAATTCTGTCGAAATTTGACTTAATCAATAATTTCTCTACAAGAATTGAGTCGAAAATCGACTTTTGCGACACGTTTTCGCTAAATTTGCGTCGACATTTGACTTTTCAAATATATCTTCTACTAAATTCAGTCAAAATTCAATGTTTTCAACGCATTTCAGCAATAATTCAGTCAAAATTCAATGTTTTTGACACATTTCAGCTATAATTCAGTCAAAATTCAATGTTTTTGACACATTTCAGTTATAATTCAGTCAAAATTCAATGTTTTTGACACATTTCAGTTATAATTCAGTCAAAATTCAATGTTTTTGACACATTTCAGCTATAATTCAGTCAAAATTCAATGTTTTTGACACATTTCAGTTATAATTCAGTCAAAATTCAATGTTTTTGACACATTTCAGCTATAATTTAGTCAAAATTCAATGTTTTTGACACATTTCAGCTATAATTCAGTCAAAATTCAATGTTTGCAACACATTTCAGCTATAATTTAGTCAAAATTTTTACTTTTCCATCATGATTTCATCAAAATCTGAATTTTCCAATAATTTTTCGCCTTTATTTCCGCGAAATTTGAATTTATCAACACTTTTCTCGCACAATTTTATCGAATTTTGACAATTTCTGAATATTTTGTACAAATCCACTTCGTTATAGGTCTTGTTTTTGGTTTGGACCAGTGGAAATGCACTGGACAATGTCCATTCCCATTATTAAATTATTAAATTAAAATTACCGCAATCAATTAGTGAGATCACATTTTTAAATTTTAGCCTATTTATTTGAGTAAAATACAAATTTATTTACAAAAAGGAATAATTAGGTGAAAATATTTTATTTTCACTTCAAATTAAAATTGAAATTAAAATTATTTTTCACATTTTTCACATTTTTCACATTTTTCACATTTTTCACATTTTTCAAACTTGTTGCAGAGGATGCACGTGTTTCGGTGGGACGGCACGGAGAAGAGCGTGTGGAAAAAACTCGACTTGACGGTCGAGTTGCCGCGCGACACGCTGCTCTACGTCGAAATCGTTCACGAACTTAAAGGCGAAGTACGCGATTCATTCTAATTTTTTTAAATAAAGTCCAAAAATATTTGAATAATCCAAAGGGAAAAGGACAACGAAAAGTCGCTTGCTTGCACATAGTGGACGCGCTGGTGCTGGGAGGACGAGACATCCGCCACGAACACTACATGGAGAGGTCAACAAAAACAAATTGAAAAAAATGAAAAACTGAAATGTTTTCGTTTTAGGATGAACAAAGCGCAGAAACTCGCCAAAGCCGTGAACAAGTCGAGTCGGTCCGACCTGACGGCGCTGCGAGTGAAACAAGTGTTCCGATTCGAGGGAATCGAAGAGATCTTCGACAAATTGGATTTCAGGATATTCAAAGGCAGCGCGGGTGGCAAACGACTTTGCTACTGCAACCAACAGGACGACAAATATTTCCTACCGCATGGCATTATCTTTTTCAAAACAGTAAAAGGTAATCAAATTAAAAAAGAAAAACAAAATGAAGTTAAAACTTCTTGAAAATCGTAAATTCGTGAATTTCATCGTCGATGTGGTTCGACTAAATTAAGGTTGCACCGAATACCAAAATATTCGCAACCAAATACCATGGCCGAATAATAATTTTAAAAACAATCCCCAAGTTAACATGTCATTTTAATGTAGAAAACCCAATTCCCACTGTTGAAAAAAGCAATTACCACCTCAGAAAACCAATTTTTACCACCAAAAAAAGCAATCGCCATGTTTCACGTCAAAAATGCAGTTTTCATACAAAAATTCTAAGTTTTTCAGTAGAGATGCAATTTTTACCTAAAGTATTTAATTTTCACCCAAAAATGTAAAGTTCTCTGGTAAAATACAATTTATAAGGTGAAAATTATTAGTATTCACTCTAAGAAGGCAAAAACTTGCATTGAACAATGCAAATTTGTCTAACTTTATCATTATTATGTATTCTTGATATTCGGCCGAATATGGCCAAATATGCCAAATAACCGAATGTAAACCGAATATTCGATGCAACCGTAGACTGAATCTCGTGTGACATCTCGTTCAGATTCACTTTGGTGCCTAAAGAAGTTAAACTTGAAAAGCGAAATAAATAGAATATGAAATTAAAAATTGATTTTTTTGTCAGATCCGTGGACAATGAATCTTAGCCGGAGTACGCGGAACAAATACTTATTCAATACTCGAACGGGGGAGTCTCGATTCGACACTCCCAAAGACGCCATCGCAACATTCAAGTAATTATTTCTGTTTTTATTTGTAACTCGAGGTAATTATTGTTTATTATTTTAGGGATACTTTTTCGTCGCGTTTGCTGTGGACGTGGGAGCCGGGAGTGAAGATCCACGAAGCGCACACCGAAGCATTGGAGGACAGAGTTCATCGCCACGTCATTTTAGATAAAATCAAATGTCATTTAGAACAGTTTAGATGATTTTTGAAAGCTATGTCGATCGTAATTTAATAAAAATTGAAAGAAAATAAACCTATTTTGTTCAATTAATTCACCAAGTTGCCACTAGATGGCATCCAAACAAAAATGGTCGCAAAATCAAACATGGAGGCGGATGTTGATACGGTTTTCAAATACGTGCGAGAAGATTTAAGAATATGCGAGGGAAACTTAATGCCACATCGCACGGACCCCACGGTGGTCACGGCGATGGTATGCCGAATTTTTAAGCGAGTTTTCACGGTCGATTAAAACGTTTGAATTAATTTAGGTGCACGAAGATTGGCTGAACGAGTTGCTGAGGGAATCGAAAATTCCGGATACGTTTAAAAGCGAGAATTCGGAGTTGACACACGCGTTTAAAGCGGAGAAACCGTGGAAATGTATTTCGATCGAGGTGTTGACCAAAGAGAACGGCACCGTGAACATGTGAGGACTTTTGACGAGTGTGTCTAATAATGCGAGTAAATTTAAGTTTTGTTTTGGTTTTTTTAGGTTTAAGAAGTTTCATCGGGCTTTGACGGTGCAGCCGAGGGACGAGGATTTGGATTATTCCAACTTAATCCATTACGTTACGGAGACGAATTTTAAGAATTTGTGGAAGGATGTGTCGAAAAAGTACAACAGGGGCGCCCTACACGAGCGGAGAGATGACGTTGGTTTTGATTGGAATTGTTGTGCATTTTTTGATTGATTGGTTTTTGTTTTGTTTTTATTTTTATTCAGAAGCAAAGACTTAACGATGCAATTCGGGAGGGATTGTTGCGGATTTACGCGTGTCCGTTGATCAATGGCCAAAGAAATACTCAATTTGATCAACGAGGTAATTTCAATTTTGATATTTTGAAATGTTTTGGATGAAAACGTGGAAATTTAGGTCAAATGTACAATTTTTAGTTGGAAAATAATGCGATTTTAGACCAAAGTGCATTTTCATTTCGAGAAATGAAATTTTCAGGCCGAAATATACGCTATTATTCGAAAAAATTTATTTTCAAGAACGAAAAATACATTTTTAGGGCTGAAAAATACATTTCTAGGGCTGAAAAATATATTTCTAAGCTGAAAAATACATTTATAGGGCTGAAAAATACATTCATAGGGCTGAAAAATATATTCATAGGGCTGAAAAATACATCTATAAGCTGAAAAATACAATTATAGGCTGAAAAATACATTTCTAACGCTGAAAAATACATTCATAGGGCTGATAAATACATTCATAGGGCTGATAAATACATTTATCGGCTGAAAAATACATTTCTAACGCTGAAAAATACATTCATAGGGCTGATAAATACATTCATAGGGCTGATAAATACATTTATCGGCTGAAAAATACATTTATAGGCTGAAAAATACATTTATAGGCTGAAAAATACATTTTTATAGTAAAAAACATGTCTAGGTCTGAAATATACATTTCCAAGTGCAAAAATGCAATACAAGACAAAATTAACGCCGTTTGACGCCTAAAAATGTCACCTTTTGTTGAGATTAATTGTAAAAACTAAATTCTTTCAGGAACCAAACACGGCAACATCCTCAAAGCGCACTGCATCATCGAACTAGACCGCGCATTCTACATCCTCCACGAGCACGTCGCCCACACCCTCCACGACTGCATCACCTTCAGCCCCGCCGTCTTCTCCTCCTCCTTCTCCAAACCCCTCTTCGTCATCTACCAGCTCCTCCAAGCCATGCGCGACCTCCACGACCGCGGAACCTTCCTCGGCGACCTCTCCCTAACCAACGTCTACCTCGACCAAAACCTCTGGGTGTTCGTGCGCCCGCGCATCAAAGACGCGCTCGTGCGCGAGACCAAAACCGACGCGAAACGATCCACGAGCAACCTAAGCACCAAGAACCCCCCCGCACCCCCCAACTGCGGCCGCCTGAGCGCTTTAGTGGACGACTGGGTGCAGTGCAAGACGAGCAACCTCGACTACCTGATGGAACTGAACCGGCTGGCCGGACGCCGGCTGGGCGACGCCGACCACCACCCGGTGCTGCCGTGGGTGATGGACCTGTCGTGCGCGCACGGGGGTTGGCGGGACCTGACCAAGTCCAAGTACCGGCTCAACAAGGGCGACAAGCAGCTCGATTTGACCTACGAGACGCTGGCGGCCGACGAGGACGACTCGTCGCACGTGGCGCACCACGTGTCCGACGTGCTCACCGACATCACGTACTACGTGTACATGGCGCGGCGGACCCCGCGCGCCATGCTGTGTCGCCACGTGCGTCCCAACTGGGTGCCGGCCGAGTATCCGTCGAGCATTCAGCGGATGCAGCAGTGGACGCCCGACGAGTGCATTCCGCAGTTCTACACCGACCCAGAGGTGTTCGAGTCCATCCACGACGATTTGCCGGACTTGGAGGTGCCGGCGTGGGCGGAGAACGCGCAGGATTTCGTGCAGAAGCATCGGGCGGCGCTCGAGAGTGATTACGTGTCCGAGAGACTCAACACGTGGATCGATTTAACTTTTGGATATCGGGTAAATTGGAAATTGGAATATTGGAGATTGGAAATGATTGATTGAATTATTGCAGCTTACTGGAACCGCGGCCGTCAAGTCGAAGAACGTTTTCCTCAATTTGGTGGACCAACACACGCATCTGTCCAACTGCGGCGTCAATCAGATATTCACGCAACCGCATCCGCAGCGGTTGAATCTCGGGCTTTTCAAGAGCCCGCCAAAGCTCAAACACTTTTACAAGGTGCGATAACTCGCGCGTATCCATTTCTTATAATAATTATTTGCTCTGTCCCAAATTATGGCTTGAGTTTCTATCAAATCAAGTGTTCGTGCTGATCAATAGATGGCACAAGTTTTGTTTGGAAAATCTGGATTTGTAACGACACTACATAACTAAATTAGCTTATATGTAATTTTGGGTCATTTTAAATACAAAATAATTGTTTTATTCAAATCTGATGGTATAAATTTGTTTTGCTTAACTTTTAAGTCAATTATTTGGTGTTACTCACTAAGTGAGTGAATTTTTCACTCACTTTCTAAACTTTTGAAATGTTTTTGTATGATCCCAAAAGGTGGAAATAATTACAATATTTCAACGTATGAATAAGGAACAACTCCATCGTAAGAGTCATTTGCTGATTTTTATTGAATGTAGTCGAAACCCGACAAAAAAATACAAATTTTGATTATGTTAATTTTGTATTTTAATTAAGAAAAAATTAATACGTAAACGATAGTTTGGTTAGGCGTAACAACATTTTTATTTTTATTGTCATTGCCAGGACTCGAGAAGGAAGGAAAAACTGTCGGACGAAGGGAGTAACGTAGGGAATATAAGAAAACGTGCATTTGACGAGTTGGAATGAACGAAATTGTTTATTAGAAGGAAAACGAGACGAGCGACGAGTCCAAGCGGCACAAATCAATGAGTCACAGATCACGGAGCCAGCTCTCGTCGAGCGAACAAACCATTTATCTCCCCAAAGATTACAACCCTTTAGCAGCGCTCAATCAGCTCGAAGCCACCTACAACGTGACCGCCAAGTGCACTTTCCAAGTCCCTACGGTTCGCGACACCGAGCACGTGAGCCAAAACGAATTTACAATTTACAATTTACAATTTACAATTTAACTCGTTCCTAGAATGCGACTTGCAACAGCCTGCACCAACGCAAAATCCGCGACCTCGTGAGCCTGGGCTGTTTGATCGTCGAGCTGTTCCTGCCGGCGCGTTTCCGCCTCGTCGGCGCGCAGACCGAGCTCGAAGAACGCTACGAGCTGCTGCGCCGCATCCTCAAGATGGATTCGTTCGAATTGCCGCGATGCGTCAAGTCGGTGGTGCGACTCATCCTCCAGCTGTGTCCCGACGACACGTCCGATCCGTCGTCGTCCCTCCCGCTGCGCCACTCGACCGTCACCGACTTGGGACTGCCGCCGCCGTCGCCCCACCAACTCCTGCAGCCCCTAGTCAAACTATTCGCTTTCCCCGTCTACTTCAAGCGCGTCTACTCCTTCCTCAGCCAGATGTCGCTCAATTCCATAACGGACGACGACGAAACGGTGGCCACTGCGCGCCGCCTCGTGCAGATGATGCCGCAACTGAGCAGCGAAGGCGTCGACATCGTCATTCCCTACTTGCAGGTGAGGGATTCGATTTTTAAAAAATCCGATTCAAACCGATTCAAACGCACTTGCAGGACATGTTCGCCGACGAGCGCACCGACGTGCTGGCCGCCTGGTGCCTGTTCGAGCCGCTCGCGGCGGCGCTGGGGCCCGCGAGGACCAAGAAACAGCTGCTCACCTACCTCGTGCCCATCTACGACCGCGACACCTTCACTCCCAAGTGTCTGAAGCTGTTCCAGCGCAGTTTCCTGCTCCAGTTGATGGTGCGGCTCGGCGTGCGCACGTTTCTCTCGCATTTCGTCACGCGGCTCATCGAAGCGGTCGGCGGCTTCAAGGACTACGACCAGGACAGCACCAACTTGCGGCGGAAGACGTCGCACTTGCACTCGCCCGAACTCGAAGCGATGCACGAAGAGGCGGCGACCGTGCTGTCGCCGTTTGACGAGGCCAAGAATAAGGATCCGGCCGAGGAGAAGGAGAAAGCGGAGCCCGTCGACGCCGAGTACGACCCGGAGCCCGAGATGTTTCTGTTCGACCCGGTGCCCGAGGACGTGAACGCGGACCAGTCGTCGGAAAGCGAGAACACGTCGCTCGAGGACGAAGCGGCGAACGACGAAGCGCTGCCGCCGCTGCCGCCACCGTCGCTCGATTGTTTTATTGAAACGTGTTCTTCGCCTTCTGACGAGGCCAACGTGTCGGATTTGGCTACGGAGAACGTAGATTGGTTGAGCCACCGACTCGGGCCCGTTCTGACGGCCAAGTACTTGTCGCGCAATCTGCTGCGCATGCTGAGTTTGTGCTACCACGGGGGAGAACAGCTTGCGTTTGTGGAGTGCGATAAAGACGGCGAGGGGGACGGGATCTGCAACAAGAGGGTGGCCGGTGATGACAACGTGGCCAACGTGCTGCTCTGTCTTTCCAATATCGCAGTTTTGTACGGGGAGCAGTTCATTCTCGTCCAATACTTCTCGCATATCGTAGATTTGGTGAGTTTTCTTTAGTTTTATTGACTTGTGTTTAGTTTTATTGAATATTCTCTAGTTTTATTGACTTTTATTCAACTTTAATTGTATTATTATCTGAAGGTTTCGTGCTGCGCGAAGCGGTTGACGGTGAACCTGGAAGCGGGCGTGGTTGGCTCGATGATGCTCCTCAAGCACATCGTGCCGTTCGTGTCGGACGCCGCCCTCATGGACAACCTGCAGGACGTGCTGATCCGCGACATCCTGTACCCGACGGTGCAACTCATTTCGTCGTGGCGCGTGTCCTTCCCGAACGGCGCTCGGGCGCGGCGCGTCATCGCCTTCAAACTCCTCGACGTCTTGTACCTAATCGGTCTTCGCTTAGGTTTCGAGATGACCAGGAAACATCTCACGTCCATCCTGAGACGCTTCTTCAAGTCTTTCGACCGCATTTCCGACGAGGCCAATTTGCTCGCGCTCCGAGAGCGCAACGACACGTTCGACTCCGAGATGGCGTACATGGCGTACATTCCGTTCTGTAAATTAGCCGGAGAGTAAGCCTGAATTAATCTGATTTTGATTTTGATTTGATTTGATTTGATTTGATTTCTTTGTCAGCATTCACATGGAGAAATGTTTGGAGAACGACGCGCTCATCCGTCGCTTGTGCACGCGCCACGACAAGGAGTTGCTGCAGATCGAAACGAGCAACGACGATGACAACGCGAATGCCAACGCGAACGTTTTCCCGTCGTCGAAATATCCGAATTACTCGGAAGAGGAGCACATAGTGAGCGGAACTTTTGGCAAAAACGTGGCCATGGTCGGGAACCGCATCGACATTCGCGTGCACGAAGAAAAGCCGCAGCAGCAGCAGAACAAAAGTGGGAAGAAAGCGGGGAAAAATAGCAACTACAAAATGCACAACGGCGCGCGCCATTTGCGAGGCAGTTGGTTGGCATACTGGGAACATGAAATCGGTAAAATACATCCTATGTAGGGTTGCGTTCAAATCTCATAAAATCATTCACACACACAAATTCCTTTTTGAATATGTAGTAATTTTGTTAATTTTCTTAACTTTGGCCAGGGCAACACGAGAAAGACGTGGAGTTCAACTTCAAGCAGATCAAACTGCAGACGTTCGCGGGCCACACGGCCAACGTGCGCTCCATCTGCTGCCTGGACAACGAGATTTCCTTCATGACGGGCAGCAAGGACAAAAGCGTCAAGCTGTGGTCGCTGCGCAGCCACGGCGACGGCTCGGGCCGCTCGAGCTGCCAGTGGACGTACCCGCACCACAAGAAGAGCGTGTTCGCCGTCACGTTCCTCGACTCGCTGCGCAGGGTGGTGTCGTGCGACGGCACGGTCCACCTGTGGGACCCGTTCGTGGGCTCGTCGCTGCGCCAAATGGAGCCGGTGCGCAACAGCTGCGTGTCGGTGCTCGCGTGTCTGCCGTCGCCCAGCTCGGTGCTCGTCACGGCTGCCAGCGACTCCAACCTGCGCTTTTTCGACGTGCGTTCCATGAAATACATTCACGAGTACAAAGTGAGCGTCGCTCCCGCAGGTGAGTGATTGATGAAATATATTTTTTCCAGTTCTAAGCATTTAATTTTAATTTTAAATTTTTCTAGGGTTGATTCGGTGCGTGTCGGTCAGTCCCGATGGCCACTGGCTGTGCGTGGGCCACTCGTCCGGCGTGATCTCCATCTTGGACGTGCGCACGGGCCTCATTTCGGCCATCTGGAAGGGCCACGAGGGCGAGATATTGAAAGTATTTATTTTCTATTTAATTTTTGATTGAATTTAATTTAATTTTTAATTTGTGCAGATCAGGGCATACAATAAAAATACGTTCGTCACGTCGTCGCTCGACCAGCACGTGTCGGTCTGGAATGCGGACGACGGCAAGTTGCAGCACAATCTGAGGGGCCCGACGGAACCCGTGCACTGCTTCGACTTCTACAGGAACGAGATGGTGTCGGCGTCGACGGCTAATCGAATCGGCGTGCACACGGCCATCGACAACCAAGTATGGGAAATTAATAAAGTGATTTTGTCATTTTGTCATTTTGATTTATTTTTTACATTTGATTGAATTCAGGCGTCGTTTTCGAGCACTCGACTCAGGTCGGACACTTTCCGCGGGATGATTTCCGCACTCTCGATTCTTCCTCTCAACCGCCTTTTGCTATTGGGTGCTGATAATGGCAACGTTTCTCTCTTGTGTTAAAAGTACAATAAATATCATCTTCATTTCTTTTCTTGTTGCATTGACTATCTATCCTGTGATGCAGTTGCCAAGATATTCCTATTCCTACACATTAAAAGCAAAACACATTAAACCAAATTATGACTATTTTGTATTTCATTCTACAACTCACATTAGGTGCGTTCAATCTTAAATGGATTTCTTTGTTTCGCCAATTTTCTTAATTTCGGGAGATAGGAAGTGACGATTTTTATGTCATGAAAACGAAATTGAATTTCAGAAAATCGGATTTTGGGAAAGCAACGTGTAGGGTTACTTTCTTTGATCTCAAGTTGATTTCAGCCATCTCGAATCGCACGTTATTTTTGTTTGCATACAAAGATGAAATTATTTAAAGACAAGAAAGATGATCAATTGTTATGCTTCTATAAACTATTTTATTTCAGTCTGAGGGATGTACAGATTCTTTAAAACATTGCGATTAAAATTCTCTGAATCTTTGAGAGGTACTTCTATGAGCTTGGTTACATTTGCAAGTGTCGTAGGCACCTTCCTTCTTGAATTTGTAATACAGTTCGTGTCCTTGGGGACGATGGTGTCTGCGGCTGTGATGTCGTGGCCGTTCAAAATGTCCAACTTCCAGTCTTCCAGGATGTTTGGCATAATTTCTTTTGGCAGTATTATAATCTCTCGTAATGCTGTCAAATTGACGTCTGTAATCAGGTCTCCTTCGGTACTCTGGTCTCAAAACAATTTTTGGTTCAAAAACTAGCTCAGGTCTCAGTCGATACTCGGGTTCATCACTCGGTTCTTCAGTTGGTTCTTCAACATCCGTTTCTTTGTATTCTGGGAACGAATGGACTTTTGTAGCAGCACAAAGTTTAGCAAAATCCAGTACGGTAGAGCTGGCTTGAATGACGACAGGAATTTCCAGGGTTGTTCCATCTTTTTCCTTGTTTTCTTTGAAAGTCAAATCTCGATAAGTAGCAAAGAGAACGAGCAATTGAAGTTCTTCAGGTGTCAGTTGGAAAGTTCTTGGCTTGTCATTGTGAATGGTTACTTCCACTTCGTAAGCACCTTCATCATGCTTTATCACAATGTTAAAAAGCTTGGAAATTCGCACTTTTTTGACAAAATCAAAAAATTCAGGCTTAATGTGAGAGAAAACTGGATGCAAGCTATCTTTCCTGATAACCATAGTCACAGAATTGTCCTCATCTATATAAAAGTTATACGGGAATTCCGGTCTACTGAACATAGCCACAAACAGCTGAGTAATAATAGGTGAAAGATTTTCAATTATCAGCTTATTCGGTCCATTTGAAATTACAAGGTTGATTTCATTATCTGGGTTTCGAGTAATCGAAAGTTCC
Source organism: Strigamia acuminata (assembly GCA_949358305.1). NCBI lineage: Eukaryota > Metazoa > Arthropoda > Chilopoda > Geophilomorpha > Linotaeniidae > Strigamia > Strigamia acuminata. The sequence goes on from OX442314.1 coordinate 429,952, forward strand.
ACATTGGGACTATGCCGTGCTATCTGTGAAGTCTTCAAGAAGGCTGGATGCACATTTCTGAAAACCAGATTTGGTCTGTGTGCAGTAATTTCTACGGTAGCTTTGCCATCCCTTTCATTCAAAATTCTTGTATGTAACTTAGGCTGAGAAAGCAGGATACTTGCTAATTGAACAGTGGTAGGCGACTGATGAGGAAACTTTTTGCCATTAAGATCAAAAGTGTAAGAATCAGGCTTTGTCGAATGCGGCTTTTTCTTATCCAACACAATGGAAAATGTATCCTTTGGAGTTGGTTTGTGCTTGGTCAGAAAGTTTAATACTTCTGGGCTTACATCGTGTAAAATGTTGTGAGAAACTCTTTTCGGTGCAGTTACAATTAAATGTCCATCTTCGTCAACGGCCGACTTTAGTGGAAGACTTGGTTCAGTGTACAAGCGGACGAGAAAGTTAAGGAATAAGGGTTGGATATTGTCCTCAGACAGTGGATTTGAGCGGTCATAAAGGTCATCAAACACAACCTTGTAGGTGTTTGGTTTGCTACCTGGTGAAACAATGACAGAGTTGAGTTTTGGGTTTCTGAAGTCCCGAATCAACAATAGATCTTTCGGAGTAATTGGCACATCAAATGTTGGTACGTCATCTCTGGATGGTCTGACTGTTAACTTTCCATTAGGTTGTGGTTGGACGCGATACTCCGTGGTTGGTGCATTAAACAATTCCACGACTAATTGAACAATCTTGGGTTCTAGATGTTTAAAATGTTTAATTGGTTTGTTTTGCTCTTGGAATATTACGTCATAGTGGTCTGGAATCTCAGAACTGGTCACGACCACTTCGAGATTTGGATGAGAGCGATGTTTGTCAACGAATTTAAGCAAATCCTTGGATACATTTGGAACTATTAACTCTTTTGGTCGAACTGGAATAGTCAGGACATGTCTTCCATCTCTACCAGTATAAATATGGAATGGAAGTTTTGGTTCAGTGAGTAACTTAGTGGCAAGGTTAACAATATTAGGAGCAACACGAGGATATGACTCTCTGTCTGGACCGTGACCAACTACAACCGTGGGTCGATTTTTTCTGTCACGCTTAATAGTGACTTCTGTGTGCGGATGTCGTTTAATGTGATGGATCAAATCCACATCATCTTTGTTAACTACAGCTGTCGTAGTTTTAGGCAGGTCTTCGGGCACATTACCATAGATTTGATTGTCACTAGTTGGCTTCAATTGTATGTTTCTGTGAGGATTTTTATACAATTTTATAACAACCGGCAATACTCTTTTTGGAATATTCGGATAGACATGCTCTTTTTTACCATCTTTGACAACGACAGTGAATGCTCCATCTTTTTGTGGTTTGATATTAAGCTTAACATCCTTTGGAGAATGGAGAAGTTTAATCAATTCCAGAACATCCGGAGTTATTTGCACATTATCTTCTTTGACATTTGATTTTGGTACCGTGATGTAAAAGTTACCTTTCGGTGTTGGTTTAACAGTGAAAGAAACATCTGGATGACTCTTCAAATCTATGATCAAGTCTAATGTCTCTTGGTTGACATGAGGATAAGTCTTTGGCTTCTTGTGTGGTTCTTTGGTTTCAATATCGAAGGTGTGGTCTGGTCCTGGCTTGACGTTGATTTCTGTATCTGGATTTTGTTTAATATCTCTGATGATATCTAGAACATTAGGCTTCACTTCATAGCGATGGCTGTTGCTACTTGGTTCAGTTGGAACAAATTCGATCGTGTCATCTTTGCCTGGTTTGATTTCATATTCTACAGTTGGTTCACTGTATAATTTGGTGATAACTGGAATCAATTCGGGACTAATATGCTTGTACTCTTTTTCTGGTTTTTTACCATTTTGTACAACAACGGTAAAAGTTCCCGGTTTTTCTGGTTTGAATGAAACTTTCGGTTGTGGTTTTCGTTTGATGTTCTTTATTAAATCGATGATCTCTGGAGTTAGTTTTGTATGAACAGGTTGCGATTGGTGTTTTGGTACGACCAATTGAATCTTTCCACGCTTGTCTGACTTTACTCTGAATTGTACGTGTGGAGTTGTTTTCAGCTTGCTGATCAAATTCAAAACATTTGGATGCACATGCTTCAAGGTGTGAGGTTTGCTTCCATCTTTTGGTTTGATTGTTACTGTAAAAGTACCTTCATTGTCTGGCTTAATTTCAATCTCAGTATCTGGTTGATGTCTTACAATTTCCAAAGGTTTCAGATAATCGATATCAATATCAATATTTTCGACATCTGGTTTTTTCTTATTTGGAACATTAATGTTTACCTTCTTCGGATCATCTGAAGGGGTAATTTCAAAAGGCAAATCCTTTTGATTCCTAATAGTAATTAACTTATTCAGTAATTCAGGAGTAATATCTGGATAGGTTTTGGTATCTTGACCATCACTGACGGTAATTTTGAAATTTGGACCGTCTGGAGCAATGGAAATGGATAACTGAGGAGCTGATTTGATTGTCTGGATAAGTGCCAATTGATTCTTTGGTATTGAAATAATAGGATCAGTTGAAGTTTTTCCAGGTGAAATAACATGAATAACTTCTTTGGGCTTATGTTCTTTTCTGTGTGGTTCTTTGTGTCCAGGTTTTTCATGGTGTGGTTCTTTATGTCCAGGTTTTTCATGGTGCGGTTCTTTATGTCCAGGTTTTTCATGGTGTGGTTCTTTATGTCCAGGTTTTTCATGGTGTGGTTCTTTATGTCCAGGTTTTTCATGGTGCGGTTCTTTATGTCCAGGTTTTTCATGGTGCGGTTCTTTATGTCCAGGTTTTTCATGGTGCGGTTCTTTATGTCCAGGTTTTTCATGGTGCGGTTCTTTATGTCCAGGTTTTTCATGGTGTGGTTCTTTATGTCCAGGTTTTTCATGGTGTGGTTCTTTATGTCCAGGTTTTTCATGATGTGGTTCTTTATGTCCAGGTTTTTCATGGTGCGGTTCTTTATGTCCAGGTTTTTCATGGTGCGGTTCTTTATGTCCAGGTTTTTCATGGTGTGGTTCTTTATGTCCAGGTTTTTCATGATGTGGTTCTTTATGTCCAGGTTTTTCATGATGTGGTTCTTTATGTCCAGGTTTTTCATGGTGCGGTTCTTTATGTCCAGGTTTTTCATGGTGTGGTTCTTTATGTCCAGGTTGTTCTTTAACAATGTGAATCGGCAATTTTGGATTTTTGGTTACTTTTATCAGAAACTTGATAGCTTCAGGGGATTGGTCTTTCAACTTCTTTGGTTTTCCATTAATGAAGACAATAATGTTAGATTTTCCGTTTTTAGAAGGTTCCACCTTGTACTTGATGTTTGACTTTGGATTCTTTTTTATCTCTTCGATCAAATCAGTGAACTCAAGGTCTACTGTTATCGGAGTGTTTGTCTCTTCGTCCGTCACAACAAAAGTTGGTTCGTCATGTTTAGGTTCTTCTTTGACAATGTGAATCGGCAACTTTGGATTTTTTGTTACTTTTATCAGAAACTTGATAGCTTCAGGGGTTTGGTCTTTCAAAATCTTAGGTTTTCCATTAATGTAGACAATAATGTTAGATTTTCCGTTTTTGGATGGTTCCACCTTGTATTTGATGTTTGATGTTGGATTCTTTTTTATCTCTTCGATCAAATCAGTGAACTCAAGGTCTACTGTTATCGGTGTGTTTGTTTCATCGTCTGTCACAACAAAAGTTGGTTCCTCATGTTTAGGTTCTTCTTTGACAATGTGAATAGGCAAATTTGGATTTTTTGTTACTTTTATCAGAAACTTGATAGCTTCAGGGGATTGGTCTTTCAACTTATTTGGTTTTCCATTAATGTAGACAATAATATTGGATTTTCCGTTTTTAGAAGGTTCCACCTTGTACTTGATGTTTGACTTTGGATTCTTCTTTATCTCTTCGATCAAATCAGTGAACTCAACGTCGACTTCAATCAATGAGTTTGTTTCTTCATCCGCCACAATAAAAGTAGTTTGATCTTGTTGTGGTTTAAGTTTTTCTTTGGTGACATGAATTGGTAGCTTTGGATTTTTTGTTACTTTCATCAGAAACTTTACAGCTTCAGGAGATTGGTCTTTCAACTCTTTTGGTTTTCCATCGATGAAGACAATAACATTGAATTTTCCATTTTTGGAAGGTTCAACCTTGAACTTGAAGGTTGATGTCGGATTCTTCTTGATTTCTTCAATCAAATCAGTGAACTCGACGTCTACTTGGATTGGTGTTTGTGTTTCTTTGTCCGACAGAATAAAAGTTGTTTGGCCATTATGCTTGACTGTTTTTGGAGTCCTAAGCGATTGAAGCAATTGAACAATAATGTTTAAGAATTTAGCCGGTAATGGATATTTTTTTGTTTTGCCATTGTGAGTGATGACAAGCTCCAAACCATTTTTCCCAGTGCCAATTCTCAAGTTGTATGATGGATCACTCTTAGCCTTGGTTATTAATTCTAAAAATTTATCAGAATCAATGGTTCCAATGTTGAGGTCCTCAGGTTGCTCTTCAAGTGTAATCGTAAATTGTCCAGTAGCTGATGCTGGTGAAAGCTTAAATTGCAAATCAGGATTCTTAATAAGTTTAATAAAAACAAAAAGCAAATTTGGATCAATGTGCTTGTATGTTTTAGAACCTTTCTTCCCTTCATGAATAGTTAACTCATATTTGCCATCAGTTCCTGGTTGAATTTGAATTCTATTTTCTGGATGTTCTCGTACTTGTTTCAGCAATGTCAAAAACAGTGGTTTTACTGTAAATGTTGTTTGCGTTGCACTATTGTCAGGAATAAACAAATAAGATTTATCTCCTGATTTGCCTAAAACTTCGTATGGCAATGAGGGATTCTTAACCAATCGAATAAAGGCGTCGCCAATTTTTGCTGGCACATCAGAATAGATTTTCTTTTTCCCATTTGAGTCGTCAGTCACAGTTATTGTGTACGTATCACCTGATGTTGCTATTTGAATTGAATAGCCTCCTTTCCTTATTTTCTTTACGACCTCTAAGAATTCGGGCTTCACTGTAATAATATTTGATGGTTTTGGCGGTTCAGGAGATACAGCAATTTTTACGTTGGAACCCTCTTTTCCTACTTCCGTGATTTGCAAAGTTGGATTCTTGAGTAATTTTACAAACAAGGATAAAATGTCTCTAGGTATTTTCTTGTAGGTTTTTGTTCCTTTGTCAGTCGTTAAAGTTACCGTCAACAAGCCATCGTCTTCCGGCTGATATTTGATTTTAACCGCTTTAGTTGATTTCCGGACTTGCCTGATCAGTTCAACGAATTGTGGTTTAACGATGTAGTATTCAATTCCTTTTCCAATTGTCCCCGTATTGAGGTCGTCAGGTTGATCCACAACAGTCACAGTAAATTCCCCATTAGCAGCTGGCGAGACTTTATATTGCAAATTAGGATTCTTAATAAGTTCGACAAAAGAGAAAAGTAGGTTTGGGTCTATGTGCTTGTAGGTTTTGGACTGTTTCTTTCCATCTTCAACGGTCAACTCATATTTACCATCGGTTCCGGGTTGAATTCTTATATGATTGCTCGGATGATTTCGCACCTGTTTTAGCAATGTTAAAAACAGCGATTTAACTGTTATTTTTGTTTGCTTTCCACTGTAGTTGGGAATAAACAATACATCTTCGTCTCCTGATTTGCCTATAACTTGGTACTGTAATGAAGGATCTTTGAGCAATCGAATAAAAGCTTCGCCAGTATTTGTCGGTAAATCAGCATAGGTTTCCTTTTTCCCACTTGACTTATTAGTCACAGTTATTGTGTACTTATTGCCTTTTGTTGATATTTGAATTGAATAACCTCCTTTTCTTATTCTATTGACTGCATCCAAAAGTTGGGGTTTTATTTTAAAAATATTTGTTGGTTTTGGTGGTTCAGGAGAAACAGCAATTTTAACTTTAGACCCAACTTTTCCTACTTCTTTGATTTGCAGACTTGGATTTTTAAGTAATTTGGCAAACAAGTCAAACGTGGCTTTTGATATTTTGTCATATGTTTTTGTTCCTTTGTCAGTGGTTACTGTCAGTTTGTAGAGGCCATCTTGATGTCTTTGAGCATGGACCTTAACTGCTTTAGTTGAGGCTCTAACTTCTTGAAACAGCTGAACAAACTGCAGATCAACTGTGTAATATTCAACATTTTGACTGGAAGATGATCCACTAGAAGTTCCACCAGAAGAAGATCCACCAGAAGAAGATCCACCAGAAGATGATCCACTCGAAGATGATCCACTGGAAGAAGATCCACTCCAAGACGTTCCACCAGAAGACGATGAAGTGGAATATGTTCGACTATGAGTTGTGGTTGCTGAAGGAATTCGGTGTTGTACATGGCCTAGTACATGGTGTAAAGCCTTATTTACATCATTGAAGTGTTTTGGAATCAAGTTGTACGATGATATCAATCCAATAACTGAAATAAATGTATGAATCATGATTTAGTATTATTTCAAAGTATTTTTCTACTACAACGTCAAACAAGAAGTTTTCTCTGTTCCAAACTGAAAAATTTACCTGAAAGCTGCAAAACCACGAACAGCCAAGTATGTCTCTCTCTTTGGAGAAACATCTTCATTCGTCTAATGGATTGAAGAGTGAAGTTTCAATATGAGATTGTGAGCTTATATAGTGATCAAAGAAAAAACAATCAACTGAACATCTGTAGCTAATTGCCTCAAATAACAGAAATTGGCTATTATTGCCTAAATACTATCTAATGAAAAACACTTCAAAGCAATTCTTAACACCTGCACTCTTTACTGAATGTAATTAGAAGACTTTTAATGTTGAAAACAATTGTTATTAGTTTTTGTTTTTCATTCCTGCTGCAGGTTTAATTGAAGTGTACCTTTCACCGGGCCGTCAATTGAAGCAAAAACCTTTACAGTGAATAATAATTGTGTGATAAATATTTATCAGCCTGATTCTTATAGGCTAATACTGGGTTGCATTGCCTATATTTGAAAACTTGCTTTTTATTATACTAATTGTAAAAACACAAAATGGCAGTTCTTTGCTTTGTGAATGAGATGGAAGAGATCCCCGAAAAAAAGACCAACAATCAATTCAACATTACAACCGACTTTTATAAGGTTTTGCATTAACTCATAACTCCTGTTTAAAAATTTCTCCTAAATTGCTGTCTAATTCTTGCTGCGATCATATTAACCGCACACCATCTAAGAGGTGGAAATTGTGTTCACAATCACGATAACATTTTCAGTTGCAGCGGGCATCGATGTATCCGAATTAGATTTTGGATTGTATGGCATGTTTAGCCAAGATTGAGTTGTCTAAAAACAAGAGAAGTTCCTGGAAAATTCATACAAGCATGAGAACCAACTGTTTGTAGTATTTAAACACTACTGCACATTTTTATGTGCATAATTCTACTATTCGGGTATTTCAATAATCTTAGGCTCATATGTATAGTAGAAGTGCCAAATTTGCGCACGCAGAGGCTTGACTAATGAATTTAAAAGTTAGGAATTAGGTCTGAGCTTAGATTCCAAACTTCAAATTGACATTGCACAGGAACTATGCAGGTCTTTGGCCCCTCTTTAATCACCACACCAAATTTCAGAACAGCACATCTTTAGATAAAGAAGTTACAGTGATTGCCAGTATTTCATGCGTTATCGTTACTGTCAGAGTTTTTTTGTCATTTTTGTACTCAAATACGAATTGCAGAATCATGATCTACAGGTGTTTTTCCTTAAGGATGAATACAGTTTACGGTAAATACCGTACATTTGTCATTTGTAAAAATTTTTAATTTTTGAGGATGAACAATTGCAGGCAACATTTCAACTCTGGGTATCATTGGTTCTATGAAAGTTACAAAGATCAAAATTGGCTTGTTTCAGAGTAGACTTCAGGCTCTTTCAAAGAAAGTTTATTTGATCTCTGCATCGATTGTAGTTGTCAAGATAATTCCACCATTGGAACCTCATCATCCTATTTGAACACTTATTTAGCTACATAACTACTGTATAACGTAACTGCGGTATTTATCAATTTGCAGTAACGCGTGCAACCTTGCTGATTGCCACATTTGTAATTATTTCAGAGAAAAATGCTGGCTCGTTGATTGTTATTGAGGTTAAGAAATGAAAAAAGAACAAATGGCATTTCTCAACCATTTGTTGTGCAATTAAAAGCATTTCTGAGATTGTTGTTTCTCTGCCGTTCAGAAAATTAATTTTTGGATCGAAAATAGAAAATAAATTAATTTAAAAATCATCATTTGGAAAACCTTTTGAATTTTATTAAGAATTTTTTTTTTTTAAATTGAAAGGTGCGGGTAAATTTGTGTAGTTGCATGAATTGTTGTATAGTTTGACCAAACCGATTTCAGTTAATTGATTTAATTGATGCAAATTAAATTAAACGTGAGCTTAATTACAATGAAAAGTCAAAAATTCAATTTATTTCAACTCAACTTACACAACAGTGATAAACTTTAATTTCTTTTAAACAGTTTGGGAAAAGCCCACTTTTTGTCGCGCGTCTTCCTGTCGAAATCATCGACATCGATGACGGAGACGGAGCGAGCTGCGCTTGCGCTGCTGGCATAACTAGATGTGACCGAAATAGAATCGTCTTCATCTTCATCGGACTCTTCGAAAGGATTACTGGACGGACCTAACACAAAAACAACAAATAAAATAAAATAAATATTTAAATTATTTTATTCTATGTTATTCGGGGGACCGAACATTAGGAATTTTTGTCAACAAGGTTTATAAATCCCTAGATTTGGAAAGATTTATGGATTTAAAAATTTGATAAGATTTATTGATTCACTTAGGATTTAAGGATTTAGTTGGGATTTATGAATTTATTTTTAGATTCATTGATTTGATGGAAATAATTGATTCATTCATGGTTTAAGGATTTATTTAGATTACAGTCAAAGCTGTGTAGCCCGGACATAGGACGGGTCCCAGAAACTTGTCCGGTCTAGGGAATGTCCAGATGGGAGAGGCGATTTAACATTGCTGGGTATAGGGCGGGACCAAATTAGGCCCTCCAAACTGTCCGGACCACACAGCTGTCCGGACGGTGCTATGTCGATCTACACAGCTTTGACTGTATAGATTTTGAGATCTATAGGATTTAATTTGAGTTTTAAAAATGGATTTCAAGAATTTCTAGTATTTGGGACTAAAAGATTTAAAAATTGAAGTAAGAATTAAAAAATTAAAAACAATTTCATGTGTAAATTTGCGATTTAATGTTGGATTTATAGATTTAAAGATTTATTAGAAATTTAGAGATTTTAAGATTCATTAGAGATTTAGTGATTTTAAAATTTATTAGAGATTTAGAGATTTTAAGAATTATTAGAGAAAAAGAGATTTTAAGATTTATTAGAGATTTAGAGATTTTAAGATTTATTAAAAATTTAGAGATTTTAAGATTTATTAGAGATTTTAAGATTTATTAGAGATTTTAAGATTTATTAGAGAATTTAAGATTTATTAGAAATTTAGAGATTTTAAGATTTATTAGAGATTTTAAGATTTATTAGGAATTTTAAGATTTATTAGAGAATTTAAGATTTATTAAAATTTAGAGATTTTAAGATTTATTAGAGATTTATTAGGGATTGAACCAACCATCAACGAGATTTATAGCAAATGTCGGTCCCCTGACTATTATTGACTTATTCAATATTATTCACGTGTTGGGAGAACCGGTTTGACGTCACTCGTCGCGGCCTCCTCGTAACTGAGCAATTGCATTCGCGGCGGAAGTTTGGCGTGAAAGTTAATTTTATTGATCCACTCCTGCATGACGGGCATCGTGTCGGCCACGAACAAGTACTCGGCATTGTCGACCAATCGCAGGCGGAAGGCGAACTTCTTCTTCGTGTAGTCGACGGCCGTGCTGCTCGTGGCGCGGTAGATGCTGATCGGCGGCGCCGCAGCCTTGTTGTCCAGGAAATCGTCCTTGTCTTTGAAGAAGCACAACAGCTGGCCGCACATGACGGCGTACACGCTTTTCCACGAGCGCATCGTGGCCCGTTTGCCGCCACTTTGCAGTTCCTGTTTGCGCTCGAGGAGCCCCTGGATCTCGACGGGCGGCAGGTTGCTCGACGAGTCGCTGCGTCGGCGGGTCGTGAAACTCGGGGCGCGGCGTATTTGCTTCATGCTTTCGGCTCGCTTGATGGCGACGGACGACGGCGGCGATTTGGCGGTTAAGCGCATGCTTTCGACGCGTCGCAACCCGTCCGGCTCCGACTCCGGTTCCGGCTCGTCGACCAATGTTTCCTCTTCGTTGCGACTCGTTTGGTCTTCTCTCCGTCGTTCCTGCAAATTTTAATTGCAAAAATTCATTATTTAGTCTTTTCACTGCATTTTTTACGTGCAAAATGCATTATTTGGTCTTTTCAATCCATTTTTTACGTGCAAAATGCATTATTTGGTCTTTTCAATCCATTTTTAACATGCAAAATGCATTATTTGGTCTTTTCCCTGCATTTTTAACGTGCAAAATGCATTATTTGGTCTTTGCACCGCATTTTTAATGTGCAAAATATGTTATTTGGTCTTTTCACTGCATTTTTAACGTGCAAAATGCATCATTTGGTCTTTTCACTGCATTTTTAACGTGCAAAATGCATTATTTGGTCTTTTCCCTGCATTTTTAACGTGCAAAATGCATTGTTTGGTCTTTTCCCTGCATTTTTAACGTGCAAAATGCATTATTTGGTCTTTTCACTGCTTTTTTAACGTGCAAAATGCATTATTTGGTCTTTTCACTGCTTTTTTAACGTGCAAAATGCATTATTTGGTTTTTTCGCTGCATTTTTTTCGTGCAAAATGCATTATTTGGTCTTATTATTGCACTTTTAACGTGCAAGATGCATTATTTGGTCTTTTCCCTGCATTTTTAACGTCTAAAATGCATTATTTGGTCTTTTCAATCCATTTTTAACATGCAAAATGCATTATTTGGTCTTTTCCCTGCATTTTTAACGTGCAAAATGCATTATTTGGTCTTTGCACCGCATTTTTAATGTGCAAAATATGTTATTTGGTCTTTTCACTGCATTTTTAACGTGCAAAATGCATCATTTGGTCTTTTCACTGCATTTTTAACGTGCAAAATGCATTATTTGGTCTTTTCCCTGCATTTTTAACGTGCAAAATGCATTGTTTGGTCTTTTCCCTGCATTTTTAACGTGCAAAATGCATTATTTGGTCTTTTCACTGCTTTTTTAACGTGCAAAATGCATTATTTGGTCTTTTCACTGCTTTTTTAACGTGCAAAATGCATTATTTGGTTTTTTCGCTGCATTTTTTTCGTGCAAAATGCATTATTTGGTCTTATTATTGCACTTTTAACGTGCAAGATGCATTATTTGGTCTTTTCCCTGCATTTTTAACGTCTAAAATGCATTATTTGGTCTTTTTCCTGCATTTTTAACGTGCAAAATGCATTATTTGGTCTTTTCCCTGCATTTTTAACGTGCAAAATGCATTATTTGGTCTTTTCCCCCCATTTTTAACGTGCAAAATGCATTATTTTCTATTTTACATTAACGATGCGTTCGTGTTCCCTTCGTTTCAACTCTTTGACACGTTCCAGTTGTTGGCGCTCCGCTTCCGCTTTGTGGTTCTCGACTTCTTTGTTGCGCTGCGTTTGAAACGCTTTTTCGAGCTGAAAATGAAAGAAAAGATAAATGAAAAAAAAACAAGATGAGGTAAAATCAAGTTGAACTCACGAGCGTCGTCCTCTTAATGGCCATAAACTTCTCCTCCTGCGCCTCGATGGTCTTTTCGAAATCGTCGTGTTTCTTGATGAGTTCTTCCACTTGCGCTATGGAATTGCCGACATTGGCGCGGTCACCGAGCACGGACGAGCGTCCGTCGAGCCACAAGTTCAACGTGTCTACGTCGCGCTTGAAAAGCTGCACGTCCAAATTCTGCTCGTAAAGCGCGAGCCTGTCCTCCCACGTGAGCATCAGAGATTTTAAGGCGCCGTCGAGACGTTCGATCTTGTCCTGGATCTCTCGAGCCATGAAGTGTTTCTGCTCGACCAGTTGCCGGCCGCGCACGTTGAAATCTCTCAAAGCGTCCAGTCGAGAGTCGGTTTCGGTCTTGTACTCGTGGTGGCGCGAGATCAGAGCTTCGGCGCCGCGCACGTCCTGCGGAAGATCCGACGCCGTAATTTTGGCCATCATTTCGTTCAACCACGCACTGAAATAAATAAATAAATTCCGTGGAAATAAATCCCGTGGAAATAAATCCCGTGGAAATAAATCCCGTGGAAATAAATCCCGTGGAAATAAATCCCGTGGAAATAAATCTGTAAATCTCAAATTAAATCCTATTAAGTTCAAAATAAATCCTATAAATCGCAAAATAAATCCTATAAATCGCAAAATAAATCCGTAAATCCCAAATAAATTTGTAAATCCTAAGTAAATCAATCAATCTTTTGAAATCTTTCGGTGCACAAATCTTTGTTAAATCTTACATGAGGTCTCGGTATTCGTCAAAGTAGACTTGTAATTCCTCGGCTTGATGCAATCGATCTTTCCTCCGCGCCGATCCGTCCAACAAGCGATTCCAGGCCTCGACGGTCTCTTCGTGACGTGACTGCACGTGCATCCGAGCGTCCGGAAACATCTTGGCCAAGCGATTTGCCTCCGCGTCCACGCTCTGCACCCGATCTTTGATGGCCGCCAAATCACGCTGAAAATGAAAAACAGTAGAAAAGAAAATAATGAAAAAAGAAAATCTCTGAATGTTTGGATGGACGCCACGTGGTCAGGGGAGGGCCACGGAACGCTAAACGAAACGCACATGATGAAATTATCCACGAAATACAACAGAGACACAGATTTAGTTATATAGCTTTATTGTTGTCTAGGGGTATGATATGGTGTCTCATACGTCGCCGTAAAGTTCGCGGAGAACATACGGTTAACGCGACTAACATAGACGCTCAGATCCCGGTGTGCGACAGAGCAGCCACGCAGACCGGTTGGGTCGCTAACTTAGTCAGTTTGGGGGGCAGTCGGGATGCGACCGTTCGTCTTGCTGGCTATTCAACCCACTACAGGTCCCACCCACTTCCGGAAGGGTTACTTCCAGGGCCAGATTGGCTAATCAAGAAACACGAGAGGCGCGAGAGCTGCATAAGGTGTGTTGCGCTGCAGTGCAGTGATCAGCCAGCAGGGGCAGCTGGTCACAAATCTTTTCAAATCACTCACTTCGAATCCCTCGTGTTTGCGAACTTGCGAGCGGATGCTTTCCAAATCATGTCCGTAGTTGCCGGTGGTGAGCAAGCCGTCTTTTTCCTGGATCCAACTCAACGTCTCGTCGGCGTTGCGGTCGAGCGTGTGCACTCGCTTGGCCCCAATCAACGCTTCCCGTCGCAAGTGCACGTGCTCTTTTAAATCCATCCACATGGCAGTCAACTTGCTCATCTTTTGCTCCACCTGCTCCGAATGCGACATCAACTTTTTGCCCTGGTCGCGAACGTTGGTCACGCGTTCTTCGGTCGACGACAAACTGCTGGCAAAATTCTCGAATTTCGTAATTAAAATCTTGAAAAATAAGAAAAAATTAAAATTAAAAATTAAAAATTATTAAATTAGTTTTTACTTCGACGTGCTCCAAATCTTGGCCGTAGTCGTCGACGTCGGTGACGGCGATTTGCTCGCCGAGCTTTTCGATGAGTTCGTCGACCGTGTAGAAATATTTGAAAAGCGAGAGGTTCTCGTCGAGACGTTTGCGCCGCTCGTCAGCAACCGCTTTCAGCTCGGCGTATTGTTTCTCCACTCGCATTTGCTTCTCGTGCAGGTTCTGGCTGTCGAAGTGACCCCTCTCGACCAGTTCTTGCTTCAGAGTGGCGAGTTTTAAGATGTTGTTGTTGAACACATTCACGTCACGATCCAAAGCGTCCATGTTTTTAATCAAAATCTGAAAACAAAATTGAAATTAAAATAGCATAAAATTTGCTAAAGTGTCAAAACTGTCAAACGTTAAATTGAACGCACCTGCACAGAGTTTTTATCTTTACCGAAATCCACGACTTGGAGAAATGAAAAACGATCTTTGATCCAGATTTCGATTTCATTCGCTTCTTGATAGAACTTAAAACAAAAAAATGGCAATTTTATGTTCAATGTAAATGCAATATTTATTTATTTATTTTTTCCTCGTTTTCTCACCATCTGCGACTCGGCAGCGTCGACCAATCGAAGACGTCGGACGGTGGCTTCGTCTACGAGATGTTGCAGCGCTGTTTGCAACTCGCTCAAGTGATCCTCGACCGGAATGGCCGCGAAGTGACCACTGGCGATCATTTGCTGGCCCATGCTCGCCACCGAAGCGATGAGTGGCTCGCGCGTTTGAATTTCCGCTTCGAGAACCTGAAACGACAAGAAATTTGTAAAATTTGCATTAAATTCCAATTAATTAATTAATTAATCACTTGGTGTTTCTTTTGCAGGTTGGAAACGGTGGACAGACTCGAACCCAAATCGGTGGACGACGCCAGCGTTTTCTTTTCGTTGATCCAGAAGAGTTCGTCGTCGACGTCCCTTCGGAATCGATAGTAGAGCAACGCGTCCTCCAAATTGTCGCGCCGGATTTGAACGGGTTCATGAAGCAGACCGTAACTAAGAAAAACGATTAAAAATACAAATAAAAATAGTACGAAAGGATTTGAATTTGTTTTGTTACCGCTTAATGACTGCTTGCGCTCGTTCTTCGAGTTCTTCGCTCATGAAGTGATTGTTGTTAATTAAATTGGACAAGGCGTCTTTGACGGCTTCTATGTTGTCCATGTGGTTGTTCACGTCGGTTTCTAACACCTGAAATATTTTGTATCGACATTTGTTGTGAATTGTTGATTGCAACACGGCAGGAATTAGCAAAACAAATTTTGGTTGAAATTTATGGATTTTGTCCAAATTTACTAGAAAATGTGAAATTTAGTCGAACTTTCTCACAAAAATATGAAATTTTAACAAAAATTTCAGAAATTTGGTCAAAATTTATCAAGAATTTCAGAAATTTGGTCAAAATTCATCAAAAATTTCAGAAATTTGGTCAAAATTCATCAAAAATTTCAGAAATTTGGTCAAAATTCATCAAAAATTTCAGAAATTTGGTCAAAATTCATCAAAAATTTCAGAAATTTGGTCAAAATTCATCAAAAATTTCAGAAATTTGGTCAAAATTCATCAAAAATTTCAGAAATTTGGTCAAAATTCATCAAAAATTTCAGAAATTTGGTCAAAATTCATCAAGAATTTCAGAAATTTGGTCAAAATTCATCAAAAATTTCAGAAATTTGGTCAAAATTCATCAAAAATTTCAGAAATTTGGTCAAAATTCATCAAAAATTTCAGAAATTTGGTCAAAATTCATCAAAAATTTCAGAAATTTGGTCAAAATTCATCAAGAATTTCAGAAATTTGGTCAAAATTCATCAAAAATTTCAGAAATTTGGTCAAAATTCATCAAGAATTTCAGAAATTTGGTCAAAATTCATCAAAAATTTCAGAAATTGGGTCAAAATTCATCAAGAATTGACAAATTTTGTCAAAATATTTGAGATTTTTTGAAATATTAGTTGTAATGCCACTGAAACTCGTCTGACTTGATGTTTTCGCAACAGGTTCTGAACCGACGTCAAATCCTTTCCGTGATCCTCCGACTGCAGCAACGTTTCAGTTTCGTCCATCCACGCACACAAATCGTCGAGCGAACGATTAAAAAGCAGAGCCTAAAATAAAAAAATAATAAACCAAATTCAAAAATTCAACGAATCAAATCAAATACTTGATACGCTTCGTCCAGCCTCGATTTCTTCAGCGCCGACAAATCCATCAAACTCCGCCATTTGTTCTCCAGCTCGTCCAACTGCGTGCGGATTTCCATGCCCGCAAAATGGCCGGCCCCGATCAACCCCTCTCCTTCCTTTAAAACAATTTCAAAATTCAAAATATAAAATATAAATCATCGGTTAGTTCATCACCATATTGACGTTGTTGATGCGACTCTTGTTGGCCGCCAGTTCGGCTTCAAACACTTGATGTTTCTGCATTTTGCGCAGCAGATTGCTCGGCTCCATGTAATTCTCATCGCCGGCTAAAATCATTTTGTCCTCAATCCAACCCAAAACCTAGAAATCAACAGAAATAAATAAAAATATAAAGAGAAAATCATGTAAATACCTCGTAGTTGTTGCGCAGAAACTGCTGTAGTTGTTTCGACTCGTGTAGTTTCTTCCGGCGGACCATCGCGATTTCTTTCAAGCGATCTCTGCGCTGGCAAATGTCGTGCAACTGTTCCTGGATCTCGCAACTCGCGTAGTGCTTGCCGGCAATCAGTTGCGTGGCGAATTTCTCTAATTCGTCGATTTTCTTGTTCTGCACTTGGATGGTTTTTTCAAAAGCTTCGTGCTTCCGCGACAAAGCCTCCACGCTCGACATGGATTCGCCGAGGTCTTCGTTGTTCAGCAGCGCCTCCTTGTTCGCGAGCCACGTGTGAGCAACCTCGACTTGCTCGTGGAATATCTGAAAATTAAAAAAAAACGGTAAAAATCGAAAAAATCGGGAAAAATCAAGAAAAATCGAAAAAAAATCGAGAAAATACGAAAAAGATGTATTAAAATCAGAAAAGATGTATAAAAATCGGAAAAAAATCGGGAAAAATCGAGAAAAATCGACAAAAGTTCTACAAAAAGCAATAAAAATCGGAAAAAAATCGAAAAAATCGAGAAAAAAATCGGAAAAAATTGGAAATAAATCAAAAATAATGTATAAAAATCGGAAAAAATCGACAAAAATCTATAAAAATCGGAAAAAAATCAAGAAAAATCGAAAAAAAATCAAAAACAAAATCGAAAAAATCAATAAAAATTATAAAAAATCGAAAAAATCAAAAAAATCAAAGAAAAAATCGAGAAAAATAAAAAAAAAATCGAAAAAATCGGAAAAAATTCGGACAAAATCGGAAAAATTCGAACAAAATTGGAAAGAAATCGAGAAAAATTGAAAAAAAAATCATTATTCGTACTTGCAAATCCAAACATTGACTCAACAATTGTTTTCTCTCCTCCCACGCTTGGATCAACGTTCGCCGCAGTTCCTCGAGGTTTGCTAAATTCTCTTCCAACTCGTCTTTCGCGTAATGATTCTGTTGAATCAACTTGTAACCGAACGTTTTCAGCGTTTTAAACGTTTCCTGCCGACCGTCGATTTCTGCCTACAATTATTCCACGTCACTTCATTTCAATTCATTCATTTTATCGCTCACTTTTCGTTCCGCGTGCAACTGCAACGCGTTCTCGGCTTCTGCGCCGTCGCCGGGCAACTGCACCGTGTTCACTCGCGAAATCATCTCATTCACCCACGATTCCTAACAAAAAATTTGCCAAATTTAATTTCTATTCCTTGACATTGATGCATAAAAATGAGCAATTACCAACTCTCTCATTTCGGACATAAACTTTTGCAAAGTGTAGGACGAGGCGAGAATCTGCTTCCGGTAGTGACAACGACTGTTCAAGTTGCGCCAACTCTCCTGAACGGCGGCAAACTTTGCCCGAATCGGCGCCGCCATCTCAACGTGCTTTTGGATCAAGCGCCGAGCCTCCGCGTCGTGTTCCTTTCAACAAAATCAATCAAAATCAAATCTAATACAATGTCATCAAATCAAATCATTTTTTCTAGGGTTTCTGATTTTCCGTCTTTTTTTAATTCACGCTTCCCGGTACCATTTTTCATAGCAAAAATGGCTGTTTTTCGTCGAAATAGCCCTTTTAACCATTTTTAGCCGTTTTTCTTCAAAAACAGCTATTTTAGTCATTTTTCATCAAATGGCCGTTTTTCGTCAAAAATGGCTATTTCCAGCCATTTTTCATAGTAAAAATGTCTGTTTTTCATCAAAAATGGCCATTTTTAGCCATTTTTCATAGTAAAAATGGTCGTTTTTCGTCGAAATAGCCATTTTTAGCCATTTTTCATGGTAAAAATTGCCATTTTTAGCCGTTTTTCATCAAAAATGGCCATTTTAGTCTTTTTTCATGGTATAAATGGCTGTTTTTCGTCAAAAATGGCTATTTTCAGACATTTTTCATAGTAAAAATGGCCGTTTTTCGTCAAAAATGGCTATTTTCAGACATTTTTCATAGTAAATATGGCCGTTTTTCGTCACAAATGGCTATTTTCAGTCATTTTTCATAGCAAAAATGGCCTTTTTTTGTCGAAATAGCCGTTTTTAGTCATTCTTCATAGTAAAAATGACCATTTTTAGCCGTTTTTCTTCAAAAACGGCCATTTTAGTCATTTTTCATGGTAAAAATGGCTGTTTTTCGTCAAAAATGGCTATTTTCAAACATTTTTCATAGTAAAAATAACCGTTTTTCGTCAAAAATGGCTATTTTCAGACATTTTTCATAGTAAAAATGGCCGTTTTTCGTCACAAATGGCTATTTCCAGCCATTTTTCATAGTAAAATTAACCGTTTTTCGTCAAAAATGCCCATTTTCATCATTGAAATGGTAAAAAACGTAACGCCTCAATGAGGAAAATGACGTTTCAGCAACGTTTTGACTATTTTGGATGGAACCGGTTATTTTTTTCAAATTTCCCGGTTCCCGGTACCAACACCCTAATATTTTTTTTTATCAAATTTCAAATTCCAAAGCGCACTTTGAGTTTATTCTCGATGGCCGTCATGTCTCTCTCGATCGCGTCCTGTTTCCTCTGCAAAACATCGACCGTGGTCAAATCCTTGCCGTAATCGTCGCCGTTCATCGCCAACGCCTTCTCGTTAATCCGATGCTTCGTGTCGTCCACGTCCCGATCGAACGCGTGCACCTCCAGCGCGGCCGCCAAACGCTCCCTGTAGTCATGCAGCGCGCCCTGCAACGCCTTCCACTTGTGCGTGAGCTCGTCCTTGCGCAGCCGGATCGCCTGCGTGTTGTGACTGCACAGGCAGAGCAGTTTGTCGGCCAGGCTGTTCAAGTCGCGGATGCGCGTCTCGTCCACTTGCATGTCCGAGTCGACGTCGTTGAGTTTGCGCTGCAGGGCCGAGCAGTGCTCGTAGTCGCGGCCGCAGTCGCCCACTTGGATCATGAGCTCCTTGTCGCGGACCCACGCCTCGATTTTCTCCACTTGGATGTTGAACTTGAGGATGTCGTGCGCTTCTTCGAGGCCCCGCGCGTACTCGTTCGATTCCGACAGGAGGCGCGTCCATTTCTCGAGCACGTGTTGCAGTTGCTGGCGGATTTCGCTCGACTCTTTGTGGCGTTTGGCGATTAAGGCGGACGCTTTTTGTTTGAGGGTTTCGATGCGGGTTTCGTGGGCGGCCAGTTCGGATTGGAACGCCTGGTGCTTCTGGAGGCGTTTGATTTTCTCCTCGAGGTCGATCGGGTCCACGTTTTCCACCTCCGAGTCCATTTTCTTCTGTTTTTCTTCCACCCACGACTCCGCCTGAAAAGTTACGACATTTTGTTTTATTTTTATTTTATTTTTTTATTTGTTTTTATTTATTTATTTTTTGGTCTCACTTCGGTGATGTCGCGTTCGAATTCGGTGTAGAGTAGCGCGTCCGAGAGTTTTTGCTTTTCGGCGCTGCACAGTTCAAATACTTTCTTTCGTCTGTTGGTCACTTGGTCCAAGCGTTTTCGGATGTTGGCCGAGTCGAAGTGGTTTTGTTCGATTAATTTGCTTGCATGGCTTTGCAAAGCAATCAACTGCAGATCGGATCGAGAAATAAGAAATAAATTGACAAATGCTAAAAATGATGCTAAAACTGCTCTATTTTTGGCATTTTGATGCTAAAACTGCTTCATTTTTGGCATTTTAATGCTAAAAATGCTAATGATGCTAGAATGCTAAAAATGATGCTAAAATGCTAATAATGTTGCTAAAATGCTAATAATGTTGCTAAAATGCTAAAAATGATGCTAAAAATGCTAATAACGTTGCTCGAAATGCTAATAACGTTGCTAAAATGCTAATAATGTTGCTAAAATGCTAATAATGTTGCTAAAATGATAAAAATGATGCTAAAAATGCTAATAACGTTGCTCGAAATGCTAATAACGTTGCTAAAATGCTAATAATGTTGCTAAAATGCTAATAATGTTGCTAATATGCTAATAATGTTGCTAAAACGCTTACAATGTTGCTAAAATGCTAAAAATGATGCTAAAACTGGTTCATTTTTGGCATTTTGATGCTAAAACTGCTTCATTTTTGGCATTTTGATGCTAAAACTGCTTCATTTTTGGCATTTTGATGCTAAAAATCTGCATTTTTGTCAATTTTGATGCTAAAAATGGTTCATTTTGCTTGGCCACCGATCAAATACCTTTTCTTCTTGGGTGACGAGTAGTTTTTCAAAAGCGTCGTGTTTCCGAAGCAAACTCTCCACCTGTTCGACTGAATTTCCGTAGTCGACATTGGTCAAAAAAGCCTTAAAAAATTGCAAAAAGTAAACAATTTATCCGAAACCAATCGAACAACTCACTTCCTGGATGCCACTGATACTGTCCAATTGCTTAGCATCGCGAAGAAAGAACTGCAAGTCGATCAACTGATCCAAATACACCTTTTTGTGCTGCCACGTCGCGTGCAAAGTTTGTCTCGTCTCCAATAACTGCTGCAGTTTTTCACGGATCTAAAAAACATTCAATTTTAAGAAAATTAAATCATTTTTTTATCTCCTATTTTTAATTACGTCTTCTTTAGCGTAATGGATCATGTATTCCCCGTTGCGAACCACGGCCGTGAACGACTCCTCTCTGGCTTCGATTTCCGCTTTGAGTCGATCGTGATCAGTTCGCAGCATTTGGGCACTGGCCGCATCGCGAACCTTCTCCTCCGTCCTCATGGCTACTTGCAAATTATTCGCCCAACTGGTCAGATCGCGAACCTAAGACAAATTTATCGCCAATCAAACACCATACGCTACAATAGTACATTTTTTAACTCGAAAAAATGCATTTTTTTGACCAAGACTGCATCCAAAATGTGAAAAACAAACCTTTAAGGCCAAAATTTGTCTTTTTTGCTCAAAAAAATGCATCCAAAATGTGAAAAATAGTTTTAAAACGCAAATGTTGAACAGGAGTCAAGAACCCAGGTTTGTGAGTCGCGATCTGTCGCCTCACGGCCAAGAGAGGACCATGGGACGACTGGACACCATTCACGATTACGAACAACACAGAAAACAGTTTGGATTGATTATCTTTATTGTGGTTGTCTAAGGATTGTGCGTTCACCGTGTTATCGCCTAGGTCGCTGGGTTGCCTTGCAGCAACCCAGCCCAGTCCAACCGCTGACCATGTGGTCAGTGACCACATAGGCAGCGTGGTCGGATTGCATTTGCCTGGCGTGCATTGCAGCACGACCAACGAGTCGCCTCAAGTCATTTCGGACGTAAAAGCGATCACGCCTCTCATTGCGACCAAAGCGCCAACGTCTCCTTCGTCGTAGAGTTATCACAACCAGTCAGCACGGGACTGAAGATCGGACTGTCTCTCAAATGCCGGTCAAGCAACAAAGAGACCTTGCGTAATCCTCTGTCCTGATTGGTCACAATCAGGACGCAGCTTTAACGGCAGCAGCCAGTTGGTCACAGGTTATTCTGTATCCATAAGATTAGTTAGTACTCAGTTTTCTGTCTTGTGTTTCTTTATTTTTGCAGGGGCTAGGCTTGAAATAGGCATAACCATTGCTATGTAGGCCTATTAGAGTTATTAACTGCAAGCAGCTAACTGTTTAAACATTTTGGAGGTTGTAAAAGCAGTTGTAGACTGCTAAAGTCTCTCTTTAGCTTAAGTATAAGGGGATAGGACAATACCGAAGCCAGAAAACGATGGCAATCGCAGGCATTCTTCAAATCTTCCTTGCGCTGAGCAGCCCGATCGCGAAGCGAATTCCAATGGTCGAGCATGTAGTTCTGCTGCATGAGGATGTGGTCGGCGTTGCCGCCCGGATACGCCACTTGCAATCTCGCGCTGTCGTCGATCAGAACTTGCAACTGCGAAAAAATTAAATAATTTTTTTAATTTTTTTATATTGTCAAATCTGACAGTATTTCTCAATTCAAATAGTGAGATCTAAAGTTCTAGTAGCAAATGTGAATTTGAAAAGTTAATATTTTTTACAAATTTTAAATATATTTTGTCGTCACCTGGACTTCGAGCGCGACCAAATCGTTCTCGAAGCCCTCGTGTTTGCGCAACAAGCCGAGACACGAGTTGAGATCGCGTCCCAGGTCGTCGGAAATGCTCGAATATTTCTCCTGCATGCGCTGCACGGCGTCCGCCACGTCGCGGTTGAAGCGGTGGATCTCGGCGGCCGCGTGCAGCTTCTGTTCGCGCGTGTTGATGGCCTCGAGAAGGCACTGCCACGAGCGGGCGATGTCGTCGCGTTTGGTCTCGATCTGGTCGAAACGGTCGTTGGCCGACAGCCTGCTGGCCATTTCGATGCACTGCTCGTATTGGTCGGCGGCGGTCGAGACGCGGTGCTTGAAGTCTTGGAATTTGCTGCGGAGCACGAGGAGGTGCTCGTAGTCTTGTCCGAATTCCTCGCTCGCGGCGATTTGGATTTGTTCTTCGATCCAGGTTTCGAGGTTGTCGCATTCGGCGAAGTATTCGTGACGGTGCTTGGATTCGACCAGTTTTTGGCGACGCAAACTAGTGCTTCGCTGCAGGTTTTTCATCTGTTGCTCGATTAATTCCTGCAAAATTAGATTATTCTCTTGAATTTCTTAAGAGACATCGACAAATTTTGTTACTAATCTAAAATCTCCGAAAGTTCTTTACCGATTGCTTTGAAATTTTGACACAGCGTTGCATTCGAATAGGCGCGTGTTTTTATATGGTTTTTATAAGGAGTCACACCTGTGACAGGTAAAAAGATGCTTTTTTTGGAAAAATAGCGCCATCTATTGGGCAGTAAATGCAAAAAACGCTATACTAAATATTTGAAAAACAGCGCCATCTGTTGGACGTGAAAGCAACACACGATTCCACGGGATTTATTTCCACGAGATTTCTACAGGATTTATTTCCACGGGATTTATTCCCACAAGAGATTTATTTGCACGGGATTTCCACAGGATTTCCACGGGATATATTTCCACGAGATTTATTTCCAAGGGATTTCCAAAAGATTTCCACGGGATATATTTCCATGGAATTTTTTACCACGGGATTTCGACGAGATTTATTTCCACGAAATTTCTACGGGATTTCCAAGAGATTTCCACGAGATTTATTTCCACGAGATTTATTTCCACGGGATTTATTTCCACGGGATTTATTTCCACAAGATTTATTTATGAGCCACAGCTAGTTTGAAATATTTCTCATCAATTCCGACACAATTTTGTTTTAAAAAAGCGCAATTTCAAATCGTTCGACAGTCCTATTTTTGAAGAGACCTTTTCAACCTTCCTACCTGCTTTCCCCAAATGATTTTCGCCTCGGGGTGTTTGCTTTCCACCATGAGCTTCGCCTGACATCCCATCTCAGCAATAAGCCCGCTGTAAGAATCGATCTCCAACTCCAACGTCTTGTGTTTCGTGAGCAACTTGACCGCCGCATCCGCGTCGCGACCGCAATCCTGACTCGAGAGCAAACAATTTTTATCGTTCATCCAACACTCCACTTCGTTCACCTCCGAATAAAACTACAAAATTAAAAACACAAAAATTAATTTAAAACAATTCTTAGGAAATGAATAAAAAGAGACAAAAACCTGTTGCGCTTTGTGCGACAAATCGAGTCGGCTTTTCCTGTCCGCTGCCAGGCCCATCAACTCGCTCCACGCGTCCCTCAACTGCCGACATTTGTCCTCAACGATGGGAAACTCCATCAAACTGTCGCCGATCGCCAGCGTCTTATTCACGGTCAGTTCGTGCGCTGCCAATTCCCGCTCGAATTTCTGTTGATTATAAATGCAAAATTAATCTACGGAATGAGAGAGATGAATAAAATGGGGAGATTAAATCGATTACCGAATGTCTTTTACAAAACTTTTGCGCTTCGATCAAATTGACGCCGAGATCGAGAGAAGTGGCGGTCGGAATGCGATCGCCGATCCATTGCAACTCGCCGTCTACTTCGAAAATGAATTCGTGCAAGCGCAGCGAGTTCTCCAGTTGTTGTCTCCGATGCACCGACGGTGCCTTCAACTGCTCAAACCTGAAACATTTAAATTGAAAATTAAAAAAAATAAATAATTTTTGATGAGTTTTAATTAATTTTTGAGCAATTTCTGACGAATTTTGAGCAATTTCTGACAAATTTTGTGCAATTTTTGACAAATTTTGAGCAATTTTTGTCAAATTTTGAGCAATTTTGTCAAATTTTGAGCTTTTTGATAAATTTTGAGCAATTTTTTACAAATTTTGAGCAATTTCTGACAAATTTTAAGCAATTTCTGACAAATTTTACCAAATTTCTCACAAATATCGACAAATTTTGATAATTCCGACAAATTTTGAGCAATTTTCGATAAATTGTGAGCATTTTTCGATAAATTGAGAAATTTTTGTCAAATTTTGAGCAATTTTTGACAAATTTTGAGCAATTTTTGACAAATTTTGAGCAATTTTTGACAAATTTTGAGCATTTTTTGACAAATTTCGTCAAATTTCTGACAAATTTCGTCAAATTTCTGACAAATTTCGTCAAATTTCTGACAAATTTCGTCAAATTTCTGACAAATTTCGTCAAATTTCTGACAAATTTCGTCAAATTTCTGACAAATTTCGTCAAATTTCTGACAAATTTCGTCAAATTTCTGACAAATTTCGTCAAATTTCTGACAAATTTCGTCAAATTTCTGACAAATTTCGTCAAATTTCTGACAAATTTCGTCAAATTTCTGACAAATTTCGTCAAATTTCTGACAAATTTCGTCAAATTTCTGACAAATTTCGTCAAATTTCTGACAAATTTCGTCAAATTTCTGACAAATTTCGTCAAATTTCTGACAAATTTCGTCAAATTTCTGACAAATTTCGTCAAATTTCTGACAAATTTCGTCAAATTTCTGACAAATTTCGTCAAATTTCTGACAAATTTCGTCAAATTTCTGACAAATTTCGTCAAATTTCTGACAAATTTCGTCAAATTTCTGACAAATTTCGTCAAATTTCTGACAAATTTCGTCAAATTTCTGACAAATTTCGTCAAATTTCGTCAAATTTCTGACAAATTTCGACAAATTTTGATAATCCCAACCTCTGTTTGAGGCTGTTTGTCTCGTGAAGAATGGCAGGGGCATCGAAGTGTCCGTTTTTGGCCATATCTTCGCCGAGACGCACTACGTCGTGTATTTTAGCGTCCCACAAGCTGGCGTCGTTCTCCAACGCTTGGTGCTTCTTGATGAGATACTTGACCGTGCGCAAATCCTCGCCGACCTGCGTCGATCCAAGACTGCTTTCGAACTCGTCCAGTTTGAGTTTGGCGTCGTCCAGCGTCTTGTTGTACGTGTGCTGCGCCACTGCCTGCCGTAGTTTGCGTCCCTTGTCGTTCATGCGCAGCCACAACGCGTCCCATTCGCTCCGCAGCGCGTCCAAAATGTCGCCGATCTCTTTCGAGCGGTAATGGCCGTTGGCGACCAGCGCTTGACCGGTCTGTCGTTACAAAAATTACAAAAATTACAAAAATTATAAAAATTATAAAAATTACAAAAATTACAAAAATTACAAAAATTACAAAAATTATAAAAATTACAAAAATTATAAAAATTATAAAAATTATAAAAATATAAAAATTATAAAAATTACAAAAATTACAAAAATTACAAAAATTATAAAAATTATAAAAATATAAAAATTGTAAAAATTATAAAAATATAAAAATTATAAAAATTGTTTTCAAATTTCTTTAATCGTGTTTTAGATCTCACTCTGTTGATGTCCGCCAGTCGTCGCTCGTTGGCTTTCAATTCGCCCTCCAACGCTTCGTGTTTTTTCAGCTTGCTTTGGACCAAGTCGTGAAACGACTCGTCGGACGCGAGTTTCAGCTTGTCGTGGATCCAACACATCAACTGGAGGGAAAAAGTTTGGAGAATCGAGTTTGTTTATTTGTTTGGTTGGTTAATACCTCGTCTGCGTCGGCTCTGAATTCGTAGAAGTAGCGAGAAGTGAGCAACATGGATTTGCGCTCGGCCGCCGAGTCCCATACTGCACGCCGCCTTTCGATCACTCGTCCGTGACGCTCTTTTATGCTGTCAGTTAAAACAAAAAGCTCATTTTTTTTCCACTTGTTTCTATCGAAAACGGTTTGCCATAAATTTGCCTTTTATTTCAGCAAAAAATGCAATTTTTCTGTTTAAAATAGCAATTTTTCTGTTTAAAATAGCAATTTTTCTGTTTAAAATAGCAATTTTTCTGTTTAAAATAGCAATTTTTCTGTTTAAAATAGCAATTTTTCGGTTCAAAAGAGCAATTTTTCGATTTAAAATAGCAATTTTCCGGATTTTTCGGTTTAAAATAGCAATTTTCCGAATTTTTCGGTTTAAAATAGCAATTTTTCGGTTTAAAATAGCAATTTTCCGAATTTTTCGGTTTAAAATAGCAATTTTTCGGTTTAAAATAGCAATTTTTCGGTTTAAAATAGCAAATTTAAAACTGCACATTTTTTACATTTCAAATGTTTTTTCGGTTCAAAAAATGCTTAAATCTGCATTGTTTGATGCTTAAAAAACTTATTTTTATCTAGAAATGCACTTTTTCATCTAGAAATGCACTTTTTTTATCTAAAAATGCACTTTTTCATAAAAAAATTGCACTTTAGAGCACAAAACCGAATTATTTGGCTAAAAAAAAACAAGCAAAAAGCCGAACAACACAACTGCAACAAACATACTATTCGCTTCCGTAATGCGGAATGGCCAGCAACTGATTAGCGAAATCCGTAAAACTCTTCAACTTGTCGTCCTGCGCAACCAACGTTTTCTCAAAATCCTCGTGTCGCTTCAGCAAAGCGTACAAACCGTCCGCAGAATTCTAAACAAAAAAAAAAAATAATAATTCACCAAATATTTTTAAATCAAGTCGTGCGGCCAAACCCCGAGATCGCGGTCCTGGAGAAACGTCTCGTGACTGTTGGTGAGCGCGTCGATCTGGTCGCCCTCTCGGTTCAACACCTGCAACTTGAGTCCCTGCTGCAGCCGCTCCAGTCCGCGCTGCCAGTTCTGCACGAGCGCCGCGTGCTCCGCTTGCAGTTGCTTGGCGCGATCCTCGATGCCCGTGTCGTGCTCGTTCGGTTGGTTTTTAACCAGCTTGTTGCCCAGTTTCGTCACTTCTCGAAACTCGTCGTCGTGCGCGCGCATTTCCGTCTCGAGGTCGCGGTGCTTCTTCAACACGTTCTCCGCCGTCGTCACGTCTTTGGCCGTTTCCGCCGTGTTGATGGCGACGTTCATTTCGTTAATCCAGCGCATCTAAGAGTTAATTAGCTCATTTATTAGTCAACTTCAGTTGTAAAATGGGTCATTATGGCGGAAATTACATTTTTTGTGCCAAACCAATGCGTTTTCAAGCATAAAATGATGCTTTTAGGCCTAAAAATGTAGTTTTTGGCCTAAAAATGCAGTTTTATGGCCTAAAAATGCAGTTTTATGGCCTAAAAATGCAGTTTTATGGCCTAAAAATGCAGTTTTAGGGCCTAAAAATGCAGTTTTAGGGCCTAAAAATGCAGTTTTAGGGCCTAAAAATGCAGTTTTAGGGCCTAAAAATATATTTATTCCAGCTTTTTTGAGTTAAAACAGATTTGTGTGTCATAAAAGTATGCTTTTGGGCCTAAAATGCAGTTTTATGGCCTAAAATGTAGTTTTATGGCCTAAAAATACAATTTTATGGCCTAAAAATGTATTTTCTTCTAGCTTTTTTGAGTTAAAAACAGATTTGCGTGGCTGAAAATTACATTTTGAGTCAAAATATTTCATTCTTTGGGTCTAAAAATGTATTTTTGCGCCTAATCAATGCATTTTTTTCAATAAAATTGTGCATAAAATTTAATTTTGTGGCTTGTAAATGCTTTTTAGGGATTAAAAGAATATTCGTGTGTCTGAAAAATACAATTTGGGCTTAAGTAATGAATTTTTGAGTCTAAAAACAAATTATTGTGCCTAGAATTACATTTTTGGGAGCTAAAAAGCCAAAATTCCTACCAAATTTTGAGTGGAACTATTAAAAATTTGCTCTCCCACAGCTTCTTCGAGTCGCTGGCGTCGATTGGCGGCTTGCTCCTTCACTCGGTTCCACAGAACGTTCAGTTCGTTCTGCCTCTTGTTCACGTATTGCTGTTCATTCGGGTAAGACGTTTTCACCGAGTTGCCCAAAAGACTAACGCGATTATATTTCTCCTCCACCGGCGCCAATTCCCTTTCGATATTCTTGAGAAAAAAAAAGAAAAAAAAAATATTTTTAAATTATTATAAAAAAAATTATTATAAATTATTATAAAAAAAAATTATTATAAATTTTTTAGATCTTTCTTCAAAATTCAACCTCGTGTTTCCTCTGCAACGCTTGGACGGTTTTGAGATCCTTGCCAAGATCGACGTTGTCGAGTTTTTCGATCTTCTCCAGCATCCAATCGCGAACTTCGTCGCACGTGCGGTCGAACAATTCGACGCTGACGGCGCCCTGCAAACTCTTTTCCTTTTTCCGCTTCAGTTCGTTGAGTTTGTCCCACGTTTCGTGAATGTCTCTTTGCCGATGTCGTATTTCGTCCGTCTCCGACTTTCGTTTCGACTTGTCCACGTTGCTGCTCAATTCCTTCGCCGCCGAATCGATCGAATCGACCCGAAAACTGCTGCTCGACAAATCGGTGAGCAGAGTCTGAAAAACGAATTTTTAAATTTTAAATTTAAAAAAAAAAAAAATTTGATCGCAAATCTCGCAAGTTTACTTCGAATTTTCGTTTCATTTGGTCGACCGTGTCGCTTTTATCGTCGGTCAACAGCATTTTCTCCTGAAAACGTACAAATTAGTCGGAGGTAATATACCGAGCGCGACGTGTAATCGACGGGATAACCTAATCCCGACAATTACTCAAGCGCGAGGTGTATTATATACGAGAATCTACCGATAGAAAATAATGTAGATAGTGAAAATGAGAATTTATTATGCGAAAAGTGAAGAGACGTAACATTGGTTCGTAAAAGTCGCACCGGGTGGCGCCGGTAGCAAGAGAACAAAATTTTCGCGATAAGAACCAATGAGACGTCAAAAGCGGTTTGTTACGCGCGTTGGGATTGGTCGGGAGAACGATTGTTGTTTTGTTAGGCCTAATCTCATTCGTGGTTATTTATAGACATAGCTAGTGGTAGATTCTCAAATAAATTCAATTAAGTCGACAAATCATGGCCGAATTCTCACTTTGTCCGCCATCCACGCTTTGAAATCGTCGCATTCGCGGTAAAAGCGAAATAATTTAATCGCGGCTTCCAAACTGCAGCGCCTCGTCTGCAAACAGTCTATCAAATCATTTTGTAAACACAGAAAACGCTTACAGTTTTTTATACCTCGCAAAAGTCCAACAACTGCGCGTGCGCTCTGTTTATCGCATCCTGGCGGTGCCGGACGTTCTCGACCGCCTCTTTCTTCCCTGTCAATTCAAAAACAACAATTATTAATTTTCGGGCCCTTGGGGGTCGCATTTATGTGCATTTATGTGCATTTATCTGCATTTCTCTCACCCGGCGATGGCGGCGCGGCGGTTTTCATCACAACCTTCTTGACTTTCTGGATTTCTGGAACTTTGACGACTTTTTGTACTTTGCGCTTGACGACTTTGGGCTCGAACGTTTGCACATAATTTGCGGGCACGAATCCGTCACAGTTTGTGCTTTTGCGAACGTTCCACCAGTCGGAATTTGTTTTGTTCAATAAAATCAGAATCTGGAATGCCGGGAAACGAATAAGTTTGTGTGATTAAGCGGTGTTGATGGGTTAGTTGAACCTCTCCTTTGAGAATCTGAATTCCTTCGCCTTTGAAAGGAAATATTGCGCGGACTTGGGGGATCGTGCGCTCTTCGATTACTTCCTTCAACACGTCGCGCTCGACAACACGTTCCACGTCTATTTCGTGGGGGACGACTATTTCTTCACTTCTGTTCTGATCCACCAACTAAAAATGAAGAAAAATCAATATTTTTGCACGTTGATATCAGTGACTTTGTCAATTCAGTGCATTTTTGTGCTAAAACACACATTTTTCGGCTAAAAAACACATTTTTCGGCTAAAAAACACATTTTTCGGCTAAAAAACACATTTTTCGGCTAAAAAACACATTTTTCGTCAATTTCGCACAACGTTTTATTGCTTACATCCAATGAACCAAGCCCCAAGTTCGTAAGTTTATTCGCTTGTTCATCCAAACGACGCAAATCGCCTTCGTAAGCCTCGATCTCGCTCTCCAAGTACCCTTGGCGTTGCAGCAAAGCCTAAACTCAAATAAAAACACGAATAAACCAAACGAATAATTAAAAAAGTTGATTTATCTCTATTTAATCACTTGTGCGCTCGGTTCGTCCTTGCCGTAGTCTTTGCTGCTGACCAACGGAAGTTTCTCCTTCATCCACGAATCCGCTTCGTTCGCATCGGCGTAATACTGTCGCAAAATGACAAATTAATGATACAGACCCCGGATATTTATGCAAAATAAAATTCGTTTTATGCAAAACAGAAATAAAAATATGCAAAATAAAAAAATTTATTCGAAAAAAAGACACAAATCGCCGTTTTTTCCCCGAAAAATGACGATTTACGCATTTATTTCTGATTTTCGGAAAATATGAATTTGACCTTGAAGGTCATTTTCAAGGTCATTCACTTGCTAACTTCTAAACCAATCAGGTTAGAGCAAAATTTCCAATCAGAAAGTTGTAGAGCACCATCAAATTAGTACTATCCAATTTATTTTAGTCATCTTAAGTTAAATGTTTTCGTTTTAAATTACTTGGCAAACGTCTGTGGCGTCTTCCAGCTTGCGTTTTCTCTCGTCGGCGAGCTGCAACAGTTGTTTGAGCTTGGTCTGCAAACTGACGATGCGGCTGCCGATCTCCTTGGACTGTTTGTGCGACTGCGCGATTAAATAGTCGCCCATCTGACACAACTGCTCGCATTTCGAGAAACGCGCCTTCATTTCGTCCTGCAACGCCGTGTGCTTCCGATTCAGCCGCAACACTGCGGCCAAATCGCGCCCGACGATCCGCGCGCTGCAAATACGTCGCTTCTCGGCGATCCAAGTCTCTTCCTCCTCGCCGTCGTGGATGAACTGAAGGAAAATGCGCGACTCCTCCAACCGGCTGCGACGCAACGAGCTCGATTTTTCCAACCTGGATGGAAAGAATCGTTAAAATTGAAGGAAAAGTGTCGGAAAAGTGTAAATTGGACCGTTCGTATTGCTGGTGGAGTTGTTGGAGATGGTTTTTGAGTATTTGTGCCTGGTTGTGGTCTTCGTTGATGAAGGGTTCGGCTTGCCGCCGCAGTCGCGCGATCGCTTCGCCCTGGATGACGATCTGGGATTCGAGCAAGCTGTGTTTTTCGAGGAGGTCTTCGACCGCCAGCGAATGTTTTCCGTAGTCCTGCGACGAAAATTTCTCCTAGAAAAGAATTGATTCGATTTTGTGGGATGTTTGTTGTTTTTTTTTTGTTTTTTTTTAATTTACTTCCATGGATTTGATGTAAAGAGAAACGGTGTCCATGTCGCGAATCAGGTACATCAAGTTGTTGTGTTTGTTGAGCGCCATTTTGTGGTTTTCGAGCAAAGCGAGCAGTTGGTCCCACTTGTCGATAACTTGGTTCTCTCTGGTTTTAATCGCTTGGCTTTTGTGGTAATTCTCTTTGATTAGTTCGGCTGCCATGTCGCTTAAATCGCGGAACCTCTCGGTCTGGAAAATACAAAGATTAAAATTAATATTCTAAAATTTTATTTTTAGTAAAACTTCAAATTGGCGCCGGGGTCTATTTAAACGCCCGGGTGGTGATTTAGCGATTTAGCGATTTAGCGCCTGGCCCAATTTAAGTGCTAAAAATCACCAAAAATCACCAAAAATCACCAAAAATCCCAAAAATCACCGATTTTTTCCCCAAGATCACCGATTTTTTCCACAAAATCACCGATTTTTTCCCCAAAATCACCGATTTTTTCCCCAAAATCACCGATTTTTTCCCCAAAATCACCGATTTTTTCCCCAAAATCACCGATCTTATCCCCAAAATCACCGATCTTATCCCCAAAATTACCAATTTTTTCCCCGTAAATCACCGATTTTTTCCCCGTAAATTACCGATTTTTTCCCCGTAAATTACCGATTTTTTCCCCGTAAATCACCGATTTTATATTTTTAAAATCGGCGATTTTTTTAAACATCAGCCCAATTTCAAATAAGCGCCGGGGCCTAAAAATTAAATAAACGCCGGGGCGGCAATTTGAAGCGATTTTTCTTGTAGTCTCATTTAACCCTGGCCAAAATGTCGGCGCTGATGGCTTCGTGTTTCTTGACCGTCGCTTCGATTTGTGCCAAATTGCTGCCGTAGCGCGGGTCCGTCAGCACTTGAATCATTTCGTTTAAATAGCCCTCGCGCAAAATGCTCTGCAAAAAGTAGAAATTTATTTATTTATTTATTTCATCGAGTGAGAAATTATTTAATTTGGTTACTTTTTTTTCGAATTTGTAGGCTAGCTGCTCGAGACGTTCCTGTCTGCTGAGTTGGTCGCGCAGGGCGAGTTCTCGCTTGTGTTCGGCCTTTTCTAGCTGCACCCAAGCACGCTCGATGTCCTGCACCATTTTCCCTTCCGGTGGCGAGTACACGCTCTGGCCCAGCGATTTCAGTTTCGTCTGAATCGCGAATAGTTTCGCTTCGATTTCGCTCCGTTCGCGATACCTTTCGGGAATAATAATTGAAAATAAAAATTAAAAAATACATTTTTGGTTGTTTTTCTAGGAAAACTTGTATTTTCAGCCATTTCAATTGAGTTTTTCAAACAAAATATCACTTTTTCAAGCAAAAATTCACTTTTTCAAGCAAAAATTCACTTTTTCAAGCAAAAATTCACTTTTTCAAGCAAAAATTCACTTTTTCAAGCAAAAATTCACTTTTTCAAGCAAAAATTTACTTTTTCAAGCAAAAATTCACTTTTTCAAGCAAAAATTCACTTTTTCAAGCAAAAATTCACTTTTTCAAGCAAAAATTCACTTTTTCAAGCAAAAATTCACTTTTTCAAGCAAAAATTCACTTTTTCAAGCAAAAATTCACTTTTTCAAGCAAAAATTCACTTTTTCAAGCAAAAATTCACTTTTTCAAGCAAAAATTCACTTTTTCAAGCAAAAATTCACTTTTTTAAGCAAAAATTCACTTTTTCAAGCAAAAATTCACTTTTTGAAGTAAAAATATTCGATTTTAGACGAACAATCACAAAACATTTGGATTGAAGTTTACTTTGGAGGTTTTTCTTCCGTGCGATACATTTTGAAGCGCAACAATTCCTTCTGAATCTCGTCCAACGAATTGGCGAAATCGTGGTCATTCAATTCGACGATTTTCCCGTTGATCCAAGCGATCAGATTCGACGAAAACCGTTCGTATTCTCCTTTATTGCGATCAATATCCATCAGCTGCCCAACAATCTAAAGAAAATCAAGAAAAAATTAAAAAAAAATAAATTTCACTTAAATAAATGCTCTAATTTATTCAATACATTCGCAATTCGGCGCCCGCTTTTCATTTCGTTTTTCATCTTAGCAAACGTGTGATAATACGACGCGACGTACGTCATAATGGATTTCTCGTCCGGTTTCTTCACGTCCACATCTGAAAAAATTTAATTAATTTATTAATTTATTAATTTATTTAAGTGCGGACCTTCGGCGTCGAGTAATTTGGCGATGCCGAGTTCGGCTTGCGCAACTTCGAACGCGTTGTTCAAGTTGTCGATGTTGTGGTGCGGATCGAGCGAACGGTAAGCGATCAAATCCGGACGATGCGCGTGAATCAAAGCGTTGAATCCTAGCCCGTTGCGCCAACTCGTCGTGAAATCCAGAATGTTTACGCCGCTGTACCTGTGGAAGAAAATTAAATTTAGAAATGTTAGAAAAATCAGAAATATTAGAAAAAATTAGAAATATTAGAAAAAATTTCTAATTTTCTAATTTTTTCTAATGTTTCTAATATTAGAAAAAATTAGAAATATTAGAAATATTAGAAAAAATTAGAAATATTACAAATATTAGAAAAAAATAGAAATATTAGAAAAAATTTGAAATATTAGAAATATTAGAAATATTAGAAATATTAGAAAAATTAGAAATATTAGAAAAAATTTGAAATATTAAAAATATTAGAAATATTAGAAAAAATTAGAAATATTAGAAAAAAAATTCTAATTTTCTAATTTTTTCTAATTGTCCTAATTTTTGAAAAAATTAGAAAAATTAGAAATATTAGAAAAAATTAAAAAATATTAGAAATATTAGAAATATTAGAAATATTATCAAAAATTAGAAATAATAGAAATTGACCCCGATGTCCTGCGCTGGCACCACAAGAGTAGAGCGTCTTTGGCCGATTTTTTTTCGCTGCTTTCGTTCTCTTCGTCGACGTCGATTTCGATCTCTTGTATTTGGAATCGCAGGATGATTGTCCAGATGAGGCCGAGGATGAGCCTGGGGTTGCCGTCCACTATGTCCTCGGCGCCGATGCTCTCGAGGCGCACTTTGGTGTGCAGAAATGCGAGACATTTGTTCACGTTCTCGATCTTGTGGAATCGCATTTTGCCGTTGTTGGGTTTGCCGAGTTTCTCGCCCGAGATGATTTCAAGCAGTTTGAGCAGTTTGCGACCGTCGGCGAGGTCCGTGAATAAATCCAACACTTCCATTCGCACCTGAACCAATATATTCAATCAAAAATAATTGAAAAAATAATTAAAAAAATAAAATATTGAAAAGAAATATATTTTGAGTCAAATATTGAAAAGAAACAAATTTCGAGTCAAATATGGAAAAAGAAACAAATTTCGACTAAAATAATTGAAAAAAGTCAAATTTCTCGTAAAATAATTGAAATAAATCAAATTTCGAGTCAAATAATTTAAAAAAAAAGTAAAATTTCGAGTAAAATAATTGAATTAAATCAAATTTCGAGTAAAATATCGAAAAAGAATCATATTTCGAGTCAAATGTGGAAATAGAAACAAATTTTAACTAATATAATTGAAAAAAAGTCAAATTTTCTACTAAAATAATTTTAAAAAAAAGTCAAATTTCTAGTAAAATAATTGAAATAAATCAAATTTCGAGTAAAATATCGAAAAAGAATCATATTTCGAGTAAATGTGGAAAAAGAAACAAATTTCAACTAAAATAATTGAAAAAAAGTCAAATTTTCGACTAAAATAATTGAAATAAATCAAATTTGACGTAAAATAATTGAAATAAATCAAATTTGACGTAAAATAATTGGAATAAATCAAATTTCACGTAAAATAATTGAAATAAATCAAATTTGACGTGAAATAATTGAAATAAATCAAATTTGACGTGAAGTAATAGAAATAAATCAAATTTCACGTAAAATAATTGAAATAATTCAAATTTCTCGTAAAATAATTGAAATAATTCAAATTTCTCGTAAAATAATTGAAATAAATCAAGTTTCACGTAAAATAATTGAAATAAATCAAATTTGACGTAAAAAAATTGAAATAAATCAAATTTGACGTAAAATAATTAAAAAAATCAAATTTTACGTAAAATAATTGAAATAAATCAATTTTCACGTAAAATAATTGAAAAAAAAAGTTAATTTTTACGTCAAAATTCGAAGTGAACAATTTAAAACATCAAATTTGCCAAATCAAGTAATTTTGACGCGTAAATTTCAAATTTGTGCTAAAATGAGCGTTACCTTGAAAAGAAACGAATTGATCCATTTGGTGAACGTCTTTTTCTGAATGTGAAGGCGCTCCTCCTGCAGCGCTTTAATCCGTCCCGTTTCGAACTTGAGCGTGTCTTCGCGCTGCGACATTTCGACCTGAATAAAACCAAATTTCAAACCATTTTTTAAGCGAATGAAACGAATTTATTCGGTTCCATGAGCAAAGAGCAATTTGATAGTGCGCCCGAGGCGAAACTCAAAAACGGCCTCACATTACGTCTTCGCTCGACTGAAATAAATGAAATAAATAAATAAACAAATCGGCCCGAAATGACCTCATTAGGATTTGCTTCAATCTCGACGCTCAAATGCGAGAGAGATAAGCGCAAATCTTATCGTTCCAACCTATATAACACCAATATTTGATAAGAAAACAATTCGAAACGAACGAAAGACGAAAAACTCGCCAAACTTAAATCGCTCAAACTCAAACTCAAACTCACCTGCGCCGCCGAGGCCAATTACAAGTTTTACAAGTTCGCGATCCCAGATTCGCCGATTCCTGATTTGATTTGATTGATGGCTGCACTTGTTCCCGCTTCGAAAATTCGCTTTTGACGACACGGACCGAAAGGTCGGCAGTTGGTTAAGTAGAAACAGCAATGAAACGACCCGCCCACAACTTTCGGCTCTCAAATAATCTCACATTGCTCAGGTCGGTGGTCGCGACAGCGCCACTGGTGGAGACCGAAGGAAGTTTGCGAGCATATAAATAGAAATTAATAATTAATAGACTAGAAAATTATCAATTTGTAATCTTTATATAATTTTATTATATATTATTCACCTTGGATAAACTACTTTAGCAGGTGACATTGAAAAAAAAAGTTTTTCTTTAAAAGTTGTACATTTTTCATATTTTCATATTTTAAAATTAAAATTTGAATGTATTTATTATAAATATTGTAAATTTTTCTTTAACCAGTAAATTTACAAGATTTTTAAATTCGTCAGCTTTAACAGAAATTAAATTTATTGTTAAAAAATCCTACTGTGCGTGTTTAATGTGGTTTTGAAATTGGATAAATAAATAAATGACGTGCAAATATTTCAATTTCTTTTTTATTATTTCAACACTTCATTCGTCTTGGAATCGCGTCCATAAATCTAAAATAATTCAACCATTTCTGCTCACAGAGCATATCTCACGGACCCAGACACTTGAGACAATTTTCTGAGTCTATTCTGCTGATAGAACGAGCCGACAAAAATAATATTATGTCTGTTTTGAATGAATAAAATTAGGCCCGTTCTAAATCTCCCATTCAAAGTTCTTCGAAGTAATAAAATTAGAATTAATTCTTCATTTCTAGTACGCAATTTTTCGTCGTTCTGTTTTTCTTGTTTCACTAGATTGTGAACTGAGGGATTGTGGATAAAAGCGTATGTTTATAGTAAGTGGTAAACACTACATTCTTTTTCACTTCCTGTCAATGTTATGGCTGCCTGAAATCAAAATTCCGAACCTTAGTTAGCAAATACTGCATTATTTCCAAGTGTGAGACGTCACAGATGTATTTATTTAAATATAACTACGAAAAAAAATAGAAAAACGAGATAAAACAACGAAACGAGGGAAAAACGAGAGAAAAATGAAAAATAGGATTCAAATTGGTGAAGTAAGTCGCGAACAGGAAGTTGGGGAGCATCCATGACGTCATTACATTTCATCCCAATGTCTCTTCCTCCTCTCACAAGATGGGCGCCAGTAATATTTATAAATAAATCAATAAATCACCTCATTTTATTTCACTCACATTGCTTTTACTTCGACTCATTTCAATTTAAATATTTGCAAGTATTTACAGTTTATTTATCAAAATAATTTCTCTTTCATTCACACGGACGTGTTCGCGTCGCTCGGCGGAGATCCGGGTCCTCGCGATCCTAAACAAATCAAATTCAATTTCAAAATTTCAAAATTCAAATTTTTTAAAATATTTACCGGAATACGGGGATGGAAATCGATTGGGGCCACTCAGCTGCGCGTCGGACGGTAATTTGTGCGGCATATTCGGGCGATCGTAAAACCTGGGCGGCGATAAATCGCGGAAGGAGCCGTGGCCGGGTCCGGGGCCCCCGAACGGGGGTCGGCGATTGAACATGGGTGGCGACGGGGGTCTGCGTCCGGGCGGCGGCGGAAGAAAGTCGAATGGCATCATGGGAGGGGGTAGATCGTATCGCGGCAAACGATCGCCGAGAAACGGAGGGTGTTGTGGAATTCCGCCACGGGGCGGCGGAGGAGGCGGCAGCGGGCGATCGTGTGGAAGAAACGGGATGCGGTGGCCCAGGAGCGGCGGCGGAGAGTTCACTTGGCCGTTGCTGTCACCGTCACCTGTCGGAAAAAGGAAGAAATTGCGATTTGATAAATATAATAAATTAAATTGGTTGTTTTGTTACGTCTGGTTGGAGTGAGCCTCGTTTCCGGCATTTCGGATCTGTTGGCTGCTTCGAGCTCCAGTGTTGTTAATCTGTGCGATTAAGGGAATTATTATTATTTTTTTAAATTTTGTGTTTTTTGGTTTAGCTACTTGTTTCTCAACATGGCGGCTTCTTGCTTGGCTTCCTCGGCTCTGCGTTCTGCCGCTCTCGCGGCTAGCTGCAAATATGTGCGATTGTCAAACTTACGTAAGTTATTTCTCGGTGCTTTGCTAGAACAGCGCATTTGTTGGCGTTGGATCACAAATCAGCGAATTTTACACACATTTTTTTTTTTTTTACTAAATCCTGCTCTTTTATGCACAATTTTATAAACATTTCGCAATTTTGCACTCATTTTTTGCTAATTTTATAAACATTTCGCAATTTTGCACTCAGTTTT
This sequence comes from Strigamia acuminata, assembly GCA_949358305.1. Lineage (NCBI taxonomy): Eukaryota > Metazoa > Arthropoda > Chilopoda > Geophilomorpha > Linotaeniidae > Strigamia > Strigamia acuminata. The sequence continues at coordinate 468,746 of OX442314.1, forward strand.
TGCTAATTTTCGATACTTTTCGCAATTTTGCACTCATTTTTTTGCTAATTTTCGATACTTTTCGCAATTTTGCACTTATTTTTTGCTAATTTTCGATACTTTTCGCAATTTTGCACTCATTTTTTTGCTAATTTTCGATACTTTTCGCAATTTTGCACTCATTTTTTGCTAATTTTCGATACTTTTCGCAATTTTCCACTTATTTTTTGCTAATTTTCGTTACTTTTCGCAATTTTCCACTCATTTTTTGCTAATTTTCGTTACTTTTCGCAATTTTCCACTCATTTTTTGCTACTGGTCGCGGTTTTTCACGACTTTTCAATATCATTTCCTACTTTTAGCTAATTATATATCTCGCCATCTGCTCACACAAAGCAACAAAATAAAACTACAAACCCAATTTTCGTGCGATTTGCTTTCGTGGACCGTTATCTAGAATAATAAGAATGACGTGTAACAAATGTCAATTTCAAATCTCAATTTTTTTTTTTAAATCACCTGCGATTTGTAACTGCGAAGTTGATTGTCCATCTCTTTCTTCAACGCCTGGATGTGCGCGCGATGAAGCTCAACCTCCTTTTCGTACAACTCGGCCTTCTCCGTGACCGACAGCGCCGATTCCTCCGTCTGTAGTCGGATCGCTTCCTGCATGCCCAATTCCCTGAAAAATCCAATTCAATTTTTCAATTTTTAAAATATAAATCTTTTTAGGATTTCAAATTTTTAAAAATTTTAAAATGTTTAAAATCATACTAGAGTAGTCCATTTAATTTTTACTTTTGTAGTTCTATTTCCTTTCCCTTGAAGTAATCGGACAGAACGTGCAACTTGGTGACGGCTTCGTCGCGCTCACGCTTCAATTCGGCATCCCGCTGCCTCAGCAATTCGTTTTCGGCCACGAGTTCGTCGAGGCGCGCTGTGGATGACGCAATAAGTTTCTACTTTACTGGTATACATGTAAATTTGCAGTGTTGGACAAAATACTTAGTATTTTGTAAATACCAAATAAAATAGTACGGAGTATTTTGTATTTTGAAAATAAAAAAGTATTTTCAATATACTATTTTGCCCAACACAGTAAATTTGGAAATTTGGAATTTACTTTCAACGAGCGTGCAGGTGTTCATCTTGTTGTCGTATTCCTCCTGCAGAGCCGCATAGTTGAGCGCCGTGGCCTTGAGTTGCGCGGACATTGCCGACACGTCGAATAGCATTTCCAGTTTTTTCGATTCTGCAATGCAATTAATCGTTGGGTTAGCAAACGTTTCGTTTCGTTTCGTTTCGTTTGTGTTTGTTTACACTCGCTGCATTCAAAAACTAAAATATTTTGTGTTTTACTTCAATTTTAAACCAAAAACGACATCACTTCCTGTTTAAACGCACGTTAAAACTTAAAATACACTTAAACTAAAATTGTTATTTTTACTCGTTTCAGAGTCGGTTTCGGCTTCGAAGATTTCAAGTTGCGTCGCAGTATCTCTTAGAATCTACATTTAAATTTAAACAAGAACACCGTTAACTTAATTTTTTATTAATTGGTTTTTCATCTTTTTTGTACCTCGATTTCCTTGAGTAAGTCGTCGTTTGTTTTGCTCATTAATTCAATTTGTTCCTGCGATTCTAACAGCCGCTGGTTCCACACTTGTGCCTCGCTCAGCAACTGGCCGTTGCTTTCTTTCAATTCCTCAGTTTCCTCGGTCAGCGAAAAAATGCGTCGCTCGCTGTCGCTAATCGTCGATGTTTTGTCCCGTAACTCTTCATTCAGCTAAAACCGAAATGTTTGAAACGTCAACAAAATGGCCACAACGCAAATTAATAGTAGTGCCGATATTAGCAATTTTCCTCATTTTTATTAATGAGATTTATGCATTTCAAGATTTGAAAAGATTTGTAGTTTTATTTTGACATTTGTTGATTTGTTTTAACATTTGTTTCAGATTTATGGACTTCAAGATTTGTCAGTATTTATTGATTTATCCACAATTTACAGATTTATTTGGAGTTTATAGTTTTTTTTCTGATTTATTTTGAGATTTATAAGATTTATTTTGAGATTTGCACATTTATTTCAATATTTAGTCAATTTTTCTGATATTTTGGATTTAAAGATGTAAGTACCGGTAAGAATTAAAGATTTACCAGTAGCTTTATTTTGAGATTTAGAAGATTTATTTCAAGATTTGAAACAATTTCATGAGTAAATTTCATGTGTAAATTTGAAATTTCATGTGTAAATTTGAAATTTCATGTGTAAATTTGAAATTTCATGTGCAAATTTGAAATTTCATGTGCAAATTTGAAATTTCATGTGCAAATTTGAAATTTCATGAGTAAATTTGAAATTTCATGTGTAAATTTGAAATCTCATGTGTAAATTTGAAATTTCATGAGTAAATTTGAAATTTCATGTGTAAATTTGAAATCTCATGTGTAAATTTGAGATTTAATGTTTAATATAGAGATTTTAAGATTATTAGAAATTTAAATGAGGTTAATCAACAAAATTTACAGCAAATGTCGGCCACAACACACATTAATTAACTGACTTACCTCGCCAACTTGCTCTTCAAGACACCTGGCGTTTTCCTCCAAAACTTCCTGCTCTTCTTCCAATTGGCGCAACTTAAGTGAAATTAATCTAAATTCAATTTAAATTCAAACAAATCAATTTTATCATCAGATTTACGAGTCTATCTTTGGTTTCGCCCTCCGCCGTCAACCGAACGGACACATTCTTATATTCGCCAACTTCCTCTTCCAACTTCTCCACGCGGGAACACAGCGCACAATTCTCTTCCCTCGCACTCGCGAGATCCTCGCCGACGACCGAGAACGTTTCGTCCATCTGCGCGTATTTTTCCTCGTGCTCGACCGCAATTTCCGCCTTTTCCCTCAACAAATCGCGTTCGGCCGTCACGACGAACAGTTTCCGGTCCAGATTGCAAAGCCGCGCGACCAAAACGTGTTCTTTGTTTCCTCGCTGAAATGCAACACAAATTCAAATCTCAAATTCCACAAATTCCATTCAATTTTTGCCTTGATTAAGAAATAAATGGTGAAGAGCAACACGAGGAAAAAGCCCGTGATGCTCGTCAACACCGTCGCGTGCGACGAAACGCCCATTTTGTTTTGATCCGACAAAACCACCTGCACGGACTCCGGCAACTGCAAACAACAAACAAATTCGTTTTAATGTCACGAAAACAATTAAAGTTTAGAATACTAACAAAGTCGATTAAGAATTGGATCTGTTTTCCCAACTCGAAATCATCGCCGACGAACGGCAGACCGAAAATCGAGTCGTCCGAGGCGGACAAAACCTTCGTTTCCGCCGCCTGCTCGTTCAGCGACGACGAAATCGTTCGTTTCTCGCTTTTAGTCGTCGGAACCAAAATCCTCAAAGGCGATTCCTCGCTCGTCGGGTCTTCCGGAGCGGTCAAAACGTCCTTTTCCACGGTTTCCTCATCGTTGGGCGTCGAAATCGATTGTTTTTCGTCAATTTCCACGCTAATCGACGTCGAAATCGATTGTTTTTCCTCATTTTCCTCGTTAATCGACGTCGAAATTGTTTGTTCTTCATTTTCATCGTTAATCGACGTCAAAATTGTTTCTTTTTCGTCATTTTCCTCGTTAATCGACGTCGAAATTGCCGGTTCATCTTCGTTTTCCACGTTAATCGACGCGGAAGATGTCGTTTTATCCGCTTCCGACGTCGGAACGAGAGTCTGCAAAGGCGTTTCGAACGTTTCTCCGTTTAAAACGTCTTCCGCTGCTGTCGAAACGTCATTTTCGACAATTTCGTCGTCGACCGACCCGGAAATCATTTGTTTCTCCGTCACTTTCCACACTTTCTCCGTAAACTCGCTTCCGATCGACTCTTCCTCCGGCGTAAACGACGACGTCAAAACCTCTTTTTCTTCGTTTCCCGTCTCCGTCTTCGTCGCTTCGAGCTGCACAAACTCGTACTGCGACGAGCCGACCATCTCGTCCTCATCCAACATGTAATCGTCGTCGTCGTCGTCCGCGTCGTCGTACGAATTCGTCGCCGTCTCGATGAAATCGTCGCTCCTCTTCCTGTGCTCGTTCTCGCTCATAAACGTCTCGGCCATGTCCAAATCGTCGTCGTCGTCGTCGTCCATCTCCTGATCGGGGTTTATGTCCATCCGTGACGTCACGAACCGCGCCAGAACCGACCCGAACGAATACGTGCACGCCGAGGACGTTTCCGCCGAATTAAGCGCACTTTCCGCTTTCGGATCGACGGATTCCGTCGTTCGGACGACCGGCGAGTCGCTTTTGGACGCCTCGATGATGGTTGCGTCGTGCAGAGTCACGTTTTCGATCGAATCGGTCGAGACCGATTCGATATTTAACGGTTCTGCGCTCGCGAAGACTCGCGAGAGAATTCTGTCCAAAGATGCGGGAAATGTCGCGATTGTCTCGATTCCTCGCGTCACGACCGACTTGACCGACGAGCTTTCCACGTTGAATTTATCGGGTGAAATCGAGTCCTAGAAAATAATTTCAATCGGATGAGTCACAGCGATTAAATAAATCAATTTTCGATTACTTCGGTCGGCACGATGGCTTTTAAATCGCTTTTCGGGATAAATACTTTTTGTTCACGGATGAATTTCTTCGGCACGTAGCCCCGTTTGCCGGAAATCTGAAAATTCCGAGCGAAATTCGTTGATTTTGTCGTTTTTTTGTCGTTTTTTCCATTTTTTTTACCTCGGCGCCCCATAAATCCGGATTGGAACCGGCGGATTTACTGAAAATCTTGACCGCGGTGTTGATTTGGAAGGAAAGGATGCGCGGATCGGTGCTGTGGTAGCGAATTAACGTACGGGCTTCCGAAATTTGTGCTGGAAAACGTGGAAAAATGTAAAAAACAAAAAAACAAAAAAAAATCGAAGCGTTTTGTTAACAGATTTTTCGTGTTTAAATTGTACCGTTACAATCCCGATCGCTGCACAACCGTAGATCGGAGATCTGAGCGTACGACAGAACGGCCGCGACCGAAAAGCAGAAAACGTAGCGCAAATGCGCATTAACTGCCATTAAAACATCAAACAGCAGACGAGAAAATAACCACAAACGAAATATATATAAAGACACGTAGCTTGAACGGAGCCGCAGCGACACCTAGTGGCGAATCCTTAAATCTAAGCACTAAAAGCGCTCCAATAAATCTCGTAAATTTCAATTTATTCAACAACATTTATTCACATTTACAGAATTTTACAGGAAAAGCAATTTTAAAATCGTTTCATTTACGCAATTTGGCATACAATTATAAATAAGTGCTTAATATTAAAGTGTCCTTCAATCAATGTCGGTGCTGCGTGAAAATTGATGCATTTTTATGAATTAAGGCACAAAGTGTTCTTGATCGGGTTCGGGGTGTTGGAATTAATACCTTTTGCTCTCCAAATTGGGCTGAGTCGTCGCTACGGCCGACAACTCGTCGCCGGAGACACCCCACGATTTCAGTTCCATTTCTTCTTGTTTTTCCTCGCGCTCGCTCTCTTTCTTCATCCATTTGTATTCTTCAATCTCGTATTGATATTTCGGAGAAGTTATCCCGAAAAAATAGGCCAAATATTCGCCGACGGTGTCGCAAACTGAGTAATGAACACATAATCAGGGTGTGGTCCACCGGAACACACATTCCAGTTCAGTTGTGAATACATCACCACGATTAACGTGACGATTTTTTTATTCACAAGTGTACTGGAATAGGTTTAGTAGCTACCGTTGAGGGTTTTGGTCCCGAATGTGATCGTGTAATACCAGAAAAATGGCAACCAGCTTAAAGTCGTCTGTAAAAAGTAATAAAAGAATGAATATACGTTGAATTCTGTGATTTTTAAATTAACTTACGGGATCTATTACGTCTCGGCAAACATTATCGACTTTGTCGACGTCGTCGTCGTCATATTCCTCTAAAATCCCATCGCTAAAATACAAAACCCGCTTCGGTCTTTTCTTCTCGTTCTCTCGCAGCTGTCAATCGAAAAACCATAAAATTTAAAACAACTAAAAACCGTAAACAAAAACTCACCTCAATGACAGCTGCATCGGCAATATCGTCCGCCATCTTGCCAGAGTTGCTCAAAACCGCCGCCCGAGCGCTGCGCTCATCCAGTATGACAATAATAAAAATGGCGATATACTTTTTCGATGTCAAACTTTATTATTACCCCACATTTTCACTTTCGGACCATTACACAAGCAAAAGTTTCATTCGGCAGTTCCGACAAATCGTGCCGTGTGTAAAAAAAAACAATAATTAGTATCAAACTGCGTGTACGAAATTTCCGAGCTCCCAACTCGTCACAAGAGCCAAAAAACAAGAAAATAAATCGAAAAATGTTTACAAATTTAGAAAATTTTTTGGTATTACATCAAAGCTTAGAATATCAAAGACACAAATAGGTACCGTCCACTACACGAAATCATAAAAACAAAAACAAAAAACAAAAATTCCATTATTTTCTCTTTTAATTATTAATTATTATTAATTATTATTTATTATAATTATTATTATTATTATTTTTTTCTTTCATTAGTTTCCAAAACTAATAAATAACCAAATTGACTTAGGAGCGATCCGTGGATCTGAGCTTCTCCTCGACGATTTCCTCGCTCGCCTCGGCGTTGTCGGTCGCTTGAATATATTTGTGCACTCCGACCAAACTCTTCTTGAGCGCGTCGAAACTGCTCGAGTACAACATCTTCTTCTTAACTCGCGCTGTGTCCGGACACCTACAACAATTAAGACCCATTTTAGGCAAAATGTTGATGAATTATGACGATTTGAGACTAATTTTGACCAAATTTTCGAACATTTTGTACTGATTTTGGCAAATTTTGACCAATTTTCGAAAATGTTATACTGATTTAGGCAAATTTAGACTGATTTAGACAAATTTAAGCTAATTTAGACTAATTTCGACTGATTTTAAACAAATTTTCGACAATTTTATACAGATTTAGGCAAATTTAGACTAAGTCGACTGATTTTAAACAAATTTTCGACAATTTTATACAGATGTAGGCAAATTTAGACTAATTTTCGACAATTTTATACGGATTTCGGCAAATTTAGACTAATTTTCGACAATTTTATATTGATTTCGGCAAATTTAGACTAATTTAGGTAAAATTTCGACAATTTTATACTGATTTAGGCAAAATTTCGACAATTTTATACTGATTTAGGCAAATTTAGACTAATTTTGGCAATTTTCGACAATTTTTTTTACTGATTTAGGCAAAATTAGACTAATTTTCGACAATTTTATACTGATTTCGGCAAATTTAGACTAATTTAAGCTAAATTTCGACAATTTTATACTGATTTCGGCAAATTCAGACTAATTTAAGCATAATTTCGACAATATTATACTGATTTAGGCAAAATTTCGACAATTTTATACTGATTTCGGCAATTTTATACTAATTTAGGCAAAATTTCGACAATTTTATACTGATTTAGGCAAATTTAGACTAATTTTCGACAATTTTATACCGATTTTGCCAAATTGAGACTAACTTTTGACCATTTTAACCCGATTTCGGCAAATTGAGACAAATTGTCGACAATGAATTGGTGTTTATTTGTTAATTTGGCTTTACCACAACATTAGGAACAGTTTCTGCTTTTTGCTTCCCTCCTGAGTTCCCTGGCATTGGTGCGTGTACTCGTAGTCGAACACGCCGTATCTACACTCGTCGTCGCCGCCTTTTTGTAAATCGCTCAGGAAATCGGTGTAGACCGCGCTTCTGTCGCCTATGATTTCCACGTCGATCTGTTTTTCGTCTTTGATGAAATACACAGCGTATCTGTGCTTCTTGTCCTTCTTGATTTCTTCGAATTTTGTCTTGCACGAATCGGCTACGGTGACCCCAGAGGCCTAAAAACAAATTTCAACAAAAAAAAATTTCAAATTAAATTCGAAAAAATTAGTTTTATTTTAAAAAATTGTCCGAAACTTCCAAATCCAATACGAAACGAAAATAAAAATGGTTAATTCCTTCTTTTGTGTCTTTTTTGTCGCCTTTCCGACTACTGAGGGACTCGGTGGGAGGACGTTGGAGAAAATCACCTGCCAACAAAATGGCGGAGCCGGAATTTGAAGCTGGACTGAGTCACGCTGTTGCTCGGCTTTTCGTAGCGATAAACTTACGCTCGTTGGGGCGTTCGAAGGGGTTTAAATTCAATCTAGGTAATTCAACCTACCATTTTAGACGTTGAGCAAAATCCCCACTATTCGAGTTTCACTTGTTCGGTGCGAATCGGGCTGCCGACCGTACCGTTACAAAGACAAGGCGAAGGAAGAGGTGGATCGGCCGTAGGAAAAACAAGAAAATAAAAAGGCTGCGCTGGCAAGAAAGAAGGCTCGTGATTGGCTGCAAATGTGCTGTCGTTTCCGAGGTGGCCAATCGTCGCGCTTGTTTCTTTTATGACAGTAGATAATTACGTAATTTTTTAAAATTTCTTCGTGCTTTTGGAATTTTATTAATCTCAATTTATTATTTGTTTAGAGTTAATTCTAAATACGGTAATTGTGATAAATATTGGAATAAAAGTGATGTGTTCCGTGAGCACGTGATGCGTCGCGTCATCGACGACCAATCGCGAGGCGATTCGGAGGATATTTCCTAATTTGGGCGTATGGGCAGACAAGAGGCAAATTTAAGTTTAATGCACTCTACTTTTATTCTAGATAAATAGATAAATAAATAAATCGTCCGGGTCGTTCCTTTTCCTTCCGTTGTTGATTCGAAGAAAATTGAGGAACGGTGCCGAGTTTTCTCGGAAATACGGATTTCAGTTTCATTGCATCTTTCCGTTTTCCGATTCGGGCATGGTGGATGTTATTCCTTTTTTAGTTTGACTTGTGGTTACGAGATGGCGCCACGTGTACCAACATCCACATAAAAACATAAAAACATCACGATAGCGGCTGATTGCAGAAATATTATCATTAAAAAGAATTAATTAGTAAAGTAGTTTCAAACTAATTAATTTGTTAAAAAAGAATTTGTTTTGTGTCTCCCAATGCAGAGGGCTTTGATGACGTCGATGCTTTAATCAAGGATATAAACTCTATTCCAAAAAGTATTACAAATACTCCCATTGGTTGGTTGGTTGAGACACTTTAAAAAATCTTCGCACAAGTCTACTGGAATCTGAAAACAGCATCATATTCAAGACACAACTGAACTGTGAATCTCCCAACCAATGGGAGTATTTGTAATACTTTTTGGAATAGAGTTTAGAAGAGAAGGATGGGAAAACGCGAAACCGAGGCTCGGATCCCAATGGCGTCATGTTTACGCACAAAATCGACACCAGATGTCGCGATTTTGCATTCAACTTCTCTGGCAAAATGAATACTGTAGGAACTAGGAATAGTGAAAATCAACGATCTAAAATTGACAATTTGATTAATTTTGATGTTTTTTATCAAATGTTACATATTCTAAAATTAAATTAATCTTCTCCTGCTTAAGTTTTCATACATCTTTTTTAAGTTTCTTGTATCGAAATTTTTAATTTAATAAAATAATACTCCGTACACATCGGTGACAAAATGTTTCCTCGTAGGTCCAAAAATAAATCTGCATACAATTAGTAATACTTTGGGGAACAAAATTCAGCTTTGATTTTGTCCTCGTTCGTGTCTAATTCCTTGCTCGCTCGAATGGCGTGAAGCATTCCGGTTAGATTCGTTTTGAGGACTTCGAAGCCCCTCGAATAAAGCCGCTTCTGCTCCGCTTCGGCTCCTGGTGGCTCCCTTGAACAAAATAATCGCTCGTATTTGGTTCAAATCAAATGAAAATAATCGAATTCCTTCTTACCAAAACATTAGAATGAAGATCTGTTCATTGTTCTTGCAGTGTAGAACGACCAAACCGTATCTGCATTCATCCGCGCCATCTTTTATTAAACTGGTCAGAAAAGCAGGATACTTTAAGCTCCCTGCACCTCTTGATTCAACATCGATTGTGTTTTTCTCGGTGATGTAGTACACCGCGTATTTGTACGTCTCGTCTTTAATTTCTCCAACAGTCGACTTAACCGCGTCCGATACGCTCACCTGAAAAGAGAAAAGAAAACAATTGCCAATGTTGTAAAACCCGTATGAGGGTCTCCACTGCCAGGGGGAGTGATATTGTAATCTCGCGACCACAGAACGTGATCTAGGACTTCCGTTTTGACCAGCAACGCGTGCAGGTCGTGCGATACGAATGCAAATGAAATAAACCGCTTGAATCAAAAACAATCGTGGCGAATCTTTTCTAACATCTTCCAACAGGTTCGACCACCCATTCTTGGGAAAAGAAAAGAACGATACTTTTTGCTCGTTGTCGTGTCGTTGATTCATTACCGAAATAAAGACACGGTGTTTTGATGTAGGTACTAACATGAACTGATTCAGTTTATTATCTTATCAACGCAGGTAAACACCGGCGCCAGGTGTCCACCGCTCGCAGCGCCATCCAGTGACGCGGATATACACTAGAATACCACATCACTCTTTTTTTCAAACAATAACATTGTAACATTATTAAAATAAATCATTAAATAAAGTCGTTAACAATTCGAATTACTTACAATCACATAATAACATTTTTCGTCCAGGCCTGAACATTCACTTTCTAAATAAACAAAGGTATTTGTTAAACATTAGTACATTATTTCAGATAACATCAATCCATTCTTCTGCGACGTATCGAGGTGTCGTATGCGCCCAAATACTCTGGAGCCCTTCGTTTCCGATGAGACTTCCTCGGCTCAAGGTTGGGTTCCGGCACACGTCTCGCTCCTCGTTTCACGCCTCTTACTGGTGGCCCAGGCTGGAAATGGGCATATGGCCTTGGTCCCCGTGGTGCCGCCTCTACTGGAGTGTTGTCATCTCTTTGTAGCGGAGTGTCATCATCCAACGGAAAGTATCGTCTCACCTTCGTCACGTTTCTCTTCACAATTCTTCCGTCATTCGATTTTAGCAATAAACAGTTCCCGTCCTTACGCACTACGGTCATCAGGTCGTGTTCATACGCCAAATCGAGTTTGTGTGTCCTTGACTTCGCCACTAAAACTCTGTCCCCTTGTCGGATGTCACTCTCTTTACTTTTCCGAGTTGTGTCTGCGTACCGCTTAGATTTACTCTTTTCTTCAGAATCTTTCGACTTCACCATCCGGTGTAACTTTCCTTTTTCTTCAGTCATTATTTGAGGAATTTTCGTTCGCATTTTCCTCTTCGTCATTAGTTCGAATGGCGAAACTCCCATTGTCCGGTGCGGCGTGCTCCTATACGCCTGTAAAAACGTTCCAAGTGCTTTCTTCCAATCACCTTTCTCAACTTCCGCGGATCGGAACGCCTTCACAAATGACTTGTTTAATCTTTCGACAGTTCCGTTGGCCTGGGGCCAGTATGGAGTGACCCTGCGATGGTGGACAGCGTGTTCATCCAAAAAAACTTTAAACTGCTCGGCAACGAACTGAGGCCCGTTGTCCGAAGTCAGCGTTTCCGGGATCCCCCATCGCTCGAAAACTCGACGTAACCAACGAATTATTATATCTGTCTTTGTTGACTTCAGTATTCGTACTTCGGGCCAACGTGAATAATAATCGACGAGGACGACAATTGAATTGCCGTCCTTGAACGGACCACAGATGTCGATCGCTAGATCCCGCCACGGCCCTTTTGGCAGCTCCGTGCTCTTGATGGGTTCTGGCTTCTCTGTCGCACAGCTGTGTTGACAAGCATGGCATCGCTGCACCGCCCGCTCGACGTCGCGATCCAAACCAGGCCACCAGACCTTTTCGCGTAGGCGTTGCTTTGTTCTCACGACGCCCTGGTGACCTTGGTGTCCTAATTCGATTACACGTTTCCGCAGCTTTTCCGGCATCACAATGCGCGTACCACGGAGTAAAACTCCACGTGTCACGGCTAGTTCGCTCCTAATAGCCTGAAAAATCTTGAGATCATTTTTTAATTCTGTTCCCAGTTGTAAACACTCATTAATTCTGCAAATTATTTCGTCTGTCTTCGACTCCTGTTCAACTTCTTGCAAGGTCATCGCCTTCGGCAGCGCATTTTCCACAATAAACCGCACATGATGTTCCGTTCGTCCCAAAACACTCTTCCCTTCTCCGACAGGCAGCAAACGAGACAGCGCGTCCGCTATGTTCGCGCTGCCCGGTCGGTGACGAATCGTGAATTCGAATGGCTGCAATCTCAGCACCCATCTTTCCATTCGTGCGGATGGCTTCGATCTGGTTCCGTAGATGGTCTCCAGCGCCTTGTGGTCTGTTACTAAAAGAAATGGCATGCCGATTACGTACATTCTGAAGCGCTCACAGCCCCAAACGACTGCGAGCCCTTCTTTCTCAGTCTGAGAATATCGCCGTTCAACGTCCGACAACGTTCGGCTGGCGAACGCGATTGGTTTCATGTCCCCGTCTGGCTGACGTTGAATGAGAACGGCTCCAAGTCCGACGGGCGACGCGTCGACAATCAATTCCGTTTCGACGTTTTTCCGAAAGAAGGCTAACACACTTGAACTACACAAAAGTTTCTTCAATTTTTCAAATGCATCATCCTGGCGCTTCCCCCACTCGAATGCAACGTCCTTCCTGGCCATCAGTCGCAGTGGCTCTGCCTCTGTCGCGAAGTTAGGAATGTACCGGGCGCAGTAATTAATCAATCCGAGAAAACTTCGGATTTCCGACTCATTTTTGGGTGCCACAGCATTTCGCACGGCTTCCACCTTCGACTCTGCAACTGAAATTCCACTTTTAGAAATTACGTGTCCAAGAAAAGTCACCTTCGAGACGCCAAAACAACATTTTTTAAGGTTTAATGTTAACCCGTTGCGATGCAATGTTTCCAGGACTTTTTCCAATCTCTCGTCGTGTTCTGCGACTGTCTTGCCGTGTACAACAATGTCGTCCAGCGAATTCTTCGTGCCTTCGCACTCCGCCAAAATGTTCTGGAGGATCCGCTGGTATTCCTCCGGCGCGCTCGCAATTCCAAAAAAGAGCCTTTTGTAGCGGAAAAGGCCACGATGCGTTACAAACACGGTGTAACGTCGCGAATCCGCTTTCAGGGGTATCTGTAGGTATCCCTGGCGACAATCCAGTTTTGGAATGAGCTCGGCGCCGTCAATTTCGTCCAGGACCTCCTCCATGGTAGGAAGTGGATGGCGGTTCCGTTTTACCGCCTCGTTGACGGCACGCATGTCAAGGCACAGTCTAATCGAGCCATCAGGCTTTTTCACGGGTACGACTGGCGAAACCCATTCTGTCGCGCCGGTAACTGGCTCGATAATGTCCGCCTGCAATAAATTATCGATTTCAATGTCCAATTGCTTACGGATGTGGAAAGGGATGCGGCGCACTGATTGTGCCACCGGTCGCACACTCGAATCCATATATAACTCGAGCTCGAAGTCCTTTAGCTTTCCAATCCCCTCGAAAACATCTCGGAATTTCGTAATCCGATTGGCTAAATCCTTGCGCAATTTTCCTAAAGTTTTGTCAAATAATAAAGAATCATCATTATTAATTTCATGCACTGTTTCTTCATCTATTCTCAAAAGTCCCAAATCCTTGGACGTTTTTCTGCTTAATAAAGGAAGTTTTCCAGATGGCACAACCAAAAATCTCGTATTCACTGATTTTTTAGCTGTTTGCACTTGCGCATCAAACTGTCCGCTAACAAACAACGGTTCCTCGACTCCGTACGCGAATAATCTTGTATTTGTCGGCGTTAGTTGAATTCCTTTCTTTTTTAACAAAGTCCACGTCCTTTGGTCGATTGTATTCACGGACGAACCTGAATCAATTAAAACAGTTACGTCCTGTTGTTCGATTCTCACCGTCACGCCTTTGTGTGGTTTTGAAGAGGTTATGCAAAAAGAACCTTTGCTGTCGTAATCGTACTCGTTCACCCCGACGTACTGGACGCGATCCTTCCCTCGTGCACGACCTCCGGCGCTCTTCAATCTGCAAACTTTTGCAAAGTGGCCCAATTTGTGACAAAATCCACACTCTTTATTTTTCGCGACGGTGCAGTCGTTTGCTAGATGATCCGTGTGGCCACAACGATAACATTCCTTCACTCCTTGAGATTTATCGTCACGTCGATCGTCCGTATTATGCGGTTTCGCGTTGGATTTGCGAAATGTGCCACGCCCACGATTTTTTACAAACGGCTTTTTCTCACTTCTGAGTTGATTCACGAGGTTTTCCTTGTTGTTTTCAACGATTGTCCGCTCCATTGACGTTGCCTGTTGTTCACTTGCTTCTGAAGATCGAGCTAATGTCAATAAAGAGTCTAAAGTCAGATTAGTTTCGCGCAACAGGCGCCGCCGCAAACCCTTATCGCGGCCCTTCTCCAACACCTGATCCACGATTAAATCGTCCTCTAAAACTCCGAACTCGCAACTTTTTACCATCGTTTTCAAACGTGTTACAAAAGCGTCCATTAGTTCAGCGGGTTCCTGTGTTTGTTGTCTAAACACATGCCTCTCGAATCTGAGGTTTTTTCGCGGATTGAAATACACATTCAACGCTGCTACAGCCAAATCATAAGTCACCTTATTCGCTGGTTCAAACGTCTCAAAAATGTCCTGCACTTCAGTGCCGGCGAGGTGTAACAGTGTTGCCAACTTCTGCGCTTCACCAACTCTCGCCGCAATTAAATAATACTCGAACGCCTTACTCCATTTCTTCCAGCGATAATCCAGGTTTCCAGCTGTAATGTCGAAATTTCCGACGCTCGGTAAATTCAAATTGGTGGCCATTTTTGTCCAAAATCACTATTATCAGTGCCACGCCCACCTTTCAAACACACTCACACCACTTAAAGCAATGAATGTCAAGTCCAGTATTTGATGCGAGCGGATTCCTTTCAGTTTGATCCTCGTCGCCAATGTCGTGTCGTTGATTCATTACCGAAATAAAGACACGGTGTTTTGATGTAGGTACTAACATGAACTGATTCAGTTTATTATCTTATCAACGCAGGTAAACACCGGCGCCAGGTGTCCACCGCTCGCAGCGCCATCCAGTGACGCGGATATACACTAGAATACCACACTCGTGTCCACACTTAACTTATTTAGACGCGCGTACAGGATTTGAGTAATATTGTTACATCTAAGGTTTTTCCGTCACTAGCTGATGTTGAAAAAATGAATGTGAGCAACAGTTGAAAGCCCATGAAACAAGTGTATGAAGTAGACTGTGGAATACAGTAAATAAGTTAAAATTAGCAGAAATTTAATGTGGTCTGGCGACAGTCAGTACTCTGTAAACAAACCATTACCGGCAAATGTAGTCATTTATTAGAAGTCACTTCATTTCGTCGCCCTTCATTTCGTCACTCCAGTTTTTAGGCTGAGTCCGCCTCTCGTATTCCTAAGAATGCCTAACAAGGGGGGCTAGCGCCCCCTCTTGAACCCCCCGAACCTAACCTTACTAGCTTTTTTAACCAACTCTCCTTCCAGGGGGTAGTGGTCGGCAAAAGAATAAAGGGCGACGAAATGAATGGCGACGAAATGAAGAAACTCCATTTATTATTGTCGTTAAAACGGACATATAAAATGTCACAATAGTTTAGACCGTGGCCGGCGCTAAAGGTGAGGCGGTTGTCTCAGGCGGCATATTTCTATACTCTTGTTCGACTCAAAAGAATCCTTTCTCCAATTGGCCGAGCCTCATACAACCACTAAACTCTTTCCACACTCAAGAGGAGCCCTGGAATCTTGGCTCCCATTGGCCAAGTCTGATTACAGAGTACTCAGAACTTCTACTACGAGGAACCGTCTGTACCGTACATTGTAATGCAATTCTGGTGTTTGGGTCTATTTTTTGGATTACTATACCAGTAAAATAGCTCAGCCAAAGGGAGAAAGGACTCTTTTGACCCGAACAAGAGTTTAGGGGCGGCATCTTTGAGCGCACAATCCGATTTTTTTCCAACAAAAAACACAATTTTTTCTTATTCAAAAGGGTACTTAGCAGTTGGCACATGCCTTGCTCGCCTCAGGTGGAAATATGTGTCGCACCAGCCTGGTTTAGACGTCATTGACTATTGTACATTATACAGTGTGTCAGTTTGATTTATGTACAGTACTGTCCATTAAAGGTGCGCTCTAGAATTCACTTTCATAAAATCACATACCATTTCAAATGTTGATTAAATCGTCCAGTTGCTTCAAAGTGAAATCTTGTTGATTCTCGTTACTGGGAAATGAACAGTAAGCGCAAAGTTTGCAAACCAATAAAACATAATGTGCAGCTGCAGCAGGTGCGAGGATATAAGTTATTTAGAATGATTAATTCAATATACAACGTGAATCAATAATATTTTTTTTAAAGCACAAAAACAATCTGACAAGTAAGGTTCACTTTTTCCATTATTTCTAAAATTTTCACGCAAAAATGTATTTTTATTTCTACAGGTTAGGGTTTATTTCCATGGGATTTATTTAGTGGGCCCTCAAAATATTTGCAAAACAGAGTTTTTTTTATCGCTTTCTTATTAATTAGCTTCGAATTTTGTCAATAGATGGCGCTGTTCGTAAATAGCGCCAAATTTAAGTTAAAAGTGAATAAATATGGTATTAAAAAAAAGTGAAGCTTTTTATTCATAAAAAAGAAATTTTGTTGTACTAAGAAAGGTCAGGCCTTATTGCACATTTGGAAATTTACAACACCATTCGTCGTCTTTTGTCCTCGTCTCTGGTCTTCAATTTCGTCTTGTCGTTGGGTTCAATTGATTGAATGCTTCTTCAATGCTTACATCAATGGCCTGGTATTGTCTAGGGTGATAGTTTTACACGAATGCTCACACAGTCAGGGCCGTCTTTACACTTTTCAGCGTCCAGGGCTAATGAAACTCAGGCGCCCCTTGCCCAGCCCTTTTCTGTTCACGGCGCCCTTCTGTGCTCATCGAGCCCCTGTGTCCGGCACCCCCTTGTGCCCGGCGCCCCTGAGCTGCAGCCCAGTTAGCCCAATGGTAAAGGTGGGCCTGCACACAGTGTTATATCGTCTACGAGACGGCTCACACAAGATCTTATGTCTCACACGCCAATTAGGATCGACAGTGATATCCTCCTGACTTGCTAATGACAGCAGTTTTAGCACTACGTTGGCTATTACCCACGTAAATGGGAAAACACGCCAAACCATGATACACATAAGACATAAAGAAGTCCCGTAACTTCAAAATAGCCGGGTGCTAGTATAACCAAACTGTTAACAAGGTAGTGTTGCCTAATTCATATCCATTGTCGTCATTTGCATATATCATGAGTGGCCAGACAGTATGAAGGTAGTGCCAGATGCAGGATACCATATGTATAATAAGAAAATGACATTGCTAATTTATTACAGTACATTACTAAATTACTGTTATTAGGTCTTTATTCAGTTGCCTAGAGGTCAGATTCGCAGAATCGCAGAATCGCACCTGGCGCTGACAGGCCTTGACCTGGCCCTGTTTTTTCCTTCCTAACAAAGAAAGGGTAGTTTTGTGGGAAGTTTACTGTTCTGTAATCAGAGATGTGGAAGGTGTGTTAAACATTTTTCATTCTCATTTTTAAGAAATATTGCTTACTTGCTCCTGGTATTTGTGTCAACTGTATTAAAGATACAGAACCGCTTTCATGTCGTAAAAACTCTCAAGTATTGATTTCAAAAACACCGGAAATATACCGTAATTCATTGGCTTTTTTAACGACGCATAATCGTCATCATAAAATTAAAATGATTGATTGACTAACTTGTTTTTCTCTTTGCATTTTGAAGCAAGCAGTTGTAGATACTCAAAGTCAGCCGGGTCAAGTTGTTCTTAGGTATCTCACATGACAGCTGTACGGTGTTAGAAGCAAACAACGTTATATTTTACTCATCTGCTGTCTTATTCTAAGCTCGAGTCAACATTTGCACACACAAGTTCAAGTAAGCTTTCTAAATATGAGTAAAACGGCTATAAAGTTAAGAAATCTGTATTATTATGGGTGCAGGATATCAGCCCGGGCGCCGCGCAAAATGGCAAACGTTGATATTCGTATTAAGAACGTAATATCGCTTTTCACTGAGGGAAAATGTCGTCACACGCTTGGCGCTCTTATGAAGAAAATATTTCTTCTCCTGGATAGGCGCAAACGTCGGGTGTACACGCATACAGCTGCCAAACTGCGAACGTCTTCAAACTGTTGAAAATGAATAAATGCACAATTGAGATGGCTCGTAAATTCAAAATGTCTAGGTTGAGGAGAAAGTCACAGTCCTAGCTAAGAAGTACCGACGAATTAAGACCGTCGAATACGCCGTTTCTCCAATAAATTAAACGCAAAATATGGGCAAATAATAATTGAGGTGGTCAGATAGCCAACCATGAGAATTCAGGCTGCACAATGGCAGTATGCGCTAGAACGCACCATAAATCACACTATGAACCCTTCCAGTTAAGACAAGAGATGTGACCTGGTCAAAGGCGAAAATCATTCTGTCTATTCTTAGTGATTTGGTGAAACAAGTCACCTTTGATCACATGTTCATGGCCAAGTCTATTTCCAAAGGGAAATGGGCAAAAAACAAGTGGTCAGAGGGAAATATACAAATTTTAGGGCGCGAATGCATCAATTTATGGCAAAATTCTCATGAATGTCTGGATGGGGTGAGCATAACCAGGCTAAATTAAGGATAAATAATAAAAATAAAAGAAATAAAATAAAATAATAAGTTTGGAATTAGGAGAAAATGAAATAATTTGGATAAATCAAAACAATTTCCTAATTAAAATGGGAAGAAATCAGGGAAAAGGTGCAAAATGCGCTTAAAATTTTCAAAAATTTCTACTGTCTAAAGTCAGGACCGTGACAAGTGATCGATTTTTCCCATTCTGCCCAGGTGGTGATATCAATACCTTATACCTTGTAACAAATACCATGTGACGGTTATGGTCTTATACCCATGATAACCTGGGGACTGGATACCATGGGGTGGGATGCATACTCACGAAAATAACAGACAAGGAGTCCAGATTGTTGGGTTGTTGGCCGTTAATCCGTTTGTCTAGGGGTTGGAGTCTCCAGTCTACATCCGTGTTGGCAGTGCCGCAAAGGCACGCCACATCAGCAACCGACCCACTTCTCCTTCATCGCAGAGGTACGAGCCACCATTACGCGATCATTCAGAGCAACTTGGTAGTTGCTATACCATAACCAGTCCTCCAGTTGACGGATGAAACAAGAGCAATGGTGACATTGCATTAGTAGGCCAGTTGGGTGTTTGTTGGTCTGGTTGACTTGAAACTGTTCACACTTGTTTAAATGAAGAAAATGTTACTACACATGAAAGCAATTCATATAATATGTCACCTGACAATCAATTTAAGTCATAAGTTAAATATTAATCTCAACAGCTTTGTAATACATCGATAACTGCACTTAGAAGAAACAACGGAGAAAGAGGATTCAAATCGACCAGTAGGCCAAATTTAACAACTAATAAGAACTATTTAGTTGTTGAATTCGTCCTACTGGTCGATTTGAATCCTGCTTCAACTGCTTCAACTGCTTCAACTTGTTCGCATTACTATGTCGAAGCAACAGAGGACTCCGGCATTCATCAAATTTTTGACAAATATCTCGGAGAAGAAACGAAACATCAAGATTTTATTTTGTGTGTAACTAATTATTAATTAATGTGACGAACCCACAGCAGTTGATGCAGCATATGCTGCATCAACTGCTGTGGGTTCGTCCATGAAATACAATACTCGGTCTACTGTCAGTAGGTTTGAAATGTTAGTCTACTCAGCTTTGTAACCTAAAACTACCATGTGGAATGTATTTCCAAAATAAATTATTTCCTTTCTTTTGTGATTCCTCTCTTTTACTTACAAGTATGACCCAATAAAGTGTCCTAATTGAGGATTAGCTTGGTTGCCTCAATAGTTTTAGGTTACAAAGCTGAGTTACAAAGCTGAGTAGACCAATGTTTCAAACCTTTTTTTCTCAAAACTTTTCAGGAAGAAATAATTTTTTTAAGAACAGTTCTAGACTATTTAGATGGTTCTCTACAACTTTGTAATTGGAAATTTTGCTCTAACCTGATTGGTTTAGAAGTTAGCAAGTGAATGACCTTGAAAATGGCCTTCAAGGTCAAATTTGAGAACATCATTGGATTGCTCTCACCCAACTTCCTATAGGATCGCTTCATCAAAGTTGGCCTAGATGCAATTGCTCACGAAATATTTAGGAGGGGGGGGTAAGACTTTTGGGACACCCTTTATACCCACCTCTACGCAAGAATATAACAAGTTCCTTGTCAACAAAACAAAAGAACCTAACTACAAAGATCAATGTGAATTTGGTCGAATGAAGCCAGCAAATTCAAAATTTAAGCTCAGTGAGAGTCTACAATATTCTACTACACTTATTACATAACTAAAGCCTACTTCAAAACAGTAAATCATTTTCATTTTTTCTCCTAAACAAACTAGAAAGGTTTAATCGAATGTGGAAAAATATATATTTGCAAATTATAAGACTCTGAATTCGGCCACTGCACAAGTTTCCAGTCGTAAGTCAACAATATTTCCTCTCTTCTTTATTTTTACAAGTACCTTTTTCCGTTAGCAATTTCGTTTCCATATGGGTATGCTGCTTATAAGATGGTCGTAAAACTTAATTTTCCCAAGCAATGTGAATATATCCACGTGAGTACTTATTAATTTCATCGACATGGGAAGGCCCCATAATAATACAGTATCTGAAACTTGTATTTTAATATCCCTATATCAACACTAAGAAAAATCCATGTGATAATAATTTACATGATTGCTTACGCCCATGTCTCGTCAAACGAATGAAATGCAAGTAAGTCTTTTAATTCGACTCAATAACAGAAATCAATAAAAAAAAATTATTTTTGTGCATAAATCACAAATCAACACATTTCAAAAATATTTTTTTATCTGACTGTTAGAAGTTAACTTTAATAAAAGTTGTGACATTAGATATCCATTTTATGAAGCAAGAAATCTACCGGAATGCAATTACAAAAACACTTTGATTCAGTGCATGCAAATAGATAATCTTACAAAAAATAATGCCCCAGCATCACAGTGTAGATGTGGTAATTTATGTGATGAGACAAGTTTCAGCCAAAGATTCGACAGAACAACTAGTGATGGAGATGAAATAGACATTTATGTTGTCAGTACTTTCGTTCGAACATTAGTCGAACACTTTTCTTCGGTTTGTATTCTCGGCTCAACTCTGTGAAAAAAAACCGGGAAATTAATTCGAAGTTTAATTAATTACTCGAATCAATTTCCTCTTAGGCCTATTCGGCCGAGATTCGACAACAAAAGCCGAAACTTGCATCGCTCGATGAGTTGAGTTTGAACTTGCGCCGTTGCGTTTGATTTGTCTTTGTTAGTTGATACAACGTTGAATTTCGCCGGCAGATGGACCGCTAGACGGAGATCGATCGGTCGCAACCGTTCGACCAACAAAAACGAATATGCACCTCCATATTTCCAGTAGAAGATAAAAATGTATGAAAATGATTCTAATCTTTAAATATTTCATTTTTATGTTGAAATTTAACCAATTTATTGTTTGCTAAAGGTGCGTGACAAAATTAATTGAAGTTGAATGTGAAATTAGTGGGTAAACTACGGAAATTTCATGAATTTTCCAGTCCAGTCGCAGAAAATTTAAAATTTTGACCAAAATTGGAATATTTTTTGATCAGAATTCCTTTCAACCAAGTCGGAAATTTTCCCAGTCGTAAGGAATCCTGGTCGAAAATTTTTCCGGTCAAAAATAATCCTGTTGTCAAAAATATTTTTGGTCGGAAAAAATCGGAAAAAAAATCGGCAAAAAATAGAAAAACATAAAAAATCGGAAAAACTCGGAAAAAAAATCGGCAAAAAATAGGAAAACATAGAAAAAAATCGGAAAAAATCGAAAAAGGTCGGAAAAAATAAGAAAAAAACCAAAAAATTAAGGAAAAAATAAGAAAAAAACCGGAAAAATAGGAAAAAACAGGAAAAAACAGGAAAAAATCGGAAAAAACTGGAAAAAAATAAATGGAAAAACCTCTCCAAAAGGAGAAAATATTTGTCTTCTTCCTCTCCCTTTAGAGAAATAAAAAAGAATAAAAATTGAATAAACTTAAAAGAAAAGGTTAAATTTCAGTCACCACAATTCTTTAAATAATTTTATCAAATTTCAGTCTTGCCTCCGACGCCTGCGCTTCCGGGTGCGTCTGCAGGTACTCTTGCTTCGCCTTCTTGGCGCCCTCCTGAACCTCCAACCGAAAATCAAGGACACTTGACAAGTGAGTTGAAATGCGATTGATTAACTTTTGTAACTCATCAATTAATAATTATTAATGTCCGTTCTCGAAATGCGTGTAGTCCTTGAAATGCGTGTAGTCCTTGATGGGCTCGCGACACACGTAGCAGAAGAACTGCTCGATCTCGTCGCAGCGCAGCGGAAGGTGGTTCGCTTCCTTGCAAAATCTTTTTCAAGAGAATTAAAAACAAAAAATTTTTGTTTTTATTCTTATTTTGTCACCTGCACGTCACTTCGGGACATTCCGAGTTCAGGCAGCGGAAGATCTTGATGTTGGTGTCCGGCATGGTGGAGCAGAAGGAGCACGACTCGAGGTTTGCACACTCCACAAGGGTAGGGTGACCTCGGGGCCATTGGGCAGTTAATGTTAGGGACACTGGGTGCCCTTGGGTGACCAAACAATCACAAAATAATCAACTTAGTTGATTAATTCGATTAATTACAGAACCGTTACTCAAGAAAAGGAGGAAGAAGTTGAAGAGCCGCAACAAATCGACGAACTCTTCTACAAAGAGAAGTTGTTCATCGAGATGGAAGACGGGATCATTCGTACAGTTTAAAAAGCAAAAATCGTGTCGTGTAAATACATGTCATTTCTTTTCTAGAATACAAGAAGAGGCGGAACGTGTGAGTAAAATCGAAGTGGCGAAGGCAAACGACGAACTGATGGAGTGCAGTTGCTGCTTCGAGGACGAAGTGCTCTTGGAGGACATGCTGCAGAGTGTTTTAGCGCACAATGTGTTTTCAAACGTCGTGCGCAAGATGCAGGAGGTGGAGATCTGGCGCGCAGACATCCCAGACCTCGAGTCGTGTCCTCACTGCTCGTTCTGCGCCATCATTCCGGACGCGAACTTCAAGATCTTTCACTGCCTCAACCCAGAGTGTCTTAAAGTGACGTGCAGGTGACGAAAGTAGAAATAAAAAATTAAATAAAATGCTAATTTAGTAAATGAAGATTGTGCAAGGAAGCGAACCATCTCCCGCTACGCTGCGACGAGATCAAGCAGAAACCGGAAGTGCGGTGTCCGAAGTGCAAGCGACGCGTCATCAAAGAACAAAGCTGCAACAAGATGACGTGCACGTGCGGCCAGATGTTCTGCTACGTGTGTCGCGAGGCCATCAAGGACTACACGCATTTCGACAACGGAAGGTGAAGCGAGGCTTGATCTAAATGCAAATTGATGAATTAATCCGACTTCAGGCGTCCCAAATTCTCAAACGACGCCAAAATGCATCGGCTGGAGGTGGAACAGGGCGCCAAGAAGGCGAACCAAGAGTACATCGAGACGCATCCGGAAGCAAAGGCGGTCGAGTCGAGCTGCGCCACGACCCGGCCAAAACGCCGTTCGCGGCCGTGCAGAAGTCCCGGCTGCAGTACGGAGGTCGAAATAAAAAACATTTTGGGCGCCAACATGCAAAAATCAAATCAAAATTAAAATCAAAACAAATTAAATTATAAATTAAAATCAAATCAAATTAAAAATTAAAACCAAAATCAAATTTAAACCAAAATGAAAATCACCTTGATTATGATTTCCGAACAAACACAGCACTCGAGTTCGCTTTCCTAGCTGAGTTTCGTCACAATTTCGCTCTGACTTTTGTGTTTGTCCGCCATCGTCTCCAATTCCTCGCTCACAATCGCCAGATGTCGCTCCTTCACTTCGAGCATCTCTGGCCGCCATCAGAGTCTATTGACTCTGCCGCCATTAGCAGAAGCGTGCTGGTCGACTGGTTGCGACCGGTCTCCGCCCGGTGCATCGACGCATCGCAGCGCGCGCCATTTCAAATTCATCTCATTGAGCCGTGCAGGATTCGGCTTTTATTTTCGAATCGTGGCCTAAAAGCCTAAAAGCCTAAAAGCTTCTGAGCTTTGCGGCTTCTTTTTTTCTATGAACATTTGGCAGCGATTGTAATAATTCGACAATAACAAATCGATCGCGGCGCAATATTCTTTTCGGTAATTCCGATAGCGAATTAATTCGAGCAAAATTCCCGTTTATATTCGCCTTTTTTGATTGCAGAGCTGAGCCGTGATGAATAAATACACTGATTCCTTAATTTAATAATGAAAAACGATGAACAAAGTTGAGTTTTTAAGATGCCGCCACAGCATCGACGATGAACGGCGACGAGGATTACGACGACACCGATCGTCCGGACACGTCCGGCCATCACATTGAAGAAGATGACATTGGCGAGGTATTAAATTGCTCATTTAATCATCAATTATATTTTATTGATTTTTCATTGATTTTTCCTACTTTTCATTGATTTTTCTTATATTTTATTGATTTTTCAGTGATTTTTTCAGTGATTTTTTGTATTTTATTGATTTATCCGATTTTTCATGGATTTTTCCGATTTTTCATTAATTTATCCGATTTTTCGTCGATTTTTCATTGATTTATCCGATTTTTCGTCGATTTTTCATTGATTTATCCGATTTTTCGTCGATTTTTCATTGATTTATCCGATTTTTCGTCGATTTTTCATTGATTTATCCGATTTTTCGTCGATTTTTCATTGATTTATCCGATTTTTCGTCGATTTTCCTTCAATTTTAGTGATTTTTCATTAATTTTTCCGATTTTCCATTAGTACCAAACGAAATAATGCATTTTTTTTATTGTACACGTAGGATGTGGGTTCGATCGTTAGGACGCTCCGGGAACTGCATCCAGAATTGGCGGTGGATGCGAACGAAGTGTACGCGCTGGTCGAATCGGAACGCGCGACTCCCGACAGACAGAAAATCGTAATCGAGCGGTTCGTCACCGGGCGGACGACGGCGGGCAAAGTTGACGAAGCGCCGACGCAAAAGACAGCGGACAAATACGACGAACTAGTGAACGATGTGGACGTCGTGAGGAAATTCGTCCCGAACAAAAGCAGGGAAGAGATCCTCGCGTATTTGGAGGCGTTTCACGCGAATCCCGACAGAGTGCGCATCGTCATCGACGAGTTGCTCGAAGTGAACGGAAATGCCGGACGGAACATCGACATGGAGTTGCCTTCATTGGGCATGGACGGAACGGCGTCCACTTCGAACGATGAAGCGACGACGATGGAAAAGGTGAACTCGATTTTGGAGGTGTTTCCGGACGCGGATCCCGGATATTTGCGCGGTTTTGTCGAGAAATTTAAGAACGATGTGAATTATTTAAACGCGACGGTTTCCGGATGGTTGGAGAGTCGTTCTTATCCGAAGGCGGCTGAAGCGCAGAAGGCGGCGACCAAGCGCAAGTTTATCGAAAGGTTTGCTTTTTGTTTTCTGGATTTATGTGCACAAAACGTTTTTATTCATTTTTATTATCATTTTTTTATCCATTTTTCTGATAATTTTTCTTGTTTTTTATTGATTTTTTTGGTTTTTTATTGATTTTTTTAGGTTTTTCATTGATTTTTCTTATTTTTTATTGATTTTTTCATTGATTTCTTCGTTTTTTCATTAATTTTTCCGATTTTTTATTGATTTTTCATTGATTTTTTCCGATTTATCATTTTTTTCATTGATTTTTTCCGATTTATCATTGATTTCTTCGTTTTTTCATTGATTTTTCTTATTTTTCGTTGATTTTTCAACGATTTGTCTTTGTTTTGCAGCGACTTCAGCGTCGAAGAGTTCCTGGAGATGTTCCCGGACCCGGAAAACTACTTCAAAAACCAAGACCGAGTAGTGAGTGCATCGTACAAGTCGCACGTCCAATGTTACGTGGAAAACCAATTTCGACACGCGTACAAAGCCGATTTGACGCAAGTGATAGAGCGACACCGCTTCCACCTCACGCCCATCATGAAAGAGATGAATGCGCTCTGGAACATTTCCCCCACCGACGGTCAATTAACCAAACGAAAATGAGCTCACACTAAATAATAAACGATTAATTGCAGAGCCCTTACTCAAGAAAAGGCGAGAAACCGTGAGGAAGAAGAAGACCATGAGCGCCCTCAAAGCCATGCCGGCACAAGTCGACGAACTCTTCTACAAAGAGAAATTGTTCATGGAAATGGAAGAAAGAATCAAACGTATTCGAAAGAAACATCACGTCGAAAATTGATCGAATCTAGGACTTCACATCCGCCATTTTTTAGAAATGGCGGACAACTGACATCCCGCATTTACGTTTTTGGCGGACGTTATAACAACAGTTCAATTTTACTTAACGTTTGATTTAAAAATAATGCCCGAAAATTATTTATTGTATTTTTAGATATTATTTTAAAATCAAACGTTAAATAAAATTGAACTATAGTTAAAACGTCTGCCAAAAACGTAAATGCGGGATGTCAGTTGTCCGCCATTTGCCCGCAAAATACGCCATTTTGCACCGTTTCAACCGGATGGCGCCACGAACACAAGACAGAAGTCCTGTACGATTGAATGCATTATTAATTATATTAATTTTTGTTTGTTTAGAATTCAGAAAGGACAAGGTGGCGGAGCGAGAGCAGAAAATCGCAATGGTGAAAGAAAAGGGCGAGCTGATGGAGTGCAGCTGCTGCTTCGAGGACGAACTGCTGATCGAGGACATGCTGCAGTGCTCTGACGGACACTTGTTCTGCCGATCGTGCATCCGGCGCCACGCCGAGGTGCACGTCGGCCAGGACAAGTACGAATTCCCGTGCCTCGACCCGTACTGTGAGCACGGTTTTCCGCCGATCGTGCTGCAG
This sequence comes from Strigamia acuminata, assembly GCA_949358305.1. Classification (NCBI taxonomy): domain Eukaryota; kingdom Metazoa; phylum Arthropoda; class Chilopoda; order Geophilomorpha; family Linotaeniidae; genus Strigamia; species Strigamia acuminata. The sequence continues at coordinate 495,821 of OX442314.1, forward strand.
AAGGTGCTGCCGCCCAACGTGTTCTCCAGCATCGTGCGCAAGATGCAGGAGGAGGAGATCAGGCGCGCGGACATCCCGGATTTGGAGTCGTGTCCGCACTGCTCCTTCTGCGCCATCTTGCCGGACGCGACCCTCAAGATATTCCGTTGTCTTAACCCCGAATGTCTTAAAGTGACGTGCAGGTGACGAAATGAGGAAATAGAATAATATAAAATGCTAATTTGGTTTGGAAATGAAGGTTGTGCAAGGAAGCGAACCACCTTCCCCTGCGCTGCGACGAGATCGAGCAGAAGCCGGAAGTGCAGTACCGCACGTACATCGAGGATCAGATGACGGACGCGTTGTTGCGGACGTGTCCCCGGTGCAAACGCCGTATCATCAAGGAGTATGGCTGCAACAAGATGACGTGCACGTGCGGCCAACACTTTTGCTATGTATGTCGCGAGGCCATCAAGGACTACAAGCATTTCGACAACGGAAGGTGAGTTTGTGAACAAATGGGTGAAATTGAAATTAAATGAAATCCAATTTTAGGCAAAATATCCAATTTTAGGCCAAAAATCCAATTTTAGGCCAAAAATCCAATTTTAGGCCAAAAATCCAATTTTAGGCCAAAAATCCAATTTTAGGCCAAAAATCCAATTTTAGGCCAAAAATCCAATTTTAGGCCAAAAATCCAATTTTAGGCCAAAAATCCAATTTTAGGCCAAAAATCCAATTTTAGTCCAAATATCCAATTTTCAAATAATTCAATTTTCGGCCAAAAATCCAATTTTCCAAACATCCAAAAAAAATTCAATTTTCCAAAAATCCAATTTTAGACCAAAAATTCAATTTTCCAAAAATCCAATTTTAGACCAAAAATCCAATTTTAGACCAAAAATCCAATTTTAGACCAAAAATCCAATTTTAGACCAAAAATCCAATTTTAGACCAAAAATCCAATTTTAGACCAAAAATCCAATTTTAGACCAAAAATCCAATTTTAGACCAAAAATCCAATTTTAGACCAAAAATCCAATTTTAGACCAAAAATCCAATTTTAGACCAAAAATCCAATTTTAGACCAAAAATCCAATTTTTCAAAAGTCTAATTTCAAGTTAAAAATCCAATTTTCCAAAAATCCAATTTTAGGCCAAAAATATTTCAATTTTCCGAAAATCTCTTTTTAGGCCAAAAATCCAATTTTCCAAAAATCCAATTTTAGGCCAAAAATATTTCAATTTCCCAAGAAGCCAATTTCAGGCCATAAATGTACATACTAATTGTATTTGAACGCAGATGTCCGCAATACTCGAACGACGCTGAACTGCATCGGCTGGAAGTGCAGGAGGGCGCCAAGAAGGCGCGGCAAGACTACGTGCAGGCGCACCCGGAAGTGCAGACGGTCGAGCTGCGCCACGACCCGACGAAAACGCCGTTCGCGGCCGTGCAGAGGCAGCAGCAGCAGTACGCGCAAGGCGCCGTGCCGATCGTCAACGAGCGCGGTCAAATCGTGTTCCAGCGACCACCGCTGCGCCAGCCCCAACAGCCGCTCATTCCCCTCGTGAACGCGGTCCGACCGATACCGATCCGACCCGTGCTGGCGCGACCAGTGCCGAGGCCCCCGAACAACGCAGCGGCGCAAGCGGCGAACAACGCGGGCGCACAAGGCGCAGGTGCGTAACTCGTTTCGTTTTTCGTCCAATTAACGAGGAGGATTTGATTCCGTTTAGCAGGCAACAAACGGAATAACTGAGAGAGAGAGGAGTAGAGGACTCGTCGTCGTAATTGAGTTTTCTTTTTGTCATCAGAGGGCGTCGTGGTGTCGGAGGATTGAAGAAGCAGAAAGAAAAAATCAATTTTATTCATCTATTCATTGTCGTTCTTTGAAATTGATTGCTCATGTACATAGAAAAGAAAAAAAATGATTTTTCTTATTTTCTCGTCTATAAAATAAGAATAAATTAGGGTGAAGCCGATATTGGCCGTAATTATTTGTCATTTTTAAGGATCGCACCGAATGTTTGTGTTTTTGTTTTAACTTCCGGTGCCCAGTAGCGCCACCACTGGTAGTTTTTAACTAAAATGGATGCCAGATTGTCAGGGTCGACTCTAAATCTGCTTCGTTTTTAATTATAAAGCGCTCGATAAATTGTGAAACCAGGCTAATCCTGGATAAAATAAAAATTCCTATCTGCCCATATATTTTGTTTTTCCATTTTAATGTGGAAAAGTCTATTAGTTTGAGATTTTCGGCGCGCACGAAAAAATCTGCGGTAGTAGCGCACTCTGGCGGCGATTTGAAAAAGCAATATAAAAGCCTTCTTCAAAAACGTAGTTTTTTCAATTTACTTGTTTTAATTTACTTGTTATTTTGTTAGAAGAAGAGGAATACGACGAAGAAATATACGAAGAAGTCGACGACGACGGTGGAAGCGATTACCAGAGCGAAACAGACGATGAAGACGAGGACGACGACAGTGGAAGCGATTACCAGAGCGAAATAGACGAAGAAGACGACGAGGACGACAGTGCAAGCGATTACCAGAGCGAAGTGTCGTTGGACCTTTTTAATTCGTGCATCGATTCAACGGCGAGCGAATCTGAATGCGAATGTGTTCGAGTGGATGAGTGGAGTGTGGTTCGCTGTCACGACGATGAATCGTACGCGTCGTGTCGGGCCGACGACTCCGATTACATCGACGTTGACTCGGACGTCTTCTATTCCGACGACGACATCATTATCGAATAAAATCAAATTGTGTGTATTTTGTTGCAACGACTAACAACTCGCTCTCATTTCGAAAATAAAAGAAAAGTCAAAGTTGTTGTTCAGTATTTATTGGATTGAGTGAATAATTGATTGCAGTAATTCGGAAAAAATCTCAAACAAATAATAGGACCAGTTGGATAAAATTCGGATTAATTCTCATATTCGTAATAGGATCAGTTTGATAAAATGACGAGCAACCGTCCTGTCGCTCTCCCATTGGCCCAGAAATCGGGCCAACCCCCTCTGGTGGCTGTTGTCGAAAAAGGCGATGTGCTAGTGCTGAGCTACAGAATGCTGCAAATTCAGGTATTTCTGAGGAATTCTAAACTCCATCTTAATTCTTAATCATCGGGTGGATTGCAGAGAGTTAAGTCGTTATGAATATCACATTGATCCTTAATTGAATGATGCGGCTCAGCGACAACGACAACGACATTGTGGAACGTGCGTACATCGACGTTCGAGTTGAATCTTAAAAGGCGGCGACCAAGCGCAAATTGATCAAAAGGTTTGCTTTTTAATTTTGTGTTTATAAATACGGTAGTTTGATATGTTTCTATTGATTTTTATTAATTTTTATAGTTTTTTTTATTGATTTTTATTAATTTTGATTGGTTTTTATTGATTTTTGCTGATTTATCTTGAATTTTATTAATTTTTATTGGTTTTTATTGATTTTTATCATGATTTTTCATTGATTTTTGCTGGTTTATCTTGATTTTTATTGGTTTTTATTGACTTTTATTGGTTTTTATTGATTTTTATTGGTTTTTATTGATTCTTATTGGTTTTTATTTATTCTTATTGGTTTTTATTGATTATTATCGGTTTTTATTGATTTTTATCATGATTTTTCATTGATTTTTCATTGTTTTGCAGCGATTTCAGCGTGGAAGAGTTTCTAGAAATGTTTCCAGATCCTGAGAACTATTTTAAAAACCAAGAGCGAGTCGTCAGCCCATCGTACGTGCTGTGGAACATGTCCTCCACTGATGGTAAATTGCTGAAAACAAAATTAGAAAATAATTAATAAACTCATTGAAATAATTGCAGGACCGTCGGCTAAGAAAAGTAATCAATCGTATCTGTACTCACAGTCACACATGACATGTATAAAATAATGAATGAATTATTAATTCGACAAAATTTAACAAATAGCAGCAGAAAAAAGAAAACCGATTCAAATCTGGCGCTCTTTTGACATCGCGAGCGCATTCTGGCGGTGGATTTATCAAATGCAATCAACGGCGCTTTAGATAAAGATTTTTGTAAACTTTTATTACTCTAGAATCAATAAACCTTTGGTTGAATTTTCACTTTGTCCTTGAACATAAATAAATTCTTGATATACATAAACTTACGATGAGCATTTGATCCGTTTATGCCCATTGTATTGCAATAACCAATGAGCGCTCAAGGTTATGCAATGTGTACGTGCGGCTCTGCACGTCACCACAACGGTAAATTTAGATCGAATTTGATGAAATAAAATGAAATAAAATAACAGAAGTCACCTACGACATTTTTTTTGAAGCAAAATAATCTCGTGTTAATTTTTTTTCCTATAATAAATAGATTAAATGGATTTTTTCGCTTTATTATTATTATTACATAGAAATAACGAGTACAAAGTTCGAATGACCTAATCTGTACTTGAGGCCTGGAACCTTCATTTTTTATCCCTTGTTTGTATATTTAGGTCATGGATGCGTGACACGAATCAATAACATCTTTCACTTTCATCCGGACTTTCTTTAAATGAAATAAAAAAGATTTTCTTTAATATCAAATAAACAAAACACGACGCCATTTTTTAAAAACCAACTTTTCATTTATTACATCATTTTATCACCAGGTTTACAGGCTCGTTCTATTTTTATCAGTATTTACGAAATTTATTATTAATAATTTGTTATTATAAAAATGATTTAATTTATTTTTCAAAGATAAACAAACAAAACTAAAATATCTTTAAATGGCCGTTGTTTACTTTCACACACAAATTTCCTGATTGGCCACCATAATGGGTGTAGCTCCCAACAGCCAATGGAACGTCGGTACGTCATAAAAGTCAAAGTGAAAACAAGGAAGCTAATGCACACGGTCCCATGTGTTCGTTCTGAGTCCACCTCGATGGTTTGGTGAGTAAACACGGCCATTTTATTCATTTAAAAAATCTTTAATTTCGAATTCTTCTTAGAATTGCAATCGGAATAAATGTCTGAAACGGAAATCTGCGGCTCGGCGCAGCTGTGTTTCCCGAAAGATCGCTCGTGGTTCCAAGGCCACCTGGTGACGGAGGACGACAGTCAGTTCACCGTGAAGGGCGTGCGATCCGACACGAACGAGCTGTGCGACGTGTACCGAGTGAGCGTGCACGACCACGAACAGTTTTTCAACTTCAGCCTGCAGAGCGTGATGCGAATGAGGAAGCAAAACTGCCGCCTCGAGTCGAAACAGATGAATTTCGAGTCGGTCCGTCGCTACCGAGGCCAACGGGCGGACATCTTGATCCAGTCGTCGCTTCCGGATTTAGTCGGCCGCGATTTGGACTTGTTTGTCGGTCAAATCAAGATCGTTTTCCATCAGAAACTCACGCCACTCATTCCCTACCCCACGTGGTCGAGTTAAAAATATTTTCCGCTCATGCCATCGCTCGATTATTTTTAGTTTTTAGATGAGTTTCGACCGGTTTGCTCCGCCATCGCTCGTTTTTATGTATTTTTAGATGGAATTCGCCCAGCTTTGGGGCATTTTTTTCGTTCTGCGTTGGTTTTAATAAAGAATAAAGCGTTTAATATGATTATTTTACATTGATTTCGCCATTTTTACATTAATTTCCAGTTTTTAGATGAGTTTTGACCGGTTTGGTCCGCCATCGCTCGTTTTTATGTCTTTTTAGATGGAATTCGCCCGGTTTTGGGTCATTTTTTTCGTTCTGCGTTGTTTTTAATAAAGAATTAAGCTTTTTATACGATTATTTCACATTGATTTCGTCATTTTTACATTAATTTCCGTTTTCTTGCGACGCATTTCGGAGGAAAATCGTTTTCGGGATGAATTTTTTGTCTTTGACACTTTGCACGTCCACGTTGAGGATTTCGTCGAGTCGTCGGTCTTCACGTTCCTCTTTGATGCTTTTCGTCGTATAGGGCGTGTATTTGTCGGACAATACGCCTTCCAAGTGGTAGCCGATGAATCCGACGATGAGCGCGACGGGGAACGTCACGTACGGCGCATATGTCCTCAACGCCGCCATTATTAGAGGGAGCATTCTCGCGAAATGGGCAAATTTGGTTGGAAAAATCTGTGAGAAGATGTCTGGAGAATATTTTTTCATGTTAAATTGTAAGAATCGTTTCCGTTTTAGACGTTTTACCGTTTTAATAGTGAGCACCGACTTCCATAAACATCCTAGTTGTTGTCGACATCTAGCGTTGGTTTTGAAAACGAGGCAATAAAAATGTCGTAACTATTTTCTAATAATTGTTTATTTAAATAATGAATTACGTGGCGTTGAGAAATAAATTTTTATTTAAAAAGGAAGGAAATAAAGAAAAACGAGTCGAACCGGTATAATTAATTCTGATAAGTAATTACGTAACGTTTGAAAAATGTAATCAGCAAACGACGCAATGGCGCCCCACAGCGGACTAATAAAATAAACACAATTTTAGCGCATTTATTGAGCATTTATTGAGCATATACTCTAAAAAAAGCACTTAATAACATAATTGGTGTCGAAATGAAACCAACACACTCGCAAATCAATGCTAAAAAAGAGAAAACCGTGGAATTACGTAAACAGTTGACACTAGATGGCATTTAGGGCATTTTCGCCCAACGTGCGCCGTGCTCGGCGAGCCATGATCTCGTATGATCCAGTCCGATCGCTCCGATGACGATAACGATGTAAATCCGCCCTGTTCTTCGATTTGTAAATATTTTTATACCCGCTAACCACGTGTAAGAGGTAAGTGTTGAAGCAGCGAAACAAAAACATACGTTTGGTGTTTTAAATTCGATAGGTCGCCGCTGGAATCTTATTAAATCTCTTCGATCAAATCGCGGTCGAAAAGCGAGACAAACACGTGATGAGTTCGCACATTTTTGAGTCAGGGAAGCCGAGCGACACTCTAATCATATCAAAAGTGGAGGGCAAAGAGCTGAGCAACGAACTGGGCGACAGTTTTTCGGAGCAGCGCAAAAGTGACGTGCACGTGATGGGTCGCACGGCCGAAAATTGCTCGTATCGTCTGGACGGAGAAGAGATCGCGGACTCGGACGACGAGGCGAATCCGGCCAACAGTATCATGCTGCACGGCGCGGGGTTCACGGCCGCTTCGGTGCACGAGACGTTGATGAACCGCAGGTCGGATTCGGACTCGAGTATCAGTAGTTTTACCAATTTGACGTCGGCGTGTTCGGACAAAATTGAGGAGTTGAAGGCGGAGGAGGTTCGCTGGTTTTATAAACATTATAACGATAAGAAGTGGGTCGCGTTTGTCGGATATGATTCGCTGCATTTGGAGGAGAGGTATCGCAATTTGAACCAGGAAACGAAGGAGTGTTTGGATTTGGAGAAGATTTATGTGAGGGGAGGATTGTACGAGACGGATGTCGAGTCGAGAGTGTGTACTTCGATTTATTGGGCCGGTAATTGATTATTAGCTATTTTTATGAATGAATTCGGTGAGAAAATGAATTTTTCGCAATAAAATTATTCAGAGAATGAATTTTTCTCAATAAAATTATTCAGAGAATGAATTTTTCTCAATAAAATTATTCAGAGAATGAATTTTTCTTAATTAAATCATTCAGAAATTGAATTTTTCTCAATAAAATTAGTGAGAAAATGAATTTTTCTCAATAAAATTAGTGAGAAAATGAATTTTTCTCAATAAAATTAGTGAGAAAATGAATTTTTCTCAATAAAATCAGTGAGAAAATGAATTTTTCTCAATAAAATCAGTGAGAAAATGAATTTTTTTTAATAAAATCAGTGAGAAAATGAATTTTGCTCAATAAAATTATTCAGAAAATGAATTTTTCTCATTCGTAAAATAAATTTAAATGAATTTAAAATTCGAAATTATAATTTTGTTCTTCTTTTGTTTAGGTGAGGAGTTTAAAATTATGCGTGCTACGTGGTTTCACGACGGATCGTGGCAGCCTTTGGACGAATGTTCGGCCGAGCAGATTGAAATAGCGCATTTGAAGAAGTTTCTTGGTTCTAAGTGTTCGGATTACACGCAGTCGACGCCGTCGAAAGGAGCTAAACCTGGTGCGATCATTTAGTTTAGTTTCTTGTTGCAATGATTAATTGCTTCTGCTTTTTTTTTTAATTCGGATATTTTGGCTTTTTGTTTGAATTTATTGTATTTTTCTTAGAATTTATTCAATTTTTTAATTTTTGTTTATGTTTAGTGAGATTTTTGAATTTTCTTTATATTTAGTGAGATTTTTAAATTTTTCTTTATTTCTCTGAATTTTTGAAATGTATAAATTGCGTGTGAAACATTTTGATTTTTGAATGAATTGTAGTGATTTTGAATGTGCAATTGACGACTTTCCACGTCGATTGGAACGGGCCTCGCGAAGTTTATTTATTCAGTGAAGCGACACCATCGAAACTAGTTCGTTCGTTTAGTCAGAGGATTGGCTTACAAAAATGTAAATTAATCTTTTTCTCCTCTACAATATCTAAATTGTAATGTTTTTAACAAAATATTTACAGCCGGGTATCGTCTACATCGAGGATATTCGGAGGAAGCCACACTCACTGACAAACCCGCGGACATCACGCATCTTATTTTCGTCATACACGGAATCGGTCAGAAAGGAGAAACGAGCAAAATTATCCGAAATTGCTCAAAGTAAAAATCCATTTTACTCCATTTTGATTTCGTTTTGATGAAAAATAACAATTTAAAGCACAAAATATTGCACCGAATATTCGTTTTGTATTCGGCTATTAGGCCTATTCGGACTAAAACCCGAATATTATGTATTTGGCCGAATAATGAAATAATTTTGCAGTGTAACAGGATGAATACTAATAATTTAGACAATATACATTGCATTTTCCGAGACAACTTCAGATTTATAGGTCAAAATTGCATTTTTTATACGAAAAAATTCAATTTTTAATATTAAATTGCAATTATTACCTAAAAAACGCAAATTGTACAATAAAAATTCAATATTTATTTTAAAAATGAAATTTTTAAGGCAGTAATTGCATTTTCCAAGTAAAAATTGCTTTTCAGAGGTAACAATTGCACTTTTTAGGCAAAAATCGCTATTTTTAGACAAAAATTGCATTTTTTTACGAAAAGGACATTTTAAACTTAAAAAATTAAATTTTTTGGGTAAAAAGAACATTTTAGATCCTAAAAACTGCATTTATTAGACAAAAAGTAATTTTTTTAAGCCAAAATTGGCTTTTTTTCAACATAAAAATAATATTCGGTTATTCGGCTTATTGAATATTCGGTGCAACCCTACAAAAAATGTTTTCGACATTAATTACTGACTAACTGTAACAATTTTTGACATTCCAGATTGCGTGATGCTGTCACTTTCCTCAAGAAAAAATATTTCCACGCGCTGAAAGAGTCGGAAGAACGGTCGGAATTTTTCCCGGTCGAATGGAGATCAAATCTGAAGTTAGACGGAGGTTAGTAGCGCTCAAATTGCGTCCATTTGTTCGCGTTTAATCGCTTTAATCGTTGCAGACACCGTGGAATCGGTGACGCCGCACAAAATTCGAGGTTTGCGCGAACTTTTGAATCGCACGGCGATGGACATCATGTACTACACGAGTCCCATGTACCGCACCGAAGTAAGACGAGATCCGAGTTAAAGTTTCGTTTGTGTGATTGTTTTTTTTTTTGTAGATCGTCAATTGTTTGTCCAACGAACTGAATCGGTTGTACGGAATGTTTTGTCAACGGAATCCGTCGTTCGAGAGCGGCGGCGGCAAAGTGTCGGTTGTTGCGCATTCGCTCGGATGCGTCATCATGTATGATATTTTAACTGGTTTTAATCCCGTGCAGTTGTATTTAAAGGATTTGGTGGTGAGTTTTGTAGGACGGGGAAGTACAAACGTGAAGTTTAAATGAAATTTAGGGTTATTCTTAGTTTAGTTTGTGGTTGTGTGGAAAAATGCAGTTTTTGGAACGGAGCGCCATTATTTTTTGCTAAAAAAGCATTTGACTCGTACAAAAAAATACATTTTTACATTTTTTACACTTAGAAATGCAATATTTCACTCAAAAAATGTGTATTTTCACTTAAAAATGCACAATTTCACTCAAAAAATGTGTATTTTCACTTAAAAATGCACAATTTCACTCAAAAAATGTGTATTTCCACTTAAAAATGCACAATTTCACTCAAAAAATGTGTATTTCCACTTAAAAATGCACAATTTCGCTCAAAAAATGTGTATTTCCACTTAAAAATGCACAATTTCACTCAAAAAATGTGTATTTTCACTTAAAAATGCACAATTTCACTCAAAAAATGTGTATTTCTACTTAAAAATGCACAATTTCGCTCAAAAAATGCACAATTTCGCTCAAAAAATGTGTATTTCCACTTAAAAATGCACAATTTCACTCAAAAAATGTGTATTTTCACTTAAAAATGCACAATTTCGCTCAAAAAATGCACAATTTTGCTCAAAAAATGCACAATTTCGCTCAAAAAATGCACAATTTCGCTCAAAAAATGTGTATTTCCACTTAAAAATGCACAATTTCACTCAAAAAATGTGTATTTTCACTTAAAAATGCACAATTTCACTCAAAAAATGTATATTTCCACTTAAAAATGCACAATTTCGCTCAAAAAATGCACAATTTCGCTCAAAAAAATGTGTATTTCCACTTAAAAATGCACAATTTCACTCAAAAAATGTGTATTTTCACTTAAAAATGCACAATTTCGCTCAAAAAATGCACAATTTCGCTCAAAAAATGTGTATTTCCACTTAAAAATGCACAATTTCACTCAAAAAATGTGTATTTTCACTTAAAAATGCACAATTTCACTCAAAAAATGTGTATTTCCACTTAAAAATGCACAATTTCGCTCAAAAAATGCACAATTTCGCTCAAAAAAATGTGTATTTCCACTTAAAAATGCACAATTTCACTCAAAAAATGTGTATTTTCACTTAAAAATGCACAATTTCGCTCAAAAAATGCACAATTTCGCTCAAAAAATGTGTATTTCCACTTAAAAATGCACAATTTCACTCAAAAAATGTGTATTTTCACTTAAAAATGCACAATTTCACTCAAAAAATGTGTATTTCCACTTAAAAATGCACAATTTCACTCAAAAAATGTGTATTTCCACTTAAAAATGCACAATTTCGTTCAAAAAATGCACAATTTCGCTCAAAAAATGTGTATTTCCACTTAAAAATGCACAATTTCACTCAAAAAATGTGTATTTTCACTTAAAAATGCACAATTTCACTCAAAAAATGTGTATTTCTACTTAAAAATGCACAATTTCGCTCAAAAAATGCACAATTTCGCTCAAAAAATGTGTATTTCCACTTAAAAATGCACAATTTCACTCAAAAAATGTGTATTTTCACTTAAAAATGCACAATTTCGCTCAAAAAATGCACAATTTCGCTCAAAAAATGTGTATTTCCACTTAAAAATGCACAATTTCACTCAAAAAATGTGTATTTTCACTTAAAAATGCACAATTTCACTCAAAAAATGTGTATTTCCACTTGAAAATGCACAATTTCGCTCAAAAAATGCACAATTTCGCTCAAAAAAATGTGTATTTCCACTTAAAAATGCACAATTTCGCTCACAAAATGATTTATTTACATTTAAAATGCATTTTGGCATTTTAAAGTGTTAATGTTTTGTTTGCTCTTAAGAAAATCTCGTTTTATTTGACTGATGGACTTGTACTATAACCTCGTCCCACTATCTGTTGAATTGATACGAATAAAATGTAAATTTTTTCTTGCGGATTAAAGGCCGAATCGAGTAGAGACCTAAATTCCGAGGAGGGTAAAACAACGCGACAATTAATGGACTTGGAAGCGTCGTTGCTCGAGCACGCTTCAAAACCCAAGGAATCCATGACCGCCTTTACGGTTAAATTAAATAAAATAAAATTTAATTATTTCAATTTTTTAACGTTAAAAATTGCAAATTTCAGGTCGAGAATTTCTTCTGTTTGGGTTCGCCATTGGCCGTGTTTTTGGCTTTACGCGGATTCCGGCCGGAAACGGAACCGCTCGAGAGCATCGTTCCTCGTCATTTAGTGAAAAAAATGTTCAACATTTATCATCCTTCGGATCCGGTTGTAAGGCGAAACGGTTTTGTGTTTGAGAACGATTTTATCGGTTGATTCGTCATTTGTTTTAGGCCTATCGACTCGAGCCGCTGATAAAACGAGAGTACGGTGCCAACATGCCGCTTCAAATTCATTATTACGCTACAATAGAGAAAACTCCGTATGAAACGATGCCCGTAGAACCCCTTATTCCATCTCGTGATGAAAAAACGAGTTTGTCGAAAGAAAGTGTGGACGAACCGAAATCGCCGGATAAAACGTGCAAATGTGAGTTTTAATAGAAAGAAAAATCGATTTGCACATTTTTTTTAATTTCTTTTTTTTTGGTTTTAAATTTGATCTTATTGAGGAATAATTTGACTTGAAATGGATTAGGTTTTCTCGGTAATTTATTGATTAAAAACAATTTTTTTTTTTTTTGAAAAATTAGGGTAAAATCGATATTTTGATGTAAATTAGTGATGGGATTGCTTTTTTGGTTTGAATTACTCGGAAAATCGTTTTTTGGGTTTCATTATTGTTTAAAAAACGTTTATGTAGGGTTGTTTAGTGATAAAAGCCAGTTAGGATTTAAATTATTGATTAAGTTCACTTTTCATGTGTAAATTACCGAAAAAACTTCACTTTTTTGGTGAAATTATTGAGAAAAATTGATTTTTTCGCTAATTTTATTGAGAAAAATTTATTTTCTGAATGATTTTATTGAGAAAAATTCATTTTCTCACTGATTTTGTTTTGAAAAATTCATTTTCTCACTGATTTTATTTAAAAAAATTCATTTTTTCAACGATTTTAGTGAAAAAAATTTATTTTCTCAACACTTTATTGAGAAAAATTCATTTTTTCAACGATTTTATTGAGAAAAATTTATTTTTTTAATGATTTTATTGAGAAAAATTCATTTTTTCAACGATTTTATTGAGAAAAATTACTAATTTAAAGTGTTATCGTTTGACAGCTGGTCGTTGGAGCATGATTTGGCCGGGCTGGCGAAAAACGAACAACAATTCTGCCGAGCAAGATTTACTATCGATGGTGATCAAAGAAACCAAAGTGGTCGAAAAGGGCGACATTGCACCCGATTTCGCCGGAAACTTGGAAAATCACATGGAAAATCACGACGCCATGTCAGATCATTCACCCACCGCCACTGGTAACCCAAAAAAATCAATTTAAAAATATTTCTTTAAATTTAAAATTGTTTTTTTTAAATTTTTTTTGTTTTAGAAATGGACACGCGACTAGATTTCGTGTTGCGAGAAGGAAACATGGATTCGTTCGGATATTTGGCCGCTTTTACCGCGCACACTTGTTACTGGTCCAATTACGACGTGGCGTATTTTATTCTCAATTACTTGCATCCCGGAATGGATTGAAGCGAACGTTGACCGGATAATAATTTAATTTTTGTTTTTCCCGAGCAAATTAAGGAGTGGCGCTTACTTAATTTATTCCTCTGTAAAAAGATGTTTGTTTAGATGTTTTATTCGACGGTTTTTATTATTATTTCTCTTTTTCTCTCCGCGTAATTTATTTCTGTGCCAACTCAGGAATTGCAAACAAAATATCAGTATTATATCAGTGCAACACGTGACCAACCCGACGTGTCCTTGCCCATTTTCTATGACAAATTGTATACTTTATTTTGTACTATATTTTTTCGTTTTTCTTTTTTAAATATTCTTATAAAATTTTCAGTTTGTTTCGTTTTTTTTATGTTTTTTTTTTGTTTTGTTATTTACGATCAACCTGAGAGTTGTGACAATATACTCGCTCAATGTGCCTTATTTTGTCCTTGATTTGAATGTTTTTTCGGTGTATGAAAATGTCTCGAGTTGTTTGTATTAGCTTGAAAAGCGAATTATGAAAATTATCCAATTTTTAATCAACTGCCAATATTGCGCTTCCATCCCTCGACGGTTTTCTTTAATGTCTTGGCAGAATACGAAAATAAATTTCGAGGTACGTTTTTGATGTCGCCATGACAACTGTTGATTTATACGAAATAAAGAGAATAATTAAATGTTTTCAATTTTTTCGTTTTTATTTCACTTCTTTACGAAACGTTACAAAATGGCGGATGGATTGTTCGTTTTGGGTTCCGGTTTCTGACACTCGATCGAGTGGCGCTGCTGCTGGGTATCTCTAAAATTTTGAATTTGTCATGTACAAACGTGTTTTTATTGACCGGATCGGATCGTTCTATGGGATTGAATTGATAATGAAATGAATGTCCGAATTCGGTATCCGAAATATCTCGTCGTGTATTTAATTTTTAGTAAAGTTTGAAGTTTTATTTCAAAGTTTTATTCAAATAGAACACAAACGTTGCCTGAAAAAACGGTACGAACGATGAGCGGCAGTAAACCCGCTGTTGTCATACAATGGTGAGTTCTTTTATTTATTTTATTTATTTTATATATTTTTATGAGAATTTTATGTGATGAATTTTCTTTTTTGTTCTAAACAGCGCTCAAACGAGAGCTGGTGGCGGCCGCGTTGTCAGAGACAAGATGGCCGATGACGACGTGCAGTTTATCTGTTGTAAACAAAAAAAAATCGAATTCGTCGACTTGGAATCGGAAGAAGCGGAAAAGAAGAAAAATTAAGATCGATTCAATATTAGACACACATTTTTACATTTAAATAAAATTTATACTTTCCTATTTGTTCACCTGGTGGCGCAAAATAAAAATGCCCTCTTTGATCCGCTTCGTTTACATTTAATCCTACAAACAAAAATATAAAAACGGAGATTTATTTTGTTTTAATAAACAACATGAAAGAATATTAGTGGAATATTTTCTCTTATTTATTAACAGTTTATCCAAAAACTATATTTGTCGAGATTCATTGGCTCTCTAGTCACTCTGGCGGCCAAAATTGAAAACAATCACTCTATAGTTGAAAGTGAAAATGTCATGGCCAATAAAACTAAGCTTAAATGACGTCATTATCGTTGTAAGCGGATTGAACTCGTGGAATCCCTCGAATCGTTGACAGATAATGAGCGACAGCTCGAGATAACGGTCGCGAGAAAAAGAAACGTGTGTCGAAAGGAATAAATAATTTATTTTTATTTTATTATTCTTCGCATGAAATGAAAATGAACTCGATCGACCTCCCATGTTGCGGCGCGTGCGCAAACACGCTTCGCTTTTTGACCTTTTCGAAATCGCTTTTAGTCGCGTGTAAACGTGTAGGTGTCTCTCCAGCTTCCGTCGTATTCTATTTCTTCCCCGCTAAGAATAAAATTAACCCACTCGTTTCTCATCTCGTCTGGAAAAATCATTCGGAACCCACGGTCGGGCATTGCAAATAGGCCTATTTTGATGGCGCAGGTTGAGGCCCTTTGACGTCATACGCGATTTCGGCTATCTATGACGTCAGGCAAGGTTTGGTTTATTTGTGACGTCATATCAATAAAAATAAACATAAAAACGAGGCGAGTGAAAAATAAAATCTTCTTTAGTGGGATGTTGTTTGGTCGTGTTCGGTTTATTCAAACGAAGAAAAAAAATAAAGGGAACAAAACAATTTGTATTTCCATGGCAACGACGGAACGTAATAACATTCATTTGTTGAAATGAAATAAAATTGAAATTGAGACATAAATTTCAAAAAAATAAAATTGAAAAAAAATAAAATTTCGGTTTGAAATTAATTTAAATTGAACATAATTTGGTTGATTAAATAGATAAGATCGCAAAAGATATCTCTAAACGAGATAAAATACTTCTTTTATTCTTCCCACGCGTATCCATGGCAACAAAAACATCCCGTTGCCAAGGAAACCCGATAGATGGTCAAAATGCCAAAAGCAACATATTGGTTTCCACGGCAACCGGAGACAAGAAAATAACCCTGACCAATCCCAATTAAAATAAAATAAATTTTTAAAAAAAAAAAATAATTTTTTTATTTTTTTTATTTTTTTTATTAACCGGCTATTTGCCAAATTTTGCGCCATTTTAACAGTCAGGTCCAAATTCGAGGCACTCGGCGACTTGTGACGTCACAAGAGAATTTGTCGTGCCATATTGTGCGCCATTTTAACGGCCAGGTCCAAATTCGCGGCGAACGAAACATCGGCGCCTCGTGACATCACTAGAGCATTTGTAGAGTGGAGCGGACACTTCCAGCACTTAATAATGCCCCATTTATCAAACCGAATCAATCTCCGTCGCTCGTCTCGCCCGAAACCATCGATTAACGAGTCGAGTTTGTTGACGTTAATACTCGAGTCGCCCGCATCGTTCGCGTGGCGCGCGCTGCGGTGCGGTGCGGGCGAGCCACCTTCGGGCGGAGCTTTGAGCATTCCTCCAGTCGCGCTGCGGACGAGTCCATGCGGCGGGCGCGGGTGTGATTCGCCCGCGCAGGCGCCAAGTCGGCCGCCAGACGAACGGAGCCGCCGCGCGATAATAAGAGCGCGCCAGATGCCGCGCGCGCGCGCCACTGCAACGCACGATCGCCATCTTAGGAGTGAGCGCCATTGCGCACGTGTTTCGTCGGTGCGACGCTTTCGTGATGAACGCGATTTGTGGCTGCAACTCGAATAGACGCCGGGAATAGACGCCTCTTCTCTAGAAGAGCCGCATCTTCATCTCTCCATCTCTTGGTCGCCCCCAATCGTCGCAGTCGGTGATGGAGACGCGAGCGGGCGCGTTCTGGTTCGGTTGCACGTTTGTGGCGTTGCTGGTCGGTGGTGGAAGCGCGTTCGACTGTGATTTCGAGGCGGAGTGTCGGTGGCTCGTTGGCGGCCAACTCGGACGAGTGAGTGCGTCGAATTTGACCGGTGGGGGTGCCGGTGGGGGAGCCAATGGGGGACTTTCGATGGACTCGACTGGCAATGCTCAAGGTAAGTTTTCTTTGTCGCGCTGTTTTTGTTTTAAGACGTTTTGCTCGTTGCTCACGTAATGTGTGTTTTTATCATTTTTCGTGTTTTTGGACGAGTTTGGTGGATCTGATCTCATGGGATTTGATGTGCTTTCTCCAGATTTTGCTGTAATTGAACAAATTTTGGTGTTTGACTAGATTTGAGTGTTTTTGATTGTATTTTGGTGATTTTGACCAGATTTTGGTGATTATGACCCATTTTGGTGATTTTTGACTAAATTCTCATGATTTTCCCCAAATTTTGGTGTGTTTGACCAGATTTTGGTGAATTTTGGCTAAATTCTCGTTTTTCACCCAATTTTGGTGTGTTTGACCAGATTTTGGTGATTTTTGACTAAATTCTCATGTTTTTCACCAAAGTTGGTGTTTTATGGCTAAACTTTTTTTATTTTGATTAAATGTTTGGTCCTATTAATCAAGTTTTGCAATTTGATGACATTTTGTGTTTTGTGACTAGATTTACGTGTTTTTGACCAGGTTTTGGTGTTTTGTGACTAGATTTACGTGTTTTATAACTAGATTTACGTGTTTTTGACTAGATTTTAATGTTTTGTGACTAGATTTTAATGTTGTATAACTAAAGATTTACATGTTTTTGACTAGATTTATGTGGTTTTGATTATATTTTGGCATCTTTTTTTATACAAGATTTGTCTTTTTGAAGAGAATTCTTGTTTTCTTGTTTTCTGATCAGATTTTGGTGTTTTGTAACGAGGTTTTTGTTATTCGTGCTGATTCGTGTGTTTCTGTGTGTCTCTTTTTGATTATCGGATGATTGATTGTGCTTGGCGTGACATTGGCACGCTCGGGCGGGCGTGAAGGGTCAAAGGTCAAGTCTCGCGAATGCCATTTGACCGCTGCAACTGTGTGGAGACCGGAGACCCTTGGGAAGGAACGGGGAAAAGGACGCGTTTATTGTGCTTTGCTTGATGAGCAAACGTCCCAGGTGGCTTCTCGCAGTCCATTTGGCAGCGAGCCAACACCATTTTCTGTTATTTTAAACGTCTTTTTTAAGTTTTTCGTGAAAAATGACACCCCGCGACCGCAATCGTTTGATTTATTCCATTTTACGCTCCATTTTACGCCATTTACTACGTTTTTGATGTTTCGGTCGCGACTGAACTCGAAACCGATTCTAAAATAATAAATTCGATTTATTTATTGTAATTTTTCCTTTTTTTTTTAAGGAAAAAATTATGAAATTCGTATTTGGTGATTTACGGCTGATTTTTGGTCCGTCGGCCATGTTGGAAATTAAAAAACGATTCGGGACGACGAAGCGCAATAATTTAATCTATTTGCAGCTCTAAAAGTCGTTAAATTCCTTTAAATTATACGTTTTTCCCTCTAAAATATTTTAATCTATTGTGCAACGACGTCATTCACTTCTTACGTCATTCGTGTAACAACTAACGACACAGTAGTTGCGAATTTTCGCCACCATGACGAAGACGATCGCGAGTCGTAACAAGTTGTGTTTATTATGTTATTATCGCAGTTTTCGTGGGCGCGCGAATGTTTCCGTTGCAAAATTGAAATTCCGCAACGTCAATTGAAGTCAAACGTCGGAAATTTCGCGATGATTGACAATTCAATCGCCGGAGAAAAGCGTAGAGCGATTTTACGTTCCGCCGTGCGATCAATAACGCCAGGCTTTAAGTGTTCATCACTGTCTCCCGGGCCTTGCTCGCTGCGGCTTTTTTCCCTTCTTTTATACACCGTTATCGATAAAATGTCTTTTTATCTCACGATTTTTATTCGTTTTTTACATTTTTATTTCGCGAATTAAATTCTTCCTTGACCTTGAAATACTGCCCACGAAAGAGCGTCGTATACTCAACTGATCGATCAGTTAAAAGAAGGCCTAACAATATGCGCGACATCTGGTGTTAGAAATATTTGAAATTAAAATTTATTTTTTGGAATAAATCGAGTGAATAAAATTGTCAAAATAAATAATTTTGGATTATTTATTTATTTATTTATTGTAGGTCATTTTCTTTATTTGCCCGGGTCGAAAAGCGCCACCACTCGGCAGATTAACATAACAAGTCCGGTCGTGCATTCGAGCGACCGGACGTGTCGTTTGATTTTTTACGAACATTCGGTCGGAGTTCCGGTCGACGCCATCAAAGTCGTGGTGGTAGAAACGGACAAGTTGAGCACAATCATCGGCGATAAATACGCGCACGGCACCAACAGGTTTGTTAGGTTTCGTTTAATCATTCCTGCATTGTTCCACGTCTTCCATTTCCGGTTGACGTCACACCGAGGCTTTATCTCGGCCGTATCTGAATTAAAAACGTTTTTTTTCTTTAAATTTAAACTTTAATTTGATTATTATCGACGTTCTTGCAATTCGAATCGATAAGTTTCGGTTGACCACAAGGAAAAGGAGGCACGAGATTTGAGCAAGCGGTGCACGTGCGCCGAGGGGTGCGACATTTGACCGAATCTCTGACAATGGCTTCCGAATCTCGCCCGAATCTTTCCGAATCCCGCCCGAATCTTTTCGAATCCCGCCCGAATCTTTCCGAATCCCACCGAATCTTCGAATCTCGAATCTTTAAATTGTATACAAATCGAGGAAAATAAAGTCAAAATTTATGATAAAAAAATGTAATAATATTTTTACAAAAAACTGGAATAACCAAGGGAATAACTGACAACTGTAAATAAATCGAGAAATAAATGTTCCACATTGAAATTGTCGGAAATTGTCGTTGAAATTGTCCGTATCGGAGGAAATTATACCTGCGCACCTCGCTGCGCGGTATCTGCGCATGCGCATTTATGATTTAGCGCGAACTTCAAATTAATCCCGGAATTCAACATTGTTCGCAATTGTGATTGAGTTGGATTGCGTGCTATTTTACCTCGTATTTTACTTTATCCTATTAAAGGTAAGACTTTTGCGGATTATTATTTTCTCATTGATTATTTTTATGATGCTTTTCGTTCCAACTACAGGTTCCTCTGGCAAGTTCCATTCATACGACCATACGAAAATTGTTACGAAAGTCGACGATTTTTTTAGCGCTACGGTGAAATTCGAGTCAAACTTGAATTGAAATTGAATTGAAATTGAATAATTAGTACGGTAACAGATTATGAACTAAGTGCGCGTTAATTTGATATTTCGGAAAAGCTATTTCTATTGATATCGGTTGAAATATACGTATGGCGACGTATGGGCTATTTCGGGCTATTTTCACCGATTTTGGTTGAAATGATCGCCAAATTCCTACTAAAAAAAATGTTCCTTATTCCACAAGAAAATATATTATTCGTTTTTTTTATTCTAATGAAAAAAAAATCTGATTTGATTTACTACTAACTTGTAAGTTATTAATTTAAAGGAAAATGAAACTCTTTAAAATTTGTAATTAGCAAAATAAGATCTTTTTTTTTTGTTTTTTTTTATTAAATTTGAGTATGGATTATAAATAAAACAAAATAAATAAAATATATTACCTGATTCTTTTTTTATATTCCATACACAAATGTAATGGAATCGAATGGAATAATGAACAAATTTTTTTATAATTTACCTTACTTTTACTTATATTGGCCAATGATAGAGGTGTCTCGCAAAGATATTATCGAGGATATTATTCATTTTTTCGACCAAAAATTCATTTTTTGGACGAAAAATTCATTTTTTGAACGAAAAATTCATTTTTAGGTTAAAAAAAATTCATTTTTTTGACAAAAAATTTATTTTTTGGACGAAAAATTTATTTTTTGGACCAAAAATTCATTTTTATGTTAAAAAAATTCATTTTTAGGTTAAAAAAAATTGTTATTTACACCCAAAAAATGAGCCGGCAATAACTTCGCAATGCGTCTGCAAAAGGGCGGTTTTTTGATCCGCTTTCCGGCTACAATTACGTCGTTTTAGGCCCGCAAAAATAGCAGCTTTACTAATAAATAATGTTTTGCTTCAGATTTCTTTTTCTGTGGGAAGGATGTCGGATGGAACGGTTTGGCAATTCGCAACAGAGAATGATATTTCGCCACAGATCCAAGCCTGCTTGAAAGCTGCAGGATATTTCACATTAACTGGAATTTCAAAAATTGAAAGCAATGAATTGATTGAAAAATATCTGCAGGATACAGCTGATCTATACGAAGATGAGAAAGAGCTGAAAGCGATTTATGGAAAATTCCATAAAAAGCCCGAGAAATTTCGTTTTGCACCTGGACAACATGAAGAAATAACACGATTTAAAGATATCTGTCGAAGGAAAATCGATGACAACGAGAAAACCGTGGTGAAAACACATAAGCGGCTGAGACTGTCAGACAAAGCTAATGATTCTTGTGGTCAGAAGTTTTGCAACTATGGAACTGAAAAAAGCACCACATCAAACACCAATACGTCAGAAACCGACACTCATGAATCCATAATTTACACTGATGTGAAATTAAAAATGAGAAAATGGCTTGCAAAACAGACTGATCCAGCGCTAAAGAGTTTAAAACACGAAAAAGATTTTAAATTTACCGTATCCTCCAGCGAATCAAGCAGTGACAATATATTTGAACATTATGAAGTTGTGGTGTTGTGTTTGATGTGTAATGGGAAAATACGATTGCACATCAGAGATAAACACTTTACTGTTTTCAATGCAACAAGACATCTAGAAAAGTGCGCTAAAAGGTGTAAATTTGGAAACATGACCCAAAAAAGTTTGCCATTATATTTCCGTGCAACAGGAGAGAAGAATGGGGAAGAAATAACCCACAACGATGATAATGATAATGACCAGTTTAATTATGTTACAGAAAATAATGACAATGTAAGCTTATGTACGAATGAAATGCAATTAGATCTTGAGTTGGGTGCAAATCAAGATATTGTAACAACCACGCCAATAGGTAATGAATAAATAAATTGTTTTATGCCTTTTACAAATGATAACAAATTTTTATAAAATTGCAGAAATGTACTCCAGAGCTTATTACAGAAAAGAAAAAAGCAAAAAGGAATTGTTACAATCAAGTGCGATGTGCCAAAAGATTACCAATTTTTACAACCCTCTTGATGAAATTCGACACTTGTTAATTGAAAACAAAAATTTAAACAACTTTATAACGCATTTGCTGCAGCAGCAAAGTACGGCAGTTACTGAAGACCACTCAAGCCTGGAACACACTGTTGAATCCACGGTTAAACCCAGCAATTTTTTGCAGCTAATGTGGGATGCAGCTATCTCAAATACCAAACGAAAACGAAATGAATACGACTCAGATTCGATAAAAGAATTTGCTATGTTGTTATTTATGTGGCTTGGACCATCGAAATACACAATTTTATATGCGAATTTAAATTCCGGTATACCAAGCAGTCGCCAGGTTGAAAGATACCTAAAAAAATTCCAAAACGATATTACAGAGGGAAAACTAAGAATTGGTTATTTGAAGCAACATATGGAG
This sequence comes from Strigamia acuminata, assembly GCA_949358305.1. NCBI lineage: Eukaryota > Metazoa > Arthropoda > Chilopoda > Geophilomorpha > Linotaeniidae > Strigamia > Strigamia acuminata. Next base: position 518,251 of record OX442314.1, read on the forward strand.
AGGTACAACTGTACTAACAACACTGTTTGGTTAAGTGAGGATGCAACACGCCTAGTGCAATCAATCAACTATGATGGCGATAAAAATGCATGTGTTGGATTTGTCTCACCGATATCAGCAAGTGGATTGCCGGAAATTAATACGTTTCCATTCACATCCATACCAGATGTCAAAGCTTACTTCAAAAATTATAATTTTGCTAATCAAGCATACGTTATTATGGCACAACCAATGTGTCCAAATGTTCCAGCCATTTGTTTTTGTTTATTTGGAAGTGATAATAAATTCACATCTACTAATGTTCTGAACCGATGGAAAACAACACTTGATGAGTGCAATGCAAATGATATTGTGATCGCAGGTTTCAGCGCTGATGGTGATCCGAAATTATTAAGGAGTATGCAGTTATCAAGTGGTCTGTTTTGTGAACCAAAAACAGTCTTTCAAGAAAAAGAAGAGGATCCAAACAGGATTTCTTCAACTGAAAACAAATGGTTTATTATGAATGGAAACATAAAGTTTTCTCTCATTCAGGACACTATTCACATTGGGGCAAAGCTACGTTGTCGTTTGCTTAAGAAAAATCGTTTACCAATTGGACACCGTTTTATATGCATTTCACATTTACAGCATATAGTGGAAAATAATTCAAAGGATTCACATCCATTAAGACTTTCTGATCTTGATTGCCGAGACAAGATGAACTATGCAGCTGTCGAGCGAATGGTGTCCAAAAATGTTCTTGAATTAATTGAAAAAAAAGAAGAATTTAGAGGAACATTATTGTATCTAAAAGTGATGAAATTTGTGTTGGATTGTTTTTTAGCAGACGACTTGTCTCCTCTCAAACGAATAGAGAAAATTTGGACTGCGATTTTCATCTTACGAGGATGGAGATTCTGGTTAAAAAACTGTACCACTTGCAAGCAACTGGACAGTTTTATAACTACCAATGCGTATCAGTGCATCGAATTAAATGGCCACAGTTTAATACGTGTTATTGAAACTTGCAGAGAAAATTCATTGCCATTTTTACCACAATTACTTGGATCGCAACAATGTGAACAACTCTTTCGTATTGCCAGAAGTTACTCTGTTGTGAATTCAACAATTGTTAATTTCAGTCTCAGTGAGTTGATAAAAAAAATTTATCGAATTGAATCCGAATTAGCTGTCAGAGCTTCTGCCAATTCGAATAACATTCTAAAGATGCCAAAATTAAAAAAATATTCATCTAAGATGGGTGAAATGCCTTCGACATTCCAAAATGTTAGCTGTCCAACAAAGAATGAAATAATCATAGACGGTATTTCTAAGGCACAACGAAAAGCTGTGCTATTATTGCACAGTGTGGGGATCGGCTTTTTATATCCAAACAACATATTCAATGATAATTTACTTGTTAAGGATGTCATTGTCAGATCTGACCATTTAAGTCAAAATGAAGAGGATGTTAGATTCGGTGGAATAAAGTTCACAACTCACATACTAGATGAATAAACAAGTATAATGTTCCAAACTAATATCAAATTACACAGGTTGAGTACACACGCATTACAGCTTCATCGTATCAGTATAACAATTCCCATCATTCCTAGCAACAACAAAAGATAATCTCAAACAAGGTATAATTAAATAACAAACTCTCTAACAAATCCCCCTCTTGATATTATAATTGTACACTCATTAAAAATAAAAACATCACTTATAAATTATTCAAATATCATTGTTCATTAAAATGTCCATCACTTCTTTAATTTTCACTCCGGATAAATTCTTGGTTAGGAAATCTGCTAGTTGTTCTTCTCCGGGGACATGCACTGCTTCCAATCCTTCATTCTTGATTAAATCCTTGGCCAAATTTACCCTTCGATTCAAAAATTTCGTCCGCATCTTGTGCGTGCCTTCTGTCATCATTGTTATTACATTCAAGCTATCGCAATAAATTTTTCCTTTTCCTTGTAATTCGTTCTTGCTTATATCTTCAATTAAATTCCTGTACCACATTGATTCTTTGACACCCTCCGTGAATGCTTCCAATTCACTTTCTGTGGTTGATTGTGCCACAAAACTCTGTTTCTTTGATTTCCAGTGAATCAAATCCTTTCCGTACAGAATTAAAACTCCCGAATACGATTTGCTGTCTGGGGTTTTGTCCCAACTTGCGTCTGTAAAAACTTCCAATTCTTTTCCTTCACTTCCGTACGTCAAACCGTATTCAGCTGTCCCTTTAAGGTAACGAATTACTCTTTTCAATCCATCCTCGTGGATTTGTCTTGGTTCCTGATTATATCTCGATAAGTTTCCCAAAGTAAAGCTTATATCTGGCCTGGTATGTGTCGCCAAATATAATAGTCTTCCTAATAGCTCTTGATACGCTTTCGCATCCACTTTTTCACTTTCTGCGCATTCGTCGATATTCTGGTTCGGTTCACCTGGGGATTTTGCTGGATTACACTTGTCCATGTTGTACATCTTCAGCAAGTTTTGTAGGTAAGCTTGTTGGTGCACTACAATTCTTCCTTCCAGCTGGTCTAATTGCATTCCCAGTACGACCTTCGCATCTCCAATAGTGACTAAATTTACCGCTTTTCGCAACTTTTCCAAAATTTTGTTTTCATATGTTATGTCGCTAGCAACTGTTAACATGTCGTCTACGTGTAGCCCTATTATCATATATTCCACTTCTACAAATATATAATATAAGCATTCGTCATCTTTGGATTGTTGTAATCCGGTCGACTTCAGTATTTTGTCAATTAGCTCATTCCAAGTTCGTCCACTTTGTTTCAGTCCATATATGCTTCGTATCAAAAAGCAAACTTCATCTTCTCTTCCTTTTTCCTTGAATCCATCGGGTTGTTCCATCCATATTTTTTCCTTCAATTTCGCGTTCAAATACGCTGTTTTTACATCGTGTAATCGCACACGTTTCCCACGCTTTGCTGCAAATGCAAATATAAATCTCACTGATTCAATTCTAATCACTGGCGAGTATGTTTCTTCTACATCAACTCCATAAGTTTGAGCACATCCATTAGCAACCAATCTCGCTCTGTATCTTCCCTCTGTTCCATCTTCATTTGGTTTGACTTTGTAAATCCATTTGCATTTTATCGTTTTTCTTGCTTTCTCTCTTTTTTCCAATTTCCATACACCCAATCTCTTCATTTCCATCATTTCTTCTCCCATTGCCTCGATCCATTTGTCTTTTTGATCACTGTTCATTGCCTCCTTGTATGTCTTTGGTATTTGAATTTCGTGTGTTGTCAATACAAATCCCTTTTCTTTTATTCTTTCAGATCTTCTTACTCCTTGTTTTTTCAATGCTTCTTCTTTTTTATTCTTTTCAATTTCGTGTTTTCTCTGCATTTCTTCCTTGGTTGTTCCTTTTGGTCTTCCTCTTTTTCCTTTTTCGTGATTCTCATTGTTTGTTGTATTCTGCTCATCATCATTTGGCATCATGACGTTTCCTTCGTTTTCATGTTCTGCATTTTGAATCTCTGTGTTTTCTTCCTGAATTTCTTCCTCGTTTTCAGATGACACTATTCTATCCCCGTTGCTCCCTTCTTCTAGATCGGGTTCCTTTTGTTCATTAATGACCTCTTTTTCATCTGTTGACAAATCGATGGTTTCTTCGTCTTCCTCCTCCGAGCTGTCGTCCACTCTTGGTGTGTTTGTCTCAGCAATTTCTCCTTTGTTTTTCCATTTATGCATTCCCTTTGTGGTCTCATCAAATTTGACATCTGATGTTTCATGAACTTTGTTCTTTTTAAAATCATATATGCGGTAGGCTTTCCTGTTTGTCGCATATCCAATAAAAATTCCCACACTGCATTTGTCTTCCAACTTTTTTCTGTGTCCTTTTCGTAACATGTACGCCGTGCATCCAAATTTTTTGAAATATGCCACGCTTGGCTTGTAGTCTGACCACACTTCTTCCGGCGTCAATCCGTGTATTTTGGTTACACAATGATTTCGAATTTTCATCGCTGTAAGTGCCGCCTCGCCCCAAAAATATTTCGGCAATTCTGAGTCCTTTAGTAAACACCGGATCATTTCCATTATTGTCCTGTTTTGTCTTTCAACGATGCCATTGCTCTCGGGCGTGAACGCTGTCGTCAATTGGTGATGTATGCCTCTCTCATTTAACCAATGTTCAAAACCGTCCGACGTAAATTCTCCCCCGTTGTCAGATCTCAGAAATTTCACTTTCTTTTCTTTCTGTCTCTCCCATTTTTCAATTTGCGTTTTTATGGCTTCTTCTGCTCCATTTTTCCTTTCTAACAGCGAAATGTTGATTTTTCTGGAAAAATCATCGACCATTATCATAATGTATTTTTTCCCAGTTGGGGTTTTAGGTTTGAGCGGCCCCATCAAGTCCACGTGAATCAATTCAAGCACCGTTTTTGACTGTCTATCTGTGATTGTCTTGTGCGTTTTTCTTGTCAGTTTGCTGGTGATGCAGACGTCACATATTTGCCCTTCTTCTCTGTCCTTGCACTCTATCCCCCTCACGATATTTTTCGTCTTCATCTCGCTAATTGCGCCGAAATTTACGTGTCCCATCCTTTGGTGCCATGTTTTAATTTTTTCATGGGCTATCAGTCCTCTCTCTCTTGGCATCAGTTGGGTTTTTATCACGTATCTGTCTCCAATCCTTTCTCCAAACATTGCGTATTTGTTGCATGTCATCTTCATTTCATTTTCGTGAGCAATTCGAACTTTTTCCTTGTCGTACACAACAATAAATCCTTTATCCGTCATTTTCGGCACTGACAACAGATTTTCTGTAATATTTGGTATATACAGAACATTTGTTAATAAAGTCTCAATTTTTCCCTCGTCTTGACTGACTCTGATGTCTCCAATGGCTTCCGTGTTTGTTACTCCCGACGCTGTTTCTATTTCTCTGCAGTCATCTCGTGCATTCATCAACCAGTCTCGTTCTCGTGTAATGTGGCTAGTCGCGCCAGAGTCGGATGTCCATTCAATCTGTTGTTCATTCGTTTCGGTCTCTGTTGTTTTTTCTCTCACCATCAAGGTTCTTTCCATTTTCGTCCCATTTTTATTTTTTTCACAGTGGTACACCTTGATTTTTCGTCCGGTTGACACGAGTGATTTGCGCGGAATTAATTCTCCATCTCTGTCTCGTTTGAATTCCGTTTTCCATATTTTCTCTTCTATTTCATCGCAAATGTGCTCCGTTTTTATTTCTCTCGCGGTCATTAGGTTTTCTTTTGGTCCTTTTCCTTTCCCGCGATGTCCACTCGTTCCACGTCCTCTCCCACGACCTCTGCTGGCATTGTTTTCTGTTTTCTTTTCGTCTCTGCAATCTGCGCTCATATGACCCATTCGCCCACAATTGTAGCATTTTGGTCTGCTTCTACAGTCCTTTTTATAATGCCCTTTGCCTGAGCAATTATAACACACGATGTTTTTGAATTCTCTTGCTTTGTGAACATTTTCTGTGGGTTTTCTTTCATTGTTTTGTTTCTCTCCCTCACACAGTTTCAGTCCACTTCTCAAATCGGCCATTTTTATGTCTGTTTGAAAATTCAGCGCTTCTCTGGCATTCTGGAACTCTCTCCTCAGTCCGTTTTTTATATGAAAAATCAATTCGGTTTCTTCCATCTTTCCTCCAGCCTGCAAAAAACACTGCCTGAGTCCCTGTGCTCTGTTGCAATACTCGTCAATGTTCTCATTTTTCTCCATTTTGATGTGGGTCACCTCGTGATGCGCTTCCAGTTTTGTTCTCTCTGCGGTGCTTTGCATGTCTGTTTTTATTTGTTCCCACAAAGTTTTTGCATTCCGTTCATGCATGTAAATCATTTGTTTTGACTCACACATGTTATCAATCATTATCATTTTTGCTTTGGCATTCATATCATCATATGCATTCCACTTCTTGTCAGCATCATCTCCTTTCACCTGACTTTGAGGTGGTTCATCCTCTAATATCACACTTTTCCATAATTTTTTGCCTCTTAATCTGTCCTCCAATCTGCACGCCCACAAAGCATAGTTGCTGTCGGTGAGAGCGGGAATTCCTCCTCTATTGTCGTTTGGTGGCGCCATCTTGTGTTCGGAATCGCTACTATCACTGCTTTCACTTAACGTACTGTTTTGTGTGTTTCTGCTTTCACTGCTGTCCGTGTTTTCTTCTTCACTACTTTCGGTGCTTTCTTCTTCACTGCTTGGTAGTTTGATATTCTCCTCTCCTATTCCTTGTTGTTTCCAAAAATTCATTCACACGCTGCTCGTTGCACTGATTGGTTTCGGTTTTCGTATCGCTGCTCAAAATGTTTTTCTATTCACTTCTCAGTGCTAAGAACACTAACCGGCCTCTGCTACCATGTTAGATTCGGTGGAATAAAGTTCACAACTCACATACAAGATGAATAAACAAGTATAATGTTCCAAACTAATATCAAATTACACAGGTTGAGTACACACGCATTACAGCTTCATCGTATCAGTATAACAATTCCCATCATTCCTAGCAACAACAAAAGATAATCTCAAACAAGGTATAATTAAATAACAAACTCTCTAACAGAGGAAGAATCCGAAACCAACATTGAACCAAATGAAAAAGTAACTCCGATATTAGATGAAGATGAGGAAACACAGGCAAATTTAGAAGTTATGACACGAAATAATTTAACTAGAAAATTAAAAAAAGTGAAAATAAATGGACTGTCATGCTTTGTATATGCTGACCAAGAAGAACCATTTTCATTTGATGATATTCCAATTGAAAGTCTGTACGTGCCGTATATGATCAAACAAAAAAATGTTTTAATTCGAAAAACAACAGCTCTTAGACTTATCCATGAAAGAGGATTCTTGTCATCAGATAGACAATTACGTGTACAAGGAAAATTTTGATTGTAAATTTTAATATTTCAATAGTCTCAAATAAAACTAAATAAATGTTCATTTTATTAAATGTCTCAAATAAAATGAAAAAATATCTCCCACTTTACTAAATTTATTTGAAAAAAATCCGAAAAAATCATATGAATCTTTCTGAATCCCATCCGAATCCCATCCGAATCCCACCGAATCCTACCGAATCCCGCCGAATCCCTTCCGAATCTCCCCGAATCCCATCCGAATCCCCCGAATCTTTCCGAATCTTTCCGAATCCCATCCGGATCTTTCCGAATCCCCCGAATCTTTCCGAATCTTTCCGAATCCCATCCGAATCTTTCCGAATCCCATCCGAATCTTTCGAATCCCAAAAAAGATTCGAATCTCTGACAAGCAGATTCTGATTGTCGCCCCCCTCGGTTTGATCTTCGTTGTCGTTGCTAGGTAACGAGAGAATCAAAAGACTAGAGCGCACGTCGAGGGGGGCGACAATCAGAATCTGCTTGTCAGAGATTCGAATCTTTTTTGGGATTCGAAAGATTCGGATGGGATTCGGAAAGATTCGGATGGGATTCGGAAAGATTCGGAAAGATTCGGGGGATTCGGAAAGATCCGGATGGGATTCGGAAAGATTCGGAAAGATTCGGGGGATTCGGATGGGATTCGGGGAGATTCGGAAGGGATTCGGCGGGATTCGGTAGGATTCGGTGGGATTCGGATGGGATTCGGATGGGATTCAGAAAGATTCATATGATTTTTTCGGATTTTTTTCAAATAAATTTAGTAAAGTGGGAGATATTTTTTCATTTTATTTGAGACATTTAATAAAATGAACATTTATTTAGTTTTATTTGAGACTATTGAAATATTAAAATTTACAATCAAAATTTTCCTTGTACACGTAATTGTCTATCTGATGACAAGAATCCTCTTTCATGGATAAGTCTAAGAGCTGTTGTTTTTCGAATTAAAACATTTTTTTGTTTGATCATATACGGCACGTACAGACTTTCAATTGGAATATCATCAAATGAAAATGGTTCTTCTTGGTCAGCATATACAAAGCATGACAGTCCATTTATTTTCACTTTTTTTAATTTTCTAGTTAAATTATTTCGTGTCATAACTTCTAAATTTGCCTGTGTTTCCTCATCTTCATCTAATATCGGAGTTACTTTTTCATTTGGTTCAATGTTGGTTTCGGATTCTTCCTCTTCATTTTGACTTAAATGGTCAGATCTGACAATGACATCCTTAACAAGTAAATTATCATTGAATATGTTGTTTGGATATAAAAAGCCGATCCCCACACTGTGCAATAATAGCACAGCTTTTCGTTGTGCCTTAGAAATACCGTCTATGATTATTTCATTCTTTGTTGGACAGCTAACATTTTGGAATGTCGAAGGCATTTCACCCATCTTAGATGAATATTTTTTTAATTTTGGCATCTTTAGAATGTTATTCGAATTGGCAGAAGCTCTGACAGCTAATTCGGATTCAATTCGATAAATTTTTTTTATCAACTCACTGAGACTGAAATTAACAATTGTTGAATTCACAACAGAGTAACTTCTGGCAATACGAAAGAGTTGTTCACATTGTTGCGATCCAAGTAATTGTGGTAAAAATGGCAATGAATTTTCTCTGCAAGTTTCAATAACACGTATTAAACTGTGGCCATTTAATTCGATGCACTGATACGCATTGGTAGTTATAAAACTGTCCAGTTGCTTGCAAGTGGTACAGTTTTTTAACCAGAATCTCCATCCTCGTAAGATGAAAATCGCAGTCCAAATTTTCTCTATTCGTTTGAGAGGAGACAAGTCGTCTGCTAAAAAACAATCCAACACAAATTTCATCACTTTTAGATACAATAATGTTCCTCTAAATTCTTCTTTTTTTTCAATTAATTCAAGAACATTTTTGGACACCATTCGCTCGACAGCTGCATAGTTCATCTTGTCTCGGCAATCAAGATCAGAAAGTCTTAATGGATGTGAATCCTTTGAATTATTTTCCACTATATGCTGTAAATGTGAAATGCATATAAAACGGTGTCCAATTGGTAAACGATTTTTCTTAAGCAAACGACAACGTAGCTTTGCCCCAATGTGAATAGTGTCCTGAATGAGAGAAAACTTTATGTTTCCATTCATAATAAACCATTTGTTTTCAGTTGAAGAAATCCTGTTTGGATCCTCTTCTTTTTCTTGAAAGACTGTTTTTGGTTCACAAAACAGACCACTTGATAACTGCATACTCCTTAATAATTTCGGATCACCATCAGCGCTGAAACCTGCGATCACAATATCATTTGCATTGCACTCATCAAGTGTTGTTTTCCATCGGTTCAGAACATTAGTAGATGTGAATTTATTATCACTTCCAAATAAACAAAAACAAATGGCTGGAACATTTGGACACATTGGTTGTGCCATAATAACGTATGCTTGATTAGCAAAATTATAATTTTTGAAGTAAGCTTTGACATCTGGTATGGATGTGAATGGAAACGTATTAATTTCCGGCAATCCACTTGCTGATATCGGTGAGACAAATCCAACACATGCATTTTTATCGCCATCATAGTTGATTGATTGCACTAGGCGTGTTGCATCCTCACTTAACCAAACAGTGTTGTTAGTACAGTTGTACCTCTCCATATGTTGCTTCAAATAACCAATTCTTAGTTTTCCCTCTGTAATATCGTTTTGGAATTTTTTTAGGTATCTTTCAACCTGGCGACTGCTTGGTATACCGGAATTTAAATTCGCATATAAAATTGTGTATTTCGATGGTCCAAGCCACATAAATAACAACATAGCAAATTCTTTTATCGAATCTGAGTCGTATTCATTTCGTTTTCGTTTGGTATTTGAGATAGCTGCATCCCACATTAGCTGCAAAAAATTGCTGGGTTTAACCGTGGATTCAACAGTGTGTTCCAGGCTTGAGTGGTCTTCAGTAACTGCCGTACTTTGCTGCTGCAGCAAATGCGTTATAAAGTTGTTTAAATTTTTGTTTTCAATTAACAAGTGTCGAATTTCATCAAGAGGGTTGTAAAAATTGGTAATCTTTTGGCACATCGCACTTGATTGTAACAATTCCTTTTTGCTTTTTTCTTTTCTGTAATAAGCTCTGGAGTACATTTCTGCAATTTTATAAAAATTTGTTATCATTTGTAAAAGGCATAAAACAATTTATTTATTCATTACCTATTGGCGTGGTTGTTACAATATCTTGATTTGCACCCAACTCAAGATCTAATTGCATTTCATTCGTACATAAGCTTACATTGTCATTATTTTCTGTAACATAATTAAACTGGTCATTATCATTATCATCGTTGTGGGTTATTTCTTCCCCATTCTTCTCTCCTGTTGCACGGAAATATAATGGCAAACTTTTTTGGGTCATGTTTCCAAATTTACACCTTTTAGCGCACTTTTCTAGATGTCTTGTTGCATTGAAAACAGTAAAGTGTTTATCTCTGATGTGCAATCGTATTTTCCCATTACACATCAAACACAACACCACAACTTCATAATGTTCAAATATATTGTCACTGCTTGATTCGCTGGAGGATACGGTAAATTTAAAATCTTTTTCGTGTTTTAAACTCTTTAGCGCTGGATCAGTCTGTTTTGCAAGCCATTTTCTCATTTTTAATTTCACATCAGTGTAAATTATGGATTCATGAGTGTCGGTTTCTGACGTATTGGTGTTTGATGTGGTGCTTTTTTCAGTTCCATAGTTGCAAAACTTCTGACCACAAGAATCATTAGCTTTGTCTGACAGTCTCAGCCGCTTATGTGTTTTCACCACGGTTTTCTCGTTGTCATCGATTTTCCTTCGACAGATATCTTTAAATCGTGTTATTTCTTCATGTTGTCCAGGTGCAAAACGAAATTTCTCGGGCTTTTTATGGAATTTTCCATAAATCGCTTTCAGCTCTTTCTCATCTTCGTATAGATCAGCTGTATCCTGCAGATATTTTTCAATCAATTCATTGCTTTCAATTTTTGAAATTCCAGTTAATGTGAAATATCCTGCAGCTTTCAAGCAGGCTTGGATCTGTGGCGAAATATCATTCTCTGTTGCGAATTGCCAAACCGTTCCATCCGACATCCTTCCCACAGAAAAAGAAATCTGAAGCAAAACATTATTTATTAGTAAAGCTGCTATTTTTGCGGGCCTAAAACGACGTAATTGTAGCCGGAAAGCGGATCAAAAAACCGCCCTTTTGCAGACGCATTGCGAAGTTATTGCCGGCTCATTTTTTGGGTGTAAATAACAATTTTTTTTAACCTAAAAATGAATTTTTTTAACATAAAAATGAATTTTTGGTCCAAAAAATAAATTTTTCGTCCAAAAAATAAATTTTTTGTCAAAAAAATGAATTTTTTTTAACCTAAAAATGAATTTTTCGTTCAAAAAATGAATTTTTCGTCCAAAAAATGAATTTTTGGTCGAAAAAATGAATAATATCCTCGATAATATCTTTGCGAGACACCTCTATCATTGGCCAATATAAGTAAAAGTAAGGTAAATTATAAAAAAATTTGTTCATTATTCCATTCGATTCCATTACATTTGTGTATGGAATATAAAAAAAGAATCAGGTAATATATTTTATTTATTTTGTTTTATTTATAATCCATACTCAAATTTAATAAAAAAAAACAAAAAAAAAAGATCTTATTTTGCTAATTACAAATTTTAAAGAGTTTCATTTTCCTTTAAATTAATAACTTACAAGTTAGTAGTAAATCAAATCAGATTTTTTTTTCATTAGAATAAAAAAAACGAATAATATATTTTCTTGTGGAATAAGGAACATTTTTTTTAGTAGGAATTTGGCGATCATTTCAACCAAAATCGGTGAAAATAGCCCGAAATAGCCCATACGTCGCCATACGTATATTTCAACCGATATCAATAGAAATAGCTTTTCCGAAATATCAAATTAACGCGCACTTAGTTCATAATCTGTTACCGTACTAATTATTCAATTTCAATTCAATTTCAATTCAAGTTTGACTCGAATTTCACCGTAGCGCTAAAAAAATCGTCGACTTTCGTAACAATTTTCGTATGGTCGTATGAATGGAACTTGCCAGAGGAACCTGTAGTTGGAACGAAAAGCATCATAAAAATAATCAATGAGAAAATAATAATCCGCAAAAGTCTTACCTTTAATAGGATAAAGTAAAATACGAGGTAAAATAGCACGCAATCCAACTCAATCACAATTGCGAACAATGTTGAATTCCGGGATTAATTTGAAGTTCGCGCTAAATCATAAATGCGCATGCGCAGATACCGCGCAGCGAGGTGCGCAGGTATAATTTCCTCCGATACGGACAATTTCAACGACAATTTCCGACAATTTCAATGTGGAACATTTATTTCTCGATTTATTTACAGTTGTCAGTTATTCCCTTGGTTATTCCAGTTTTTTGTAAAAATATTATTACATTTTTTTATCATAAATTTTGACTTTATTTTCCTCGATTTGTATACAATTTAAAGATTCGAGATTCGAAGATTCGGTGGGATTCGGAAAGATTCGGGCGGGATTCGAAAAGATTCGGGCGGGATTCGGAAAGATTCGGGCGAGATTCGGAAGCCATTGTCAGAGATTCGGTCAAATGTCGCACCCCTCGGATCAAACTCTCTCTAATCGATTCTTATTCCGAGCCAATTTGCCAAAAAAATCTCAAACTATAAGTCGGAGAATCTAAAATTAACGCACCCGGTTTCTAATTTTAAGATTTCGACTGATTTATGGTTCGGATTTCGTTTTTTTTAAAATTCTAGTTCAGTTGTGAATAGTTTTTTTTAACGAGTTGACAACTCAACTGGATTAGGAGATTCTCCGGCACCGCGCAGGCGCTAAAAAGTATATAAAAATGATGTAATCTAATCGTAGCCAATAAGATGGGATTATTTTGAAAGGTTACCCAGATCAGATCGTCTATTTTTTATCGGTCGAGAATCGAGATCAACAATGGACGGGAATTTGATTTTTGTAGGTGGGAGAAAGTCGATCAACGGCTGGGCGAAAGAAATTCACCTTTCCAGGTCGTCATCGAGTTTGAACCGGGAGACGAAAACTCGCATCTGGCGATCGACGATGTTCGTCTGGAAAATTGTTTCCCCGGTAAAAATAACCGACATTCATCATTTTCTTTTCAATTTTTTTAAATTTTGACTTTTTTAAATTCTTTTTTTAAAAGATACGTTGCCAAGTCCTGGCTCGTGCGATCTGCGCCACCATTTTGACTGCGGCGAGAAATGCATCGAGCGCAGCCATGTTTGTGACCTGCACGTGGACTGTGCGAGAGGAGAGGACGAAACTCAGGAATGTGGTGAGTTGGAATTGAGGAATACATTTTATATATTTTTTATTTCTGCATCGATTATTGTGTAGAGAAAATTCCCCACCACGCCAAGTGTAATTTCGAGGCGGACGACGACACAATGTGCGGCTGGAGTAACGATCAAACGGATCATTTGGATTGGATTCGACACCAGGGGTCGTTGGAGAAACGGGGCCCGCCGCACGACCACACTTATAAAAATTCATCAGGTGGGAGATTAATTGACCTAATTGTGTGGACTTTGTCAAAATGTAGCCCCCAAATCTCATCTCATGTCCAGGATGAATAATTCTTAATTATGTTGGAATTTGGGCCTGAAATTTGAGTTTTCTTAATTTTCTGAAGATTATTACTAAAATGTGGGTAAATTTATAGAACTTTAGGCCAATTTCCTACGTTTTGGACATTTAGAAATGCTTTTTATGCTTGTTTAAGTTCTGTTCTTATTGAAAAAACTTGGTAAAAACGGGGTAATACTGCGGTATCGTATTACCCGGCTTATTGCCGCATGCCGTTGGTCATGGGTTTATGTTTATGACCGTTTTCAAATTGCGCCAAAGAAGTCTATACTGGCATGCCGGTATAGAGCGAAACATGCCGGTACAAGTGACAAAACTGGTTTTGTTTTTTTTGTTTAAAAGAGCCCAGATGATAAATTATGTTAAAATTTGGGCCTGAAATTTAAGTTTTCTTGATATTCTGAAGATTCTGAAGATAAAATGCACTTTTTAGAGTTAAAAATGCACTTTTTAGAGTTAAAAATGCACTTTTTAGAGTTAAAAATGCACTTTTTAGAGTTAAAAATGCACTTTTTAGAGTTAAAAATGCACTTTTTAGAGTTAAAAATGCACTTTTTAGAGTTAAAAATGCACTTTTTAGAGTTAAAAATGCACTTTTTAGAGTTAAAAATGCCCTTTTTGGAACAAAATTTGACCATTTGAAAAGAAATATAACTTTTTCGACGTAAAAACAAATCGGCAACGTGGAATTATGTGGTCGGATTTAAGGAGCATTAATTGTATCATTACGAAATCTAAAGGAATATTTTAAACTGAGTATTCCGAAGTTGTTAACCACTCTGTTTGTTTGAACAGGTCATTTTTTATATTTGAACATGAAGCAAAGTCACGCCGGTTTTGGTTCGAATGCCACCCTGAATAGCGCTTCGTTCCCACCTCCGCCCAAATATCACGGACAAATCCATTCCCCTTTCTTCAACTCCTGTCAGGTAAGAGAGAGAGAAGGGAAATTGCACATTTTCCATCTGAGCGTCTGCAATTTGCTTTTCTTTTAACATCCCTTAGGTCCGGTTTGCGTATTTCATGTTCGGCATGACTTCTGGCGCTTTGGCATTAAATTGCATCGAAAAACCGCCCAGGAGGGACGAAAAAGCGACAATATTGTGGCGAAAAGCCGGCAAACAGAAGGATGATTGGATTAGGGCCACGGTGCCTCTGCCAAAACTGCTCTACAGGTGAGTGAAAGAAAACTCGAAACGAAAGAGAATATTTGTCTATACTCCGAACCGATGTAACGTTGTCCTATTTCACTGGTGTAGTGGCACAAAAAAGTAGCCCGAAACACTAGAATCGTAATCGAACTCCAGACATTGTGATCGATTACCAACACTTGTTTCATTGTCGAAGGTGATGCTTAAGCCTGCTATTTTTGCGGACTTAAAACAGTGAAATTGCGGTTGGAAAGCGGCATTAAAAAACGGCATTTTGCGGACTTATTGCGGGCTTATCCGGCAAATTTTTGACCAAAATTTTAAGGTTTTAAACAAAATTTGAAGTTTTTAAAGGAAATTTAAAGTTTTTAAAGAAAATTTGAAGTTTTTAAACAAAATTTGAAGTTTTTAAACATAATTTAAAGTTTTTAAACATAATTTGAAGTTTTTAAACATAATTTGAAGTTTTTAAACAAAATTTGAAGATTTTAAACAAAATTTGAAGTTTTTAAATGAAATTATTACGTAATACGGTATCACGCAATACGCACGTTCACTTAATGTTCGTAACAAACCTCCCAAAATTGGCAAATTGCGGATTTTCCACAAAATTGCGGCATTATGGTCCGATTGCGACAATTGCGGACTAAAAAATACCTCCAATTTCAAAACTTTTGTTGCAAAAATGCTGTATTTGCATTATCCACACTTATGAAACCATTTTGGAGAAGTTTTATTTTCGCAAAAGTAGCAGCTTTAGTGATGCTTTGACGCAGAACTACTTTTCCGCATAGTAGCACAATGTCCACAGTTAGGCGTAATTCGGATCAAGTGGGTCAACGTTGTATTGGTTTTGAGTATACTTGCATGTGTGTACATGTTGATGTAACCGCTGGGGACAGGTCAATATCCAATGGAAGTTTGTCAAGGGATTTTGTAAAGAGAATATAGTGCAGCTTACTTGTAGGGCTAGATTACTTTTTTAAAATCTTAGAATCGGGATGCGTCTTCAAAAGCTTTTTTTCTATTGTTATTCAATGGGAATGACGTCACGTACAAACACGAAACGAGTTTTGCATACGTTTTAGAGTTTTTGAATGCAACGACTGAAATTAATGTTCGTCTTAGAATCGAAGAAAAGATAACACGTGTATAGAAAATGATGCAGAGAGACTGGTTTATGGTTTATGGTTTACGGCCGTTTATTTAGTTTGTCTCTTTTATTGCTACGGCACTAGCATCTGGGACCAAGATGTTGACCATGTGGGTAGTGTGGTCGGATTGCCATTGTTTGTGTGGGTTAGAAGACTCGCTCGGTGCATGCGGTGTTCAAGATACGGGGAACGGCTTAACAGTCGATTCTCTAAGCCAGGACTTGTTAAACTTTTTTCACTGGCCATTCCTTTTTTCTCGAGAAATTTGTGGGCGAATCCGGATGAATAGGTTTAGGTCTACAATAGAACATTGTTATAACGAACCGCGCTATAACGAATTTTTCGTTCTAATAAATACTTAAAAATGGCTTGGTTGGTTGGCCGTAGTAGTCTGTCTTGACTAAGTATTTGAAACTGTAATGGAGTGTAAACTATTTCTAGTTGCCTTCGAAAAATCAAGATGGCGGACCCGCTAGTCCGCGACACACACGCTTGCTTGTGAAAGTTCAAAGTGACTCATTTATTCTAACAATAGGTTTAAATACAAAGGTAGTCGGTTTTATTGGTTCCGACATCTGAACGCCCATCGGACATATCTGCGTCATGTTTAAATGCCCCCCAGCGACATGATGTTGTCCGTCTTGAACCTCGAAACTCCACATTAGCATGCAAATAACGTGACCGTTGGTGGAGTTGAGACTTACATAACGAGGCTCGACTGTGTACAGGGTGTTCCAGGCGAACTACAGAAGAAAGAAGTTGAAGTTCAAAATTGTGTTGAAAAGTTAAATGGGAAGTGTTAGGTATACTCTGTCCAAGTGTAACTTGGGCCTATTTCCGATTGGCTGAGCCTTTTCACTGGTGTAGTGATACCAAAGAATAGATCAAAACACTGGCTGACATTTTGAATGCTGTCCAGACAAAACAGCCAATAATAAATTTGAAAATTGTTTTGTTCCTGGAAGAAGCAAACAATACACTTAATAAACAGGAATGTTGAAATAAACCAACATAAATCTTTAAAACAAACATTTGAGTTGCGCGACTCACAGTTTATGAACTATATAGTTATAACGTTCGCCAAAAATGTAAATGCGGGAAGTTTGTTGTCCGCCATTTGCCCGTAAAATCACGTCATTTTGCACCTTTTCGGCCGGATGTCGCCACAAACACAAGACAGAATCGCATTACAGTCTAACAATTAAATTGTGCTAGATGTGAAGTCCTGTAGTTGATCGTCCTAGGTTGTGCTAACAAGAAAGTCTTACTTGCTGCAATTTCCTCTCGGTTAATGTGTTAATTTTTACCTTCGTATTGGCGATTGGAATAAATTCAAAATTTAATGTCCTGGAATTGATTCGAAACTGTTGTTTTTGTTAGTTTGAAAGTGTGTGGTAAAAATGCAGGAATGAATTTATTCTGGCCTAACTTGTGTTGCCCAAAAGCGAGGATATTTAACCGAGGAAACTTGAATTGCAGGGTTTCGATGCTCCTTGCGGCTTTCTTTCTTTCCTTCCTTCCTTCTCCCCTGTTCAAGTGACTGGAATACTTTATCCGGTCATGCGTTAATGCACACATTCGACGAATTGACTTATTCAAATTGAAAATTCAAGTGGTGCTATCCTAACCCCAGAACAAGGATACTTTTTCAACAGATCTATCTTCCTGTCAAATTAAATGAGCGAGCGAGCCAATATGGGCCAAGTTTTTGACTAGCGTTGATCTGAAAACATGACGTCATTCCAGGCACTTAGCGATTAGCTGCGTAACTAAATCGGGCAGAAAAATTGATGTAATTTGTATTCGAATTGTGGGTGCACTTGAAATTCAGCAGCAGTTACGCGAGTGAAATGGAAACGTGACGTCATAGTCCCCCGTGGAGCTGCTTCGAGTGGAAGCCAGCCTGGTGTTGGAAACATTGAGTTGCAACCTGTTGTCGCATGCTTCTGCATATTCTCTCCAGGACTGACGTGGGGGATGAGTACAATGAATGAGAAATGGGAAAAGGATTAGCTAAGGAGGGAAAACGACGCTTTCCCTAAAGTTCCTTCAGATCTACCACTGTATTGAGGAGAAATGGCTAATGATGATAATTCATTAAAGGTCAAGTGCACTGAGTGGAATTTTTACATTTTCTGAAAGCTCGTAATAAAATACAAATAATAAAATACCAATAATCATCGAGAAAAAAATTCAATTGTGGCTACGTTCACGTCCGACGTGCAGTGTTGTATCTCGTTCACCAAATCGCGAACTAGTTCAAGTTCGCGTTCATCACCGTGTGAACTAGTTCAAGTTCGCGTTCATCACCGTGTGAACTAGTTCACGTTCACGTTCACGTTCACTACAATTTTTTTAAAAGTGAACTAAGTTCAAGTTCACGAACTTGAACCAATAGTTCAGTTCACTCTTCCAATTTTTTCTTAAATAATTCAAATGTTTTTTTTTATGTTCTGTGGTTTGCAGATGAAAAAAAAAAACACTTTTTTTTTCTAAAGCAGTCGTTTTCATTGGTTTTAATGACGAAAACAGCTGTTTTTGCCGTTTTCGTTGTAAAAAGTGATCAAAATGAATGTTTAATGATGAAAACGTCATCAAAACGTTTAAAACCGATGCAAAAAGTTACGTTTTTGCGATGTTTTCATCATCAAACATGGTGAACGTGAACATCGTTCAAGTTTACTCTTAAAAGTGAACTATACTCTTTCCACACTCAAGAAACACCTCTCAAAGCTTGGCTCCCATTGGCCACCAATCAACTGCAGTTCTGAGGATTAGTACAGCAGTTGATTGGTGGCCAATGGGAGCCAAGCTTTGAGAGGTGTTTCTTGAGTGTGGAAAGAGTATAAGTTCGTTTTTTTGCGTTCACTTGTAAAAGTGAATTAAGTTTGTTTTTTGCGTTTACTTGTAAAAGTGAACTAGTTCGCGATCTTAGTTCGCGAACTAACGAACACTGCCGACGTGAACGTACTATTTTCATGATGCGCTGTGATTGGTTGAGAGATGCATTGAAATACGAACTGAAAATACACAGTTTGGTCTACTTTGCTAAAAACGGATTGGGGGGGGGGGGGGTTAACCTTGTAAGAAAAAAAGAAGCTTAAACCTCGAGAACATTGACTTTGAGTAAACTTACGTTGAGGAATCGAATCGACATCAATGGATCTCAGCCAATCACAGCGCGTCATGAAAATAATACGTTCACGTCGGACGTGAACATAGCCACTGCCTATTTCATAATCACAATCCAAAAACGTAGTTAACCAAAAGCAATGCATGGTGGTCGCAGACTTCTTGCCTTGCGTCATCAGTTCAAATCAGACAGTCATGCACATGCGCAGACTGACTGTCGATTCAAAATTCAATGCGCAATTTTTTTAATGTTTTGTGATAGTTCAAAAATGTTTTTTTTTCTGTGACATTGATAGCAATTAGGATGAAGTCATTTTTTAAAGGATTTCCAATCAATCTTATTATTCGAAAACAATGGATTGATTGAGGTCAGACACCTTGGATCCACCCAGATCCAAGAATCCAGGTCAAATGAACTTTTGAACTGACTATGTCATGCTCCCACCATGCATTGCTTTTTGTGAAATGAGCTAAAACACGATTTCTGGGGTCGGAATTTGATTTGTTTAAGGGCTGCAATAGATCGACAACCATTTTGTTGTTCCAGATAATCAAAATGCATTATGGGTAGTTCACACGTGACGTCATGTTTACCAGAAAACTAAAGCCATGTAAAAGCAGTAAAAGCCATCCGCATAAATAAAATCCGAATCTTAACTTATCTGTAAAACTGAGTGCATTTAAACGTGATAAATGATTGATCGTACAATATCCAATCGGTATTGCAATTCCTGTCAAGCATTGTGACACATTACAGGTGTAATATTGTTAATTGGGACAGTTATGTGATTTCTCAGTGTCTGCAAATTCTCATGCCGTGAGGTGTCTGTCAACACTCGCAGATATGGAATAACGTGAACATTGAAACCGGCAATTTAATTAAAGTTGTATAAATGAAAATTAAAACTTATTGAATCCCTGTACTAAATATAAAAATATTTACATGCAGTCAGCAGTAATCGTTTATTTTACACTCGCTGCATTCAAAAACTAAAACATTTTGTGTTTTACTTCAATTTTAAACCAAAAATGACATCATTTCCTGTTTAAATCCATGTTAAAACTTAAAATACACTTTGACTAAAATTGTTATTTTAATTTTTGAATGCAGCTGCAGTTATTGCAAATGGGTGTTATTTTATCGATGTTGTATTGTAAACAACAACACTGGGTTCTGGAAACTTTCGGTAGAACTACGGGGTGTTCACAAAGTTTTTAGACAATTTTAAAAAATTAACGTTAGGTGATAACAAAATAATTCTTTTTGCATATTAATACGTTTAAGTTTTTTCATTTATTTTGGAAATCGATTAAGAAATAAAAATAATTAAAAAGGAAATGTATGATGTTAGGATATCCTTCGGCTGTTGAAGGGCACCCTTCCTGTGTCAGGAAAATAAATCTTCTTATTTGTTTCCACACAAAGTAATGTATTTACCATACTTGTATATGTGAGGTAAAATATGTCTAGGTTATAATATATATATTATAAATGTCTTGTCTGGTGCAAAACGACGTTATTTTGTGGGCAAATGGCGGACAACAAACATCCCGCATTTACATTTTTGACGAATGTTATAAAAATAGTTCAATTTTATTTAACGTTTGATTTTAAAATAACATAGAAAAAAAACAATAACTAATTTTCAAGCATTATTTTTAAATCAAACGTTATATAAAATTGAACTATAGTTATAACGTCCGCCAAAAACGTAAATGCGGGATGTCAGTTGTCCGCCATTTCTAAAAAATGGCGGATGTGAAGTCCTATACTGAAATTGTATCTGTTGTGATTACACGTTGATTTACTCTTCGGGCTTTAATTGGATGTAAACATTCACGGATACGGAGGCATTAACTTCTCATGTTTTTATGCGGTGTGGGCGACGTGGGCGTATGCACAAATGACGCCCACCTTGTTTACGAATTGGGTGTATGAAGAAGATGGGGAAGGATAACAATTCCTTTCACTCGGTTTCGCACGCCTGCAAGCAAAGCGATGTTATTAAATCTGACATTGTTCCATTTTAATATCCGGTTACCACCGTTTTCCTACCCGAGAGAATGGGCTCGAAAATCTCGGGATTTGTGCCGGGAGAATGGAAGGCACGTGACCGCGATGCGCCAACACGATTGGCCGCCCGTTTGACGCCGCCATTTGTAAAGGTCACGACGATTGAACGAAGTCGGGAATTTCTAGGAAATTCGACGATGCTCGTAAATTAATTTTGAATTTATAACGGCGGTGTGGTGGGTGGGGAAAGGAAACTCGGGGGAGGAAAAGGAAATTTAATAACGATTCGTGGCTGTTGTTTCGAGTTTATCGATTAGTCGAGTCTTTTGTGCGAGACGTGGCGAAGTTTTGAGTCAATCACGCTGCCATCTTAGTTACAATCTCATTAAAATTGGAATGTATGGAGTTGTATTTTTCTTTGAAAGCTATCGGTTGCAGTTCGTGGGCTCTCGGGGGTTGAGGAACCATGGCTACATCGCTCTGGATGACGTCACGTTGAGTCCGGAATGCTTCGGAATTGGTAAATAAATAAATATGGAGATTTTGAGATTTGGTTTTGGAAATTAATTACAATTTTTGATTTGTTTGCTTTTTTTTTAGGGGTTAATTTGACTGATGAAGAAAAACAAGGTAGGATCATGTTTTGCAGTGTTTGTTTCTACTTTTGTTTGAGTCTGATGAAATTTATCAAAAATTTGATAAAATTCATTTTGAGTCTGATGAAATTTATCAAAAATTTGATAAAATTCATTTTGAGTCTGATGAAATTTATCAAAATTTATCAAAAATTTGATGAAATTCGTTTTGAGTCTGATGAAATTTAAAATTAATACAATTTGACAAAAATTTATATAACTTTCTCAAGAATTTGATAAAATTTATTGAAATTTATCAGAAATTTGACAAAATTTATTGAAATTTCTCACAAATTTGACAAAAATTTATAAAAATTTTTCAGGAATTTGGTAAAATTCATTGAAATTTCTCAAAAATTTGACAAAATTTATTGAAATTTCTCACAAATTTGACAATTTATTGAAGTTAAGGGTGCGGCGGATAGGATACAATCCGACCCAAACCGAATTCGGATTAAATTGAATCGGATTCGGAAGGTCTCAAATCAATCCGATTAAATCGGATTGGATAATTCAAAATTTTATTCATACATTCTGGATAGGATTGGGGAAAAAACCGATCCTTATAATCCGAAATTCAAAAAATCAATTTAAATGCACTTCATTTTAAATTCTTTTTCGACTTATTTTGGTCAGTTTTGCACTTAATTTATCCGTTTTTGGTCTTTTCTGAACTTAATTCATCAGTTTTTGGTCATTTTTGCACTTAAATTCATCAGTTTGAAACGTATGGACGTCTCAATCCTATCCGCAATCCGCACTCGGTTTGAATTGAATGAGGATAGGATGGGCCACCATTTTTTTCACAGATAGGATTGGATATTTGGTTCATCCATCTGAAATTTTTTGCACTGGATTGGATTTTTAAAAAGTTTGATTCAAACCGATTCAAACGTACCCTTGATTGAAATTGATCAAAATTTATAAAAGATTTGACGAAATGTTTGAAAAATTGATGATTTATCCAAATTAATCTAAAAGTGGAACCAAATTCATCAAGATTTGTGAAAAGAATGGATAAAGGCAAGTGTGGCTGAAAACTCTCCAGGAGACATTTTTTAATCACATCCGAAGTAAATCCAAATTGATCAAGATTTTTAGTCGAGTTTAAATTTTGACTTTTTCACTGTTGACATCATTTGCAATAATGATTCAGCGTGAAATATAAATCACCAACATCACCGCGAAAATCCGTCGTGCAGCTATTAATCCTCTTCCTTTCATCTGGTTGAGCAAACTGCCACGTGGCGTCGATGGAAAATAATTTAGAGCCTTGGCGTTGCCACAGCGAATCAACAAGTTTTTCTAAATGCCCAGAGCCTTTGTACACAATCCAATCCACACATGGCTGACACTTTGATGATTTAATTGGAAGTGGAACTGCTTTTTCAAAGGTTGAACAAATGTGTGGTATCGATGGTGGCCACCTGCTCGTCTTTGTACTCTTTGAGCAAATTACAAGCTTGATTGCTAACACAAAATTTGGCACAAAATGTCAACTAAAATTCAATTTGCTTTTGAAATAAGTGTGCTTGTGTTAAGTGATGGGTTTTCTACATTTTAGTGCTTTAGAAGAGTAATGAAATTATGTTTTTCCTTGAAATACATTGGGGATAGAGTGGAAAAAATGAATGCAAACTAGATTACAATGGAGTTAAAGCTGTCGTGGAGATTCAATTACTTCTTGCAGTTTCTAGTGTTTTTATCTTTTTTTATTATACCTTCACAAAATGCATAGTTTTTCATTTTTTATTTATTTATTCATTTTTTATTTTGTATGAAATCCAATCAATGGGTTGATTCAATAGACAATTGATTTTTCTTGGTGAAAATTACGAAATACTTGTTTACTTGTGCGGTGATACAATACATGGAAATACTGTGCTTTGTTTGAACCAGAATATTTGAGCTAGCTTTTGAATTGTAGCATCTGAATCTTGTTCTGAAAATTGGTAGGGATGCCTACCAAGTTGGGAGGTTGGTTGGTGCGCGATCGTTAGAAAGTTCCGGAAGCTCCGACTCGTTATTTGGCTTCTTATCGCTCGATTCCTCCCACGACTACAAAGAAAACTTTAGCTTTGCTGCAACTCCCGAAGCGCGATATCTTGTTAGCATCAGAATATTTGAGTTAGTTCTGAATATTAGTGTAAACTCATGTAGAGTCGTGTTCAAAAAAACTGGACCTTCACTCTGTGCTGGGAATTGAAATTGTGAGTAATTTTGTATTTTGCCACTAGGTGAAACACCAGGCATTAACAGGTGATAATACTTGTACAATACTTGCCAGTCTAGAGTGAAGGTCTAGTTTTTTTGAACACGACTGTACAATAGAGTGCTGATTATCAGTACGTTGGTCAAGAGAACAAATGGTGAACTGAACAGTGGTGATTGACATTTTATCCACTTTTTAAGTCGATTTTTGTTTTCGTATCCAATACAGAAGTGTATAAAACTATACTCTTGTTGAGCTCAAGAAGACCCCCAAATCCCATTGGTCGAGCCTCATTACTACTAACTCTGTATACTACCACTAGGAGAAGTAGTTTTGACTTTTATTTATTTTTGTGATTGTTATGACCATTTAAGTTAATATAATTTTGATTTTTCTTATTAAAAAATGTTATTTCCATTTATGAAATGTAGTTTTATGCACATATAAATGTAAAACTCATGTTTGTTCTGTTTATTGGTTGCTTTGTCTGGAAAGCATATAATTTTGAAATTTTGGCTGTTACATAGGCAATCGATTACAATGTCTGTACATTGTAATGCAATTCTGGTATTTGGGTCTTTTTTTTTGGATCACTACACCAGTAAAAAGGCTCGACCAATGGGATTTGGGGGCTTTTTTGAGTTCAACAAAAGTATAATGACCATTTCTTGAACAAATTAGTTTTATGGACAGTGAATGTTCCCCGATCAGTTCGGATAATCGAAGCTTCACTGTAGTCCAAAATTTAATAAATTGATCTTTTAGGTCATTTCTTATAATTCAGCACCTTTTCAACACACTTTATTTTGACCATTGCCTAACGTAGGCTTAATCATTTTGTAGACAATGATTGTAGGCTTAGGTTGTGATTTGGTGCAATTTTGACAAATCTAGCTCAAAATACTAGGCGCATTCAATTACTGTTTGTCTAAATTTTCGGCTCGTTCAAATTTTTAGACGAAATGTTTTGTTTCTGAATGCTGCTAAACTATCAAACTTTATCAAGAATTCCAGATCAAATTCTAGGTCATCACCAACGCTGCAAGTCGCACATGGGTACCATATTTTTTCGAGGTTTTCTTTCCCTTGCTTTTTTTCTATTGTTTCCAGTTCAAATAATAACTATAGTGATGATTATTATTGTTGTTTACTCTTAAAAAAATAACTGCTCCAAAATTGTACCTACAAGGGAACCACGTGAATAAGTCATCACAGATTTTGACCATTTTTTGGCCAGATGTCTAAAGTCTAAATTGTTGCGATCGATCTAACGGAAATTCAAGATGGCTGCCAACAAGATCCGATTTGAACGAGAGAACTCGTTGCATGGAGATTTAAACGACCTAAATAGGTCGTTTATTTTCAGCCCGTTTAAACGGGTTTAGATGATCGTTTATGAGTTTCCTGCACTACATACTCATTTCAAATTCAAAGTATCTGAAATAATTTTAAAAATATTTGCCGAGTAAATGACTTTTTCCACCCTGAGGTTGACCGTGAAATTGTTGAAAAATTGGCAGCAGCACTTAAGGCAAATGGTGGCCAACCCTGCTTTAAGTGTCTTGTTATTCTCATTGAGCACAAGGGACATTCTGTGTCATTAATCTTACTTAACAAATCTCCTAAGTTAAAGATTGCTTGATCTGTAACAACTGCTTAAATACTATTGTGGTGCCATAACACTAAAACTAGATGATACTGTGGTGAAATACAATGGGACTGGCAATGGGACTGGTATTCGGAAAATATCAGTTACCATATTTTATCAATTAAGAGCTGCGGCTTTATTCAGAACTGCCATTTTTGTCAGCAATTACAATTTTGGTTTTTCCTTTGTTACATTTGTTTAATGTAACTAACGAAGTCTGAACGTCATGAACGAAGCGTACGTTTATCGTCCATGAGGTTAAATAAGGAAACAATACCGTACTTTTGCAAAAATACGGTATTCAATAAAGCCATCAATCATAACTAAACCTGTGTCTTTGGTCGTATTTCGGTGGATATTCATCGAGTGTGTTGTGTCCAGCGCCCCGTGGCTCTCCCCCGATCACGTGACGTCCGTCCAAACACTCACAAGTTGAATTTTTTGTTTATTTGTGAGGACCTCAGTCGCGGCTACTATTCGAGGGCGACTCTTAATCAGTAAAATACGGTATTTTGAACATGCTCAATTTAAATGCGAATTTGTTGTAACGTATCAATGAGTTTTTGCACCATCTGGTGGATACAGCCAAAAGCACTCATTGTGCAGGTGAGCTTGAAGCTAAGCAGGGAAGATTTTTATGGCCATGGCTGTATGTCATCGGTTAACGATGTGAGATGCATTAGTGTATCTTTCTATCTCTATTCAGAGAAATTCAATACTCTCGTAGCATAAATTTTCCTGGGAACAGTAGCAAAATTGATTTGAACCCAGGCTCTGTAAGCTCAGTAAGTTGCATAATTGGAAAATCTGACATGTTTTCAATTTGCTATTTGCATTCTAATCATTTCAATGGAAATAAAGATCAAAGCAGTGTTTGTGTTACAAATAAATGATGTGTTTCAGAAATGACACACCATTGCTCTAATAATTTGTATGCAAATGTTAGGCTCTTGTATTTGGCAATTCAGTTTGGCTGTTTGATTGAACCTTGCACATTCTGCTCACTAGCTGTTGAATAAATCATGAGTTTATCAAAATTCAAATCAATATTCTATATAGTGCAAGTGTTGTTTTGAAAAAGACTTATTTCAAAGGAAAAAAAAAACATTTTAATCAAAATATAAAGAATTGTGCCGGATTACGCCTAACTGTGGACTGTGCTCTACGACGCGGAAAAGTAGTTCTGTTTATTTTCAATGAAATTTAGTGTAAAAAGTGATTAGAAGGATGGATTTTATTTAATTGGTAATGAAATGTTTATTTTATTTGCTAAAATATGCTTTTTTTCCCTTTTAATCAATGAAACAATGTTAGCATAGGTTGTTGGTTTCTTTTGGCAGGTGAACAAAGTTTATTGGTTGTTTTGCCTAGTTAGATAACAATTCCGGTCTTATGGGCTACTTTTTTGTGCCACCATACCAGTGATACGGCTTGAATTAGGACAACGTTGTATCGGGACAGAGTTCAATATTGTATACAAGTGGTGACGCAAAAGCAACTAAAGTCAGTATAGTCACTGGTAATGTGGCACAAATTGCTTTGTTGTAATTTGTGCAGTTGCATGTTATTTAGGTGCCTGTTCTGTTTTTTTTTCAATCAAGTTAATTATGAAATGTGATTGAAAAGGTTCTGGACCTGTATCCAAACACCGAGGGATTTGATTGACCAACTTGATACACTTGGTGGATTGGATGCAATCAAAACAACAAGACTCGCAAGTCAGCTGTGTCTTGTAAACAAAATTAGTTTGCTTCAACGTGATTTTGATCAACTTGTCAAGGTTATTCTTTGATGCGATTCTAAGTGAATCTGATTGCCTGACCTCACTTTGATTCTATAAATCTACATCCACACCAGGCTGAAGTTGGCACCACATTCACATTCGCCCAAACTACAGATAAAACAAATATCTTTTTTTTACCACGGATTTTAATGGTTTTACACCAAAAGATAGCGGACTTTCTCCTTAACAAACCCTGAAAAGCCCAAGTCTCGACCCCTCTTAGTTTTCGAGCGGCAACCATTTGAATATTTTGCAACAAGATTTTTACTAAATTTCCAAATATGGTGGCACAGTTTCAAACTCGAATATCTCAGCAAGTTAACCACGGGTTCTTTTTTTTTTAAAAAACACTTGTGCTTTTCAAGGTTTGTTAAGGAGAAAGTTCTCTATCTTTTGGTGTAAAAACCATTGAAATCCGTGGTAAAAAGAATTGGGATTTGTTCTATCTGTAGTTTGGGCGAAAGTCACATTCACAAATTAATCTATAATTTAATTACTGCATATCAAAGTGGCATCAGAAATGCGCTCCTTTTCTTAAATATTTGAAAGCAATTTTACCTCCCACTGAAAAAATCAATAAGTGCATTGAAAGTTAGTATTTGTGTGGTTTTTGGCGTTTTTATAAACAACAACAAAAGAGAATGAGACCTTGCTGAACCATGAACCGGTAAATGTGAAGTGTTTGGTTGCCATTTTTAAATTGGTTGTAACAGCAGAAACCAGGCTACATAAATCACCTGAGAAATCACTCTGGTTGTGCGGTCTGTTTTTGCAGTTTTTTACTATGGTTTATGACCAGGGATGAAAGAAGCTGGAACACTTCGTAAGGCCTTTCCGGTAAAAGATTTGGAAACGGATTGCTGTTCCGGTTTAAAATCACCATTAATTATTTAAATTAATTAAATAAATAATTAGGAGCTTATCTTGTTTATCTTCTTCGAAACCGGTGGACGGATTTAGAATCTGAAAAGTATACCCAACAGCTCGATGCCATGGTCAGGGATTAAGTGCATCGATATTAATATTAATATTGTTAATCAGTGTTGTATCGAACGCGAACTATTAGTTCACATCCGTGAACGAAGTTCATTTGTTCACGAACTTCGTTCACTTTTAATGGTGAACGCGAACGTCGCAAAACGATACTTTTTGTTGGAAAAATCACAATTTTGAAAAGTGAACGTGAACTATTGGTACAAGTTCGTGAACTTAAACTAAGTTCACCTTGAAAAAAATTGCAGTGAACGTAAACACGAACGTGTTCACACGATGATGAACGTGAACTTGAACGCATGCACACGATGACGAACGTGAGCTTGGAACACGTTCACATCTAAGTGAACAAGATACAACACTGATATTAAAAAGTTTTTCTACACTACGGCCATAAATGAAAGAATGGACTTTACTGATGACTCAAAAACGGGACTTGTTGAAAAATTGGCATTTCGGTATTCGCTGTTTAAAAAACCGTTAAACCGGTAATTTTCGGTAATAAAGTAAAATAAAATAGCTACAATGTTAAATAGTTTTATTTTAATTTTCTTTTATTAAAAAGTAAAATTTTAAAAAATTTTTTTTTTTTGAAGATTTTTTCACATTTTGAATACGATTTTTAATACATTTCATGTTCTGATTTTAAAAAATTATTTTCTAGTTAATGTGTCTGCTTAAATCAGTTAATGGGACAGAATTCAGGGTCAAGTTAATAACACACTTCTTCAACTGTGTTTGTAATTTTGACGCCATTTATAAAACATACAAAAAACTTTCAATAATTTTGAGAATTTTTTTTTAAATATGGTAATAACAATAATAATAATAATAAATAATAGTAAAGTATAAAAGTAGAGAAGTTGTTTTGTAAATAAATGTACTTGCTCTTTTAAACTCGAGTTTCAATCAAACAAGGTCAAGGAAAGGGAAAGGGGAACCTCAGTAAGTCAAACCCCTCATATTCCTAAAAATATTTCAAATACTATTGGACCAAATTTTTACTCAAAAAATATATACCGTAAAAAAAATAATAATAATTAATTGAAAATAAAAGTAGTTAAAATCTAACCATTTCCATCCCTAAAATGAAATATTTCCGCGGTGTTTTCCAAATTTTTCTCCCATTAAAAATATAGGTAACAAAACCGAACTATAGACGGAATTCGGTTTTTTAAAAAAAAATACCAGTTTTTGGTACCGGTAAATACCGGTAGAGAAACCCTACGAGTGATGATCCGATAGGATTTGCACCGAACAAGAATTGGTTAATTAGCTTCCCAATGTAAAGCGATTGGTTATCTATAAATATATGAATGTGGTGTGGCTGGTTTCTGTGGTTTGGTGGAGTCATAGATAACAAGCAGCGGTGTATCTGCCTGGCAACTGGCAGGACCAATCTAGGATTGATTCTCTTATCCGGCTTGTTAGTCTTTTCTTATTTGTCTTTTTATAAAAGTGCCACTGATGATAACGCAAAACTTATCTTAAGGCAGTGGCTAAGATCCATTCATATCGATTTGTTTCGATGTTCTCGAGGTTTTAGCTTCTTTTTTTCTTAGAAGGGGGGCATAGTCCCCCCAGACCTAACCTAATCTGTTTTTAGCAAAGTAGACCAAACAGTGTCCATATTTCAATGCATCTCTCAACCAATCACAGTGCGTCATGAAAATAATACGTTCACGTCGTTATCTTAATTTAGTTGCGTAAATAAAAGTGGTGAGTGGCATTGAGGTATGGTTAGAATGTGAATACTAGTAGTGAGTGTTGTTTGGCAGCTTAATCGAATAAAGTGTGCACTCATTTTGCTCAATGTGTTTTTCCATCCTTCACACTCGATTGCTCAAATGCCATTGGATGAGTCGCCATGGAAACTGAGATGGGGGGTTTAAGGTTTAATGTGGATTGTGGATCACATATAGAAAGTCAATAATTGTGCAATATCTAGTTGGGTATTAATCGAAATGGACGGACGAGAGAAAATTGATTGAATTTTGGTGACAAATGGTTGGGACATTGCGAGTTTGGGCCGTGTCGCTTAAGAATCGTTGGGAAGATTTATTGTTTAATCATGAGAAGCTGGCGCAGGTTTTTGCGAAAACGCCGTCTTGCACCCGCCTTTACGCCGATCGATGGCGCTCGTGGGCGGTGCGGATGGCGGATGGCGAATCGATCGATCCAACAGACAAATTCACTTCCGCGTGGGAGGAATCTAATTTAATACGCACAAACGAATAATTAGGGAATATTGGTCGGCAAAGAAAACAAGCAATAGGTATTATTACGGATTTAATACGTCAAAGCAGATTTTCTTTCTCTCTTTCTTGTTGCTAATTGGGAAAAGTAGCTATTTTTTGTTGACATTTGAAGTAACTGTTATTAATAACCACACTTGTCGACACTAGGTGTCTTCAATTTCAAATTGTGAAAAAAAACTGATTATACAAACAAATCGGCAAATAATTTCTTATCAGGAAATGAATACATTAATATAGAGTTTGCGGACATGCCTTTATCCTTATAAAAATTGATTCTTAAGATCTTATAGTATTATAACCTTATGAAGTTACGAACTTGGTTGCGGCAAATTTCCTTATAACCCTAAGTTATGTTCGTAAACTAGAAATTTTGATCACATGATAGCATGATCAAAACAACATGGATAGAGTAAGTGAAACTCTTGTAGGCTCTCTCCACAGGACAATACCCAATTTGAGAAATCATAAGGAAACGACTTCCGATTGGCTGCCTTATTTTATAAGATACTTTCATAAAAATCCATTTCCCTTATGCTTATAGTCCGTCCTTATGCTTATGATGCCATATTTTTAGCAGGAAAGTTAATGTTTGTTATTTTATATTTGTTTTTAAAAAATTTTAATATAATTAATTTTAATTTTTTAACATATATAAAATAACAAACATTAATATTACTGCTAAAAATAAATAAAAAAAATAAAAGTAAAAATTGTCACAGACAACAGGATTTGAACCTGTGTAGAAAGATTCCTGATTCATTGCCTTAACCACTGAGCCACCACAACACACTATTGTTGCCTTCATGCAGGCAGTCATGTTGGTGAATAAAGTTATGATGTCATATGTCATGTGATATCAAATTACCTGGGTTCCAGAGTAAGGTTTGAACAGGCTAATCACCAAGTGTAGTGCTACACTTGACCTTTTTACTCAAAAAATCAAAAAATGGTGTTTCAACACACAGTAAGGAATCCTGTGTGTTTTTCAACACACAGTAAGGAATCCTGTGTGTTGTAACTGTTTATAACAATGTGAGAGAGAGGTGCATTTTAATATGAGAAAAAGAGATTGTTTAGGTCATGTGAATGTTTTATTTACAAACAATTTTAACAATTGTGGATTACACACTCTTGCGGTCTCCTTGTTAGCCACGTATGTCAATAAAACAGAAGACATGAGATAGATTCTGAAGTGAACACAGACTACAGCCTCCTCTTGTTTACTCTGCGTGATATCGTATCCGATGACAATTTCTGTTGACTGTTTCGATGCAATGCAATACAGTTAGCAATTGTGATGTACACCCTGACCGAGCGTTGCGGATGTATCACGGGAAACTCTTCACTCAACTTGAATTATAAGAGTTTCTTCAAATAACATTAACATTAATTTAATAATAGAAAAGTGACAATATTTACAATAAATAAAAGCTAAAACAAGAAGATATATGGTAATCTTAAAAATAGCACATTAAACTTAAATAAATCAAAGAATATTAATTATTAGATTAGATGCATAGAATCATGCATCACACAATGGTTAGGGGCCCCAAAGAGCATTCAAATCATAAGCAGGAGGTCCTTTTCTTCATTTTGCTTTAAGGCGAAAAATGTGTAATTGTGGGTGATGTCATGAGCAGAACGGTAGAAAATTGACTCTTCTCTTTGTTTTTGACATCCCGAAAGATAGAAATTTAATTTTTCTCAAAAGGACTGCCCTGCTAGGCAAATCATTTCCCCCTGCAGTGTAGTGCTCAAATATGGGTATACAGTAACAGTTATTTGTCAACAAACTTGAAAATGAGTCAACATAAACATAAACGTTAAATTCGTCTTTTGACATTTTGTTTTAAATAAATAAATTTTTCTTTTGTTATGGGACAAGATTAACAGTTTGCATTTTTACACTAGGTGCATTCCAAAACTCCCGTTTCAGCCATGTCGTGTTATCAGGTATGACGTCACATCGGGAAAAATTCCGTGTCTGTGGCGCTAACACGGCTGAAACGAAAACGAGTATGAAAGCACGTTTTAGCAGACACGATTTGTGTGTTAGGACTGCCATCGATGGTGCTTGGATTTTGGCGCGATTGTTGATGTGAATTCGTCGGCTGTTATAAACCTAGCCATTCTTCCATCCACAAATAAATAAAATTAGTCAGAATTTGAACATTTTATAAAGATTTTTAAATATTTTATAAATATTTCGTAAAACAAAATTGCTAAAACAAGGGCAAAATTTTTTTTTGTTTTGACGTTCCTAAACAGGCCTAAAACGACCATAAAACGACACAGAACTGAAACGCCTAACACTGGGTTTTGGAATGCACTTACTAAAAATCCCTGACTTTTACACTAAATTTCTGAATATCACCACTATTTTTCCTTATTTCTACACAAAATAAATTCATACACATCAAGGACTGGTTTAGGTTAGGTTAGGTTAGGTTAGGTAGAAAAAAGAAGGCGGGGTCGTGTAAAATTTATTTTTTTTTAGTGTACAAATAAGGGAAAAGAGTGTACAAATAAATGGAACCCACATATCATTGCTAAATGCGCTAAAACGATAACTTGAGGATTTGTTTACTTGCAGCAAACTCTCTTATTGCCTGTTTATCTACCTGCAGTCATTATGAAATTGTTAAAAATGAACAATAGAGAAGTAGTTCGTAAAATATATCTTTCTACTGTAGGAGAGGAAGCCGCTGATTAAAAATAGCAATTACTGGTGTACTGATTATTTTTAGAACCAATCTCCAATCTTGACCTGCTAGTCCGGTCCGGATACAGTTTCAGTTGCAGTTTCAGCCTTTGTTCCAGCCAGCCACTTTAAATACATTTATTTTGCCTTGAATATAGGATATACTAGTGGAAAGCATAAGTTTGGAAACATCAATAATTCCAAAAAATATTTTTTCTTTCACCTTTGTTGTGTGGAAATAAATGATTGACAAATATGACGAGTTAATACACATTGTTGCCCTTTTATTCAGCCTCAAAACAAAGTGTTTGAACTTAAAAAAAAATAAAAAATGAGAGAGAAATGATGATTTTTCTTCATCTGTTCCGAAGCAAAAATATGGAAATATGTGTTTCTTGTTGCAAAAGTTTAGAAACTTGAAGTAAAAAAATTAAAACCACCATTATAAATGACTTTTACCTCAGTATTTGTTAGGATGGCGCTTTCTCCTGATCACTGCAGCAATCCTTCTCGCCATTGATGATGTCAGTTTTTGTCATCCTCTGTGGTGATTGATTCTCACACTTGTGTTATTGCAGCTTTCATTTCTGGGTTTGTGAGCTCTTAATCGTTTCTTCATCAGCAGCTAAATATTTTCCATCGGATTCATATCTGGTGAGTTACCTCACCATGGTAAAAGTGATTTTTTTTGTTTAAAACCATTTCATTGTGGTCTTGGCCATATGGAAGGGTGCTCTATCTTGTATGAAGGTTACTTGTTGGCCCAAATAAAACTCTCTTTGATGGCAATAGACTTTCCTTGAGAATCTGCTGATATTTCCCAGCATTCACTGTTTCTTCTATGAATGTTAACTGTCCTGGACCTTTGGAGGATATGCAAACCCAGATCATTAGGTTGAGGGAATACTTCACAGCTGTGTTCAGACATTTTTGATTATTTTTTTTGCCTTTTCATCGTCAAACATGGACTCCCTGGTCCCCAAATGAAAAGTAGAACTTAGAATTATCGAAGAAAATAACCGAATTCCACATTTCCGTGGCTCATGCATGCCACTTACTAATTTGTTTGTTGTTCATGTATGATTTGCATCCTGGAACTCCGGATCTGTAGCTCATACTTTTAAGTTTCCATAGAACAGTGTCTTTTGGGACTGTTATACCTGGTTTAAGTTGCCATTTAATGTGTTATTCATTGGCAAAGAGCTTTGGTTGATTCCTGACAAGTGTTTTGAGGATCTGAATCTTGCATTCTGTAGATTTTAAGGGTCTTCCAGAACGTTTTCTAGCCGATTTGACCTTTCCACCATCTTCTTTTACACATTTACAAGCATTTGTTGATGCTTGATGGGGACATCTTCAAAAAGTTAGCAATTTCAGTCAAGAGTTTTCTTCTTAGCTCGGATGTTCACTAAAATTTGTTTTTCATCCGCACTTAACATCATGTTTGATCTTAAGTGATTTTATGTTACACTCACGTGACTAGTTATCTGATTTGACTATGTATATGCTTCTACGTCATGTGTAATCGTCAAGTTTCTAAACTTTTGCAACAGGGAACACATATTTCCATATTTTTGCTTCAGAACAGATGAAGAAAAATCGTCATTTTTCTCTCATTTTATATTTTTTTTTTAGTTCAAACACTTTGTTTTGAAGCTGTATAAAAGGGCAACAATGTGTATTAACTCGTCATATTTGTCAATCATTTATTTCCACACAACAAAAATGAAAGAAAAAATATTTTTTGGAATTATTGATGTTTCCAAACTTATGCTTTCCACTAGTACAGTCGCAACTCTTTATAACGAATCGCGATATAACGAATTATCGATGTAACAAATTGTTAAAAATGATTTGGTTGACCAGCCGTAGAAAACCATGTTAAATATTTTTGATATAACGAATTTCAATATAACGAATTTTCAAAACTGAGACTCACAACTGCCGATGCCCATATGTAGAAACCAAAGGAAAATGAAAAATTTACTGTTTTAGAATGACTGCCAACCAAAAGGCAATTCAGCGAACCGATTTCTCAGGTCCCTTACGATTTGTTTTAACGAGGCTCGACTGTATTTTAATGAGTATTAAACAGTCGTTTTGAAACTGAGCTCGTCCTTATTGGTTGCGAAGGATGACATGATGAGTAATTTGTGTCCTTGAGCTTGTGATATGCCCAACCAATGGGAGTTTGTCACAAGGGTTTGTAAACAGTGAAGGTCAATAAACATGACTATCAAAAGGTCAATAAAGTTGGACATTCATTCAGGGCGGATTGAACATTGAGCGATCAGGTATCCCCTGAAGACGAAGAGAAGAGACAAACGTTTTGAAGTAGAACTACTCTATGTCAAGGAGGACACCACCACTACTCTTGTGACGGAAGTAATTCCAGAATAAACAATACCACTATAGAAAGCAATTTATACTTGAGGTCAATCCAAATATTTTATTTCCATCACTTTCACAGGAGTATGAGGATATATGGATTTGACTAGTACAATCAATCATGGCAATAATTCAGGTTTAGTGATTTGTGAAAGAAAGAGGAGCGATAATTGGATGCGACACAAATTGTGAGCAATTATGTGTTGGTCACGCATTTTGTTGTGCCGGCTTTATTTGGAAGTGAGCCTGGACACGTGAACAGCACGTTTACTAACAAGGACTGTTTCAACCAATCCACAAAACTAGGGAATGTGGACTTCCATCACTGGCAGCATCTCATTAGTGGACACTAATGAGCATGACCATGTGGTAGAAAGTCACTAGTAGGGCTTAAAAATTTACATGTTGTGAACAAGGGGCCAACCACTGTATCCATCGGGCCTACCACCCAGTTTCTGACTCAGGATTTTATGTTAGCAGGGATTCAGCGGTGTTCATTTTACTTTCAAGATTTTTACAAAAAAAATTGTAATATACTCTGAACGGATACAACGTTGACCTAATTCCAGCCGGATTATGCCTAACTGTGGACTGTGCTCTACTGTGTGGAAAAGTAGTTCTGATTCAAAGCATCACCTTTGACAATGAAACAAGTGTTGGTAATCAATCACAATGTCTGGAGTTTGATTACAATTCTGGTGTAACTTTGTGTAACTTTGTTCGGTCAATGTTTTTACGGTATTTCAACTAATTGTCAGAAAGGATAAGTGAAATGTTGATGCTATCGAGAGCGGAAACTTTAAGACTTTATCTTGCGGCTTGGCTTTCCTTTCCCTTGTTTTCGATCGAACAAGATTTTTCAATTGTAAAAACTAAAGCTCAAGAGATGGACTGGGTGGCTTGTTGATCTTTAATAGTGAATATTCAACCAAACCAGAGAAATCTGTCAAGTCTTTTGCATCTGCTGTTCAAGCGTACTTAGCAACTACTTCAACTTTCTCTGCAAAGACCAGATGCTCAGTTTAACCTCATTATAGTGCCACGTGTTACAGAGGGAGAGAGAGGACTTGTCAGACCAGAAACACAAGACAACATGCAAGTAAAAGTGACCCCCAACCTAAACCTTAACTACTGATGGAGTTGTTGGTTAAGAAGTTACAACTTGCAACAAAGCTACAGTAATACACAGTATGTCTCTCTGGAGTTTTCAAAGCTAGTCTTGTCAGAAATGTGACCTACACAGTAAAACTAACTTGCTCAAGCAGTTTTTTCTTGTGGTGAACTTATTTTCTTTGCTTTTATCAAACAAAACAATTGAATTTAACTCTTAGGCCTATTTCCTCTCTTTTTTTAGGTGGACACAGAAGCAAGTTTGCAAATGATAAAGTGGTATTTCCTGCTACACTAGCAAGTAAGTTGATCTAATATGGAATAGAAAATATTGTAGATGAAGTTTTTTCAAACTTTTTACCATTGCGACTCATTTTTAAGAATGGCGATCTTCCGCACCCCACTTCGTTATCAATGCATTAAATTTTTCCTATCCTGCAAAATTCATCACTTTGGGGTCTTACAATAGCTACAAATCTCCATTTTTGGGAGTTTTGGTTGGTTTTTGGAGGATTTTGGGTTGTTTTTGTAGATTTTGAGAAATTTTTGTGAGTATTTTGAAGCTTTTGCTAGTCTGCGGTGTATTGCAACCGTAAGTTGGAATTGGAATTGACAAAAATTGAAAGAAAAATTAAAAACAAATTTTGTAAACAAAAAATTTGGGCGACGAAGTGATAGAACATCGTTGCACCCCACCAAAAATCAGCTCGTGTCCCACAGTTTGAGAAGCACTGTTGTAGATTATGTTAATTACATTATGCAATCACCGTCCTATGGGATTGCTTTTGTGCACCCCGTTGTTCATTGTTTTCAATGCTTCTCGGTGAAATTAGGGTGCATTAATGTGCACTGTGCGGTTGCAACGCTCTATCCTATACCTCGAGCCGGCAGCACATTTTCAAACTGCAGGCGCTCTTGAAACTATTGATGCATTAGTCATTCCTGGCCACAAAATCAGCACAGGGATTCCTGAAGCGCCTGCAGTTACAGTTAGTAAATGTGCAAGTCGGCCGTGACATATACTACGTTTACATGCACTGAATATTTTGAGTGGTGAATAATTTGAGTGGTGAAAAAATCAAATTGTTGTGTTTACATGCAGAAAATAATTTGTTATCACGTTTGTATTTCGAACAATGGGGAAGTGCTGGTAGCGTTGGACGCATGCGCAATAAAAATAGTTCACTCGAATTAAACAACCTTCTGCGAGGGATTATTCATTACTCGAATAATCCTTGT
This sequence comes from Strigamia acuminata, assembly GCA_949358305.1. NCBI lineage: Eukaryota > Metazoa > Arthropoda > Chilopoda > Geophilomorpha > Linotaeniidae > Strigamia > Strigamia acuminata. The sequence continues at coordinate 556,230 of OX442314.1, forward strand.
CATCTCTGTTTACATGACAGTTGTGCACACGGAATATTTCATCTCACTCGAAATATTCCATGCATGTAAACATAGTAATAGTGACATTGGAATCGTCATGTTTTAACACCTAATTTGTGTTTTTACCGTGACGAATGTGCAATTTTGCAAAATATTTTGCGAACCTAAAGGCTCGTTTACATTGTTGCGAAATTGCGTTCGAATTGATACGAACGCGACAATTTCGCGCGTGAAAGTTTGTGTGGCAACCCTTCGCACGCGAAATTTCAGAGTAGACCTGAGGTCTACTTTTTGGCTTCGCTTGGAAAGTTTGCACGCGTTGGCCAATGACAGACGAGATAGCGTATGTCGTCACCAACTTCACAATTGATTCAAAATGGCAGCACCACGTTGGACAAGTGAAACGAGACTTCACTTCATCACTTCTCTTTGCTTCATTGAGAACATGAGAAGCAAATCTTTTCATGTGAATCTTTGGGCGCGACCATTTCGCGTGCTAAATTTCGCAACAATGTAAACTAGCCTTAAGAGGTGCCAGAGTGAAAAGGTTGAGAATCATCGGTTCTTAACTCTTGACTTTTAAAATAAAAGTATTGTTTTGAGCTAATTTTTTTACTGGTGTCACTTAAGACATTTTTCTCAAGTGGCGTTGCACCCCCAGGGAGTGTGTGCACGTGCACGTGCACCACCGGTGAATGAAGAAGTGCCGGTCTAATAAATGTAGGCACATTTTGTCTAGACATTTTTAGCACTTAATGTAGTTTTGATGAAAATGTTGGTTAATTAAGTCGCTCAGCTGTAATTAGTAATTACGCTCGACGTGTGAAATGTCAGGAAAATTAAACGTAAAAGAAGTAAATGTTTAACAAGAAAAATGGTCGATCGATAAGAATTTTAAGGAACGTGTCGCTCGCATCATTTTCGAATTAATAAATGAATGTAGGGAATAAATTCATGCTAATATGTGCCGTAACTTTGGAAATTAGACACATGTTGTTGACATTGGTTTTCTTCGACAACTCATTTGATTATTCATTATTCCAATGAGGATGCGGCATTTCAATAAGATTTGAAAAGATATTTATGGAAATTGTTTTTCTCAAATTTTTCTCAAATTGATTAGTTGGGTACATCAGTGACATAACTGAGTTCAGCGTTTCCCAAACTATGAGGCGTGCCTAACTGGTGGAGCGCACCCATCACGCATGCCTAAATAGGACAAGCTTTTTTTGCAAACTTATGTAAAATTTTATGCAAAATTATATAAAATTATATAAAATTTTAAGCAAAACTGTATAAAATTTCTTTTTTTCTTTTTAGTAGTTCATTTTTGAAAAATTTAATGATCAATATATGAAGTGGGGCACGGAAGATCGCCTTGCTTAAAAATGGGTCGCGATGCTAAAAAGTTTGGAAACCCCCGACTTAGTTTAACACTTAGCGATGCCTTAGCAAGAATTACTTGTGTTTGACTTGTTGTGATTGTTATTAGGATTTAAATTTGAGACGTGTGGAGCAAAAGGACGTTTTGGTCCCACTGGTGCAATGTGCAACAATACATACTCAAGATCGGGCTTAGCGGTGGACGTAGTGGAAGGAAGAAACATGAGTGGGATTCAACTGTGGACGGTTAACAAGACAGGATTTTACAGGTGAAGGATGAAATGAAAGCATCAAAGTACAGTCGAAACTCTTTATAAGAAATTGAATGGTGTTATTTTTACTTTCGCTGATTTATGATGCTTTACAACATAAATCAGCGAACGTGGCCTTTTTCTTAATAAGTAATTTAAAAAAAGAGAGAATTAACCTAGAACGACTGAAACCGGTCATTTTGACCGGTTGAAATAGCATGAACGATACACAATATATGAACAATACATGCATAATATGTGCGTACAATGTTTTGGCGTCAAATTGAGTTGATTTAAATTCAGAACATTTCAGAAGAAATTCAGCCATTGTAGTGAGGTGTTGTTAGTAATACTAGATCCAGTCAATCTACCGGGTGACCTAAATAAAACAGGCCCAACTATACAAGGAGGGTTACTAAGGGTGTCTCAAAAAATGTATACACTGTTGAATTAATTATACATTAGTTATTAGTTTCTGGTGAACTTTTTTCTGTTCTTTCGTTCGATGTTTAGTTTTTGACAATCGGAGATTTTGTTCTCAAGGTATTTGCGATTTTAATCAATTTTTGTCCCAATTTGCCAAGTTTGATTGCACTAGTCATTTCTGAATTTCAGATTTTGTGCTACTTTTTGAATCTTCAGCAGTACTTTTGTGGATTTCTTCAGATGTATCAGTATGAGATCATGCAAAATTTTGCTAGAATTTGAAAGATCTTGTGAAATTTTGCTATGTAGATTTTGGTAAATTTTGCTATGTAAATTTTGTTAAATTTTGCTGTGTACATTTTGTTAAATTTTGTGAGATTTTACCTAAAGTAAAGTGATATGGTACCACAAAATCGAGAGTAAAATTGATTAAAATTGCAAATATCTCGTGAACGAAAGTTCGGAGAGGAATAAACTGACCAAGAAACGTTAATTAAACAACACTGCCCAGCTTCTGTGTGTGACAGGACGGTTGCCGGTGTAGCGTGCCTAACAGCACTGCCACACAGTGAGATAGGTGACCCCACCCCCAGACAACGAATTAAAGGTCAAAACCCAACAATCTGGAGTCCCTGTCTCGTTATTACGCGAGTATGCGTCCCTCCCATTGTAGTAAATCCCCATACTGCATTGGGTAAGACCATATCCAGTCAAAATTGATGTATACTGTATTTAATTGAACAGTGTGATCGCGCAAGGAGCTGGAGGTGGCAAAGGGGCGCGCACCGCGCACACGAGTCACGGCGCTCGGGTTCACGCCGTGTTGAAATGGCGCTCGGGCGACGCCATCCACATCCTGGTCGGCCAAGAAGGGTCCAGCACGTGCCAATGGGTGAGAAAAAGGCTTAAAAATAATGTTGGCTTTGAGCCGTTGACTGTTTGTTTGCATTTGCATTGACTTTTGCAGGGACATTGCTCGCAGCCGTTGACGCAGCAGGAGTCGGGCATCCGGGGATTGGCGCACCTGAAGGCGGCCAATGCGATGAATCGAGGGAGCGGAGGTGGCGGAGGTGGAGCCACTTATGTTTTCCAGGTGCGATGGAATTAACGCGCCCAATCGCTCGATTGGGGCAATAAACGAGCGGTATGAGCGCAGCGTTTATGACCTGTGTAATTAATGGACAGATGGACGATAGTGGACGTGCGCGCCCGCTGCTCGTGGCTGCAGGTGGCGGTGGTTTCTCGCTCGATGACCCGATGCCGGAGACCGTTAATCCGGACGCGAGGGCACGGAATACAAGCGCGCTTCCGAGGGCTGGAACGGGGCCCAGGAATGGAGCGGGTAAGTCAATTATTACTCTGTATTTATGCATTATTATTAGACCTCGGATATTTATGCAAAATAAAAATAAAAATATGCAAAATAAAAATAAAAATATGCAAAATAAAAATAAAAATACGCAAAATAAAAATAAAAATATGCAAAATAAAAATAAAAATATGCAAAATAAAAATAAAAATATGCAAAATAAGTGCACAGTGTTCCTGATATAAATGAATTGTAATTTAGTAATTACAATTTACTTTTTTCTATATTTTTTATTTTTTTATTTGTTGCATTTTTGAGCGTAAAAATTGCATTTTTGAGCGTAAAAATTGCATTTTTGAGCGTAAAAATTGCATTTTTGAGCGTAAAAATTGCATTTTTGAGCCTAAAATTGCATTTTTGAGCCCGTAATTAAATTTTGCACATAAAAATTGCATTTTTTTGCGCCTAAAATTGCATATTTGCACATAAAAACTATTTTTTGTGCTTTAAAAATGATTAGGCACAAAATACAATTTTTATTAAAATGTTATTAAAACATCAAAAATCTCATTTCTTTTCATCCATTTTTTATGCCTAAAAAGTAAACACGTTAAATTTTTAATATTAAATTTTTAATTTTTAATCAGTCTCTAATTTTCTTGTCTAAATTGACAAAACACTTGGATATTGTTGCAGGTGGTGGCGGTGGATGGAGCAGCGACTTGGACGCCAACACTTCGGCCTCGCACCCATCGAGGGGCCTGTCCCTGCTGGAGGGGGGCGTTGGCGGGCCGCCGTGCGTGGCCCTCGCCCACTGGGAAGCCAGCGGGGGCTTCGGCGGCGGCGGCGGCGCCTGCCACTCAGGCGGCGGTGGCGGGGGCTACGTCGGTATATAAAGCCCCGAATGGATCAATTCGTGAGTGTAATTTTTGTTTTCGCAGGCGGTGACGTCGCGGACCCCGACCACAGCGAGGAAAACGGCCAGGGCGGCGTTTCGTGGAGCTCTGCGCGCGTTTCGAGCGTGGCGACGGGCCTGGTGGAGGGGCCAGGGGGCGTGGAGATCATCCCGGCGTTCGAGGGCTGCGGCTGCAGGTTTTTGTGCGTCGTGGTGGACTGGGACGCGAACGAGCACTCGTGCATCTGCGACGAGAATTGGCAGTTGGCCAGCGACAATGTTTCGTGCACGGGTAATTTAACGGTTTGATTTAGTTTGCGGATTTGCATGCAAATGACGTGCCTCGCACATTAATTTGCTTACGAATGGTCCGCGGCGGACTACTTGATTTCCCGCTATTGTGATATTGTTTTTTGTTTTGTTTTGGGTTTTGACTTTTCTTGCTTTTCAGCGCCGTCTGGAGTGGATCGAGCGATCATTATGGGAATGCCACGACATTTGCTCATCATTTTACTTTGTGTTGTTGTGCTCATGATTTGTATTGGGACTGCCACCTTTTTCTTATGTAAGATTTGCTTTCTTCTTCTTATTCTTCTTTGTGGGAAATGTTGATTTTTTTTTTTCTGAAAAAAAAATGAGGATTTTCCTAAAAAGAAATGTCGTTTTTTTAAGTAAATCAATAGTTTCGTTTTACAGTCTAACCTCGTTATAACGAATTTTTTATATGACGAATTGTTAAAAATGATTCGGTTAAATGCGGTGTATTTGCACCACGAGGAATTGTGCAGGTTTGAGCACGGTTAGGAAGTACTTTGTATTGGCAACAATACAATGTATAAAGCATCATACGGTTGGCCAGGTATTGGATAATAAAGGATTTTCACTTTTATTAGTGAAGTGAAAGAAGAATGAGGTTTTAGGCATAGATCTTGGCTTTGTGATTTTGTATTAAGAAGCAAAGATACAAAAGTTGTCACTGAGTACAGTACATGAATAATTAATGATTTTTATGATGAAATTTAATTTGTTCAGCTCGTTTGATACAAACAAAGTTCGTTGTAACGAACCGATTTCTCGAGTCACTTGCGATTCGTTATAACGAGGTTGCATTTATAGAAATGGTATAAACCGTTAAAACCGAAACTTTGAACGCGCCTATTATTATTATTACTATTCAGAGAAAAATCATCATTAATCCCAAAAAATCAGAATTTATCTTCAAAAATCGCAATTATTCCTGGAAATTTATCACTTTTTTTAGAAATTCATAAATTTTCTTGGAAAAATCAGTTTATTCCGGGGTTTATGCCTAAAAACCATCAATTTACTTGAAAACCACAACTTGTCTCAAAAAATTATAATTTTTCCTGATAATTGGTAAAATGTTCGTGATTTTTGCCCAAAAGGTAGCTATTCTTTATTTTAGTTAGCGAGGAGGAAAAATTCTCCAAGAAAATGCTCGGAGCGTCGTAAATTCGGTTATCGTGGCCCAATCGGTGCTCAGCGCCAACATCTTTGAAGTTGTTTCCATCATAACTTTATTAAACAACACCATAAATAGACATAAATATCATCTAAATTATCCGCTACATAATGCCTAGCACCCGCTGCTAATTCCTGCATTAAAATTACGATCTACTTAATGAAATTACTCAAGCGCTTTTAATCTTAAATTAATGGCGCAACACCTACGCGATACAAGCGCCCTAATCATAACCCAGGTGGCGACATTTGTCTTGTTCGAGTCAAAAGAGTCCTTTCTCCCATTGGCTGAGCCATTTTACTGGTGTAGTGATCCAAAAAAATAGACCCAAACACCATTGCAATGTACAGACATTGTAATCGATTACCTATTGTTAGGAAATTGTTTGCTTTCCTGACAAAGCAACCAATAAATAGAACAAACATGAGTTTTAAATCAAAAAGTGCGCAAAACTTTATTTTATAAATGGAAAAAATGTTTTATAATAAAAAAAACAATCAAAATTATATCAATTTAAATGGTCATAATGATCTCAAAAATAAATAAAAATAAAAACTACGTCTCCTAAACTCTATTCCAAAAAGTATTTGAAATACTCCCATTGGTTGGGAGATTCATAACACCAGTATAAATGCATTGCGACAAAACAGCACAAGTCTAATGGAATCTGAAAACAGCATCATATTCAATACACAACTGAACTAGAGACAAAATCTCCAATGGGAGTATTTCAAATACTTTTTGGAATAGAGTTTAGTAGTAGTATACAGTCTGGAGTTATGAGAAATGAGGCTCGGCCAATGGGTGAAAGGACTCTTTTGACTCGAACAAGAGTACAGCAAAAATCAATTGTTATTAGACTGTGGTGTGATTCTGTCTTGTGATCTTGACGCCAACTATGGCCGAAAAGATACAAAATGTATGCAAATTGAAATGTTTCATCATTTCAAAATGATATTTCATTTGGAAAATAATTGAAAATAAATAATTGAAATTAATATTTAATTTAAATAACAAGTAAATTGAAAAAAACTACGTTTTCGGAAAAGGCTTTTATATTGGTTTTTCAAATCGCCGCCAGAGTGTGCTACTATCGCAGATTTTTTCGTGCGCGCCGAAAATGGACTTTTCCACATTAAAATGGGAAAACAAAATATACGGGCAGATAGGAATTTTTATTTTAACCAGGATTAGCCTGGTTTCAGAATTTATTGAGCGCTTTATAATTATAAACGAAACAGATTTAGAGTCGACCCTGACAATCTGGCATCCATTTTAGTTTAAATATACCAGTGGTGGCGCTACTGTGCACCAGAAGTTGAAACAAACAAACATTCAAGTCAAGTTAAATAAAACCCTTTAAAAATAATAATATCTGAAAGTATAATAAATCACATGTAGTTTCCGAATCCTGCAGCCATTATAATATAATTCACTTTTTGTTAAACAGATCATCGATACCGGCGGCAAAAAGTGAAAAATATTCGGCAGGAATTATTCGGCAATGCCGAATTGCAACTGAATCGGCTCCGGCAACAAACCGGTGGCATGGTAACCGAATACAATCCGAATTACGAATTCGGCGGAAGTACGTGCACGATTCAGGATCTCAAGGAAGTCCCGCGAGAGTCGCTCACACTAGTCAAGTGAGTTCGATTTGAAAATTCGCATTAAACTCGATTTTGATGGTTTTCTTTGAAGGGCGCTCGGTCAGGGTGCGTTTGGTGAGGTTTATCAAGGTTGTTTACATAATTTGCCAGGCGAAAATCGAGATTTACCGGTCGCTGTTAAGGTAAGTTACATCTTGATGTCGCCAGATGGCGCTAGCTGACGGCAAATGGCGGCGTTGAATTTGGATTTGTTTGCAGACTTTGCCAGAATTATCGTCGTCGCAAGCGGAAATGGATTTTTTGATGGAAGCTTTGATTATGAGGTTAAATAAATTAAATTTGTATATTTTATTTATTATTAATTTTTGTTGTTTTTTTTTCGTAGTAAATTCAACCATGCGAATATCGTTCGCTTTATCGGTGTTTGTTTCGAAAAATTGCCGAAATTTATCGTGCTGGAGTTGCTGCCAGGTGGAGATCTTAAATCATTCCTACGAGAATCTCGTCCCAAACCGGTAAAAAATGTGAAATTGGTTTAAATTTAGCTGTGAAATGACGGCCATTTGCATTTTGTTTGGGTAGGATCGCCCGTCGCCGTTGACAATGTGCGATCTGCTGCGATTGGCTATCGACGTGGCACGTGGGTGTCAATATTTAGAGGAAAATCACTTCATACATCGGGACATAGCAGCGAGGAATTGCCTGTTGAGCTGCAAAGATGTCAACGGGGTTGTAAAAATTGCGGACTTCGGCATGGCCAGAGACATCTATCGGTAAAAATAAAAATAATAAAAAGCACTTTACCCGCAAAAATGTTATTTTTTCGACACAAAATGCGTTTTTCAGAACAAATATTAGGGTTTCTGTTTTCCCGCCTATTTTTAATTCCCGTTCCGGGTACCAAAATGGCCGTTACTCCCGAGAAATCGGTAATCCCGGAGTAAAAAATATCAGACGACGAAAAATGGTCGAAAAGAATCCGTTTTTGGTCTAAAATGGCCGAAAAGAATCCGTTTTTGGTCTAAAATGGCCGTTTTTTAGTTAAAAAAGCCGTTTTTTTTTTGTTTTTTTTTACAAATGGCCGTTTTTCGTCAAAATGGTTGTTTTTCATCAAAAACAGTCGCTTTTCGTCAAAAATGACCGTTTTTCGTCAAAATTGGCCAATTTTAGCCATTTTTCAATGTAAAAATGGGCGTTTTTTGTCAAAAATGGACATTTTTTGTCAAAAATGGACATTTTTAGCCATTTTTCAATGTAAAGTTTATCATTGAAACATGTCAATGACGAAAATGATGTTTCAACGACGTTTTGACAATTTTGGACGGAACCGTTTATTTTTCCAAATATCCCGGTTCCGGGTTCCATGATTTTTCATCCGGTTTTCCGGGAAATCAGTTTTCCGTTAGCGAACCCCTAACAAATATGGCCATAAAAACTGAAAAATGCACTTTTAGAAGCAAAAATCGACATTTTTGTTTCTGTTCAGAGCCGATTATTATCGGAAAGGAGGCAAAGCGATGTTGCCAGTGAAATGGATGCCACCTGAAGCGTTCCTCGATGGAATCTTTACGAGTAAAACAGACGTGTGGTGAGTTTTGTTGTGTTTTTGATGATGAAATTGATTTTAAAATTGGTTTTGACTCGATTTAGGTCATTTGGAGTTTTACTGTGGGAAGTGATGTCTCTGGGTTACATGCCTTATCCCGGTAGGGGTAATCAAGAGGTGATGCAGTTGGTGACTTCCGGTGGCAGGTTGGAGCCGCCGAACAATTGTCCTTGCCCAGTGTACGAGCAAAACTGTTTGCAAAATTGACCAATCTCTAATTATGTTTGTTGAATTTGTAGTTACCATATAATGGTCCAGTGTTGGACTTCAGTTCCAGATGACCGTCCAAATTTTAGCACAATTTTGGAACGACTTGGCTATTGCTTACAAGTCAGTGTCTCTTTTCATCTTTACTTGCATGCAGTTGGAATTAATTAACGAATCTTTAGAAGAAAAAAACTCGTTAAAACTAAAACGAAACGGTTTTTAGAAACAATAGGCGCGTTCAATCTTAACCCTCAGATGGTCAATCTCCAAAGACGACACTTTGGTGCCCACAATGTACCTATTTGGGTGCAAAATAATTAAATAAAAAATGCCTGTAGCTGAAGCGCTTTAGGGTAGTGCGAAAAATTGTCGCACTTGGCACTACTGTTTTTGGTCTCCCCATGCTTCGGTTTGGTTAAAAATATCAATTGTTTTGTTCTGTTTATACAGGGTGTCTCGCCGAACACCTACCAGGTGAATTATTTCATAATCATGTTAATTGATGAATTCAAGTAAATGACATGTGACGAATTCAATGAAACATGTTAAATTCATGTGACATGGTTGCATCACTGTTTTGCAATTCATAACTTTTAAACCAACAATGCTACGCAAAAAATGTCAATTGCAAAGTTCTAGAGAACCATCTAATTAGTCTAGAACTGTTCTTAAAAAAATTATCTCTTTCTGAAAAGTTTTGAGAAAAAGAGGTTTGAAATGTTAGTCTACTCAGCATTATAACTCAGCTTTGTAACCTAAAACTATTGAGGCAACCAAGTTAATCCTCAATTAGGACACTTTATTTGGTCATATTTGTAAGTGGAAAAGAGGAAACACAAAAGAAAAAAAATAATGTATTTTGGAAATACATTCCACATGATTGTTTTAGGTTACAAAGCTGAGTAGACTAACATTTCAAACCTTGTGTTCTCAAAACTTTTCAGTAAGAGATAATTTTTTTAAGAACAGTTCTAGACTAATTAGATGATTCTCTACAACTTTGCAATTAACATTTTTTGCGTAGCATTGTTGGTTTAAAAGTTAGGAGTTGCAAAACAGTGTTGCAACAATGTCACATGAATTTAACATGTTTCATTGAATTCGTCACATGTCATTTACTTAAATTCATAATCAAAAGTTTTTTTGAATTAACATGATTATGAAATAATTCACCTGGTAGGTGTTCGGCGAGACACCCTGTATACATTGTAGTGAGAACAAATTTGGAACGGAATCGGAATGGAATTGGAACGAAATTGGAACGAAATGGAAACGTAATCGAAACTAGTAATCACTTGTGTTGGACTACTAGCGCCATACGGTGTCTGCTGTTAAAAATGGGAACCACTAGGTAGAAGCGCTTTTATATGATTGGGAGAAGCCAACTTATATTTAAGCTGGGATTTCTAAGGGGCAGAATTTTTAAAGGTGAATAAATAAATAAATAACGTACAGAACACTCCAAAATTTTTTTTAGACAAACCTTATTGTTGTGTGAACAAAGTTAGAAATTTTCAGAAAATTATATTAAACCAAAAAAAAGTTTTCCTATTCAAGAAAAGTGTTGCACCCAAATAGGTATAGGGTTGCCCATCTGAGGGTTAAATGGATTTCTTTGATTTTGCTGATTTTGCTGATTTTCTTGATTTCGGGAGACCGGAAGTGATGATTTTTACGTCATCATGAAGACTAAATCGGATTTCAGAAATAAGCGTCGGGTGAAAAAATCGGTATTTTTGCTTTTTTTTGCGATAAATTGGCGATTTTTCGGTTATGCGCTGGGGTCAATTAAATGTCAGGTTTCAATTTAGCGCTGGGGAAGCGGCTTAAATAACAAATTAAACGCCCGGGCGTTTAAACGGGGCGGTACGGTATAATTGAAAGTTTAGTTAAAATGTTTGTTGTTGTTTTGTTGGCACGGTTTTTCAGGATCCCGATGTAATAAGTGCAGCGCTGCCCGTCTTCCACCGGCCACCATCGATGGAACGCGACACGACCGTGATGCGTCCGCCCGAGTCGGAAGACCGATTCCTCCACGTGCAACGCACCCCGGACTCGGACCTCCCCACTCCCGCGTCCACCGATTACCTCATCCCCATCCCCGCGTCCAACTACAGCTTCGGCACGGACAGAACCGATTTGACGTCCAGCGTCGACTCGATCGACAAACTCCTCGAACTGGACGAACCGCGCATTCCCGCGCCTGCGCCCAGCCCCGCCGCGCCGAGCCCCGCCGCCCCGTCCCTCGCCCCGAACGGCAAGAAACGCACCGGGGGGTACACGAGCATCCCCACGTTCGACGACCAACCCACGAACAACGTGAAGACGCCCAACAAGTCTGCTCTGGCGCTCGACCCGAGCGTGCTGGCCAAGCAGTTGTCGGGCCGGCCGTTTCCCTACATGAATGTGGCGGCGAGTGCCACCAAGGAGCAGAAGCTCGACCCCTTTATCATCGGCAATCACTTCACCGAGAAACCCGTCAACTGTTGAAAGAAGATTTTTCCTCGTCCGAGGGAAGAAAGATTGTACCCCATATTGGAGATTTAACACAAGCAGATTTAAATCATGTTTTGTTTGTTTATTTTTTTATTCTTATTCTTAAGGCCAGAGACGTTGACCAACCGAATTTTTCTCATAAAAATCATAAATTGTCGTCAAAGTCTAAAATTGACTTGAGATTCGTCAAGAAATTGTCACATTTATCATGAGTAGGGCCCGGATAAATGCATAAATGCGTAGGAATTATTTTTATTCAATAAAAAGCCGGAATTTGCTATAAATGCATATTTTTCGAAAATGAGAAAATAAATGCATAAATCGCCATTTTTCCGGAAAGAAACGATACGTATCATGTACGTATCAATTTTTGCCTTTTTTTAAAGACACGTGTCGTGTATGTATGCTTGCGTTCGGAAAACTGAGGACTTTGCCAAAAACAGACACCAGGGGAAGTCATTAAATTAGTGTCTAGAAAAAGTTTTAAGAAATAAAAAAAAATATAAAAAAAGATGATCCATTTACATCAAGAATGCTTAGAAATGGCATTAAGTTGTTATTTAACACCTGATTTCACTCGAATAAATTTATTTATTTATTTATTTTGCATAAAATGGAATTTTTAATGCATATTTTATGCGCATAAAACGAATTTTATTTTGCATAAATATCCGGGGTCTAATCATGAGGGTCCATTGGCCTCTGATCAGTTGGTACGTCATTATGGCGGGGACCGACGTTCATAAATACTCTACGTTTGTGAATGTCGGCTCCTCGAGAGCTTTTTTTTAAATTTTTTTTAAATTTGTTATGAATTCGTTTAGTTGAGTAGAAAGATTTAGGAAAGTGTGTACAACTGTACATTGTGTATATTTTTACATCAATTTTAGCTCTATTTATTTATTTTTTATTTAACTTTTTTTATTTATGTAAAATGTAATTATTAGTATATAAAACAATGATAATCGTATTTAATAAATAAATAAATAAATAAATAAATATTAATGACGATATTTATATTTTCTGTGCTAAGTAGCCAAAGTTCTGTCCAAAATGGTCGGAATGAAATAAACCAATATAAAATACTATAAATACTTAGCAGATTTTTATATGTAGGGAAAAAAATAAATTGAAAAAAAATAAAAAATGCCATTGTAAACGTTTTATGTTTGTAATGATATAACGAAATAGAGACAACACAAAATATTGTAATTAATCAATTCTAGTTGTTGGTGGGTTTGAAAAACTGTAGAACGACTTAAAAACGAAATAAATTCTGTAATAAGATGTCCACTCGGCTGTTTATTGAGCGAAAATCTCCAATTTTACAAGTGGAGAAATCGAAAAATTATACTGCGAATTTACCGCCATTTTATTTCGTTATTTCGTTAACAATTTTAGCACGAAGCGGCGCCACTCGTCCCACAATGCACTTATATCTCTTATTTTTCTCAAGAGGAATTTTTAACGGAAGTTTGAATAGAAAAAAACGAATAAAGAAAGAAACAAAAAACAAAATAAAAATAAATTTTAAAAAAAGGCTTAATCAACCTGTGGATTTAATGCCGGAGAACAAACTTGCAACAACAACAACAAAAATCGATATTTGAAGCTACAAATCCATGCATTTCTTTCAATAAAACCGAAAATAATGATTTAATTCGCCACCAGACGATGTTTTGGCAAAAACGACGCGAATTTATGCTTATTTGAACGCATTTTAATGCGATTTATGTTTACAATTTGATCGAAAGGGCTAAAAATAGCGGATGACGTCATTCGGACAAGTGCATGATTTATTGAACGATCGAAAAAGATGGGGAACGAAAGCAGAAATAGAAAAGCGTCAATTTGTACGCGCACGTTTAGAATGTAGTGCGCAAGCGCAGCTGTTGCGGGCTGCGGGTAAAAGCCCTCCGCCCCCGCTTTTCAAGTTGCAAATGCGTGGGCATCGATCCGATGACGGAGCAGCGGGATCTCGCGGCGACCGCCAAAATCAAACTGCACGCGTAAATATCCTCGAATGACGTCACTCGTCGTCGTCGTCAAGCCGCGGCGATGGCGTCAACGTGAAAAGCGGCACGTGTGCGTGATTATGTGTCCCGATACCTGTTAATGCACGTCGACGAATCAACGATTGAATTCCAGGAGCAGGTGCGAGTGCAGGCGCATCTTTTTATTCGCCATGCACCGCATGTCGGCACCGGTCGCAATCGCCGCCACGGACGAACACGAATAACGGAAACACGAACAACACCAAAAGGTAATAATTTGCATATTTAAATTTGTGCATATATTACGAGTTGGAGCGATTTTTATTTTCCGCAAATCTTTATCTTTTCCTTTCCCGAACCTTGAATTTCAGGTTTTCGGACCAACGCAAAAATTCAAATGTTGCGCCTTGTGACGTCATTAGCACACACGACGTTTTGTATCACGGTAGTGGCATTTTGTTCACTATTTTTCTAGTTATCTTTGCAATTGGCATCGGGTGTCCCGGAGCCCCGCACGCGTCGCTGCTCAGTTAAACCTTGACCTTTGCTCATCATTATTCTCGTGCTCGTGCGCGCACCCGAACCCGACTCGGATGGCGCGAACAAGTGCTGCGCGGCGCGCGTGCGCGTGCGCCGTGGACGGCGCTTGCGTTAGTGGCAAGAGTTGAGTTCGGCTCGGAACGGAGCCCCGCGTGCCACTCGGCCATGGAGGGCCCATCGGGGCCGGCGGGGGCGGACTCGGGCTGAGCGGCGCAAGATCGGACGGCAACCCTTCACAGTCGTACGTACTCGCGCTTTGCGTTTTCGTCATTTGAGTCATGTGACCTTTGCATTTGGAATGTTGCGCGGCTCCCTCCGCATGCAGCATCAGGTGCATAGATACAATAGACAGATAGAAGCTATAAATACATTTTGGCATTGTTTTATCAGTTTGGTCGCAAATTGTGCGAAAGAAAAGCGTTTTTCGGTTTTTTCGATTTGTTTTCTTTTCAGTTGCGGATGTGAATTGTTGGAGGGAATTTTCGTTGTTTTTAATGTTGGTTTCAGGGTTCTTTTGCGGGTTTCCATGGTGACGGTTTGCATGAATGACGCCAATGGGATGACGCGGGCGAGTAAACTCGATGCGAATTTGCTTTTCTTTTTCTTTTAAACTCGACAAAGCCAATTTCGTTGGGTTTTTGTCGAACGATTTTCTTCGTTTGTTTTGCTTTCGTTTGCGTTTGCTTTTGTTGGTTTTTCGGAAATGGGTTTGTGGTTTGCTCGTCAAGGTCGACAAATTTGTATTTTTTCGAAATTTGCGTCGAATTCGGCTTTAGAAATTGATTTTGTGTTGATTTTTCGGCAAATTGCATTAAATTCGACAAAATTTTGCATTTAAAATAAAAAAAAAATAAGCGTCGAAATGGATTTTTCGAAATTTTTTGAAAATAAAAATTATTGTTGGATGATTGATTTTTCGGCAAATTGCATTGAATTCGACATAATTTTTCATTTTTCGTCAAAATGGATTTTTCGAAATTTTTCGAAAATTGCGTCGGATTTGGCGAAAATGGATAAATTCAGATCGAATTTTTAAAAAATGCATTTTTTTTTTTGCTAAAAATTAGGTCAAACATTTAAATTTCGAAACAATGCATCCTAAAATCGCCGAATTTCGAAAAACATGTCGACAAAACAAATTTTTCGAAAAAATGCGTCGAAAGAAGGAAAAAATCAAAGACATTCATTTGAAAAAAAAAAAAATAGATGAAGAGGAAATTTTAAATGCAGCAAAATGCATTGTTGCATCAAGATTCGAGATTTGCGGGGAATGCAAAAAGGGTTTGATTGTTTATTGATCGATTATCGATGTCACCTTGGAACGGCCAAGTCTAACTGGTCGCTCTCGGTCGTCATTCTAATGAAGGTGAAGCAACATTTCTATTTTTAGACCTCGATCGATACGACGCACGTTAGCGCATTGACGTCACACTTTGTGCGCACGCGCGCTCGGCCTCGTTCATTCATTGTTTGCTGGAATCGCGCGTCATTGAAGAATCGAGCAGTTTCATTCACCGTGGCGCGCGCATGCTGCAGCCTCGATCTCGTTTTTTCGCCGTCGCCATGGCAACTTGTTTTCAACGAATTTCTCCGGTTCGATAATTCGTCGTAAAGGGGCGCGGTGCTAAAAATAGACCGGATGTTGATGATGCGATGCGATGCGATCAAGGATGCGATGCCATATGCGATGCCACGCACGCGCGTGCGCATTAAAAATTAAAAATTAAAAATTGCAAAACAAATTAAAGAATTTATCTCATTCATTTTTTTCCCTCCGCCCACAAGGGCGCGCGTCACGGTTTTTTCATAATTATTTGTGATTGCGAAACCGGAAGTTGTTTTGCTTTGAATGGAATTGCAAATGGCCGTTTGCGCCTTGAACGAGCGAGATTACGATCCATTGAAGGAAGAAAACTGGGTCATATCGCTTTTCCTGCTTGTTTACGTCGGCAGCGCCGCGGTGGCGATAAAGCGAAACTGGGGTCACGAATTTCAAGTTGCGAGATAAGACCTTGAACGGACACGATCATCGTCATTAATAAACGACGGATCGATGTATCAATGAGATGCGCTGACGTAATTTAATCTCAATGGTTTTAACTGCAAATGACGAATGACGTCATGAGTGACCGGCCGAGGTTGCTAGGAGAATTTAATGGCGATCTTCCCGCGATGATCGATTTCGAGAAGCACGCACTTATTTATTTCAATAAATCTAATGAATACATTGAAGGAAATGCAAGTTTTCATTCACACGACGAAGCCATTTATTATTTTTAAATTTCCGTTTTCTTTTCGTGAATGATTTTCGTTTTTCTTGTATCGGGGTAAAGGGAAAAGGTGAAAGGTTAGCGAAAGTAGGTCAGAAATGACGTCACTCGCAGCCTCATTTTGCGCACGAAGATTTAGCGAGGAGAAGCATCGCCACGGAAACCGATTTGTATCGGATTTTAAAAAATCGATGAGCGAGAGGCGTAACACCATTCACAAACGTGGTTCGGTGCGCCATCAATGAGCTCGCAGCTCCGCTTAACGAGGACAAGTCGATTTGAAAATGTATGAACGAGACACGAATCCATTGAGAAAATAATGCCCGTTGCGAGCGCTGTGTTGGTTGGCGCCCTCGCGTGGCGAAACCGCCAAGCCGCATCAAGGTGTTTTCTTTTTCCTTTCATTTTTTTCCGTTGAAATTCGATGCTTTATTTATTCATTTTTTCGTTCGGTTTAACGACGATTCCGGCTGTTTAATTTTTTTTAATTTTTTTATCAGTTGCCAACTCGGATGTTACATCCGGGAACCCGCGGCTTCCGGCCTGGCGAAAAAGATGCGGTTTGGGGGTTGTTTAGGCCTAACGAGCACTTTCTGGCAGCCAATCAGGCGTGGTTAATCGTTACCACGTGACAAACGACTGGAGATAGAATAAAAATTGGTGTGTTTTGATTTTTCAATATCGCTCGCTCGGGATTGGCTGGTGGCCGAACGAAAAACAATTTCTATTGGCTTTTGCTTTTCCATGTCACATTTTATATCCCATCCCCTATCCCGTGCAGTTTTGCAATGGGGATTGGATTCGTCGAGTCGATTGTGTTCACAAGTGAACTGGATGTAAACAAAAGTTGGAATAATCCGTGTCGTTTATTAATGAGCGCATCTATTTATAGCGGCGACCGCGGCAAATCTTGTCTTCGCACTAAATTTCAATGTCAACCGAACCACAACAATTTTAATTTACTCTCGGAAACTTTTACGGACTCGCGCCGAAGCGTGATAACGACTAAACGACAAACAACATGGCCGCCGCCGTCGAACCCCCGCACAATTTAATTTAATTCGTTAATAAATTAATAAAAAATTTAATAATTAATTTAATAATTTCTATTTTTTAAATTTCGAATTTATTTCGTTTTTAATTTTTAATTTTGCAATTGAATAATAATTTCGGGGTGGGTTTGTCGTTTTCTCTTACCTGGTTCGCCATAGGTCTCGGCTATGGGTGGCGTGGCGGGTCATCGCCGTCGACCAATGGGAGAAGCGCGCCACCTCCAGTCCGCCATGGCGCCGGGTCTCGACTCGTGTCTTCGTCGTTTCGGCAACGAGCGAGCTTGTTTTCGGCGCGATTTCGTCGCCACGATGAATTGCAGGTACGGTTATATCGTCCCGATTTCCGTCCCGGAAGTCTCGCCGCCATTTTCTCGAGTTTTCCGGCTTTTGTTTCGTCCGCGGCGCCGATTTGCATCGCTTTGCTCGACTCTGCATTTCATTTTTTCATTTTGATTTACCAATTTTTATTTCTCGCTTTTTCAATGGCGATCGCTTGGATTTTCGGTTCCGATTGATTGGGGATTTGGATTTGGACGTTGTTTTCTGCTTCCGGTTTGTTTGGGCTTTGTTTTTGGTATAATCCGTCTCTCGGGTTTTTTTTTTTTAAATTGTTTTTCAATGAAAAATTGAGGCTTTATTTCTGCCATATTGGTTTTCATCCTTCTTGGAAAATTAATCAATTTTTATTTTTATAATTTTGTGTATTTTTTTTTATTTATTTAATAATTCTTTCTAATTAGGCCTAAAACTCCGCTCGGGAGTGGCTTCACCTGACCACTACAGGTTGAAAGTGAAAGGAATCGATGCATTTACCCTGACTTGAGCTTGTCGTCAATGATAACGTGTAAAAACAAAATAGGCCTAACCAAGTTGCATGCGATTTTCCATCCCCACCTGCAATGGCTGCCGAGATTAATTGTATTAACCAATGAATGAGAGGAACGATAATTTTTAGACATTGCATAAAATTGTAGAATTGTATACATTTTTGTTCAATTAGGGCCCTGAAAATGGTTTCGAGCACGGGCCCCCGGACCTTAGAATCCGCTTGTGACTTGCGGGGCCTAATACCTTGTTCGCGCCAGAAAGCTTGGGCTAGCCTGAAATTTAAATCTAGTTCTGGATGATTTAGCCTACAATATGATTAGGCTAATGCATTCACACGAAGAATAAAGGCTAGGCTAGCATGCAGCCAATACAATAGACAATCAACTGACCATACTGCGCACGGAATTGTGGGAAGTGACATTGGTAGTTATCTAGTTTGCACAACTGGATTAGGATTATTTAGTTTAAAAATTTTTAAACTAGATAATTTTGGGCTAGATTGGTTTGCTCTAAGAACTAGAACTAGATTTAAATGTTAGGCTAGCCCAAACTTTGTGGTGCTCAGTATAAACCAGTATAAACCAAGTTTGGGTTAGGCTAAGTTTGAGTTAGGACAGAACTGACAGAACTGGCAAATACCGAGCAGCCGGTCGTCATGGGGCCTGAAACAGGGCTGGACTGGGTAGAAATTTAGTACCGGGAAATCTGGATGGGTAACCCTGCTACTGCTATCCTATATGCATCAATTCTGTACAGCAGATGCAAAAGGAGTTAACCAATCTCGGTCTGCGACCACCGAAACCAGTACATTGAGATCAATTGCGTGGTTTGGTTTTCACAGTTTTGCTATTGTGGTGGCCATTGTGGTGGGATGTTACGTTACTAAAGGTCTACACAGGATTTGTCACTCAGTTTGCGACAGGTAATTTTCCCTTACAATTATGACATTTTTTACACTAAGGTGCGGCACAAAAAATTATGAACACATGGGATTTGTACGTTTTGAAATGATCTCGTCGTTTTACGGTTTTCTAACCTATTCCAATCGTTTTTTACATCAAAATAACCAAGAAACCTTGCTTTTGAAAATGGAAACTTTTAATTTTCTCTTAATCAACAAAAATGAAAAAATACCTAGGTTCAAAAAATTATGAACAGTAGGTTAACAATGATTTATGACAATGTAGGGAATGATTTAGTATCATTTAATACCCAATAAAGTTACCCTGCGTTAGGATAACTATGTACACCCTGTCTGAAATGGAATTAATTAGTGATTTTAAAATTGAAAAGTAGCCGCAGCTTTGTGGGCTGGGGCATTGTCTTGCTGAAAGGTGGCTTTTCTGCCTTCGAGTCTAGTTTTGTAGGGACGTAAATGATTCTTTAGCATGTCCTGATATGCATTTGCATACATCCTTCCAGAAATTAAGGCTAAAGATGTTTTTTCCTTAAAACTAAAACCACTCCATATCATCACAATTCCTCCACCTTTGAAAAATACTCCTCTTCTTTATTTAAATTATGCCAATAGTATTTATTGCCATCTGGGCCATTAAGGTTGAACTTTTTTCATCACAGAAAATTATTTTTCTCCATTCTGCATCCCAGGTTGGATATTTTCTTTGTGCTTCTTTTTCAGGAATGGTTTTACCTTCTTTTTCATCTACTTACTATTGTCATTCTTCTTCAAAACTCAAGTAACTGTGGTATTTTATACATTTACACTCAATTCATTAGCAATTTTTTGAGCAGACTGATTTTTATTTACAGCCAAATGGAAAATGCGTCGCAGATCATGTTGTTTCAGTTTGCTTTTTCTCACACACTTCTTTCTCTAAGTCAAACTACTTTTGCCATTGATGTATTGTGATACGGTAGACTTTGCTTTGTTCAACCGACTTGCAATTACGCTGAGAGAGACTTTTTCAGCTACTAGAGTATCAATTTTGGCAGCATGGTATGAAATCGCCATTTCCACATTAAAATCACTAATTAATTCCATGTCAGACAGGCTGTACATAGTTATCCTAAAGTAGGATAACTTTATTTGGTATTAAATGGTACTAAATCATTGCTTACATTGTCATAAATCATTGTTAACCTATTGTTCATAATTTTTTGAACCTAGGTACTTTTTCATTTTAGTTGATTACGACAAAAATTAAAAGTTCCCATGTTCAAAAACAAGGTTTCTTGGTTATTTTGATGTAAAAAAACGATTGGAATAGGTTAGAAAACCATAAAATAACGAGATCATTTCAAAATGTACAAATCCCATGTGTTCATAATTTTTGTGCCGCACCTTATGTGTGTAGTGTAAGGTAAAAGTGTTAGGATTTGGGTGCTGGTTCAAGTTTTATGTTATAGTTATAAAATTAGACTTAACCTTATACATGTCACGTGATTTCCGAAACTAGTATTGTCTCGTTAACATAAAAAGAGAGAATTCATGTTTTTAACTGTTTGAAAACAATTAGATAAACCGTTAAACGTGTGAATGAAGCGGAGAATTTAAAATGGCGGCGGAAGAGGTGATTGCTAATCCAAATTTTTAGCCAGTGACGTAAATAGTGGAAAACTACGCTGTGTTCAGTTATATAGTGTAAGCTCTGGTAGAGTTATAAGTTTTCCACTAACAAGTAAGCTTATAGCCATGACGGGGGTTTTTATAAAGGAAAAGTAGCTGCCGCAAACTGTGTATTGTCTGATATGTATTTACAGTGAGTGGGAACAAATAGATGATTTTTAGAAATAATAATAAAGAATTTGAGTGTTTTGTGTTTGAATTTGCTAGAATGGCGCCAACGTTGGCTAATTTGAGCTAGAATTACAAGTATACTCTTTCCACACTCAAGGTTGACCCTGGAAGCTGGGCTCCCATTGGCCTACTTAGAACTGCAATGTAACTATATTGCATTGCATTTCTAAGTAGGCCAATGGGAGCCCAGCTTCCAGGGTCAACCTTGAGTGTGGAAAGAGTATAGATGTGTTTTTGTTTTGTTTAAAATGTTGTATAATGAAATGTTGATGTTTTTGTGTGTTTTCAGTAGATGCTCATGCACCAATACACCATCATTGTGTTAGGAGGAGAGATGGCCGAATCAAGTCCCAGGTGAGTTGGTTTGTGGCGGAAGTAGACTGGGAGTGACATCATCTTTGGACAATCGCTATTCTGTGTCCCTGTTGCTGTTTCTTTCTCTTTCTGTCGTCGTGGAAAGGAAATGTGGACATTTTTTGACATTGTTCGACGTTTGTTTGTCGTTTTGTTTGAATTAACACGAAATGATGTTGTTGAATTTGATTAATTTGTCAGAATTGTCGACAAAATTGCAAAATTTGTCAGAATTTTCGACAAAATTGAAAAATTTGTCTGAATTTTTGACAAAATTGCAAAATTTGTCAGAATTTTCGATAAAATTGCAAAATTTGTCAGAATTTTGGACAAAATTGCAAAATTTGTCTGAATTTTGGACAAAATTGCAAAATTTGTCTGAATTTTCGACAAAATTGCAAAATTTGTCAGAATTTTGGACAAAATTGCAAAATTTGTCTGAATTTTGGACAAAATTGCAAAATTTGTCTGAATTTTCGACAAAATTGCAAAAATTGTCAGAATTTTTGACAAAATTGCAAACTTTGTCAGAATTTTCGACAAAATTGCAAAATTTGTCAGAACTTTCAAGAAAATTGCGAAATTTGTGATAAATTTGAACAAAACTGCGACATTTGCGATAAATTTCGGCAAAATTACGAAATTTGTGACAAATTTAGATGAGTTTACGGCAAAAAATATGCCAACTCTAATTACTGCTTGAAAATTGATGTATTATTTGCATTGAAGTGAAGTGAGCTCATTTCATTTCTTCGAATTTTCCCTCCCGTTTATTTATTATGTATTTATTTATTTATTTATTTATTTATTTACTTATTTATTTATTACATTTCAAACTTGCGAGCGAAATAATAGAGAACACCACATCAAACAAATTTTGAAAAAGTGTGAAAACCTAAATTGAATAAAATATATTTTAATAAAATTATTTTTCTGCACACTAAATTATATTTTGCCGTGTATGCACCAACAGGAATTTATTTGTCGGTTTGATTTACTTGTTAGACAATAAGCGGCTAGGCGCGTTCAAAGTTTCAGCGGACGTTATAACTACAGTTCTATTTTACTTAACGTTTGATTTAAAAATAATGCCTGAAAATTGTTTATTGTATTTTTAAATGTTATTTTTAAATCAAACGTTAAATCAAATTGAAGTATATTTATAACGTTCGCCAAAAATGTGAATGCGGGATGTCGGTTGTCCGCCATTTGTCCGCAAAATAACGTCATTTTGTACCGTTTCGGCCGGATGTCGCCACGAACATAAGACAGAATCGCATTACAGTCTAATAACGATTAAATTGTGTTAGATGTGAAGTCCTGTCGTTGATCGTTCTAGGTTAAATGAAAGAAAAGCAATTTTTATGCTCCATGTACTTGCAAACGATACAACAAATGGGCCTAAGAACGAACACACAACATTTTCCTACTATTTTGACTGTTTTTGTAAATGGTATAAACCGAATGTTTGAGCACACCTATTCCAAATTGTCAGTTCAGTTCATATGGCAAGACAAAAACACCAACTAAACCAGGGGTTCTCAAACTTTTTAGCATTGCGACCCATTTTTAAGAAAGGCGATCTTCTGCGCCCCACTTCGTCATCAAGCTGCTATTTTTGCGGATAATAAAACTTCTCCAAAATGGTTTCATAAGTGTGGATAATGCAAATAGAGCATTTTTGCAACAAAATTTTTTAAATTGGAGGTAGTTTTTAGTCCGCAATTGTCGCAATCGGACCATAATGCCGCAATTTTGCGGAAAATCCGCAATTTGCCAATTTTGGGGGGTTTATTACGACAATTGAGTGAACGTGTGTATTGCGTGATACCGTATCACACAATAATTTCGTTTAAAAACTTCAAATTATGTTTAAAAACTTCAAATTATGTTTAAAATCTTCAAATTACGTTTAAAAACTTCAAATTATGTTTAAAAATTTCGAATTTTCTTTAAAAACTTTAAATTTCCTTTAAAAACTTTAAATTTTGTTTAACATTAGAAGGGCCGGAATTTCGGCCTACCTAGAAAGGCCAAAACCGGTCAAAATAACTTAACAATACGTGCACCAAACGTTCACCAATAACATGCACAATACGTCCACAATATGAAAATACAATGTTCCGGCGTCAATTTTATGAAACATGCGAAGAAAATAACAAAACGAAAATTGATGAATTTTATAAAACCTGATAGAATCAAAATTTCGTTTTAATTCCATCAGGTTTTATAAAATCCATCAATTTTCGTTTTGTTATTTTCTTCGCATGTTTCATTAAATTGACGCCCGAACATGATATTTTCATATTGTGCATGTATTGTTAAGTTATTTTGACCGGTTTTGACCGTTCTGGGTAAATTGTGTTTTATTTTATTTTATTTTTTAGTAAAATGCAATGTTTGCTGATTTATGATGTTAAGCATCATAAATCAGCTAAAGTCAAGAAATTACAACATTGTAAACCCATTGGGTTTACTGCTACAGCCGTTGTAAACAGCTGTACCGGTCAAAATGACCGGTTTGGCCCTTCTAGTGTTAAAACCTTAAAATTTTGGTCAAAAATTTCCCGGATGAGCCCGCAATAAGTCCGCAAAATGCCGTTTTTTAATGCCGCTTTCCAACCGCAATTTCACCGTTTTAAGTCCGCAAAAATAGCAGGCGTAATTCATCGGTGCGAAATTTTTTTCCCATCCTGCAAAATTCATCACTTTGGAGACCTAGAATAGCTACAAACCTCCATTTTTGGGAGTTTTGGAGGATTTTGGGTTGTTTTTGTAGATTTTCAGAGATTTTTGTGATGATTTGGAACCTTTTGCTAGCCTGCTGTGTATTGCAACCAACTGCAGGCAGTAAGTTGGAATTGGAATTGACAAAAATTGAAAAAAACAGAAATTAAAAACAAATTTTGCAAACAAACATTTTGGGCGACGAAGTGATTGAACACCGTTGCGCCCCACCAAAAATCAGTTTGAGAAACGCTGAACTAAACGTAAGATTTAAGATTTAAGATTGTGTTTATGTCCTTTTTAGCGTTTCTGTGAAGCTTCACCCGCAAGCATTACCTTAATTTTTTCATGCAGCAGCCATTTTGAATTTTAGCGTAAAAGCGAAAACTAGAGTGCATAAATTATTCAGAAAAGCACTCTTTAGCACGTTTTAAACTGCTCAAAATAACAAAAGAGCGTTTATAGAAACGTTTAGAACGTATATTCGTTCTTCAGCTATGTGTGTGTCTCATTGTCGTCATTTCCATCGGCGCCTACATCGTCACTTATTATCTGTTCAATAATCATTGTATCACACTTGTATCTCATTTCTTTTTACTCCTTTGGAGTGCGATTAAATAAATAAATAAATAAATAAATAAATAAGAGCACATTTCAAATAAGAGCACAAACAATGACGCAATGTTTTCCAGAAAACGATAAACAGATGGCGCTTTCTAGGAATATTTCAACGTTGCGAGACAATGGCGACACTTCCGGTCAACATATTAAACACAAAGCGTAAAAATAGAGAAAATTAGCGTAAAATTGAGCTAAAGCGCTGAAAAGCAAGTGCGAAACTGTCTATTCGTACATTTTTCCGTAAATTTCAAATAAATGAAAAGTGATAGCTTTGTAAGGACAGATGGCAAATGACGTAGCGCTTCCGTTTCTAGGAAATCAAGGACAGGATTAATCATTCGCGCGAAAAAGCATTGTCGGGTAAATGCAGGCCGAAGCCTCAGTGTTAAGTCAACGGATTCTATAACGGAACGTGTCTGATGTTTTCTGATGAGATCGGCCATTTTGGGTGATCAAAATGGTGGAAAATGTTTCCTTGAGCGCATTTTCAGGTTGCAAATGGCGAATTTTGCGATTGGTTTTCGAAATTAACGGAAATTCCGATAGAAAACGTGATTTTCCGTTTAAAACGACGAAGTTTTGTGTTATTTTTTAGTGTCTGTACTGTCGTTACGGAAGATATTTTTGAAGATAGAAAAATAAAGATTAAACCGGAAGTTTGTGTATTTGAAACGCGCAAATGCGAACAAATAAAACACAAATTTGTAAACCCAACCAAAGTGTCAGCTGAATTAATAATTAAGTCGACAGTCCAAGCTGCCATTTTGATTTTTGGTCATGTCTTATAAACGTTTTCTCAACGTTTTTACATAAAAAATAAAATCCCAAACCGATTTTAGCCGAAAATTAAAAACCAAACGTTCGAATACCCCAAATTAGCGAGAAAAATAATAAATTTAATCGCAACAAACGACAAAATGGAATAAATTTGTGTCCGGTTGGACCGATCGCGTTTTGCCATTCGTAGGCCTAAATCTTCGGTCGGTTCTCGCTTCTCGCCAGCACATTTCCATCGTTTTTTCTGCTCAAATAAATATTTCAAAACGATCGAGACCAAAAGAAATGTCCGTTTTAACGAAACAAAACATTAAATAACCAAACTCTTAAATTAATTTTAAAAAATCACGCGAAAATTTAGGCCGTGGTGGACATTTTATTTGACGGCATTTTACTGTCAAGTTAGACAAATTTGCATTCTTCAATGCATGTTTTTGCCTTCTTAGAGTGAATACTAATAAATTTCACCTTATAAATTGCATTTTAGCAGATAACTTTACATTTTTGGATGAAAATTGAATACTTTGGGTAAAAATTGCATTTCTGCTGAAAAACTAAATTTTTTTTTGTGAAAACTGCATTTTTGACGCGAAATCTGGCGATTGCAATAATCAACTAATCACAATAATCGCTCATTTAATGAAACCCCTTATTAAAAAATTGTTTTAAAAATTATTATTTGGTTATTTAGCCGAATACCGAATGTTCGGCCATGGTATTCGGTTCCGAACATTCGGTGTTCGGTTATTCGGCCTTTTTGGAATTCGGTGCAATTAGAGTTAGGACAACATTGTATCGGTTTGGAGTATAAATAAACGTTCAGTGTTCGAAGAACGTCATGTTTGAGCACAAAATCCTGGAAAAACACGATAATTTGCCCCGTTTTTTTTTATTTATTATTTCCTAGTATTATTTTTGGCACATAATTAGGATATTTCTGTCGTAGCATTGTATTTTCTTGCAAAGCGACATCGCGTGATGGATTTGAATTTGCAACCGTCAAATATTGAAAAAAATTGGAAAAAAAATTGAAAAAATTGAAATGGAAATAAATAAATAAATATAATCTGTAGGGTGATTTTTTTTTATCGATTATTTCTAATTTTTATGCTCGGTTTTGTCGGTTTGAATTGAATTTTGAGTCGGCGGCATTTCGACTCGTTTTTCGTTTTTCGTTTCGTTTTAGCTCGTTTAAAACGCAATTTTTTACACAAAATGCGAGGAAGAAGCTGTGTGGGGTTGTTTTGGCATGAAATGCGAATTTACACCGTGTTGATTGAGATAATAATAGTGAGAAATCGGCGTGCGGTCGACGCCGTTTAGGCCTAAAAGTGCATGAGCTCGGCCAAAATGTCGGGCGCAAATCAAAGGTGGAAATCGCGACTGTTTCACCTTTTAATCGCCGAAAATTTGCATTTATTAACGAAAATACCATCGAGTAGACGTCCAGATGTCTTTGCGGATTTTTTCCGACGGTTAAAACGTCCGAAATTCGACAAATTCGAAATGATTTTCAATTTTTTGGGTGAAAATGTGCGAAAATGAATATGTTGGCTTTGCCGCGTGTCTCGCGTGCAAAGCGGCAAAATGTAGCGGAATACAACCCCAAAAAAAACGGAATGGAAAACCAAAAAATTCCATTTCATTTCTTTGTTTCGAAATTTCCGGAAACAATCAACAAAAAAAACAAACAAATTAATTAAAATTGTCGTAATGTGTTATTTTTTTTTTTTTACCATTGCAATTAATTACTCTTTTAAATCGTCCGTTTGCGTGACGACTTTTTGTCGTAATATTTATCCAATTTGTCGCTTATTATTCGTTATTATTACGAATTAAAATCGTCGAAAAATGCCACCTAAAGAAAAAAAAATTTAAATTTAAATCAAATTTGCAAAAAAAAAAAAAAAAAAAATTGCAAAATTGATAAATAAATAAATTGCTTCAAATTTTTTGAATAAAATGTGTGATTTCGAGCGAAATCGGAGCGATTTTCGAGTTTTTCTCTGTCCGCCTCTCTCTTTTCCTTCCTTCCTTCCCACCCCCAAGAATGAAATCGCGAGCGCAGTTGTCAGACGAGAAGTTTACCGCCATTTTAGTCGCGCCGATCCCTCCGCACATGTGCTTTCTAAATAAGGCGAAAAAAAAGCAACCCGAACCGAACAGAAAACCACGCGTAAAACCGCCAAAAAACCAACCCCGAGCGAAAAACCACGTAAAAACAATCGATAATTTATTCAAAAAATAAACACGTTTGTAAACGTTTCCGACACAAAGCGAGCTCGGGATGCGGAACTATTTTCTTCGCCGATCATGTTTCGAGAGAGAGAAACGAGCGTGACGCGGTCAGCTATTTCCTGTGTCGGCTAAGTTGGCCCTCGTTGTCCCCGAGTTTTGGCAGCGAAAAATCGCCATATCTGTCACAAAGTGTCGTGGCCGAGTGGATACGTGAAATGGAATGGCCGCGATACGAATATGAGCGAAGGTAGCGGCGACGAGTAAGTAAAAGAGTGCGGCGCTGCTCTTTGTGCGAGCGCGAGAGGATGAGCCCGAGAGCCTGAGCCAAAGCGTCATGACCGACGAGGCGACTCACCGCGCCTCGTTCGTTGTTTTTCGCACAAATCGAGACGAAACGGGCGAGAAAAGTGGCATTTCGGCACGAAAAAACACTAAGATAGTCGCGAGACACGTTCGGAAGGTGTTTGGAGTGCTTTGTAGGCCTATTCGCGTCCGTTTCGAGTGGGTCGAGCCAACTACGTGGTGTTGATCAATGGACGGCCAACTTCATTCATAATTTTTCTAGTCGATAAACGAGTCGCTTTTTGAGCATCCGATTAATGCGTGTCGTCGATCGTGTGCGAACGTTTGTTTGTTTGCTGTTTGCTGTTTGCACGTGCATTGTGTTGCTTTTGGTGAGGAAAAAACGGGCTAAATTTAACGCGGCTAAAAATAACGTTTATGGTGTTGACACAAATATGAAAAATTTAAAAAAATTTAAAAAAAATTTTAAAAAAAATTTAAAAAAATAATTTTTTTATTTTTATTTTTTTTATTTTTAGTGGGAATTACCTGGTACGTGTAAGTGCCCAGGTAATGACTAGAGACGAGTCGACGGGACTGTGGGTCCCGATACGCGGCGGCGGACTGAGCAATGTGTCGGTTCGGAAGAGGCCGGTCGTGACGGAAGACGAACCCAAACACGAATATTTAATTTTCGGAAAACGGATATCGGATCAGACGGTAAAAAGATTAAATTTGTAAACTTTTTGCTTCATCTCTGATGTTTGCAACGTGATTAATCCGCACTTTGGTTCGCGGAACTTTGCAATGAGTCAGATTAAGGTGAAACAAAAATGGCGGATTTGTGTTTATTTTTTATTTATTTTTTTATTTCAGGTTGTTTTGAGTTGCACGATTAAAAGGGATTTCGAGTACAACAAAGTGATGCCGACGTTCCACCACTGGCGGACGGGGGACAAGAAGTTCGGGCTGACGTTCCAAACGGCGGCGGACGCGCGCGCGTTCGACAAGGGGGTGAAGCAGGCGGTGGAGGATCTGCTGGACGGTGAGTGAAGTGACGTGAAGTGAAGTGAACTCGAGAAGAGTCGGAAATGTGAGCGAGCGAGCAAGAAATCGCAGCTGGCTGTAAAAATGAGGCGCGGAATGTCATTTTTAGCGTCGTATGTTAGCGCTCGTTTCCTGTCACGTGAAGCGCGCTTCATTCTTGCACTTCGCCGATCCGAGATACACATGAAAGAATGACTAACGTGCAGCTGCGCATTTTTAAAATAAAAATTAAAAAAATTAAAAAAAAAATATATAGAAAAAATAATTAATTTTTATTTGTATTTATTTAAATGTTATTTAGCCGTGTCTTGTTAACTTGCCAAAAATACACACGCGTATCCTGTTCTTGTTGGGATTATGACTTCCTTCCTTTCGGTTCGAGGACCCACCCCCACCCCCGATTCCCCTTTGCACTTTTGGACAACCCCGTTTCCTGTATTCCAGGTGTACAGTCCGACGTCATTACACTATGTTTACATGCGCCGAATATTTCGAATATTTATGAATTATTTTCTGCATGTAAACGCGACAAATTGATTTTTTCGGCGCACGTAAACGTAGTATTCGTCGATTTGTAGCGCTGCAATTGAGAATTGAGGCCCGGTGACGAATTGTTGATGAAATTAATGTGTTTCTCTTTCTCTCTCTTTCTCTTTCTTTCTCTCTCTCTTTTCACGCGGCTCGTGTTTCTATTTTTGGTGAGTATTTAACGCCGGGTCTCCCACTAGACGGTCACGCCGAGTGGGGACCCGGCAAACACTCAAAAATCGCTCAAAAGTAAATTTAATTAAAATAAAAAAAATAAAAAAAAATTAAAATGTATAAAAATTTTAAAATTGCTGATTTATTCGATAGGCCTAAACGATTCATCTTTTCTTCATGCTTCAGACGTGGGCGAAGACGACGTTTTCATGGTAAAGATTATTCGCCAAACACCGCAAACACCGCGGTACGGTGCGGTGTTTAGCGGGTATTTTGGTGAATTATCGGGAAAAATTAAAGAAATTTGTTAAAATTGTTAATTAATTTAATTTTAATTTTTCGATGCAGACCCTGGAGCTGCCGGTGGAACGCGTGGACTCGCGCTCGTCGTCCGGCTCGAGTACAAACGGCAACAACAGTTGCGGCTTGAGTTACCCGCCGTCGCTGGTGTACCCGGAAGTGCCGCCTTACTCGTCGCCGTTCACGCACCCGCACGCCAACCACCACTACCTGCACCGCATGCACTACATCTCGCGGCCCCAAAGGACTAGCCAAGGCAACGGCAACGGCAACGGCAGCGGCAACGGCAAGGAAACGACGACGCCGGACGACGTGTGGGTGAAGAACGGCGGCGACGACAAAATCGAGATAATCCCGGGAGAACAGTTCTCGTACGTGCAGTTCGCCCGCGAACCGCGCCCTACGCCGCACGAGTACTCGTACCCGGTCATCGACGTGGTCAAGGACAAGTTGGAGAAGGACAAATGCGCGCCCGCCGCGCACGCGCACGGGCACGGATTCGGGTTCGGATTCGAGGCGAAGCCGCCGTTGTTGCCGACGAAGAAGCAGCGCGGCGCTCCGAGGAAGAAGGAGAAGGTGAAGAACTTGCTGCGGGAGCGCGCGCGTTGCCGCCACTGCCACGAGATGTTCGGCGAGGAGGAGAAGGAGCGCGGACGGTGCGAGTACGCGCCGGACCACGCGCGCACCTGCGTCGACGCGGTCACGTGCATCAGGTGTGCGCAGTGCATGCTCTACCACTGCATGTCGGATGCCGAGGGGGATTTTGCGCACCACCCGTGCTCGTGCGACTCGACGGACCCCAAGTGCGGCAAACGCTGGTTCGGATTGGTGCTGCTCTCGCTGCTGGTGCCGTGTTTGTGCTGCTACTTGCCGCTCTGGGCGTGCCACAAGTGCGGCGCGGGCTGCGGCGTGTGCGGGGGCCGGCACGAGGCGTCCTAGTGACAACAATCAATCGGTTTGCACTTTTTTTCACTTTTAGTCCCGAAACCCGACGCGGTTCAACGAGCAGCAAAAAATATAAGAAGAAAAATTATTGTTTTTGTTTTTGTTTTTGGCAGCTAATTGGTTGGTCAATTGGTCACAATTATTGTTTTGATGATTACTTAATTTTTTTTTTTGGTTTTGATTTATGTCAATGTGTTTGGTCCCTCCGCACGTGATTGGAGGGTTTGCGACGGGGTGACGTGATTGGTGCGTTGGCGGATCGGCTATTGGTTGGCTTTCGTGTCGGTTTAGCATATTTTTGTGTTTTTTTTTTTATTTTTTTTTGCTGTAGTTGGACATGGTAGTTGCATATTTTAAAGGATTAAAATGCCAAATTTTTGTATACAGATTTGTACATAAATTATTTGGTCAGTTGGACCTTTTCAAAGTATAAAAATAAGAGTTTTAAGTGGGGAAAAAATCTATTTCTGGTTATAAACATTTTTTTTTTTTATTATTATTATTGATTAATTAATTATTGATAATGACAGATGTATTATAAATAGTGAATAGTTGGTTTTATATTGCTGAGATGATGTAAAACGGTTTGATGGCGGAAAGCAGCTAAATCGATTTGAGAAAAAGTCGAGGAACAGCAGTTTTGTTGTAAATATTGCATTTTTTTAAAAAAAATGAAAGAAAGCGAAAAAAATCCCACAATTTGTCGTGCAGTTATATAAACAAATAATTATTTTTCATTTTTCAGTTTTTAAATGTTTGTAAATATATATATATTTTTTTTATTTTTAAAAAAATATCCGTGTAATTGAAACGAATTTAACGTAGAAAACAAAAATCCAAAAACGAAAAAAAAAATATTCAACTTTTCAATTATTTTCAATTATTTCGAATATTGTTTTTGTTTTTAGAAAACAAATTGTACAGATTGAGTTGGAAAATAATCGATTATTATAATTTTTTTTTTGAAAAAAAAAATTTGTTTGTGTGTGCAGAATTAACGTGACCTGTCGTTTCTTAATTAACGGTTAACGCCCGCATTAGGGGTCCAATTTACAATCTATTCTATCGGTACACTTCGTATACAGTCCCTATCTGATCACTGCCCTTGTAAAAAAAAAAAAATAACGAAACGGGGGTGTTCGATGCTACTGCTGTTACTGGCCAGTTGATTTCATTTTTCTTTGATTTTAAGAAAAACAAAAAAAAAATTAAAAATAAAAAGATCCTTAATAAAAACATATTGCTGAAATAAACCTAAATAGCCACTTTATTCATTAATTTCGTATTTTTATCAAAACTCAGGCGGGTAACGACGCTTGCACCGATTTCGGCATTTTCTCGAGGTACCACGAGTGCTCGGCGGCCGAATGAGTGGCCAGAACGCCGCCGCTGTTAGGATGTTTCACGTTTTTGTCGTATTTCATCGCGGAGCCGTGGACGTCGGTCAGTTTTCCGCCCACGCATTTCAAAATGGCTTCCGGGGCGCAAGTGTCCCACTTTTTGCAGCCGGGGCTCGCGAACACGTAAGCGTGGGCTTCACCCTCGATGAGTAAAAGCACCTGCAATTAATTTTCGTTAATTTTCGTTTATTTTCGTCCATTTTGGTTTTACTTTGTGACCCGCGCCGCCCACGCGGATTATTTGCGTCGGGTCCATGGCGTCGATCGCTTTCTGGACGTCCGGGGTCAAATGCGACCTGGTTGTCGTGAGGATGCGTTGTCCCTGCGGCGGGGCTTTGAGTTTGATACCGAAGGCGCCGAGTCCGATGAGGCCCCAGATGGTGCGACCCATTTCTTGCGGTTTGTCGGTCGACGTGTAGTTGAAGTAGGGCTGGTGGATGACGCCGCCGACCGCTTCTCCGTTGACGGAAATGCCGATTAGGATGGTCACGTGGTCGAGCAAACCTAATTGATCGATTGATTTGGTTTTATTGCGAGTTGTTTGGTTTTTGGCAATTTTTTGACGGACCTTGAG
Organism: Strigamia acuminata; assembly: GCA_949358305.1. Lineage (NCBI taxonomy): Eukaryota > Metazoa > Arthropoda > Chilopoda > Geophilomorpha > Linotaeniidae > Strigamia > Strigamia acuminata. Next base: position 589,305 of record OX442314.1, read on the forward strand.
TGTATTCGGAGGTTCCGTCCAGTGGGTCCACCCAGATGACGATCTGAATCGAATTAAAGTTTTAGGAATTGTGGATTTTGGTTTGATTTTAGTTTACTTGGTCGTCTTGTAGGGCTGAGAATTCGTCGGGGCATTTGTTTTTCAACACGTCCTGGTCATAATCGGATATAATCCAATCGTCGTTTACATGGTCGTCCTTGGAAAGTGTCTGGGGATTAAAATATTGGTAAGTACAGAGCAAGAAAAACTATTTGAACAATAAATTAATTGTAAATTTAGCTAAAATCGATTAATTTTTGTTAAATTTAGCTCAAATCGATTAATTTTTGTTAAATTTAGCTCAAATCGGTTAATTTTCGTTAAATTCAGCTCAAATCGATTAATTTTCGTTAAATTTAGCTCAAATCGATGAATTTTCGTTAAATTTAGCTCAAATCGATGAATTTTCGTTAAATTTAGCTCAAATCGATTAATTATCGATTAATTGTCGATAAATTTAGACGAAATTCTAGAAATTTTCGATAAATTTAGACGAAATTCTAGAAATTTTCGATAAATTTAGACGAAATTCTAGAAATTTTCGATAAATTTAGACGAAATTCTAGAAATTTTCGATAAATTTAGACGAAATTCTAGAAATTTTCGATAAATTTAGACGAAATTCTAGAAATTTTCGATAAATTTAGACGAAATTCTAGAAATTTTCGATAAATTCAGACGAAATTCTAGAAATTTTCGATAAATTTAGACGAAATTCTAGAAATTTTCGATAAATTTAGACGAAATTCTAGAAATTTTCGATAAATTTAGACGAAATTCTAGAAATTTTCGATAAATTTAGACGAAATTCTAGAAATTTTCGATAAATTCAGACGAAATTCTAGAAATTTTCGATAAATTTAGACGAAATTCTAGAAATTTTCGATAAATTTAGACGAAATTCTAGAAATTTTCGATAAATTTAGACGAAATTCTAGAAATTTTCGATAAATTTAGACCAAATTCAAAAAATTTTCTTTACAAATTTGGCTAAAAATCCATTTCAACAAATTTTTCAACAAATTCTTCAATAAATAATTCCAAAATGTCGGAAATTTTCTAAAATAAATTCATGCAGACAGTCGAATATTCAAATTTTTTCCTTCCGAAACTGTGCATTACTTCTTCTCCAATGACAGTAATCTTTGGAAATTGTCTCGCCAGCGATGACACGATACAATGTTGCACCGAGCGGTCAGCTTGAGTTTGCAAGTCATTCAAACCCTGAAAAGAAAACGAAGAAAAACGCTCGTCACAACAGGAAATAAAAAAATAAGGAAAAACATTCAAATCAATTTCTATGTTTTCCTAATTAGTTCCTTATATAATTAAACAGAAATGTTGCAACAAGTTACGCAAACACAGTTAACATTTTCACCCATAAAAATCACCTTTTCCACGATACCTAAATCTCCTTTGCTCATTATATCGCGAATTATTTTCCCAGCGCGATTAACTATCATCACAGACGATGAAAGGACTCGCATTAACAGCGAGCCCGTTGGTCCCGTCGATGTCATCCTGCTCGCAGTCGACGATCAAATGATACAATTTGCACTACGGCGCAAACAACGTCACCAGTACGAACTAACCAAAGGATTATACCAAATAATAAAATCCAAATAAGGAATTAAATAAAAAAGAATTATTTAATTTTTAATTACATTCAATATGTTTCATTATCAAAAAATTAAATTAAAACAGATCAGAGCATTAAGTATTGTCCTGCGAGTAACCGATTCGAGTTAACACCGTCTGGTGGTATTTTTTTTAAACAATCGATTGGAAGAAGATATTTGTTTTTTGTTATTTTAATTTTATTCTAAGAGATACATTTTTATTCGGGAATGGCAAATGGTACGGGTTGATTATTTTCCTTTAAAATATTCGCTAGGAATCTCAACGTACGATCACTCGGCACGACACGTTCGTCTTGCATCGTCGACCAAACATCGAGCGCCGATTCAAAGTCATTCGCGCAACCTAAATAAAAAATTCAAAAATTCAATAAAAGAAATAATAAAATGGAAAAACTTTAATTCTATAAATTACCATAAGCCGTCAATAGATAATAAAACATTCGATCGCGATCGACGTGGAGTAAATCGCGAGTCGCTCGCACTAAATCCTCCAGAACCCGAATTTGATTCTCTTCGATCAATCGTTCGCATTGCACGTCTAATCGGCCTTGCTTTGCACGAAATCCGCTACTCTGTAAATTCATCGTTGAAAAAAAATCAATTCCTTGGCTTAGGACTCTTAGGAGTCACAAAAGATTAAAAATACATGAAATATGTCGTTTGCTTCAATTGTTTTTCCACAGTAGACGTAGGAAAAGGCCAAATCGTGCGATGCGTTGTCTTTGCCGTGGATTTTCGAATTCAATTTCACAACTAAAATAAACAGAAAAGAAAAATTTACACGTGGCACGCAAAACATGCATTTTCACACGGAAATACATTTTTTAGGCATCAAAAAACATTTTTTAGGCAACAAAAAATTTATTTTTCCTTAGAGAATGCGGTTTAAGGACGAAATTTTCATTTAGTTGCACAAATTTCACTTATTAGTGGAAAGAAATTCACTTTTTAGTGGAAAAAATCCACAAAATCCACAATAAAATGTGTTTTATGTATAGAAATGCATTTTCTGTTTACTGTTTACTCTTGCGCAAGCTTTGAGCATCTCCAACACGAATCAAACGTTCCAATAAGTGACTTCGCCACGGAGTGCAACGATACGTTTTGCATATTTCTTCAAATTTAGCGACCGCTGCCTTCAAATCGCCCCTGAAAACAAATGACTGACAATGACGGCGTTGTGTTATTGTATTATTGAAACTCACTTGATACAATACGACTTGATTAACGGTCCGAGAAGTTTATTGGTCGGCCGGCAGAATTTCCGTTTCATTATCAAATCGAATAAATGCTGCGCGAGATCCACGTTTCCTTTGTCGGCGGCCGCGTCGACGAGTCGCCAAGCCGGCATTTCCGTCTTCGCCGAAACCATTTCCACTTCCTGTTCCTCCAGAAACGTCAACGCTTCTGAATAAATTTGAAAATTATTCGTTTTATTTTATATTTTTTAAATTCAACAATTTTCCACCTTCGATCTCGTCCGCTCGCACGAGCGCCGCAGCGTAATTCATGACTTTGCGCTCGTCGATCGCTTTGTTTCGTTCATTTGATTTTCTGTCACAAATATATTTAATTACAATATTTTACATTAAATTAATAAATTAATATTCGTACAATTTCGTCAAAATTGCTTTAGCTTCGTCGATTTTGTCGTGATTCGAATAGAGCTCCATTAACAGCGCCATTATTCCGTCCATGTAAACGACGCCTTGGGAATCCAATTCCGCCTTGAGTTCTTCCACTCTTTCTAAATTCTAAGAAATAAAATTAAAAAATTAATGCGAAATAATTAATCCAAAGAAAAATTTACATTATCGCGGCAATAATAAACGAGAAGTTTAATCAAAATGCCTTTCGTGTTTTCCTTTTTATTCATTCGATCGATTAGATCATTTTCCAACTCTTCAACGTTTGTTTTATTCTAAAAAATATAAAATAAAACGAATCTCCTTTAAATTATTCGTTTTAAATTCTTTTTACCGCCGGTTTCTCACTATTCCGATTGTCGGAGACGACCAGTTTTCCGAGCAACTGAAAACGAGCAAATCAAAATTAAATTCAACTCCATTTTGGTTTTTTTCGATAATTTACAAAATTAATGGGATGATTGGCGGCCATTTTCGTGTAATTCTGGATCATCGTTTTCACTCTAAGCGTCACGAGAAGCTTCTAAGGAGATCAAGTAACAATTTATCCATTTTTTTTTAGTCCGCGAGTGTTAATTCGCTACTTTTTCGAGCATAGCTGCGAGAATCTGTTCGGTTTTGCGCTCGTCGCGACGTTCTTGGAGACAGTAATTGGTAAGAAATTTACCGTAAACATCTATTTAAATAAATGAAATAAAATAAAAGAAAATAAAATGATAAATTGGTTTACCTACTGGCGAATCCTGGTGGTTTTTACGCTTCAACATGTGCAAAATCTACAACAAAAAAATTAAATTAAAATAATAAAAATGGAAAAATCAAAATGTTTCAAACGTTTAACGTGGAATTGAAATCACCGGTGGCTTCGCAGGCTCGTGCCAACGACTTGGTCATTGAAATCATGTTTATGGACGTCACGTGATCGGCCACTAAACAAAAAAATATAAAAACCGAATAACTCGTCGATAAATTTCATTACTTAAATTAAATGTCTTCTCCAACTCGTTCTGCGTGATGTAATATTCGACGAGAGGAACCGACACGCTCGTCACATTGTAACCAAAATTCTATTTTCAAAATTATTTCCAAATTATTTCCAAATTTGCATCTATTTTCTACCTCCAGTTTAGCGACGACGTCTTTATACGCGTTTGTGTCAATATTTGGGTAAAAATACTCAAAAAACGTCCTGTAATCAGCGGAACAATCGTAATCCTTCATCAACTTAATCACTTCGTAAAGTCCTAGATTCAATTTAATTTAATTTAATTTAATTCAATTCAATTGCGTACGATATACTCGATTCATCTGCGTTCTGTTTCTTCAACTGCAATAAAATTGGCCAAAAATAGTGAGTCCGGACGGGTAAAGACTAGAATATTTAAAAAATAAAATTTAATTGATTAAAATTTCGAGTTTAAATTAATTTTACCGCCTTTTTCATCGCCTTTATGAGAGCCAACGCGTGACCTAAATTAATTAATTAATTAAATTCGTTTGGAAAAAAATAATTTGACAAATTTTACCAGTTTTCTCGTACAACAGCGCGTTTTGTGTCGCGGTTTGCAGAGCGATTTTGTTCATTCCGCGCGACTTTAAATCGTTGCAAATTTTGATGATTTTGTCGACGGGCTAGAAATGAATTTCTGAATAAATGATTTAGTTAAGAATTGGTAAATTTTACCCTTTCGACTCGGACCAATTGGCGGATTAGAAAAGCGCCGCACGGAAGCGCGGAACCGTCGGACAGCGTGACGGGAGTCATTTCGTCGAGCAATTCGAGCGCCGTTTCGTCTCGATCGCAAATGATTAATTTCACGATGCAGGAGATGCATTCTTGATTAAACGCCACGAATTTGTTCAACCTTTTTATTATCTGTAATAAAAAAAAGTTAAATTAAATTTCAATTTAAATTTGAAAACGGAAAAAACTCGCCTCTTTGACGTGTTGCGTGTGGCCATTTTTAGCCAAATGATAAATTATATCCAAATAATGCTCGTCCGATAGAAATAAATGCTTCTGCTCCATCATTTCCAACATCTGTGGTCGGAAAATAATTGAAAAATTGAACAAAAATTGACAGAAATTGAAAAAATGAACGGAAAACGACCTGACGCAAACTTCGCATTTCACCTTTGACGGCAAATGCGTTGAGAATCGGAGAATAAGACGCAATTCCTGGCTCCAGACCCGATTTCCTCATTGCGGACAATATATTTTTAGCAGCTAACAATTTACTGAAAAATTTAAAAATTTAAAAAACTTAAAATTTTTAAATAATTTTAAAAATGTACTCCGCTTTTGCGTGACCCAGGATTAAATGATTAAACGTTTTCTCGTTGATCGCAAGTCCTTTATCCTTCATTTGATGCAATACCTTTCTAAGAAGAGAGGAAAATTAGTAATTTGTCGAGTTTAATGTCAAATTTCGTTACTTGGCTCCTTCGGTGTCCCCTCGCTGACAATAATTTGCAATTAGAAGCTCGTAAGTGCGTTTGTTGGGCGACACGCGTTTCGATTCCATTTGCGACACGAAATCCAACGGATCGAACTTGTGTTCGTTGTCGAAATAAATTTTCAGTAATTGGTTCGTGTGATGCACGTCGAAAAAACATCCTGCAACCGACAAATTAGCAAATTATTTCCATTTTTTGCTTTATTTTTACCGTTTTTTTCGAAACGATTCCAAATTTGCGCGACTAATTTCGACCGAGTTTCGAGTTTCTCGTCGGGCAGTAATTCCCCACAGCATCGAATGAGCAACAAACCGTCGTCGGGATCCGCTGTACACAAGAATTAAATAAATATATTGCAAATATTTATTTTTCTACCAAAATGTACCGGAATTTGCGAAATGGTTGAAGACGAGTTCAACGTCTTTCATGGAAATTCTGCCCACTTTTCTCGCAGCCATGTCCAGTTTGTTTATTGTGGCGATTAACTCGTCGTCTTTTTCGTTTTCCGTGGACGAGCATCTTGAGAATAAACGGGAAATCGGATAAAATAAAAATTAGTGCATTTCCTATTTTTTTTATTTTTTATCTTTACCGAATTTGGTTTGTTTTGGGTTTTTCAAACGCCAAAATAAATCGGTGGTTTCTTTTTGTGATTTTTAGGTGCGAAGTGTTTCTTTGCGGATTGAAACGTGGTAAAATCCAGCGAGCGAGTCTCACGAGTCGAAAGGCAGACGCCATGTTTAGTTTTCCTAGCGAGAAAAAATGGCGAAACAGATTATTAAGTAATTAATTAATTAATTCATACCTAATTTAATTATTTAAACTAATAATAATTAATCATTCGATCAATTAATAAATTGTTTATTTCTGCATTGGTCCGGCAATGGCAACGCCATTTTAGATAGCCTCCAACTAGCGCCGTGCTGCGTCGTATCATTGGAAATAGAATTCATCGCATCGTGATTCTGTGAAATTATTCCATTGCAATGAGACGGGTATAATAACAACAATAATAATAATAATAATAATAATAATAATAAGGAATTAAATAAATTTCTCTATTTTTTTTAAAAAAAAGTTGACACAATTGTTTTGTTTTGGTGTTCAAAAACACAACGGCGCATCGATGGGCGCGAAATTTGAATCGCCTCGATTATGTTGCAACTCATTCTGATTATTGTTGATGAAATTGAATGATGAAATTTGAAAAAAAATTAAAATTTATTCAACATTTGTAATGTGTAATTACTAATTTGTCTAATTTCTAAGGCTTAAACGACAACAAAAAGAGCATTTCGGCCACCGTGGTTCGACTGAGGGAGTAGTTCTGCAGCTCGTACATTTCTTTGGCCTCCTCCATGACCGCGAACAGATACGACCACTGCACTTTGAAATTGGGCAAATGAAAACAAATGGCCGACTCGTACAAGCGGATCATGCTGCAGCCCTCGAATTTCGAGTCCATGAACTGATCCAAGAGCGTGATGGTCGCCTCGTGGTCGATGAAATAATTCATCAAGATGACGATGGTCACTCCGTCGCCGAAGTCGCCTCGGATTTCGCTCGTTTTTCCGAAATGGATCAAACGACCGTTCGAGAGCACCGCCACGCGGGAACAGAGCGCGACGCATTCGGGCAGGCTGCTCGGCGCCATCACGACCGTTCGATCTAATCTCAGGAAAGTTTTCATCAGTTTCCACACTTGGATCGCCGACTCGCCGTCGAATCCCGTCGTGGGTTCGTCCAGCAGGAGAATCGGCGGCCCGCTGATTACCGACAGAGCGATACTCACTTTTTGTCTCGTCACACTACTGTAATAACACATTACATTACATTCATTTTCATTTTTATTTTTATTTTTACTCGTGATGTTTGACGAGTAGATTTCGCTCTTCTTCCAAGTGGAAGACCGCAATCAGGTCGTCTATTGTTAAATCCACATCGATCACACCTTTGAGCATGGAAAAAAGGTACAAAATCTCCCTGGTTGTCAAGGAGTCCATGAGTGAGCACGTTTGTGGACAGTAGCCGAGCTGCGAGAAATACTAAAGTGCAAAAAAGTGAGAAAAGTAAAAACAAGTAAACATCTGTAATGCAGGGAAGCATTACGTATTAGACTTCTAAACCCTGTCCCTCTGTCCGATTGAAATTCTCTGGAAATATCTTTAATTTCAAGTTTTTTTCTAAAGAATTTATATGGAAATTATAGATGTCTCCAGTGACTTTCTGGGGAAATATCTGTAATTTTTTTTTTATAATTTCCCGTTTTCCGGGATTGAACTCGTCGCAAATGCGCGATGTAGAGGTCACGCAGAAAGTCCGTCTGTCCCAAGTCTAAGCCGTATATTCCATGAAAATTACGGAAATGACGTCATCACGACGGCTTAAAGTGCACTAAAACCGGTTTATTAATTCAACCGGAGATCGGAGAAATCTGAAAATACCTCAGGATACTAATATACCTAGGTATACTGGATTTAATGCCGTTGTCCGTTTGGCTCTAGCTGCGATAGTTTTTGCGAAATCGTTGACGACACACGGACGGACGAACAGACATGACCGTTTCATGAGACTTTCTAAACATAGAGTTTAGAAGTCTAAAATGTTTTGCTTATTTCCTGCCTACTTTTTTGGGGTCTGCTTCGAAAGTGGTGTCGAAAAGAGTTATTTTGCCTTGGTCCGCTCGTTCCACGCCGGCTATCATTTGGAGCAAACTGCTCTTGCAAGCGCGCGACGCTCCCAGCAGACCGATGCACTCGCCGCATTTGATGGACAGGCTGATGCTTTTAATCAACTCCGTTGCGCCTACTCGTCGACTCACTCGGTCTAAATGAATGGCTCGGTTCGAATAAGCTGCAACTGATGAATGTACAATTGTAAATTGACAATTTTATCGGTTGTGTGGATGACTGACTGCTAAGGACGTCCGATTCGAGACTGTCGCGAGGCAGAAACCAAAACAACGACTGCACGCGGCTAAAAAGCGACCAAGGTTTGTCTTTCGAGTCCAGTTCGTACAACCAAACGCACAGTAAATAGAACAGGCCGCACGCAGCTAGGGAAAGCATGTCTTCGACCACTCCCGACGACCAGATCTCTTCCTCTTTTGAAATCTTTTCTACACATGAAAATCAAATCAAATACAACATTTTTTGTTTAAATTTAAATTTACTTTGACAGCAATTTCCAACTTGTGGCGGTAGCTGTGAAATGCTACACAAGTCCGCTAGCGTGTGGGGATGGATGAATTGACACGCACCTAAAGCGATTTCTATGATTTTCATCACCGACATGATGCAGCAGAAATTGGGGAAAAGGCGAAAAAGCCAAGAGAAAATCCAACCGACGGCAGAAATGAGCGGGAAATCGGACAGGGAAGAAAATAAAACCACTGTCGGGAAGATTATACCTGAAATTGAACAAATTAAACTCACTTCTTCGAACATCACTTCTCAGACAGTCATTTCTAAGACCGCGTTTCTCCAATAGGTCGTTTCGCGGGCAAATATTTTTCGAAGAACTGACCCATTCAATAAGCGATCGTCCGAGAAATAACGCACAATTCAAAACTTTTAAAATGTTAAATTATTAATCTAAGTTAATCAAACTTTGCGAAGTTGCGGGCAATGCCACGGATAAAAGCTGCTGAAGACATTGTGCGCCTTTCAGTCATCGAGTGGCGTATTCTTGCCTCCCTTGGCAGGTCCTTACGTTAATGCGACTTAACTGTGCACAACGTCACGTTAATCAGTGCTGGACTGGCCCGGCGGGATACTGGGAATTCCCCGGTGGCCCGTGGTTGCTGTGGCCCGTCTTGGCTTGCTATAGCCCGTCTTGGCTTGCTGTAACCCGTCCCGACTTGATTAATTGTGGCCCGAACATCCAGATTTCCCGGCACTAAATTTGTTCCCAGTCCAGCCCTGACGTAAGGCAGTGCTTGAACTTTGGGACCCCTTTTAGAAGCGCTTGGCGACAAGGGGCTCCGACCAATAAAATTACAAACACAAACCAGGAATGACTAATGCATACTAATCATATCGCGACTAAATACGGTAAGCACCCAATTCCCCATCACAATAAAAAAGACCAGTTAAGGTGAGGTTCGCAGGGGTGAGGGCACTGTCCCCCCTTGCCAAGAAAAAAACCCTAGAACATGCAAATAATCAAGAAACAGCATTAGTCACTCCTGGCTGAGCAGCCCCCTGTCCTTTTGGGTATTCTGAGAGCTCAGTATGGTTAAAATCAGGGCCGTCTTTACACTTCTCAGCGCCCTGGGCTAATAAAACTCAGGCGTTCCTTGCCCAGCACTTTTTTGTGCCCAGCGCCCTTCTGGGCCCATCGAGCCCCTTGCCCGGCGCCCCCCTGTACCCGGCGCCCCTGGGCTGCAGCCCAGTTAGCCCAATGGTAAAGGTGTGCCTGGTTAAAATTGAAACAAACAAACAAACCAACCAACCAGTGATTAACATGCTGTTGAGTAAATTGAAGTAGGACGCGGTGGAATTTTTGGTCATGAAGGATATGACGTAGACAAATGGAATGGATGCCCAACCATTTAGTAGAAATATTGCAATTAATATGGCTGAAAAGAGTAAGAAAAAATTGCTAACGAGTAACGAGTAATGATAATCAAATACCGTTTTGATTGGAGTCCTTTAAAAGTCCAATGGCATCCTCCGTAGTGAGAATCAAAACGAGGAAAATGAGGCAGACGCAATAAACGGCGAAATCCCAAACGAGGCTCACGGACCACAAGTAGAATCGACCGACACCGCTCATCATTTGCAACTTCTTAAACTGGCTCGTGCGTTCCTCGACCGGAAAAACGATGAAGGAACAGAGGATGATGGACAGGCAAAAGGGAATGAGGAGGGACAATAAAATGGTTTTCTCCAAAAGCAACATCCGGACGGACGG